>OX336392.1:382208188-382944688 GCA_946902985.2 Meconema thalassinum | reverse complement strand
CCATGTTTATCGGGGCGCACATAGATAATGACCCTGTACTTCAGTTTCAAAATGACCTTCTACAAATTACTTTCTCTCATTATTACAAAATGTCTTTGTATATGAAATATTGGTACAAAATGTAATGTTGGTTCTGAACCCAAACGAAATATTCCAAGGGCATCATAAATATTTTAGACGGAAAGTATTTTGTGATTTATCACAATTTAGAAACATAGACCAGGGCCGTTTTGAAAATGAGCTCCTCTCCCTATTAGTATACTGTAAGTAGCATGTGTTTGTTGTCCAGGTACTGGCCTCGGTGCCCTACGACTGGTCCCGAACTCAACTCATTGTGTTTGCCTGGTTGCGCACCATGCTGGTGCCCTTGCTTCTTCTTTGTGCCACACCTAGAGGAAGCCCTTTTATCTCCGGAGAGGGTTATCCAATGTTGTTCTCCTTGCTCCTCGGTGTTACTAATGGATTGGTGGGAAGTGTCCCCATGATTCAAGCACCTAGTCGTGTGTCAGAAGAACATCGTGAACTAACAGGTAAATAGCAGCAATAACCACACATATTATTTCAGCTGTTGATGGAACCAAACTCATTGGCTCTTCAAAAATAACAGAAATTATTTCAACATATCTCACATTCTTCTAAGGACCCCTCTCCGTTTGAGCGAACATATTTTACGGATGTCCCGTAATATGCTTGAGTAAAAATAATTGAACATAATACAGTTTATTTTCTAAAATACTGTACAGAATAATTGATATTCATGGGACATTTGGACAGAATGGACCCAACTAGGTTAACACAAAAAATCTATGCATTTTTGCAGAAAAAGGCAACAAGGTCCAATTGGTACAAACAGACAGAAAAGGACTTGGCTGAATTAGGTTTTCCCAATCTCAAGGATCGAGAGGAAATTAGGAAAATTACTCATACACAGGGTTTAGAGGGAGAAGAGAAAAAATCTACCAGACACGTCTGGTCGCAGCATCGAAAACTCACTCAATCTTTGTGTATAAAGAGTTATTGGGCAAACATCAAGGCCAATAAGTGTTGATTCCGCATGGTCCTAGGAGACTCATTCGCGCAGAAGATAAAAGCAACTAATGTTGTTAATACTCATCAGTAGGATTTATGACCACATGGATCACTTTATAGAAATCCTTGGAACCATTTTTCCAGTGTTTCCTTATAAACAATTGATGTTGTAACTTTTCAGTTGGTCAACACAAGTATCACAATCCCAATTACTGGAGAAATGTGATACAACCTGAAAAAATTACATGTGATTAAAAGTTATTTGCACAGATTATAAGAAACTAGCAATCCGCCCCTGCTTCGCCCGGAAACTGAAGCATCATTTATATAATTTATGGAGGAATCATAATTCATAGCAGAATTCTCTTTATCGGACCACAAACCATGAACATTTCTTCCCTGTGTCATAGGAACGTTGGGGATGACTCCCTTTGTCTTTGTGAATTCTTTCTTTCTCTCTTGTGACAACCGAGAAATTATTTGTTGCTCAGTTTCATTGTTACGTGATAAGCGTACTCCTTTTTATTTCAATGAACTACGACCTACAGTATATCCTTTTTCCGTCTCGGCATGATGGGTTAAAATCACTGACTGGTCTATTAAATATCTTATCATGGAGATAGCATGTGCAACGGATTCTTCTCAGACATGATTTAAGAATGGCGAGGTGCAGGAATCACAAATCCCCTTTCCGTCCAATCTAAACTTGACGGTGTATTCTGCGGAACGAAAAGTTTACAGGCAAAGTAAAGAAAACCCGTGTTACACTTCCGGGGAAACTCCAAACACATCCACTCTTCTCTGAAGTCTTAACTCGACACGACTCTACAGTGTCTGGGGTGATAGACTCACTTGCCAGCCAGCTAGCTCGTAAACTGTCTCGAAGCTAGTACTGTAATTGAATGGAGATTGTTGGAAGAAATAAAAACGTAAAAACACTTATAGTAGGCGATGTATTGAAGATAGAGATATGCTGTCATGAACTTTTCGTAGAGATTTTCATGCTGAAAAATTCTTACACTCATAGTATATTGATATTTTTAATGGTTTGCCTAGCGTAAGTTTAAAAAGCGCACGGATGCCAGGTTTTTTTTCAGACTTTTTCACTTAAATCGTTACTGCTTGGCTTCCTTTGATCATAAATAAATTATTTTCTACAGAAACCTTCCTCGAGATATCCTTTACAGAATGGTGAAAACCGCATCAAAATCCATCCAGGGGTTCTCGAGATTACCCGTAACATCCAAAAATCAGGGACTTTGTTTTATACTAAGTAGAGAAGCGTCCATTATTTACTCTTCAAAGGAACTGTTTGAGTGTTGCAGTTCTCCCATCACTTCTGATCTTCATGCCCTTGCTTGTGATGAAAATACTTTGTGTTGTGAGTTTCTTTCTTGTGAATGTGAAGCATAGGTTTATATTCTTAATTATTTTGCTTGAATCCATTAGTGTAAGGTCTATTTCCTGCAGATCCACTCATCTCTGTAGTCCAGGCGTTCTCAACCTGGTCATCGCAGGCTCCAGGGTACTCTTTAAAAGAAATTTGGTGCTCTTGTCATGCAAGCCAAAAGTTCCTCAGACCATTCTTCAATCCAAATGCTGTTGCACGAACCGGAATAATAGAGTTTTCATTATAAGTTTTGACAGAAATTTTATCATTTTGTGAAATAGTATTTTTAATCTACAAGAAGTTAACATCTGAGAGGATGAAAACCTATTGGCATAATAGAAGAACTAAATTGATTATAGTGGTCCAATGTTGGACATAAAATGTAAAATAAATAAAATAAATAATCTACAATAAAAGTAAGTGGACATCCCTGTTTTATGAGTAACATGTAAGATGCTGATTCGACTCGACTGTCCACACGTAAATGTATCTTATCTGCATAAGTCATGCAAGCAGTTGCAGCAGGCCTGGTGAGCGGTGAATCCCTAACAATTTCAGCATTTCTGAGGGAGAGATAGATGGGAAAAAGAAAGAGAGGCGCATGCTCATTTCATAATAATAATAATAATAATAATAATAACATACTCAATTTAATGGTGCTCGGGTACTTATACCTTATTGCATATAAGTTGAGAGTAATTTCAACACGCCAGAGCCGTGAAGAAGAGCTCTTTCCTATACGAGCACACTACCTTCGATTGAAATATTACAGACACCGTATCAATTGTAAACTGGCTTTAACCTCACGTCAGTAAGAGGTAAGAGCTCTTCTCCGCGGCTCTGGCATTTTGTCATTTGACTCTCAACTTATATGGAATAAGGTAGTATGGCATGAGAACGCCTGCTCTAGTCCATCTGCATCCTGTTCTTTTCTTTTATTTTTTTATTTTTTAGGTGAGATTGTACTGTATCTGATTTTTTCAGATATCTCGGATCCTGCATTCTTATTATGTGCCATACATTTATATAATTAGAGATTATTTTATTTGTGTGAAGGAATATGGAAAGAAATAGCAACATATTTCAGCAAAATAATGATATTCATCAACATACTGGAAGAATATCACAAGCAAATGATATTAAATAACTTGGAATTCAGAGACTGATGTGAGTTTGATCATTCATTACTACCAAAAGCAAAAGGGGCTCTAACCCTGAGCTTTATGGAATACAAAGATCAGATGATCTCACACCTTCCATTTCAACAGCTTGTTTACAATCACCTATGTACACTGTATAACAAATGAATGACACATCGGGAAGGCATTGTCTGATTTTAAGGAAATTAGGTATGCAAAGACATTCGGACCGAACATGCAACTGATTAAAGCTTCGTGTCCAATTAATCAATAGCATTCCAACTGCGCATGCATCAGGTGTACATAGGCTAAGGTGTGATTCTGAAGCATATGCTCAAAGTAGCTGTTGCATTTGACTACGATATCTGAACGTCGGCTGTAAGAATGCCACGCCGAAGGATTCATGCTCATTACGAGCAGATGTCAGAGTTTGAAAGAGGTAGTGCAATCGGATTGAAAGAAGCTGGTTGGTCAAATCGAGCTGTCGCTGGACATTTGGGTCAAAGTGATGCGGCGATCAGACGATGCTGGTAAGCGTGCGTCAGCAACGGCAGGCATTAGCGCCAGGACGGCAGTGGTCGACCGAGGGCCACTACAGCACGGGCAGACAGAGCGATTGTCAGAACAGCTGTCACAGCACCGGAGTCGTCGTTATCAACGATCCAGCGTGTGACCCGCACACGTCATGTGTCCACCATGACCAATAACAGACGCCTGACTGACAGGAATTTGCGCTCGCGCTGCCCGTTAGGCCGCTTACCACTCACGCCTGTTCACCGTCAAGTCAGATTACAGTGGTGCCGCGCTGTAAAACTGCGCTGACTGGGGACGTATAGTCTTTAGTGATGAGTCCCGTTTCCAACGGTGCCCTGACGACAACCGCAGACGTGTTTGGAGACATCCAGGCCAGCGTGGGGATCCTGCTTTGACTATCGCACGCCACACAGCCCCACAACAGGGGTTGATGGTCTGGGGTGCCATCTCCTTTGATAGCCGGACCCCTCTGGTAGTCATTCCTGACACACTGACAGCACAGCGGTATGTTGATTACATTCTACGGCTGGTTGTGTTACCATTCCTTCAACGACATCGAGGCCTTACTTTCCAACAGGATAATGCCCGGCCGTACACGGCACGTGTCGCTATGGACTGTCTTCAAACTTGCCCTGTCCTTCCTTGGCCAGCTCGGTCGCCTGATCTCTCTCCCATAGAGCACATTTGGGGCGTCATGGGAAGGCGATTGCGAACATCCCGGAATATCGCCGATTTAGACCAACAGTTGGAGACCGTTTGGCACGAAATTCCGCAGGACACCATCCGGGAAGTTTATCAGTCCATGCCACATCGAGTGACAGCTTGCATCCAGGCCAGGGGTGGACCAACACCTTATTGACGTCCTCACTTTGTAAAGCTCTAACTCTGCAATAAGTCATTCGATTGTTGTGCACTTTTGATCGTTTGTTGTTCTATGTCTGTTTCACATCCACTGATTTTTATCGCCATCGGACAATTCTTTCCTGGTGCGTCGTTTTTTTTGTTATACAGTGTACTACCTCAAGATATCAAGCTGCTTATCTCTAACTCCATAGTAATGTAAGTTTAATATTAAATTTGGATGGGATACACAGCCAAACTGAGCAAGCCTGTTATTTTCTAAAGGGGGAAAAAAAAGTGTTCAAGCAGTGAGTCACATGCTCCAATAGAAGATTTACCCCCATAGAAATCCAAACTGTTCAATCACAAAAGATATAATTAAATTTAAAAAAAAGTCTACCAATTGTCCAATATGCCAGAAACAAAACTGAAACTTCCCGGTAACAACTTGGCTCGTTGTGTTCACCCTTGTTTAGCCTATTTTCATTTTATGAAAAAATAGGCTTATGAGATCACCTTTTGTCCGTGTGTGCATATGTGGGTGTGTTTGTTTGTGTTTGCGTGTCCCCCCTAATAACTTCTAAACGGCTGGAGCAATTTCAATGAAACTCGGTAAGGTCATAGTACTATTACGGTCTCCCCTGACCGTGCCCTTCAAATTTTATTACGTCTCACCAATCCAACATGGCGTCTGTGCAAAATATTTCACCGGCATTCTATATCTCCGAAACTATTACCGATATCACCCTGGAATTTTGTATGGTGATAAAGGGTACTACTAGAAGTTCAGCTATGGGACTTCCAAAAACCTGTAAAATATAAGAGGAACATGGCGGCCATGTGAATGTGAAACATTTTAATAGACATTTCTTGCTATTTAACCCTCTGAGCGCAGTGAAATATGATATAGTAAATGTTTATACAAATTGTAATGCACTGGCATCTAATTAAGTTCAATTGTTCACATAATGGGCTGTGCACAATTTTAAAACTAAGCTTTTTTTCTTGTGTATTAATCATGCGATCGAGGTGAACGTTTGAATAATGAATCTATGCAAAAATCGTCATCTAATAGTATATAACTCTATGGCCTACATTTATAAAATTCAAACATGGCGACCAACCAAAATATTTAGACGGTTCTCAATATTATAGCAATCAAACTGAAATTTTGTATGTTAATAGAGGCAATTAATATAAGTAGGATATATGAAAATAGGCTGTATAGTTCTTCACGGAACTACTTGTTAATTACTGGGACTACTCTTGAATACTTTCTGGAAACACTCCTGTTCTGAGAGTTTAACCCTAGAATAGTAATATTATTCAATAGATGCTTAGTGCTAGTAATATGCAAATTTTATGTACATTCAGAATTTTGTGCTAAGGCACCAATTAAAAGTCAAACAGTTGAAAACAACATTTTATTTATGAAGCACTATATTTATATACACCGAATTAATGGTTCTTGGAAGATGAATTCAGTAAGTTCCATATTAATAAAACAAATATAGATGTTGCTTGGCGTAATTAGCAGTACTTCCTCGCTTCAGTTTTGTGTTTCTGACTGCTGCCCTAGGGTTGTGTTTATAAGTCCTATGGGGTGATGCAACATCAAATTCTCCAGCTCTATATTGTTGCCATCTTGTGAAACTCGAGTATAAATTCCAGTCAGGTCATGGGTCTATTCTTTGTAGTCCTATGGCGTAGCCGTGTTCGTTAAATCGTGCACCACGGCCATGAGGGCAGCTGCAACAAGCCCAGTGATTGGAGGTTTGAATCCTGGCACTGACAACGACTATCCTGAGTGTGGTTTTTCCCAGGGTCTTTACTCATTATCTACAAGCAAATGCTGGAATATCTTACTTGCAGTCCTGGGGCTCCCACCACATCCCTGTCCCTAGTGTAGTTACGCACACTACTACAGTCATCACAGAAATACAGGTTATCAGACAAGTTCAACACACACCCAACTACAAGGGGATGATGACCAAGATGTCCCAAGCCCCTAAAATGAATTAACAACAACAACTATTCTTTGTACCAGGATTATGCCAGTAGAACTGGTGGGCATGAATTTAAACAAAGAATCATTGACATCACCACAGGGCCGTAACTACCACCGGTGCAGCCGGGACACTGCCCCGGGGTCCCAACATCCCGAGGCGCCCCAAACTGAGAGTAAACAATTTCTCAAAAACTACTTGAGGAGTACAATGGCTCAAGAAAGACTTAGCAGCTTAGCTTTACTTTCAATTGAGAATGATCGAGCTCAACAACTCAACTTTGACAAAGTAATTGATGAATTCGCTTTTGTGAAAGTTAGGAAACAAATGTTTCAGTAGCTGTTTAAAACTAGTAATGTTATGTTTAAGTTGAAAAAGTTCCAATACATACTATTTAAAACCACTGTACTTAATACACTGAAGAAAATGTAAATTGCAACACCATGAAGGCATTGGTCGTTTGTGTTGATTTTCAAGATATGGAACGATACCAAATAGGTATGTAAACAATTAAAGTTTCAGACCCATTGGATTGTTGCTACAGGTCTCCCCGCTTGATTGGTCGTGGAGGAATCAACTTCAGTATACGGACTCTGGTGTAGCGTAGTTGACTTGCATCTGTGCAATGAAGTGTTCCCCGTCAAACATGCCTCGACGACAGAGAAGAGCACGCTATCAAAAACTCTCGCCGTTTGAGAGGGCTCGGATAATTGGGCTGTGTGAGGCGGGATCATCGCTAAGGACTGTCGCTGCACGTGTTGGCCGACAGGCATCTACGGTACAACGTGTATGGCAACAGTGGTCAAATGAAGGTACCCACACTCGTAGACCTGGCACAGGCCCAGCGCGACAGATAACTGTGAGAGAGGATCGCCGCATCATTCGTATGGCCGGGATGGAACCCCATGCAACAGCAGCGCAAATTCGAGCAGCTGTGGCACCCCACGTTACACAACAAACAGTTGGTAATCGCCTGCGTGCAGCTGGCTTACGATCCCGTGTCCCTGCAGAAGGTGTTCCATTGACCCCACAACAGCGACGTGTAAGGCTGGCCTGGTGTCGAAAACGATCGAAGTGGGTCGACGAATGGCATAGGGTCGTCTTTAGTGATGAATCGTGCTTCTGTCTTGCCCGCAGTGATCGCCGGAATCGTGTGCGCCGACGTACCGGGGAGAGGGGCCGCCCAGACCTTATTGTCAAGAGGCACACAGGGCCAACACCAAGCATTATGGTCTGGGAAGCTATTGCCTTTGATGCGAAATCACAATTAGTGCTTGTTGAGGGCACTATGACTGCTCGACAGTACGTTGATAGGGTACTCAATCCAGTGGTTGTCCCTATGATGGCGAACATTGCTAATGGGATGTTTCGGCAGGACAATGCCCGGGTTCACACTGCACGCATCTCCAGAGAAGCTCTCCACGACATCTCAACCTTAGAATGGCCCGCCAGTTCCCCGGACCTCAGTCCTATTGAGCATGTGTGGGACATGATGGGTCGACAACTGGCCAACCGTCCTCAGCCACCCACAACTCTGGAACAACTGACCCATGCAGTGGAGCAAGCATAGGCCACAATTCCACAGGAAGCGATCCAGGGCCTTATTGACTCCATGCCTCGCCGAATGCATCAATGTATTACAGCTCGTGGTGGGCACATCCTGTATTGATTGTTGTCCAAACTTGCGGTCAGAGGGACCTGAAAGTGTAATCATCGAATCACAACCGAACACTCGCCCTGCATGTTCAATTGCAGCAATGTAGCACCACTCCTGGGTGTTGCAATTTCCATTTTCTTCAGTGTATTTAATAAACATATAGCCTACAGTTTTTTGAAAATTGTGCAATATTTTGTATTATTCACCTTATTTCTTTTCCAACTATATCACTGAATATTTAACTTGTAAAACTTGCATCACAAACAAAATCTATTAGTAATTGTAACCTTGAGGGCCCCGCTATGAAGTTTTGCCCCGGGGCCCCTAAGTTTATAGTTACGGCACTGCATCACCACTACTAAATTGTGGAAGCACTCCTGGAAGATGGTTGGGTAGGGACACATAGAGAGGAAGTTATCAACAAAGTGACACATACACGTAAATTTTACATATGTTAGTATTGTACAGTAGGGTTAAGGAACATGCTCAATTACCGATTTCAGAAAATTATTTGATATTCCATGGGCAGATGCCACACGAAATATATACACATGATTTATGATTTATATTTCTCTTGTTTTAGGAAATATAATGACGCTGTCCTACAATGTGGGCTTGACTGGAGGATCTTTAGTAGCATACCTGTTAGACGCCCTTATTGGTCAACATATACCTACACCTGTTGTGTGTGGCAAGTCTATACAAGCTGTAACAGAAGCTGGAGCACCTATGTTATCTGCCCTGGCAACAGCTGTATCCAACTTGTCGGCAAGTGTCGGTACCACTTCTGTGCCGAGCTTTGCCTCAACCATAATGAGTCCGGTGAGTCCCGTCATGACAACGGTGAGAAGCACCTCTACGATGGCTACGTTGACCTCAACGGTTTTCTCGTTAGTAGCCCAGAGCACAAGTCCGGAGCCCACAATACTCAGTAATGTCACAGCTAGCATATTGTCTCTTAACGTCACAACGTCCATGCATTAAATACCTTCTGCTCACATAACAAGTGTATTTTATTAAAGTAATAGAACATATGTGCACGTAGGCTTAAATCATATAGCAGATACAGATAACTCATTCATATTATTATGCTAAACAATGTAATATTCCAAATAATTGAGTCAGAAATGATAGGTTTCTTGTTGTAAGTGAAAACAATTTCAAAACAAGAAATGTAAGAAGTTATAGTATATATTATTGCATTCTATTAGTTTAATAATGTATACACACTGTTACGTCGTGAGCAGGAAGTCCTTGTTGTTCGTATTGTAATATATGTTGTACATATTGTATTTAATGTTGGGCAAGTATTTCTTATTTTTGATGTACAGAACTTGTTTCTGGTTGTATTTCCTTGTTCATGATGGATGGTACAACAGAGTCTTGCATTGTTGCTGGTTATGGTGAATCATCTATAGGCATATAGGAGACAACAAGAAGTGATGTTTCATTTGATCATTTTGAAACTGTCACATCTGCTGTCATCATTAATTGTTTTTTACTTTTGCCATGTGTTTTAAAATGATTTTCACCCTCTACTCTGGAGGGAGCATTTTCAAGGTAGATGATACAATATTTTATGATTGAACTTACATAAGTTGCTGCATTATCCAAGTTATTTACCACCATCATTGTGTGTAATCTACCTTGAAAATGCGATCCACAGTAGAGGGGATAACTCGGTACATAAGGCAAGAATCCCTAAAAGTATATTTTAAAGACATTGTATTTAAACTGCATTTACGTAATCATAGTAAATACTTTCATTTTTTGGTTCTGTATTTACCATGTTTAATTGTTAGAAAAAGTTCCATTAATTTTAGTGATCGGCCTTTCAATACTTAGAAATTTTATCTTAATGGTATTCAATTTATTGGTACATGTATTGGGGCTGTGACGTGTCCCTTCATTAGTCTACCAATATTTGCCTTGGTTACTATTCCACTGACTTAGTTTTAATTTACTGGAATGACTATATGATGGTTCCATTCACGATCTCCCTTGGATATCTTGAGACTTTCTTACATCTACTTCGAAAAGGCTGAAAAGGTCCACCGGCAAACTGTTTCACTCAATTTCCCTAGTCTGGATCTTGAATGTCCATCAGCCAAACTTTCCCATCCCGAATTTAGAATCATTTCACTGACTCTCCTCATCCACTCCTTCCAACCTTTGGTATGGATCCTACGCTCCACTAGCATACTCCTGCTGGGAATGTGTCAACATTAGTGCACAGAAGAGCCATTTTGCTTTGCTACAAGTCTTGTGACCTGACAACTACAGTAAAACCCGCCTTCAATGAAATCGAACGGGACTCACATTTTTTTCCGTTTAAGATAGGTTTCCGGTTAATGGAGATAGGTCTATGCTAAAATACACCGTATTTCCACTCATAATCGTCGCATCCCACTTTTCAAATACAAAAAATTGGTTTATAAAATTTCGACGCATAGCATATTCGTATGTGTGCGCCGGTCGGTTGCACACGCTGCCGCGACCTTATAACCTGTGTGACTTTGTCATAAGAAATGAGTCCCTGCCTCTGTGCCTGCGGGCTATGACGCACGCTATGCGAACGGTCGGCATCGTCGCGTAGCACATTCGTATTTATGCGCAAATTTGTTGCACACGCTGCCACGAGCTTGTCAGAAGAGAGTAATCTAATCTCTGTGCCTGTGGGCTATGACCACGTGATGCGAGCGGCCAGCATTGCCACTTAGCACATTCGTATTTCTGTGCCGATCGGTTGCACATGCCGCGAGCTGGTGTGATCTTGTCAGAAGAAAGGATAACTTTTACATAGTTATTCAATTTATTATTATCTTTAATTGTTATTAGTTTTCTAAACGGAGTCACTGTTTCTATGCAAACACATACTTTATTTAACATTTTACTGGATGTGCACTTCATTTTGATTCTCTCATGTTTGAATTTGGATTGGTGTTTTTGAAACACTTTTTTTTTTTCT
Source organism: Meconema thalassinum (assembly GCA_946902985.2). Classification (NCBI taxonomy): domain Eukaryota; kingdom Metazoa; phylum Arthropoda; class Insecta; order Orthoptera; family Tettigoniidae; genus Meconema; species Meconema thalassinum. The sequence continues at coordinate 382,933,125 of OX336392.1, read as the reverse complement.
TTTATAAATTTTGCACACTATTTTCATTTTGAAATATGCTTATCCTGGTGACGGGTTAAAGAGCTACATTATTTTCAAGATTGTATCTTTGCCATAACTTAATTTTTTAGAATACCAGTAACTGCATTTTTTAAGTTATGTGGGGTGAATAGCAATTAGGATGGTCTCTGGTCTATAAGTTATATCCCTGTACTAATAGAAAACACTACAAATATGTAATAAAATCCAGGTTTAAAAATTAATTAAAAAACAAAATCTCAAGGTTTTATTCCAGTGTACTATTGATACATGAAGCTTCATAAGTCATAACAAACCTGCTGTTCTGACTCAAAGAATTTAGAAGGTTATTTGTAGATGAGAAAGTGTTGAAAACTCAAATTCACCGATAAGCAGCATAATGTTGGTGATATAGTCAAACCATGTTCGTCACTTTAGTTGGCTATGTGACGATAAGTGTTGGAAGGAGGGAAGAGGTATAAGCCGAGGCTTGATGTCCTTTAAACCCAGCACACTAAGATCAGAGGAGAATTTGTCAGTCATAGGTAGAAATGAATATCAGAAAATAAATCTGTATTAATGTTAAATTTGTTGTACCTAAAATAATAATAGAATATCAAGACTTTGAAAGTAAAAGAAAAGTGAAGTATAAATAAAATATGACTCTTTCCAAAAGACTGCACATGATAGCTGCATCCTCTACTGTACTTGCATAAATGCATATTTGTTGATTCTCGTGGAGCTAAAACTTATTTTTCTATTACAATTGTAATTGACCTCTGCAATGTCACTCAGATATATATATATATCCTACTGTATGTGCAGTCTACATCTTACAGAGAACAAAAACAACATTCAGACAAACTACAGATCAATACATAAGCTTCCCTATAACCTGTAGTTATTCATTTTCTTTCATTTTCATTTGTGCAGCTGGTTTAATAATACTGTAAACTTTTCCTTATTTGCTATTTTGATTTAACAAGTTCATTGTGCTGACAGTAATCTTATTTATACTATGCTTTTAAAGATGATGAAGATATTTCTAGACAATGAGGCATTATTATTATTATTATTATTATTATTATTATTATTATGACATTTATTTCACCACATACTGTAAGTGCGACAAATCAACATCATCGGCTTGTTTGCAAGACGGTATGACAACTTCATTTAGGGTGGCACATTGATAAACGAGCGAACTAAGGAACAGGTCTCCAAGATACGGCCTTCTGCATGATGATATGTAGAGCAGGTTGTATTCCCAATATTTCTAGATTGTGAGCCAATGATTTAGAGATGATGCCAGTAGAAGAGATGACTATCGGTAGAACCACTACACTTTCCTGTCTCCACATTTGCCATATTTCCTCAGCCAAGGGCAGATACTTGGTGATCTTCTCACAGCAGGTTTGTTGCAAATTATGGGAATTATTATTATTATTATTATTTACATTTTATATCCTTCATTGAACCACTTTAGTCAGTTCTTTACAAAAGATTTTTGTTTTTCCCATCAGCCCAGTATTTCTTCATTCTGTCAGATCGCAATCTTCTTTCTTCGTCTAAAATCTCCCTTCGTTTGTTGATCTTGGTTTATCTTGGAGTTTCTTAATTTTGTATTTTTTGTTTTTTAAATCCTCAATAGTAATTTGTAATGTTATCATATCTTCCTTGATTTTCATAATCCATCTATTATTACTCTTACTGTTCCATAATTTTTCTATTATTCACCTACTGATTCTGCTTTCCGGTGTCCTGATCAAATATCTAAAGAATGAGATATATTTTTTTGTAATTGTGCCCATTACTGGTTCCATCTCCTTGTAGACTGTTACATTAGAAGCTAGTCTCAAATGTCCATCCACTTGACATTGCTTGTTTATACATGTTCTGACTATTCTTCTTTCTGTTTTCAGTATTTTGTCCATTTCTGCAGTGTTAGTTGCTCTGAAGGTGGTTTCTCTTACATACCATATGTAATTTCTGGTTGTGTGACTGTTTTAAAGACTTTTCTTGTTATATGTGTTCTTGGTGATATACCGACAGTCAATTTGTTTATTCTGTTATGCCAAGTTGGCTATTCATTAAGGTTATATGTTATATTTTCTCCTAAATATTTAAATTTGTCTACAATTTTGATTTGTTGTTCATCTATTGTGATTTTGTTTGTTTACAAGGGTGGATCAGTTACCACAATTTCCAACTCGTCCTAGGAATTCAAAGGCCGATTTTTTGTGCTTTTTTTATAGAGATTTAACTTGTCTGAATTCCTGAATGTTGTTAGATAGGAATGCAAGATCATCAGCAAATCCTACACAGCTTAAATATATATCGTCTTGAAGTTTTCCAAATCTTTTGTTCTTAAGGTTATTCCATTCTCTCATGATGTAGTCCAAGGCACAATTAAATAGAAGTGGTGATTAACAATCTCCTTGTCCTGAACCTGTTTCTATAAAGAAAGGTTTAGAAAGTTCCCCTCTAGATTTTGTGTTAGTTAATGTGAGTTCTATCAATTTTGGATGTAGTCCAAAATTTCTTAAAATGTTCAATATGGAATGGATACAATCATATGCTTTCTTAAAATCTACAAATGTTATTGCTGAAGGTTTATTTTGTTTCCTGTAATATGCCATGATAAATTTTAAAGTGATAATCGTTCTGCACATAATTATTAAACAATAATGGTACAGAAGAGAAAGACATCATTCCAACTTTCTTAATTTTCTCATCCTTGTCTTTTTCAATAGTAATATAAGCCTCTCAGCAGAATGTCTGGCACAGAACAAGCTTGTCACCAACTCATCCCCCATCATACTGGTAGTTAATTGGTTTTCTATGTAACACATACGATTCTCCCACCTCATTCTTTCATCTTGTGGGCATGGTTTTTCAGTAACGCCAATGCATGGTAGAACTTCTTTTCATCAGAAGGGCTTTACAGTTCTCAATCGATAATTACAGAAGTTGTACTCGTCACTATGAAGGACACTAAGAATTTCTCTGGGAGTTTCAAATTCTCCTATATCTTTCATCCAGAAATTCTCCATAATCATCAATGTAACTTGCCAGGCACTTTGGTTGAATTTAGGCTAGCATATCTCCTATTCCTCTTTTCCAGATTGTCAGTTGTGAACCTTACTGTTCTGTCCCATAAAACTACAATCACCACCCTTTCAGTCATGAACCAAGATCGTGATCTGTCTTAAGATTTGCCTTAATGGATTTTATTGCATACTAAATGTAATATCCATTTTTCTTTCCTAAAAACTTTGACAGATCTTTACAGTACAAGTTGTACCTGCCGATTGAAAATAATAATGCTATTTTTGTAGTCATTTTTATTAGTGTTGAGCATTTTGTCATTTTTATTCTGTTGAATGTAATGAGGAAAATCAATGGTAATATTGTAAAAGATTTGCAGTTGTAATGAAATATTCATCATGTTTGTTTGGTCTGTTCACTGTTGCCTATTGCTGTTTTTTATTCCCACTCCTGACCGTTATTGTTGTTGTTGTTGTTGTTGTTGTGGTGGTGGTGGTGTTGTTAGCTGATTCATTAACAAAACACACTCTCCTCTTGGTTCAAGACAGTCAAGGGAGAGTTTTGGTTTTGACCAGCAAATATCACTTTGATAAGCCATTCCACTTGATGACTGATGATGAAAAAGTAATATTAGCCACCAATTGTGTAATTTGTGGAGACAATGAATATTTACTGTATGTATGCCCTAGATCTCCATGATTAAAGTTGAGTGAAGATACATATTAGAACCTAGATTTGAAAGCACAACTTACAGATGAAACCACTTTACACCCTCTGTACGAGCCTATGGATCTTTGGAATTAATTGAATAAAATATCTATCTATCTAAAGATGTGCGACTCCTGAAACCCTAAAGCTATTGTAAATCACAATTTGATCGTAATGCAAGAATTTGTTTCTTAGAACTGTCATATTACAATGATATCCAAATTTTACTGTGTGATTTATTTATTTTTTGGTCATTTTAATTTTCATAACATTCTTAAATGAAACTGATTCTTGTCTTTTGATCATTTGTAATAATTAAAGACTGGATGTTATTAGGCACTGATGAGACAGTCTAGTCTATAGAGGAAAGCACAACAACATGTATAGAAACATGGATACAGGACAAATACAATGGCAGACAGGTGCAGGCAGAAAATTACATGAAAGGACAAGGGCAATCTCCATAGCTGGACATTGGTGGGCAAACATGCCATCAATCCAAATAATAGCTCTTCGTTGTGATAGCCCCTTACAGCTTATTATGACCTCCCAGCAACCAGTTCTTCTGTTGCTCAAAGCAGGGGAGGGCGAGGAGGGCGACCGCCCAGGGCCCCGCGCCTTGGATTTTTAAAATTTAATTAATTAATTATACTTTTCAAACTAATTTATAATTCATATTCCTTTTTTCAGTGCAGCTATGACCTCCCATGAACGTTTAGCAAGTTTAGATTTCAGGGAAATAATAGAAGACTTCAGCCGGGATAAAAGTCGCAAAGTAATATTTTAATATTTCATAGTTTACATACAGTAATCTTCTTCAAGGGGACTTAAAGGTTTCTTTCATATTATTAAAAAGTTGTACTCTAGTGTAAAAATATTGTAACTATTCCTTTTTTTATTATTATTATCAAACTATTTTCCATTTGATTTGATATTTTTAAATTTCCTATTGTTGTGGACCCCACCTTATCATATCACCCAGGGCCCCGCAAGGCCTGGATCCACCACTGGCTCAAAGCCGTGCATAGTGAGAAAGTATTCTCCTATGGGATCTTCTGTCATTCACAATGCCTTTAAGGTCTCAGTAGTCACATATTGTGAGGGTATATAGTTGTTTGATGTGTGAGTTATGCTTTCAAATCTAGGTAATATTGATATTTTTTAATCAACTTTAATCATGGAGATTTTGAGCAACAGAAGAACTAGTTATACTGTCTGCCCTCTTGATGAAATAGAAGGTCAAAATAAGCTATTGAAGAAGCTCATAGCATTTGAAGAACTGGATTGACTGCATGAATGCCCACCTTTGAAGACAGCAGTGTGTCCGGCTGGGAAGATTGCCCTCTTACCTCTCCTCGGCCTGTCATTGTCCTGTATCCATGTCTCTATCCTCCTTTTCCTGTCCGTTGATTGGGAGTGTTATATTGATGTGAACATGTTTCAAAATCATATGGCCATTTATTTATTTATTTATTTATTTTTACTTTTGCTTTCTTTATCTCCCATTGCAAATTTTAAAGTTAAATGCATTATTATTAGGGGTGGTGATTTTTAGCATTTTGAAATCAGAAATTTAGCATTTTGATTTGAACATTTAGTATTTTGTAGCTTTTGTGCATTTGCAATTAGATTTTGTAGCATTTTGGAGAAGAAAAAAACATACAATTTATGTTAAATCTGACAAATGAGCAATGTCGTTTGAAATGGCACTAATGTGAAATTACAATCATATGGGTAAAACGTTAATAGTTTAAATTAATTATATTGAAGTCACACAGAAGAAAATTGTTACAGGCATTACACAGAAAAAAATTAGGAACTTATACTGATGGAAAACCAGAATATTACAAAGTAAATACACATAATCAGCTCAAGTCTTGTTTCAATATCCACCGCCGTGAGTACGTGCATGAAAGTTATGAAATCTCAGAGCTGTTTTATAGACATTTTAGGTCCCATCATCATAACACTTGTTGACTTGACCTACGCAAAGGGAATGAAAGCGACGGACGGGCAATAAGATGTAGGAGAGATGACTTTCCGCATTCCAGACCGGTGGTCAAGCCGTCATAAACATTTCAATGGTGTACAAACTCCTCACTTGATGTTTCCATAAGAGAAGAAAGAATAAAACACGTAACTTGGAATTCGCATTTATGTAGCAATTTGGTAGAATTTTCGCATTTTGTTGCTTTCTCAAAACACATTTAAGAGTGGTTTACAGGTCGTGCAAAGTGAAAATACACGAGTACAAACCTTAATGAGCATTTCATGCTTTATCGCATTTGTGAAAAATCACTACCCCTAATATATTTCTTAATGTTATTTCTTTTATAAGTTTCATTTAAAATAAATCAAATCAAAGAAACAAATATAATTTTCTACATGTTCATAAGAAGCTATTATACATATTAAACAATGGTTTTGCATCATTTGGCACCATTACTGAGAATTTCACTCCCTATAAATATATTCTGGACTTGTATCTATACACAAAGGATGCTCCAGTAATGTCAGTGGAATGGAAAGATGTGATGCTGTTCTCTGTAGTTAGTGACTGACTTACACCTTGTGGTGGTATGTAACCAAGAAAATAAGAATAGATATGGAACATACATTAAATGTGTATATTACATCAATTTTAATTGTCTATTTTGATTTTTAACAAATAAATGCCAGAACATCTGGGCCTATATTAGATACATTCTCCTGAGGAACATTATTGTAAGAATATCTGTTTGCTTCTGATTTTCTGTCAAATTTTACATTATTATCAGAGTAGGCAATGTTTCTCAATTTATGCAATATCTATTTTAAATAATTAATTTAAATCATGTGTATAGTTAAACTATTAAATGGATACTGAAATATATTTGTGTTCTTAATAAATATGCCATATTTTTATTGTTGTATTCAGATCTACAAATGATAGTGATAACTGTATATTAGCATATGTTGCCACTCTCTGTAACCATATTGTAAGCAAACTTGAACCATGACTGCCATAACTTAGGACTATTGCAGAATTCATCTGGTTGATTTGCTTTGAATGAGTTCCTTTCTTTTGATGGTCAACACTGGCTTTTGATGTTCTAAATGTTACCAGCAATTTGTTTAAAGTCTAGTCATAGCATAAAAATGTTGATATAATGTTATAAATTGCGAGATTTATTAAGTGTTTGCCATAGCATAAGTGGATGTATTTCCTTTTTATTCTGCACTAGTTTGTGTTAAATTACAGTGCACCTATATGAAATATATTCTTTAGATTATGTGTGTTTGAATAATTGATGCCCAGAAATTAAATCCAGCTTTAGGCTACTAAGTATGCACTTACATTTTATGATACAATTCTTTGCTTATTTGTGCATGTAATCTTTGTGAGTATAAAATTAGCCTTAGGTATTTGCATTTTTAGGAATCAACTATGCTGCTGGTGGAGAAAATCTGGCATTGTGCCTGCAAAACCAGCTATGTATCATTCAGTACGCTGTCCATACTAGTCTGTCATTATAGTAAGGTATGTGGCAAAGTTAGATAACATATGAAGACCCTACGGAAAATATGGGGTAAGTCCATTTTTTTTTTTCAGAAATGAGTTTATGGCACATTATGGTGGCCAGCCATCATAACTACTGATCCGTTGAAATTGATTTCAAATAAAGCAGTAAGTCACCGAGATACAGCGGTTTTTATTTTTAGTGGAAATGGAAAGAATGTCCCATATCCTCTCACTTTTTTCATAATTTAACTTTAGTTGTTATTTGCATTACATGTACTTCCTTTATAAGAAATCATCTTGCACAGTTTCCAGCCACTGGCCGGGTCTGTATGGAACACAAGCCTCTCCAACGTCTTCTGTCTTCCCACCATCTCTCAGCCTCCACCCTTGTCCAGTCTTCTCCTCTCTTCTTCACGCTTTCTTCCACCCCCTTCAGCCACCTGTCGCTTGGGCTTCCTCTCTGTCTCTTTCCTTCCCACTTCGTCTCGGGTATCCTCTTCTCCTCCATTCGTTTTACATGTCCATACCATCTAAGTCTGTAATGGTTCCTCCTTCATTAATTCTCTGGTCCTCTCATTTCTTATTCTGTCCATCTATGTAGCTCCAATACTGCTTCTCAAGAACCTCATCTCACTGGCCTGTATTTTGCTTTTCTCCCTTCCTTTCATAACCCAGGTCTCCGAGGCATACGTCAGGATAGGGACATAGTACGTCCGATATATGATCTTTTTGCTGTTCTGAGGGACATCCTTGCTCCATAACATGCTTCTCACACTCCTCCGGAATGCTTCTGCTCTCCCTAATGAGGATGATTACATCGGAAGTAGACATGCAATTGCGTTGTAACTGTACGACCATTGGCTCCGCTAAGGTAAGTAACCATATACATAATAACTTATAATTCAAGAGCATGCTCTAATTTTATTTTTTTATTATATTGTGTTGTTCTAACTGGATACACATGCATATTACCTCATACCTAATTCACAAACCCTTATAAAACAAACTAACCTTATATAATAAGATTAAAACTGCGAAACATATAAACACAAACTAAATGCACATTTATTTGTAGTTAAGACAATATTTGTATATACATTTTAACTTTAACCCAGTGATCAGGGATCTGATGATGACCGCTTGAAGGTTGAAACGTGTAATCCTAAAATTGACCCATTGTAATAGTGATCATTCCACTTACAATTAACTGACATACTAGAAGATGAAATGGCAAAATAAACTAAGGACACAGGAAATAAAAGAGAGAGAGGAAATAAATGCTCCCAATAGTTGGAAAGAGGATTGAGGGTTTTAAAAGGAAGCAGAGCCATGAAAAGGCAGAAAGGAAATGAAAAGAAGAGAGGGTTCTCCACCAAGTTGGTTAAAAAAGGGCTTAATGATCTCTTTGGGCTTCTCTTGCGGGTGTAGAACACTTAGTGTTATGGGCTCGTCTGCCCCTACCCATTTAGCATCCTCTTAGGTATTGTTTATCTCCCCTTGAAAAATATGAGGGTGTCAGGAAAGATAAGAGAAGGGCCAATTAAGACAGGAAAATGAAAGACACCCTAGCCCTTTGAATTCCCCTGTAGCACTGGGGATCAGAAGAAAACAAGAGTTGTTCACGTGAGGTTGATAGCAAAGGTAGTAAGTGGAGTAAAATATAGGTAATTAGGGTCTGTGGACACTGCAAATTAAGTTTTCCTCCATGGTAACATGTGCTAGTTAGAGATGCTATTTTATAGCAATAGTGGTATACCCCAAGGATTCTTAGACAACTACTTTTTGATGTTAATAAAATCTGTCCAAACTATTAGTCTGAATAATAATTTGAATTTGAGTAGCTTTTGTAAAAGCAGTTCTCTCTTATCCGAATGATAGTTACAATATCATTTTTTTTAAATATTGTAATGTAAACAAATACATATTCCCTTTTGATTGGTTCGTTGTTGCAGTTGTATTTTAGAGGATCGAGTCAAGATCTTTCAGTACTTGTCAATGTATCGTCACGTGACATTAGTGTGTCGTCACACAGATTATCCTGTGGTGGCAGTAAGTTGTGGTGTTCCCAAATCATGTGTATGGTTGTTAGTCGGCTTTGTTCACCAAAGAGGTTGAAAGGTACTATTTAATGTTTATTAATTTAGACACAAATCACTAAAAACAAAAACTAGTCACTCTACAATTTCTTAATTTTAAGCACATTTTCCTTTAAACATTGCCAAATATTGTCACGTCTTGTCAATACGGATCCATAATGAATATGCTTGGATTCATATAATTCTATGAAGGTTGAAATAACAACCATATTCTGTGAATCTGTCATTTTCAAAAAACTATGTATCTTTAATAATAATAATTTCCAACTCATTTGAACAAGAGTTGATCCAAGGAGGTTAAGACAGGATGGTGAAAGGAAGGAGTCTGACCCAAAGAACTAGACGGAGCTTGGAGCCCCATCTCACCTGCTGTAACTTCTTGAGGAATAATGAGAACGGGTGGAATAATCTGGAATTATGTTCATTATGTTCCTTTTAGCAACAGAAGTTTGACAGACACCAGGTTGATGGAATTTCACCCTGAAAGAGATGTTAAATGTACTAATAAATCCACTGCCACAGGTCACATTCAAATGCCAACTAACTGTGCTGAGATTTGGGCACAGTAGGCCCACTGCTATGCCACATACCTAGCCTGAACAGTACTGGATCTAGTAGAAGCCCCAGGTTGCTCAAGCAGTATTTCTTTTTGTTACTTAAATATATACAGGAAAATAACACCGCAATGTTGTAATGAAACCTCCATATTTCACCCTTTCTGGGCATCAGTAATCAGACGCCAAAAATAAACTCCCAAAGATATCAACTAACATTAATAAATACTATATAGGTTTCAATTTTGTTGTGTCTTAAAAATGTTGCTGTTATATGTAATAGACTGAATCCAAATTGTTCAGTATACAATGTGATGTGTCTTTAGATGCTCTCTGTTGTTTATGATTTAACTGTATTGTGGAAAATTCCGAGATATGTATCATTGTACGAATAAAATAAAAGTGTTTAATGAATGGACAGTTTAAGATATATCAGGATAACCTTGCTCCCCCCCTCTCCTCAGATAATGAAACTCATCATCATCATCTTCATTTCCCCTTTTCCAGTTGACACTTCCTCTCCACTTTGTTCTGTCGTTCCACCATTCCTCTTCCGACACGGTGTTCCAATCCAGGTTCCGTTTTCTAATGCTATTCTCCACCAAGTCCATCCAACGCATTCTTGGTCTTCCTCGACCTCTCTTCCCTGTCATCCGTCGTTCCAGTGCCCGTCTTGGTAGCCTTACTTCATTCATCCGTTTGACATGTCCAAACCATCTCAATCTGTTTTGCTCCAGTTTGTCATTTAGTTTCTGTACTCCCAGTTCTTTACGTATATCTTCATTTCTCACTCTGTCTGTCCTCGTTTTCTGGACCATACTTCTCAGGAATCTCATCTCAGCTGCTTGTACTCTGCTCTCATCCCTCTTAGTCATTGTCCAAGTTTCTGCTGCATATGTCATTATGGAACATAATATGCTTTGTACATAACTTCTTTAGCCTTAATTGGTATATCCTTGTTCCATACTAGTCCCCTTACCTGTTGGTAGAAAGCACTCCCGACTTGTATTCTTCTGCTAATTTCCAAATCTAGTCTTTCATCTTCAGTCAGTTCACTTCCCAAGTATTTGAAGTGTTTCACCACTTCCAATTCCTTATCTCCTACTTTGATTACTCCTTTTCCCACTTTCTTATCTCTAATCATCGCCACTGGTTTACTCTTCTCCACATTTTTCTTCAATCCCCATTGCTTAATCTTTTCATTTATTACGTCTAACTGTTCTTGTACCTCCATCTCATCCTCGCCCCAGATCACAACATCGTCTGCAAACAGCATTACCTTCATCTTTGCCCTACTATATTCTTTCATTGCTGCCTTCATGATGTCATCCATCACCATAACAAACAATAATGGTGACAAAACACTTCCTTGCTTTAGTCCAGTGTCAATTTTAAACCATTCCGATGTCCCGACTCTAGTCTTCACACTACTGTAGCAATCCATGCACATTCCTTTTATCATGTCTCTCAGTTCCTTGCCTATCCCCCTATTTGTTAAGCTTTCCCAAACTTTTGTTCTAGGGATGCTATCATAGGCCTTTTCTAGATCAATAAAAGTCATTACCGGTACCATATCCTTCCCATATTCCCAACTCTTTTCAATGTTCTGTCTCAGAATGAAAATTGGTTCCACTGTTGACCTGCCCCCTCTATGTTTCTCTAAGACAGCTTTTTGTGTTGATGGAAATGTTTTCAGCTTTCTCTTTTCACATGGAGATTTTAAATTATTTGTTTTACTCATGCCTGGGCATTGTGACCCAAGTACATTCTAACTCCTTCAATCAAGTAGTACCATTTCTTGCGATCTTCTGTCTTCCATAAGGCGACTCTCCATAGCACTTGAGTGGTAGCATGCATCTGGTCAACCAATCGTTTTGCAGAATGTACACGTAAATTTTTGCCATCGATTTTACCTTGGACAGTTAATTTTTACAGGTTGTCATCTTTCCAAAGAACTGTAAACTTTCTGGAGATGACGCATTATTGCTGATAATTGATCAATTCTATTACAGCAATCTCGGCTGGGTGGGTCTATTTCAATTCGTAAAATTCTGATGCCTGCAGTATATTAGTATGAGCTGCAAAATGGGAATTCCAAGTCTACAGGTTATGATGTTACCTTATGCGAACACATTTTAAAATTGTGTTTTTGGTTTTTGCATGTTTTGCTGAGACATAACGATTTTGTTATCTGGATACTCGTGAGCACGCCACATTACAGTTGCCCATGGGAAAAAATGAATTAGTCTAAATGTAAACGCGCTGCTGTTAATGTGCGTCATTGCGCTGAGTTAATAGTAATTGAGAATATTTTTTGAAGAGGGAACTGCACTCTTGCACACTGGAATGGCAAATCTATAGGAATATGGGGAATTAAAAGTATTTTTCCTTTAAGCTATTCAGGGTGTAATTTTACCACAGTTATTGATTTGAACGTCAACATGTCGCTATTAATAGACCTAGAGTAAAATATCTCTCACCTTGGCTGCTGATGTACATCGTGCAGCCTCTTCCAGTGTTGCATCCCAGGGATTGAAATTTTCCAACAACCCTTTTGCCTCACATGCCTCTCTAAATATTGAAAATTCCAGATTATTATGCTTTTAGATATCTTTCAAAGAGGTTGCCCTCCCACATGGTGTAGAAGCATAGTCAAAGGAAAACATTCCATGTTACGAACATGGACTGTGTAACCTGTACCGAAAGCTTCTGCAGATTTAACACCAGGACAATTCTGAACAACAGTTCTTTGAACTCAGGTTTGCCAATATTTTATTGTATCGTTCCATGTGTAATATCTCTACAGGGTACGTACATAAAATTTGGTTCAAATTGGTGAAACGGTATAGATTTGTGCCCAATGGCCTAAATGTAGAGAATGCAGTGGGCTGACTGAAATTTCAAATGGACAGATTTACTCCTCGGGCTCCAAAGTTTAAGTACGTAAATTTTGGTTCAGATCGGTGAAATGGTGTAGATTTATGCCAAAGGGTCTAAATGCAGGGAATGAAGAAGGCTGGTTAAAATTTGATGTGGACAGTGTTACTTGTCGGGTTTCAGAGGGTAAGTATGTAAAATTTGGTCCAGATTGGTGAAATGGTGTAGATTTGTGCCAAAGGGCCTAACTATGAACATTGAGCTTTATATACAGATGAAAGGCAGCCTGTGTGTTAATCCAGGGTACACTGTAAGCTACGGTATCTCCATTTCAAATTTAATCCAAATCCGTCCAGTCGTATTAGTGTGAAGAGGTAACAAACACACTCACTCACAAACTTTCACATTATTATAATATATAGCCTATAGGGATAATATTAACTAATATGAAGTTAATACCAGTGCTGTAGTTGGGAAAAAAAATTTAGGCGGTACTCACCAAATATCACTTAAGGAAGTCCCAGATGGACTCGTGGACTTCGTTGAGTGGGTCACATTTTCGACACGCTGTTTCTTCAGCTGATCTTCTTCCTGACCTGAGCCAAGACTACACATACATTTCTGGATTAAATTTTTCCAATGGCGGCCAACACTTCTGAGGAAAATTAATCTTCCGGTTCGTTCTACCAACAAACTGTTCCTTTTTTTTTGTGATAATGTCATTCATAGCACTAAATGCTCTTTCGCATTCTGATGTGGAAATTGGAATTGAATCAATTGTCTGTAGTAATTGATCAAGGTCTTTAGTTTTCATGTTTGTGTCCACATATTCCCTGAATGTATTTTCTCTTGTCTTGAAGTCGAAAAACCTCACATACAGTATATTAGAGAGGCTCCTATCTCCACAAGTTATGTCAGTATCTTGTGGCCAATGCTTTGTCGCTACAAGAGCAAGATCTTTCAACAATACTTCAGTCCTCAGCTTCTTTTAGTTTTCTGTGCTGCTTTGCTTGATCTGAGAACCTATATGGGATGCATGGCTAGGATTGGTAACAAGTCTGTGTTTGAGATTTTCCTCTAGACTTCGGTAAAACTGGCCACTATTTATTTGAACAACTTTAGGGTTGTTGTGTAACTCAATGTCTTTAAAGACCTTGTTTTTAGCAGCTTTAGTTGAATCCTCGGCAAGAGAACCTGGAGAAGATGCCATGGACTCCAGTACCCGGATACTACGTTTTATAGTCTTGTCGGCTTCATGTCTCTTTTTTGAAGAAACAAAGATAAATCTGAGAGCTAGGGTGACCAGACGTCCTCTTTTTCGCGGACATGTCCTCCAATTTACGTCTCTGTCCTCTGTCCGCGAACAATTTTTAAAATTGTCTAAATGTCCTCCTTTTTATTAATTTAATATATTATCGTATGAATGTATGTATGTATGTTTTAGTTTTTCGCAGTTTATATTGGAGCCATGGCAATAGTTTAATTTTTTACCAATGTGCAGCGCTACAATTTTTGCTTCCGGTCTACGCGGGGTTTGGGAATGTGTTTCTGAGTTTGTGCTCGTTGAATGACAGTCTTGCGGCGTTGTTGTGTGTTTGCCAGTTTAAAATTTGCTCGCATTCAAGATGCCTAAAAGAAAGTGCAAGTTGACAGATCCTTTGAAAACCAAATATCCTGTTTTCAAGCTTGGACGTAATGATTTTGAGGCAGAATGTAAAATTTGCCCAACTGCAACTTTCGTCTCGGTAGCAAATCATGGTAAGTTCTATAATTTATTGTTTAAGTTAATAAATTAAAACAGCGTTATTTATATATAATTTCCATTTAATTTCGTAGGTTCTCAAGATTTGGATAGCCACAGTTCTGCAAATAAACACAAAAAAGTGTACAAGGCTGCTGCAGTTCCCAAACTATAGACAAGCTTTTCTCCACATCAACTACAGCATTAACGAATCGCGTTTTAGCTGCGGAAGGAGCATTAGCATTCCATACCGTTCGTCATCGTTCCTCCAACAGATCAATAGACTGCACACCCAAATTGAACCAGACAATTTATGATTCGGAAGTGGCCAAAATAATGTCTTCAGTTAGAACCAAAACTGAAAGTATAATAAACAGAGTAATGCTGTTGATGTTACAGTAGACTGTATGAAAGGTATATCTTGTTATGGAGTGTGTACGGATGGAAGTAATCATGGAAGTCTGAAAATGTTTCCTATTCTCATTCAATGTTTCAGTTATAAACTAGGTGGTATTAAAACTAAGGTTGTAGAACTAAAGACAACTACTAATGAAAAGGCTGAATATATTGCAGGGTATATAAAGGATACCTTGTCTAGTTTAGGTATTGTAGAGAAATGTGTGGCCTTTGCTGGTGACAACTCGAACTTCGGTGGTTTAAATCGTAGAGAAGGCAAGAATGTATTAACTAACTTAAAGGGTGTTGTCAATAGGAATATGGTAGGTATAGGTTGCCCAGCTCATATATTGAATACCGTAATACAATTCAACATGGAACTGATGTTTTATCTGCGGACATGGATTGTCTTATTGTTAAGTTGTATAATAATTTCTCAATTTACACTGTAAGAACTGAACAGTTGTAGTCATATTGTGAATTTGTTGATACCAATTACAAACAATTACTCTCCCACAGCAAGACAATATGGCTATCTCTGTTCCCTGCTGTTGAGAGATTATTGGAACTGTTTCTTCCCTTGGAGTCTTACTTCTTGTCAGTGCCAAATCCTCCAAACCTTCTCATTAATTTTTTGGAAATAACTTGAGTGAAGCTTATTTGTGGCACCTGCATTCTCTAATGTCAATATTTCACTCAAAGACTTTGATAATAGAGAAAGAAGAGAGTTCTGTGTTAGAAATCATGAATGTGTTGGAAAGTGTCAAGGTTATGCTTCAAAATAGATATGAAGGTTCTTTCATTTCATTGAAGTAGAAAATGTTTGAAAAGAGGGGTATGATAATGAAGCAGATTTATTTATGAATGAAGCATTGATGTTATATAAAGTATATTTGGAACATTTGACAAAATTCGTAGCATATTTTGATGATTTCAGTTTTTTCATGTGGATGAGTTTAACTTTAAAGAAGATGGAATACACTGATGTTGAAAAAAGTATTGTGTATTTACTAGGGAAAGGTATTCACATTGATGATGCAAATCGTTTTGATCAGTTTTGTAATCTGAGTAAATTTACAGAGAAGTTTCCAAATAACAGCGAATATCTTAAATTAACTTCTAGTCAGAAATGGGCAAAATATTTCAATCATAGTGAAAATATTGAATGCTACTCAGAGCTTCTTAAAATTGCAGAATATTTATTTTGTATCCCAGGTCACAATGCTAACGTGGAGAGGGTTTTCTCATTAATTTCATCTCAATGGACAGATGAAAGAAATAGATTGCAAATAGATCTTGAAAGATCTATTAATGGTGCAGTACAATTTTAAGGAATACTCTTGTCAGGACTTCTATAAATATCTGTTGCACAGACCTAAACTGTTGGCAGTAATATCATCCTCAGATAAATGTAAGTAGTCTACAAATAAAGTGCAATTTCATGTTCTTAATTTCAGAATAATATAAATTTTCAGTGGCAATGTTCTAAGTTTATTAATGTAATTAATACATTTTGAAGTTAATAACAATTTTTATCGTATCTTATAAGGTTTTATTACTTTTAGATTTGTCCTCTTTTTTCCCTTAATGTCCTCAATTTTTCCCTTTGTTGTCCTCTATTTCACAGTACTGGATCTGGTCACCCTACTGAGAGCTCAATTAAAGCATCGTATACAACTGCTAAATGTATAACAAATTCAGAAGAACTCAAAGTTTTGCTAAGGCCTGCATATTTAGACCTTTCTCTAGAATCCCTGTATTTATCAGCTGCAGCTTCTGTGAAATGTTTGACAAGAGATCTATAGCTATTCCAAACAGATTTCACAGTTCTAGCACTTAAGGCAACCCATCTGATTGTAAATATTTTCCCAACTTTATTTAGTTTTTCACCAAGATTTGCTGCACATTCTCTAAGCTGAGCTTAATTTTTAGGCGACATGCTATAGACTGAATACAGTTTATCAAAGAAAAATGGAAATGAGTAAGACCTTGAACCTCATCTCTCATGTCGTGTACCGCTAGTTCGAGTCTGTGGTTAGCACAGTGCCAAACAATCAAGTGAGGAAACATGTTCTGTAACCCCACAGCAACTCCATTTCTCTTTCCAAACATTACCAAGGCTCCGTCACTTGCAAATCCAACAAAGTTATCTTTGAGGTAAGAATGAGATAAACCATAAGAACTCAGATTCTGCAAAATGGCATCCATGATTGAACTGGATTTTGTGTCTTTAAGTTCAATGAGATCCCAAAACAAATGATTGAACTACAGAGTTTTCTGATATGGCACATCTCAAACATAACACAAGTACTGGTAAATTACTGCAGGTAGTGGACTCGTCTACCATAACAATCATTTTAATATTATTTTATAAGGTGATTAGCTATTTTCTTCCTCATTTCTGTGGCTATATGATCCGTAATGTTCGTACAACTGAACTTAGAATGTAAGACTCTTCCCATATCCAGACCATTAAGTTCCTGGACTTGAATGTCAATTGGGAAATCAGTGAATGATCTTCCTAGCTTTTCCCCTTTATATGCTGTGCTTAACAGTCTACTTGTTGTCTCACACTGATTAACTAACATTTTATCTACTCCTGTTTCTAAAGGTTTGCTCTCAGCACTAGCCTTAGCCTGCTCTGTACGTATATGACTCATAGATTTTTTATGTTCATATATTTTATTTCTTAAACTATTTTGCTGCAAATCTTTAGTATTTCCAAAATAAGTAATTTCCCCATCAACCCACTCTTTAGCTGGTTTCAATCCTGAACCTTGCTGTGGTCCCAAACCATGCCTGCCAGCTTCAGCACATTAAGATCAACCAAGTTTTTTGTTCTTTATTACTAGCCAGCTGTTTTCAGTTTTAAAGTATTTTTGCTGAGACTCTGACCAGCATTCTAGATAATCTAGAATCCCTGAACTTACTTGAACAGAAGGAATAACTGAATCACTACCTACATTCTTAAGCTCCTCCTCAAAATCTTGGTGCTTTGAGATGATCGATCTTTTCGAAGGGCCTTGTTGGTCACAGCTAGCACTGTTCTCTTCAACGTCCCTCTTATCATCTGGAGTTTTTCGTTTGCAACTATGTAACCAGTTAAGCAAGCTCATTATTACTTTGAAATTAAGATGTACGTACTTTCACACGCACACACACACACTTTACGTCTTTCTACAGACAGTACCTAATGACAAATCAGACTCAATTCAAACAACGGCACAGCGTGGCACTGAAAACACACAAGCAAGCGTTTACCGCCAAAAGAAACCAAGTTCACAATGTTGCCAACAGCTGAACATGAATTATACATCCGGGCGCGATTGAAATGTCAAACTCCAACTCTTATGGGCCCAATTAGTTCCAAGTTGTGCCACGAGATAACCATTTCCGATTATTCTTTCTGAAATCCATTGGACAATTTACAGTAGGGCTATTATTTACAGATTTAAAAAGATAGTTTAACCGGTATAGTTATAACAAGTCTGGATTTTAGGCGGTACGCCGTACCGGCCCAACTACAGCACTGGTTAATGCATATATTAAACACATTATCCGTTATGGTTAATGCATACCTGCCAACCTCTCAACATGAAAAATCGGGAGATTTGACGCGGCGGCGATTGGGAGAGAGGGGGAGGGGGGGCGGCCGCGATGCAACATAATACATACACAGGCTAAGACATTTCAGCAAATATATAAGTTACTC
Organism: Meconema thalassinum; assembly: GCA_946902985.2. Classification (NCBI taxonomy): domain Eukaryota; kingdom Metazoa; phylum Arthropoda; class Insecta; order Orthoptera; family Tettigoniidae; genus Meconema; species Meconema thalassinum. Next base: position 382,914,494 of record OX336392.1, on the reverse strand, counting down.
TATTAAACTGTACATAACTAACATTATATGACATCCCAGTTTACAAATGTACTTAAGACCGAGTAATTTTAAATTCTAACTAGTCTATCAAACAAGCATACCTTTCTTTCGACCACACTCAGGCATACAAAACTAGTGACGTATCGAAGATCATATTATTGGTCGTTGTTGCAGGCGACTGTGGCTGATTTTGCCCTCTTCAAAAAGGTCTTGCTATATTCTTGCTCAAAACACTTCCATTTCTGATTCGACTTCAGAGTTATAAGTTTGTCCAAAGTCTTGTCGGAAAGAGATGACCTGAACTGCGTTCTTGGTTTTCTGACAAGACTGAAGATCCTCTCACACTCTGCATTACTATGCGGAATGGAAAGCATAACATTAGACAATTTGTCATACTTGAGTTCTGGCTGAGCCATATCTCCCGGCAATTTTTGAGTCTGGGAACATCATTCTAAATAAAGGACCAGCGTGATCGGAACAATTGACAGGGAGGTTATGTTCTATAATAAACGATGTGAACAATACTTCTGCACGTGTTACAGTTACAGTGTCTACCTCCTTACACTAGAAATAATCAAGATTCTTGTTTTTCCCAACACATTGTACATTGTCTTTATGTTTCTTTGAGAGCACATGTTTTGAAATGTCTCCCTTTCCACCATGTGAGATACTGAAATCACACCTACAGACACTACAAAATGCAAATGTTGCGCCTCTTCTTGACTCAGTTATATGCGGAAAGTTATCTGTGTACACACTTTTTGTTGGTGATATCGGCACCTGCAGGTATCGACCTCCATCCTGATCGATAGGCGCAACTAGCGCCCTCAACTAACTTTTAAACAGTTCGTTTTATGATCTGTTCACGGCACAACGCATTCAAACAGTTCATGTATTTTGTGTTAAATAAATCAGTTGAGTTACATTTAAACGAGCGTTACATTTCATTACCGCTTTAAAACCTCTAATACTTTTAAATGTCACATCATATTTCTTCGCCATATTACCGAGGAACGGACGCAATCACTCAGATCGAAAAATCACAATAGCCTACGGGCATATTAACGCCAACAACATCTAACTAAGTTATACATAAATCATATAATTTCACGTGTGTAACGATACAATATTCCACAGCGCACAACTACCTATCACCCACAGGTCATTATGCAAAACATCTAGGAACAAGCGCTGAATTAACCATCGACGATTTCAAACTAAGACGTATTCGAAGCGAACTTTTTATAACAGCAGGACGTGACGCGGGAGTTAGTACGCAGTTGTCGATTATCGATACAGAGCTAAACTGCGGTATCGAGATATAACTTCAAAACACGTAAAGTCGTTTTGTTCGATAGACGACTGGAGTGTCATCTCGCTCATTCAATCCGAAATTACGCGTGGGACTTTTGAAAAATCGGGAGATTTAATACGTTAAGCGGGAGAGCGGGAGAAATGGTCTCAAATCGGGAGTCTATTCAGTCATTTGGTAAACCCCCTAGGGGTCAGACAAATAAGTAACGATACTTTTAACATGTTGGACAAGTTACATAGGATGTAAGAAAAAAGATTGGTACAGTGTATGCGGGGCTTCCATTTTTCTTTTACAACTACAAGAAATAAACAGATCACAATGTGTTGTCATTATAATACAATTCTTTATTTTTTAAATTAACATAACTTAGTATTATATTAGTTATATAAATGAAAATGTTATGTACAAAAATGAGAAATAATGATGTACAAGCCTCTGTCAAATCTACATAGTTTACATGTAAAACAATATGGCTGTACAGTTCGTTTTTTAAAAAATCTATAAGAAGTAAACAAATTAAACAACAGGGCGAGCAATAAATATAATTACTCTAACGCCTTTGACCAGGCCATTATCTTCACAAGTACAATGAGCCCTTGAAAAGGAGAAATTATCTTGCTTATGGTAGTTAAGATATATTATAATACATTAATACAATTCAGACATGAAAAATATGCCAGTAATCAGCAAAGAGAATAGCACACTAAACAATGTACAAAATATTACAATGCCAGGAGACAGATAGCAAAAGGAATTACATCATAAGGCAACGCTGGCAATCACACTTACACAATATTATGAAATCTTCTTATTAAAAATACAAAAGAACAGAAAAATGCAATGGGGAATATGGACTAGAAGCTTGTTGCAGGAATAACTGCATTTTGATTCCTGTCAACAAATGTATTTTCCTACTGTTCTTCTCAACATCACAAGAAAGGCACAGGATTACATTAGTATACGCCGTAGCGGTATGGCACGGCATAAAAGCGTCTTCTGCCTTCGCATAAAATTAAAATGCAACCATTTTCGACCAAGTAGGAACAAACAAGAGAACACTTTGTCATCAACACCTTTGCAGTAGTTTTAACAATAAATCACACACTTAATTCCATGAAACATTCTACAAGGATACAAACTTAAGTGGTCTTCAGAAATGGAAATAGTCCTTTTTAAGTCTTTTAATAACATATTTAATCCTTTCAAATTAAAATACAATGTTTGGTTTGGCATTACCATGATCAGTGTCAAAATTCTAGGAGGATTCATATTTTCATCATCATTATTATTATTATTATTATTACAAAGCCTCCGTGGCTTAGGCGGCAGCACGCCGGCCTCTCACCGCTGGACCCATGGTTCAAATCCCACTCCATGTGAGATCTGTGCTGGACAAAACGGAGGCAGACAGGTTTTTCTCCGGGTACTCCGGTTTTCCCTGTCAAAATTCCGTTCCAGCAACACTCTCCACTATCATTTCATTTCATCTGTCATTCATGTAATCATTGCCCCAGAGGAGTGCATCAGGCCTCGGCAGCCGGCACAGTCCATATCCTCGCCGCTAGATGGGGGGCTTCATTCATTCATTCATTCCATTCCTGACCCGGTCGGAGACTGGAAGCAGGCTGTGGATTTTCATTATTATTATTATTACTATTATCATCATCATTATTAACATTATTGAAAGAAAAATGAACATCACAGCTGTTAAGATTTGAAGTTTCATTTAATTGATGTACTTTGCAAGTAAGAAGGAAGAAAATGATATGTTCCGTAGAAACAATCTGACGACCAAATGAATGGAGATGAACTTCAGTTAGATTATGGAAAGTAACTGTATTTGCTAATAATACACTTTACAATCACGCCATTGCAACTCTTGGGTAAGAATTTCTGAGGAAGAAAAATGCTATTTCCCACCACAGCACTGAATATTACAGCACACACAAAGGCTTCAGATAATATATTTTGATTGAAATAGACAACAGAAGGAAGACTTTGATAAGGAAGAGCTATTTCTGTGAAATTTACAAGTGGAAGCACTATTTAATGTAAGTGATATTCACAATAATCCCCAAGAATTATGACCAAACCAACCAGGCAGCTTTCAATTCTTTTAGTTTATTTTTTAATACTCAGCAACTTTTCTAGGTTTGTGCCGTATCTTGTGTGGGGTTTCGCCTAGGACACCAAGCTGGCTCATCAGCGGGCTCTTGGTGTCCCCACCCGGACCTCCACAGCAGTAGCGAACTGCGCGCTACCTCCCTTTTTTTTCTTAAGCGCACCTGCGCCTCTTTACTGCGAGAACTAAAAGCTCAAGCAGCCATAACCTCCCTAGTAATTAAAACTCAGCAATTTTTCTAGGTTCGTGCAACCAAGACACGTAACAACCTATAAAAATTGCCGAGTTTTAATTCACTGGCCGTGAAAGCCAGTATACAATCTTTTTTGAAGCCTTCATAGGGTGGTTATGGCTGCTTGAGCTTTTAGTTCTCGCAGTAAAGAGGCGCAGGTGTGCTTCATAAAAAAGAAGGTAACGCGCAGTTCGCTACTCATGTGGGAGTCCGGGCGGGGACACCAAGAACCCGCTGATGAGCCAGCTTGGTGTCCTAGGCGAAACCCCACACAAGACACGGCACAAACCTAGAAAAATTGCTGGGTTTTTATTCACTGGCCGTGAAAGCCAATATACCATATTATTTTTTAATGTTTCACCTCAGTTCAATACATCACATATAATGAAATAAGTTGTGGCTCACTTTTTGATTATCTGCAAAACATGAAAAATACATCAATACATAAATAGGGGTTCTAGATAACAACAAAATGCTCAATCATAAATATACAATATACGAACACTACAACCAGATCACAGTGAAACCTTAGCATGAAGCAGTTCCATTGTATCACACGACTTGATATTTTAGAATGCAAAACTGTCTACCTTTATAAATATAATGAATTTCTGTCCAAAAGATATCAAATGTAGCACCAATAAATACCGCAAAAATCTAATTACGACTATCAGTCTTATAAACAAATCAAATTAAATCAAACCATAGAAATTCATTATTATTGAATGATAACAGAGTGACAGAATGCACAAAAAAGAAATGTGTGTCGATGAGACACACTAAACAAATGTTCTATTTGCAAAACAATTGTTATACTTAAAGAGAGAAAGAAGACCCTTCATCAATCTACCTACATTTCAGAGGTAACTTGTCACAATGCTATGAAGATGTATAATCCACCTTTATGTCAACAAAAATGGAAAACATAATCGAAACCCAACAACTTTGTAACTCACAAGAAAACAAAACAAAATAGAGGCCAGGCGACTTGCCTAAATCGGCACCAATTACGACTTAAGAGTTGATCTTCACAGTCTTATTTTCTAAGACATACTGAAGATTACAGTTTTGTAAAAATAAACATATTTTGAAAAGAAAAAATAATAATAAAAAGACCAAAGAAGGAGTTCTCCCAGGGCTCGACAAAAATAATAATAATAAAAAGAGCAAACAAGGAGTTCTCCCAGGGCTGGACAAAAATGTTGATACAGAAGCAAACTTGAATCAGAAAACGTCATGCAAAATATGGAAAATAGGCACTTGAGCGGAGTAGGATTACAATTTAACTGCAACCCTGAAATCTGTTGAAAATGCTTGAAGGAAGTTGTGTAGTGATTAAAGACAAAAAGCTTATAATATATCTCAACAATCACAGCTGGCCCATTATCCAACAAAAAAAGGTTGACTAGAGCTGTTGTTTCCTTCACCCAGTGAAGAGTGAAGCCAAAAGGAAAAAACTACCGGTACCACAACATTTTCTCCCAGTTTCATGTCCAAGTATCACATCTGTTATTGTCATATGTTGATAACTACTGTATATACCCTATTTCACTGCCAATGGCCCACTTGTGGAATTTCTACATGGCTAACAAAGAAATGAGCCCTACTACACTGAAATCCTGATCAAGTACACAAGAGCCAAGCTATATTTCTGTTCAAACATTCACCAATAGTTAAAGAACTGGTATAAAAATAGTATTTACAGGTTTCACAGAGCATTGAAATGCAGTCTGAGAATTCAGCAGCATTTTGAAATAGAAATCAGAGCAGTCTACAGAAATGGAAGACAAATATTGACTCACTAATACTGATAATATTCCAAATTGTGGTTTCTGTGCAAGAGAAAGAAAATGCTGATAAGTTGACAAGTACGAATTTTCCAGCAAACTAGACTGTTGCCATTTTAAAACAAGCTCCTTGCTTCCTTCATATCCTTTACTGTAACTTAGTAGGAAAATCAAATTCATATTAAAGTTTCACTGTGATGCTTTTAAACACGATACAGTCTTTAGTGCACATTATAATAAAATTAAGTCACAATAACTTTAAAAGAACAGTAGTTCAAAATCACAATAAAATTTATTTTTCTAATATTTTACTAATAAATTACTTATGGGTAACAATAAAATAGGACACATTGCATGTAAGGTGAATAGTTTCTGGACGTTGACAAAGGTTTTCACATTTTCAGAGAATACTTCTTGTATTTATCAATGTAAATTTATATAAAAATTATCAAAGTGTAAATTAAGCTCAAAGTTGCTCCTCTTGCTTGAGCTGATGTTCAATTCGCCCAGCACAGTGTTAGAATAAGCCCACTTCTTTCTTCACTTCCTTCTGCTTCCACACAGGGAGATCCAGGAATTCTTCTTTCGTCATTCCCAGTAAGTCCTAAATGCAGAAAAGAATCAACTGAAGAAAATGTTGTAAATTGTCTGTCTGCATTAGTATAAGCTTTTCGGTTGGTCAACACGAGTGTGCATAATTAGATTGGGCGGGGAATTACAATTAATTTCCTAGTGTCTGAAATAAAATACATGAATTATTTTTGAATACTTTTCACACAAATGAGGGCCTTAATTGGATAACTAGTTTTGTTCATCAAGTGAACGTCGGATACAGCTCACTTAGGCTTATACTTGGGGCATTATTACTTTTGATTTGACATTTAAGTGCTACACTTGAGTGGTCAGAAGTGATTTATTTATTTATTTAGCGTATGGCAATAACAAAACTGAATTACAACATAATAAATATACAAAATTAATTCAACTAAGTCATTAAAATTATAATTTAATATCTAAATTCTCTATCCATTGAAGAGCTGCCTCTGTCACTTCATAGAAATCGTTAAGATTTCCAGGGTACGCTCGACGGCTGCAAATTGATATAATGTGTTGGATGGTCTGATGTTCACAGCCACAATCTCATTGGGGAGATGGGACCTTTCCCCAGTGGTGAAAACTCTCTGCGCAGATGCCATGGCCTGTTCGAATCCTGTTAATTGTCTTCCATGCATGTCGCGGGAGTTCCATGCCTGGTGGCTTTGTGGTGGTTCTTTTTAGAGTCTGATGTTCGTCATTATTAGTTCTACTCCACATTTCTGACCACTTCTTGTTCATGTTAAAGCCCACTTCTTGTAACGATTCTGACAATATTATGGATGGCCGCCTAGATTTTAATCTACTCCTTTTAAGCATAGGAACGTCAGAGTGAATTGGGAGCTGTGGATTTTTAATCAATTTTTCATATTCCTTGAGAAGGGCATTCTGTCTTTGCAAATCTGGTGGAGCAATATGACTTAATGATGGTAGCCATTGTAGAGGAGTAGATCTAATGCATCCTGTTATTGTCCTCATTGCTGTATGTAGTTGAATATCGATTTTCCTCACATGAGGGCTATTAAGCCATACTGGGGCATAATATTAAGCAGCAGAGTAGACAAGACCTAAGGAAGAGCATCTTAAAGTTGTAGCTGTTGCACCCCATGAACTTCCACTGAACTTCTGTATGATATTACTTGAGCTCAACTTTGCAGCGATGTTTTCTATGTGTTTCTTGTAGGACAGAGTTCTATCAAGATTAACACCTAAATATTTTGGGTAGACTTGATGGTGAAGGACTTGACTGTTGAAGGTTACGTTGAGCTTTGCATTAGCCAGTCTATTGCTAAGATGAAAACAGCTAACTTTGGTCTTCGTTGGATTTGGTGTCAAACTCCATTTCTTGAAGTAATTATGCATAATATTTAGATCTGCAGTAAGTATCTCTTCACCAGCTTCAAGGCTTCTATGTTGTGTTAATAAAGCCAGATCGTCTGCATATATGAATTTCCTTGACTCTGTTGCAGGTAGGTCAGATGTATATAAGTTGAATAGAACTGGGGTCAAAACTGAACCCTGAGAAAGACCATTGTTAATTTTTTTCTGCTTAATTGATTCCTTAGTACAGACATTGGAAGGCTGCCCTTGACCCAGAACGGATGAAATGCGTAGTGATTCCTGAATGCCATGTTTAGTACTAACCTGGAAGTGACTTGGGTCAAGGTATATCTCCAGCCGGGTTGGATCCACCCCATCAGGCAATGGTCTCTGCAGGAGCTGTGCTGGTGGATATGTAGACCGTGTGAGGCGAGCCAACTCGGCCTCTACCGTCAGCACCTCACCTGGCTTCTTCCCATCCTGGAAAATATAATACGAGTTCCTAGTTTTTAGCATAAGCAAGAGATACAAAATTTGTCTACTGATGTATCTTCGTGCTCTATGGCCGTTACTTGGCATTTTTAGCAGTTTTGAAATAGCAATAAAATGCAAAATTAACCATAAATAAAAATTATTTTTGATTCCAGTATCTAAACGGATGTGACATTAAGATTTTCTGCATTTTCATGATAACACACACTATTGAATAATCCCTGATCCTAATTTAAGATAAGAAATATAAAAAATAAAAATAGTAAAAGCACTCTAACTACAAAAGAAATGTTAAAGGGGTGGAACTAAGAGATCATCTGCCCCTACAAAATAAATGTAAAAATGTTTTTATATCAAGTAAAAGAGGCTTGTTTTCATGAATTTTCACGTATTTTCAACAACAATAAAATTATATGTATTGACCAGGCTGAACAATATTCATTCATACTTTATTCTAATATAACTGAATGAGAATATTCGTTTTTGGTTTACACATCTTGAAAATTAAGCTCAAAGTTATATGTATTATATGTGGACTAAAAAAGTAGATTAAAACAATCTAATGATTTGGTCTCGCAATACAAGCATTGACTTATCAAATGCTCGATCACAGTTGCAGCAGCAGCTCATTGACTTAGTTCATAATTGTCTTTTGTTGTAGCTTTTCAGTCGGTCAACACGTTTGTGCCGAATGAATGGGCGGGGTACAAGATATAAATATGTAAATACACTCCTGGAAAATATTGCATGTATTAGTTAATTATCACAATTAAATGGGGAAATTTAGGATTAGCCTACGTCTTTTGACCCTCAAATGGCCATCATTAGATCCTGATCACTGTGTTAAAGTTGAACTTTTCTTAATGTAATCACTCCTGCAATTCAATAGCACATCGTTAGGTGATTATAATATGATTCACAATTTGAATCTCGTTATATACATATATTACCGTTTGTTTTGTGTTCAAGGTTTTGTGAATTACGTGAGTAAAGGTGTATATGCACATGTATACAATTTTGAATAACACACTGTAAAAATAATAATAAATTAAGTAACAAATTTTAGCATGCACTAGAAAAATCTAATTAAAATGTTCACTTAACTTGGTGTTGTTCTCCTCACGGCGATGTTGACTTATTGTCTTTCACACCGCTACTGACGTGGTGAGCTCTAAGCCTAACCTAGTCCGCTTGTTATCCAGCATGCCATCTGTTATTGGAAGTTGTAACTGAAGTTTTGAATGGATTATCCTTGTACCTGAACCAAACTGAATGAGGTTGGAATGACTTACAAAAAATGTGTATGTTATGGACTCAGGAATTGTTTTCATTCCTATCATAGGCCATTTAAGCCATCTGCCACAACTTAAGACATACTCCATTTGTTGCCACGCAGTCCATTAAGCGGTATAGGACCCTACGAAACTACCTATATACAGGTCTTGGTTTGTTGAAAGTAGACACAATGTGCATCCTCATCCTGTAACATATTTCCCAATGATCCCTTCCCATTTGCATTCCTCGCCTCATTTTATTCGTGTGGATTTTATTTTAGCAGCACGAATAGTGGTGATCTCTCTAGTTGATAATGCTGTAACTCTTTATGTTTAATTATGATTTTATATTGACCATACAGGTTATCTGCAAGAACAGTTCTGATACAATTAAGGCACTTAAGTGTTCTTTTAACACAGTACGGGAATACAGCACTATTTTATCGGCCAGATTGCACCAACAGTGGTTACAATATTCAGCAATTTCAAAATTACTTGCAGTAACGTAAGAAGTAATTTGTTAGCATACATCATATGTTGGGCGCAGAACCATTAAACAACAGCTACTTCACATTTGTTTGTAATGATGAATTAACAACCTAATTACAACAGAATTGCATAAAAAATTGATGGTGCACCAAAATATCTTTAAATGGTTTAACTTATTCTGTACTGCTAAGACATATGCCTCATTTTTTCTCATGATTATTTTAATTTTTTCCCCTTGAATTTTTGTATGCTTTGTAGCTTATCCCTTACTAACTTAAGATATACCGCACTCTCTTTTTATTCAATTACAATTACACTTTAGGACTTCAATTAATTTTTTTGATAAATTCGTTTGTTCATGTCCTTCCAAATATTTGTTGGCTTCTTGTACTGTTGGAATAAATTCACCTTTCGTCCATGGTTATTTATGTGCGATTTGTGTATCGATGTGCATGAAGTATACTTTCTATCCATGCTGACTATAAGTAAATTCATTTTACTGATCTACTTCCATGTTAAAGACTCGATCTTTTTTTAGTATATTTTCATACTTGTAAGGATATACAACAATTTTAACTTCAGATTAACCTACTTTACATCATTATTACATTTTGTTTCTGGCTCTTAAGATGAAGATACCACTGTGCATCGAAACAATGTACACCAGGCTGTTCCAACCGAGCAGCTCGCACGTGATCAGCTGAGTACTCGCCGCCTTCTGTGAGTAAACCTGCAATATGCAATACAGCTCTGCTGTAGGGGCGGCCGTTACTAAGTGGTGGATACATCAAGATTGGCAGGAAACGCATGGACTTGTACTATGACCTTCGCCCAGTGACGTTTTGGCTATCACTCCCAGTCCCTCTCCAACCATGCTCCGAGCATTACTGCTGAGTACTCGCGTGTATGCATACTCAAACTCGTGGGTTTGGAATAGCCTGATGTACACAATAAAACATGTTTCTTGAATTTTAAACAAGTTTTTTAAATTATATCTATTGACAGGCATAATTTCAATTACTTTAGTATACTTCAGGTCAATAGGGATAGATTCTTTATATTTCCTAGGATGGTTAATGTACACACACAACTCCTGTGTTTCGAACCCTGGATCCCAAATATTTATCTCCAAAAATGTATGAACACACTAGCGAGTAAATTATTTCGAATTATTTTTAGTTGGCACTTGTATTTTATGTTCAAAGACTTCAGCAGTGAAAAGTTGTCCAGATTATGAACACTTAAATGACTAGTACATATAAAATGTCAGGGGCAGTTCGCTCCCGGTTCTAAGAGATAAAGGCACTGGATACTGACCCTGATGCTGATCTCGGCAATGTCATCTCTGTCCGTCCACATAGGGAAGAGGTTGGTGAAATGTAGGGGTTCCAGCCCAGCCCACACCAGGTAGGCCTTCATGGAGGATGCTCTCTCTCCCGGATGGCTGAGGCGCCAGTAGTCCACTGCCGTCTGCATGGCCGCACGCCGCTCTGCTTGCCAACGCACTGCGCCCGAGCCCGTCTGGTTACTACTGTCTAGATTGTTGTCGTCCCCATTCTCGGGCCACCAACCTTGCCATAGCCACAGCTCATTGTGATTGTCAAGCAGGAAGAGAGCTGTGCAGAAAGTAAAATAACACATACAATAAAGTAATTCATGGTGTGGTTTCCGTATTGACTTACAATGTAGCAATCATCATCATCATCTTGCACAGTTTCCAGCCACTGGCCGGGTCTGTTTGGAACACAAGCCTCTCCAACGTCTTCTGTCTTCCCACCATCTCTCAGCCTCCACCCTTGTCCAGTCTTCTCCTCTCTTCTTCACGCTTTCTTCCACCCCCTTCAGCCACCTGTCTCTCGGTCTTCCCCTCGGTCTCTTTCCTTCCCACTTCGTCTCATGTACTCTCCTGGGTATCCTCTTCTCCTCCATTCGTTTTACATGTCCATACCATCTAAGTCTAGATTTCTCTATACCATCCTGTAATGGTTCCTCCTTCATTAATTCTCTGGTCCTCTCATTTCTTATTCTGTCCATCTTTGTAGCTCCAATACTGCTTCTCAAGAACCTCATCTCACTGGCCTGTATTTTGCTCTTCTCCCTTCCTTTCATAACCCAGGTCTCCGAGGCATACGTCAGGATAGGGACATAGTACGTCCGATATATGATCTTTTTGCTGTTCTGAGGGACATCCTTGCTCCATAACATGCTTCTCACACTCCTCCGAAATGCTTCTGCCTGCCTCCCCCGCTCATTTATTTCTCTATCGTTTCTTCCGTTATCTTGTATCAGGCTTCCCAGATACTTGAAACTCTCCACTTTCTTCAGCTGTTCCCCACCAATTGTTATTCCCGTTGTGGTTCTTTCCTTCTTCCTTGTTGTGATCACCATCTCACTCTTATTTATGCTAAATTTCATCCCATATCCTTGTATTATTCCTTCCCACACGTCCAACTGTTCCTGTACCTCCTCCTCCTTGTTTCCCCAAATCATCAAATCATCTGCAAACACCATTGCTTTCATCTTTCCGTCCCCAATTACTTGTGCCACTCGGGTCATTATGTCATCCATCACCACAATGAAAAGTAACGGTGACAGTGCACTTCCTTGTTTCAGGCCGTTTCTTTGTTCCAACCAGTCAGATCTCTCTCCTCCCACTTTCACACAGCTCACGCTTCCCTTGTACATCTCCTTTATCCTCTTTATAGTCCATTTCTCTACTCCTCTATCCTCCAGGGACTTCCATACTTTGTTTCTGCATACACTGTCATATGCTTTCTCAATGTCCAGGAAGGCCATCAGTAGATCTGTTCCATACTCATAGTGCTGTTCTTGTAACTGCCTTACAGCAAAAATCAAATCCACTGTGGACCTTCCTGCTCTGAAGCCATGTTGTTCTTCCCTCATCCCTCCTTCTATCCTTGTCCTAATTCTCTTTTCCAAAACTTTCTCGAAGATCTTTGCACAATGACTCATCAGTGTTATTCCCCGATAGTTTCTGCAATCTGTTCTACTACCTTTCTTGAAGATCGGGACAATGATTCCTTTTTTCCAGTCCTCTGGGGTCTTCCTTTCCTTCCATGCTGTCCTCATCACTCGGTACAGCCACTGTATCCCCACCTCTCCTGCTGCTCTCACCATCTCCACACTCAACTCATCCACACCCGGTGCCTTCCCTCCTTTCATCTTGTTCACTGCATCTTCCACTTCTTTCCATGTTAAGTCCTTTTCTGTTTGCAGTTCATCTTCCTCTTCCCCGATTTCTTCCTCCTCACCATCTTTTCCATTTGGGTTCAGAAGTTCTTCAAAATATTCTTTCCACATTTTCTTCAGTTCTTCCCTATTTTCTATCTCTTGTCCCCTTTTGTTCACCATTCTAACATAATCCGTAGGATCCTTCCGCCTCTTATTTTTTACCATCCCATACAGGACCTTTTTTGTACCTTCACTATCCTCCTCCATCATCTTTGTCCACTCTTCCATCCACTTCCTTCTCTCCTCAGCCACCACTCTCTTCGCCTCCTTCTTTCTTTCCTGGTACTCTTCCCTTGTCTCTACCGTCCTATTTTGATACCACCTCCTAAAGGCTCTATTCTTTTCCCTTACTATATCTTTTGTCTTCTCATTCCACCATGGTGTTTCCTTCCACCTCTTCTTACTACTTGTCCTCCCACATACTGCTTCTGCTGCACCCACTAGTGTCTTCTTAAATCTAGCCCATTCCTCTTCCACCCCTCTTTCTTCATCTGTTGGAATTCCTTCCTTTACCATTTTGAGGTACTCGACCCTTCTATCCCCTTCTTTCAGTTTCCATATCCTTATACGTCTTTCCTGGTTCTCAGTCCCTTTCTTCTCCTTACTCCCTCTCAGGTTCATTACCAGTAATCGATGGTCGCTATCCAGGTTCTCCGATGGTATAACCTTGATGTCCGTGATGTTCTTATTTAGTTCTTTCTCATACAGTATATAGTCGACCACCGACTTCCTGGTCAAGTCATCACTGTACCATGTGATTGTGTGGCTCTCTCTTTTCTTAAACCAGGAGTTCCCAACTAGCAGGCTGTTCCTCTGGCAGAAGTCCAACAGTCTCTTTCCTTCCTCATTTCTTCCACCCCAACCCTCTGGTCCTAGAACACTCTCATAACCTTGTCTTTCTCTTCCTACATGGGCATTGAGGTCCCCCATAACAATCATATTTCTTCCTACCAGCTGCTTCTGCAATTCCTCTTCAAACTCCTCCTTCTCTTCAGAAGCGCAGCCTACTTGTGGAGCATACACTTGCACTATTTCTACGGTCTCTCCCCTCAGTGCTACTTTCACTTTCATCATCCTATCACTTATTCTCCTCACTTCTTCTTTTAAACCATCTCGTACTACTACTCCCACTCCATTCCTCTTTCCCTCTTCGTTCCCACTCCAGTACAGTCTATAGCCTTTTCTCAGTACTCTCCTTCCTTCCCCTTTCCACTTTGTTTCTGCCAATCCCAATAAATCCAACTTCCTTCTTTCCATCATATCCACTATCTCCTCCACCTTCCCCGTCAGCATTCTTAGGTTTAAAGTTCCAAATCTTAGTCCGTGTGTACAGCCGTGTCGTCGTCTATTAAATCCATCCTGTCCGAGGCTCGTTCCATTTTTGAAAGCATTTGGTTTTATCCACTACTGGCTTGCTGGGCCTATCGTAGCTTCACCAGAGCCCCGTTAGCCGTCACTTTTCAGGGTTCCTGTAGGACCTTCACAGCTACCGTAACGGTCCCGGGGCACACGAAGTCCCCACTGTACTTCGCCCCTACAGGCAATCCCCTACTTTGTGCCGTTGCCCGTCTCCCACGACGTGGACGAGGGGTTGGACTTATGGGAGACCAATGTAGCAATAACATTTCTAAAAGAAATATTAATCTACTAATAGGCCAAGCCTTTTCACATTGACGATTATTGAGTTCTGCTGGTCTGAATTAAATCACTTTTATGTTGTTCTAAAGGTAAGCTCTTAAGTCTTCAAGTGGCAGTTTAATCAGAAAACCCACCAGAAGCATAAGAACAACATTAATACATTAATGCTTATTTCTAGAGTTCCACTGAAGCGATTTTAGTACTTTTTAGGTTCAAAAGTTCTTTCTGAGTGAATTTCATGAAAAGTCATTGGTTGACAGTTTACTCAGAAAAACACCAGAAAAGTGGAAAAAACCATCAATCCTTTATCTCCTAGGCATATTTTAAGAATTCAGTGTCATTAAAAAGATCATCTTGAAGTAACAGTTTCCATTAAAAAAAATTAAAAATTTCCATAAAAGTGGAAAAAACATTGACTTCCTATCTTTCAGGCCAGTATTATCAATTGAATGTTATCTGAAAGTTCATACAGAGTATTTAAATACCATATCTCCTGGCATATTTGTCACATCTTCCTTGACAAATACAAAAAATTGGTTTATAAAATTTAATGGCATAATTGTCAAATTCGTATTTGTGCGCTGGTCGGTTACACAAGCTGCCGTGAGCTTATAACCAAAGAAAGAAGTTTCTGTCTCTGTGCTTGCAGACTGAATAATTATTTAAAAAAAAAAAACAGCAAAACAATAAAGGAATGGAAAACAATTCAAAAGGGGATTGATACTTCTTTATGAAACCACTTATACAAAATAATGTGCCAATGAAGTATTTTCCTATAACGATGATTGTTAATTATATCCACCTTCCAAAACACTTAAATATCTTTTATTTTTAGCCTGTACATGTTTCGAGTCATCAGTCCTCCTCCTGCAAAACTAGTAACTCTAGATTACATTATTTAAATGACTCATGGTGGTTCCGTATTGATATGCTAGAATAGTTATTAACAAGAAAAGTACATCCGCCTGAATCAATACTATAAAGAAAAAAATAATTATTAAACTTGTTTTCAGTACATGTTTCGAGTATTAATTACATTTTATCCCCTTCATCAGCTATTGAAAAACACAAAACAAGGCGTATTTAAATCTAATATGGTGCACCATAAAATTTAGGTTATAAGAAGAGAATAAAATGAAATTAAATTAGAAGGTGACGGTGATCAGCTTGCAGGTGCTTGTGACAAATAATAAGTTCCGTATTGAAGCTTGAAACGGTAGATATGGAACACCAATACTTCACCAATCCGTGTAGATCTATAATAAATGGAGAGCCTGTATCCAATTTTAGCCTTTTCAAAACAAAGAGATCACATTCCATCACGTCGATTTTCTTGAAGCCACTTTGTTTTGAAAAGGCTAAAATTGGATACAGGCTCTCCATTTATTATAGATCTACACGGATTGGTGAAGTATTGGTGTTCCATATCTACCGTTTCAAGCTTCAATACGGAACTATTATTTGTCACAAGCACCTGCAAGCTGATCACCGTCACCTATTTCATTTCATTCTCTTCTTATAACCTAAATTTTATGGTGCACCATATTAGATTTAAATGCGCTTTGTTTTGTGTTTTTCAATAGCTGATGAAGGGGATAAAATGTAATTAATCCTCGAAACATGTACTGAAAACAAGTTTAATAATTAATTTTTTCTTTATAGTATTGATTCAGGCGGATGTACTTTTCTTGTTAATAACTATTTTAGTAACACTAGAGTCATCAAGGCATCAACTATAAAAACATAATTTTTAGAGTTGAATGTGCACATTCAGAAACACATATGAGATAATGGGTGAAGGATAAGGCATTGTTGGAGATGGCAAACAAGGGAGATCATATAAAAAAAAAAGACAATTTAACAACTGACTGTAACAACATTTCTTTCACATGTACACATAAAACATGTTAAAAAGGTGGTCTACAATTCGATTTTTGTGATATTAAATCTTACAAAAAATATAAGTGGCAGTTACACTGATGACAAGTTAAAATGTTACTTAAACTACAAGAACAAAAAGGACTCTTAAGAGTAGAAACTTTGTTTTTAACAAGCATGTAGCCATGAGGTCCTGGAAGAGAAAATGTGACAATGTGATAAAATAATATTTTTCAACTCTGAAGAGAACATCATAATAGTTGAGACGTAAACCAATATTAAGTGTACCTTGTAAGTGTCGACAGATAGGCACGAGTTGTTTTAAATAAATCAGTTTATTCCTAGTTCAAGAACAACGTAGGAATGTTTTTGCATGTTAATAATGGAGATTTCATTTTTCTGCCGTAAAAGTAGCATTTTGCCAATGTGTTGTACTAACCAGGCTGACTGGCAGAGTAGAGATCTGTCTGAAGGAACGGGTACGCCACAGTCTCCTTGGAGCAACGATATGGCCCCAGAACTTCTGTAGCGGTGAACACACCAGACACACTCGTCAGGTGGAAGAGGCGAGGGGTGTGATTAAACGAGTCTTTCTGATCCGCCAGCGACATGTAGAGCTGACGACTGTCTCCACCCAGGCCTGTGAACAAGGGCATTTCCAAATGTAACGCTCAACATGGAAAAATGCCGCCTAAAAAACAAAATTTGTCACCCAGCACTCTGCAGCAGAGTGCCGCGCGACATCTCAACACTGCTATTAGGAGTCGTCTTCGGCCAATACTCTTATCCGAGTGCATGTTTCTTTCCTGCATTACCTATTTGTATTCACTCGATGGTGATGTCTGTTGATGTTATCCAATAATTTTCTTCTTTTGTAACATTTTATGTTAAAATATTGGTGTTCTGTGTTTACACTTGTCCCTTTTGGTGTACAGAAGTTCAAATAGTGTCCGTTAGTAATGGCTACCTAATGTAGGCTATATTGTAGTTTGTACATAAACAACTTATTCAATTCAGAGTATTCCAAGTGTTATCTGGTAATTTAACTGAAGACTTCAATAGGTTCTGGGCCCAGTTGCGTGTTGGGAAATTAAGTGTGTGATAAAACGTGTCGGCGTTGTATATTTCTGTTCGAAATCTCGATGAAGCTGACTTTGAGGTTACGCACGTGTTGATATCGTTGCAGTGCAAAATGGATTCAACAAGGTTTATCAACATCGGACTTCTGGAAGGAAAATCAAATTGGAGCACTCGGAAATACAAAAAAAGTATTTGTTTGCGAGGAATTCCCGGAGCACTTGATGCTATTAAAGGCAGGTTAGACAAACCAAATGTACTTCCCGCGAGTGGGACTGCTGATGAAAGGGCGGCGTATAAAAGTGCATTAGAAACATTTAATAAAGCGGACAGTAATGCTTTAATTATTTTAACTACAAACATGACTGAAGAAACATTGCAGAAAATAATGCGTCTTAATACGTCTCGGGAAGTATGGTCGGAACTACACAATTTGTTTGACGGCGTTTCTGAAGACAAGGTTTATAACCTCTGCTTACAGTTCTTTAGTTTTAAAAAGCATCCTGAAGATGATATCGTGACACATATTTCGAAATTGAAAAATTTGTGGAGTGAATTAAAGCAGGAAATGACTAAAGATGTTAAAGGTAATTCAGAATTGCCAGATTTATTTGTGATATGTAAAATCTTAGGTACATTGCCTAAAGATTATTTTTAATTTAAATCTAGCTGGATGCTAATGTCTAAAACTGACAGGACAATTGATAATCTGACCAATCAATTGTGTGCATATGAAAAGGCTTTGAGGACCAAGGAGGATAAATTTATTGCACAGGAAACCCTATTCATGGACTCGTCAAAGCAGCTATCCCAGCCAGTATGTTCAACCAAGCCGAAGATGAAAAAGAAGATAATATTCCACTACTGTAAGAAACCCAATCATACTGTCAAAATGTGTAGAAAATGGGCAGCCGATGGAAAACCTCCGAAACCAAGTTGCGCAGATACTAAGGATACGAACATGACACTTGTTGCCGTTACCTCGGCAACAATGAATGCTGAATGTAGGCCTAATGACTGGTACGTCGATAATGGTGTGACAAGTCACATTACGAACGACAGAAATTCATTAAAGAATTTTCAGCCATTTTCAACAAAACATTCAGTGACTACAGCTAGTGGTGACAAGATCGAAGCGATCGGAAAAGGTTCAGTAGACATTGAAGCAGCAGTTGGAGGAAAGTGGCATGCAATTACTCTGGCAGATGTATGGTATGTACCAAAGATTCAGAAGAATCTATTCTCTGTTCTAGCAGCACAAGATAAGCATCCAAAAAGTGAATTCCTATCAACTGCAGAAATTTGTAACTTCAAAGTTAACCAAGATGTCAAACTGGTAGGCATACGTGATCGATTTGGAGGACTTTTTAAATTGGCAGTGAGAAATATAAGACCCATTTCTCACAATGAAGCTAATGTCACAGGCAAAGATAACCTGCTACAGCTATATCATGAAAGATATGGACATCAAAACAAGCGCCATGTGAAGTCGATTCTCAGCAAGGACCTAAACATCAGTGGAAATGGACAATGAACTGTGTGAAGGCTGTATTTATAGCAAGGCTCATTGTCTACCGTTTGGCACCAGAAAGAAGACAACGGAACCAGGAGAGCTTATCCACACAGATGTGTGTGGACCATTCCAAAAATCAGTGTCGGGATATCGATATTTTGTTCTTTTCAAAGATGACTACACAAAATTTAGGACAATCTACTTCATCAAAGAAAAAAGGGAGGCTGTGAAAAAGTTGAGTCAGTTTTTAGCTGAAGCAAAGACAGCTGGACATGTTATTAAAGAACTTCTGAGTGACAATGGAAGAGAGTTGACAATGAAGAAGTCAAGAAAATTCTTCAAAAGTAAGGAATCATACAGCGTCTCAATGCCGTACACTCCTGAGCAGAATGGATGTTGTGAGAGAGAAAATCAAACAGTCATGGAAACAGCAAGAGCCATTATGCATGCTCATGGAAATATTCCACAAAGACTATGAGCTGAAATGATAAATTCAGCTTCGTACATCCTGAATCGGACAGGACCTTCCAATGTTTCTGGGTATCTCCATACGAGATGTGGTATGGCAAGAAACCTGGAACGAAGCATTTGCGAATAATAGGATCCACTTGCTATGTTCATGTTCCAAAACAACGATGAAAGAAAATGGATCGTAAAGCTGTGAAAGGGATTTTGATTGGTTATGATCACGATGAAGGGTATCGAATTTGGTGCAAAGAAGAAAACGGGCTAATCAGATCACGAGATGTAATTTTTGAGGAGAAGACTTTAATCAAGAGGAAAAGAATGGATATCCCAATAAATGTCGAGCTACCAAACCAAGTATTTCTAGAATCAGGTACTCAGACAGAGGACCAGCCTAATGTTAAGCCTCAGAGTGATGAAGAGGATTTCTTGGGTTTCGAAGACCTTTCCCCAGATGAAGACGATCACCAAAACAATGAGATGACTGGACGACAGCTGCGAGATCGGTCTACACTTAAACGTCCGAAAATTCTTCAAGACTATGTAGCATCTGTTTCAACAACTTTTAAAGAACCAGATGACTATGCTGAAGCTTCGAAATCAGATGAACGGGATGACTGGAAAGAAGCCATGGATAGAGAAATGAGAGCACATCAAGAAAATGCGACTTGGGTCATGGAGGATTTACCGCCTGGAAAAAGATCCATTCCCTGCAAATGGGTTTATAAAGTAAAAACAAATGCAGATGGCTCGGTGGATAAATTTAAAGCCAGGTTGGTGATAAAGGGTTTTTCACAACAGAAAGGTGTCGATTATGACCAGAGGTTCAGTCCTGTGGCAAGAACATCTACTATTCGAACACTACTCGCTGTTGCTGCCAATTAAAACATGACGCTAGCTCAAGTAGATGTGTCAAAAGCATTTTTCTATGGTAATTTAGAGGAGACCATATTCATGAAGCAGCCTGAAGGGTATAATGATGGTTCCAGTAGAGTGTGTCGTCTGAAGAAGAGCTTGTATGGGCTGAAACGAGCCCCTCGCTGTTGGAATAAAAAGTTTAGTGACTACATAATCAAATTAGGATTTCAAAGAAGTGAAGCTGATCCTTGTCTCTTCTTTAGGCAGAGAGGTGCAGCAAAATTTTCTTCGTCCTCTATGTTGATGATGGCTTGATAGCAGCTGACAATGAGCATGAACTTCAGCAGTTTATAGACGATCTCAAGAAGGAGTTCAAAATTACTTCAAAGCCAGTATCTTTTTTCTTGGGACTAGAAATTAACAAAGACAAACATGGTTCTATCAAAGTTAACCAGAGTCACTACATTCAGAAGTTGCTGGAACGATTCGGCATGAGCAATTGCAGGGCAGTAGCGACTCCAATTATCAAGGACAATGATACAGAGGAGAGTTCACCTAACACTGAGTTTCCATACAGACAAGCAGTTGGAGCTTTGATGTTTCTAATGTGTGGAACTCGACCAGACATTGCCTATGCTGTTGGAGTGGTGTCAAGGAGTCTTGAAAATCCAACAGAACGTGATGTGATCAAGGTGAAAAGGATCTTCCGTTACCTGAGAGGCACTTCACATCATGGAATCATCTACAAGAATGATTTAAATAAAGGTGTCCTAGAATGTTACAGCGACGCCGATCATGGGGGTGACCTCGGTTCAGGACGATCTACTTCAGGTGTACTTTGTCTCTATTCTGGTGCACCTATTTCATGGATTAGTCAACGACAACCTTTAGTTGCAATATAGACTACAGAAGCTGAGGTTGTAGCAGCCAATGAAGCAGCACAAGAAATAATCTGGGTCAAGACTCTTGACTGAATTTGGCCACTTGAATGCAACGCCTGATCTGCAGGTTGATAATGAAGCTGCAATTCAACTTGCTCAGAACCCAGAGTTTCACCGAAGAACCAAACACATCCGTGTAAGACATTTCTTCGTTCGTGAACTGGTAACTGCTGGTGAAATTACCGTTTCAAAAGTGGATACAGAGAAGCAGCTCGCAGACATGCATACGAAACCATTGTTTGCAACTTGGCTCCAACAATTGTGTGACAGCATGGGGGTCTGCAAGTTATTGAATAAGGGAGAGTGTTGATGTTATCCAATAACTCTCTTCTTTTGTAACATTTCATGTTAAAATATTGGTGTTCTGTGTTTACTCTTGTCCCTTTTGGTGTACAGAAGTTCAAATAGTGTCCGGGAGTAATGGCTACCTAATGTATGCTATATTGTAGTTTGTTCATAAACAACTTATTATTCAGAGAATTCCAAGTGTTATCTGGTAATTTAACTGAAGACTTTAATAATGTTGCTTGCGACTCAACAGACCAATTCTGGCATAGAACATGCGGCCGCACACAATGCAGATGATGGAAGGTGGAGGACGTGGCAATATCTGGTGCAACCTTCTCGTCTGACGAGTTTCCATTTCCTGCCTTCGGCATTCTTCTTCAAAATGTGAAACCGCAGCTGAGGTGGCTGCACGCCAACGTGTGCGATCTTCCTCAAGTGTATGCCAATTATCAGGATCAATGGTTACACTCCTCAAGGTTTGTTTAAGCTGATCTTTGTAACGCTTCCGAGGTTTTCCTAGAGGTCTCTTTCCCGTGCTGAGCTTACTGCACAGGATTTTCCGTGGGAGTCTGTCATCATTCATGCGTTGGACATGACCGATTCATCTATTAGGAGTACATTACCAAGCTAAGGAAACATTATAATTAGAGTTTTCAAGGGCATGCTAAATTTGTTAATTTACTTATTATCATCGCAGTGTGTTATTCTAAATTGTATACACATGCATATACACCTTTACTCACATAATTCACAAAACAAACTTAACGTATAACGAGATTCAATGTGCAAATCGTATTACAATATAATTACTAGCTACTGGAGAATATAAGTACATTTACATTATTTATTTATTAAAGAAAGCTTTCTAGTCGGTCAACACAAGTACACCCCCCATTGTGGCTTCTGTCACTTCAACATTTACATTAGTGAAAATTTCAACCTCAACACAGTGATCTGATGATGGCCACTTGAGGGTCGAAATGCGTAATTCTAAATTGCCCACATATTTTAGAATTATTTAAGGATTGTCCATGAATCCTGCTTTGCTTTTATAAAAATCTAAATTCATTTAAAATGTAAAAAGTGAGCTATCCTACTTTTGCCCTCAAACCCACACACATTGATATACTGAAATTTAATACTACCTGTTACAGTGCTTTTAATAATGAACTCTGCCTACAAAAGAATTGGATATTATGTTTTTAACGGAGAAAGAAAAAGGTGTCTCGGAATTAAGAGTTTCCCATAAATCCGAGCCTCATAAAACAAATTGATCCTCGATGTCTAAAACGTAAAAAGAGAGTGGAAATAGTAATAAAAAACGAACAGTGTGAGTGTTTTTACTGTAGCAATCAGTTTACCCCACCCGCTCACAGCATAACATGCCCCCTGGAAGTTACAGACTCTTCTATAATTGACATGATCAACACCCCCAACGAAGTGTGAGCGCGATGAGGATGACGAGACCGAAACTGTATCGCTGATGATTCACACCGATGTGATGGCTATGCCGCATGAGGCCGCCATGCACTACGTCAGACAACAGCCCGAGGCGATATCAACTGACATTCTGCTCTTCAGACAGTGGCGTGAAATCCCCACACAGAAACGTGGCAGTTTCACCAAACAATATATTTTTTCATGAAGTGTCAATTGCTACCAGACTTGAATTAAAACTTTTATTTTTCCACTAATTGCCTACTGTAAACACTTGGTTTATTAAAAGTTCTTTTTTGACGCCCATATTCTTTTCAACATTGTTTTACAGTACAGTATTTCTTTTCCTCGCATAAATTTCGACAGTCCGAGTTTTCAATAGTTCAGAGTTGGTCGCGTTCCCATTCACCTCGAACTATCGAGACTATGGAGATCGGAGTAATATACCATGACAAGGGAGTGGGTACACTTTTCCAGTAACACATGACTATGGTTTACAAAGAGAAGGAGCTATTACCTTGGTAGAAATACTATAATTTATCATTACCTTCAAAAAATTCCTTCTTCTCAGACCCTTCATGTTCTTCAACGATGACAACATTTGCACCTGAGGTGAAGCCTATTTCCAGTGGCCTTTTTTCCTTAAGTTGTTCAGCCGCTCTGAGAGTAATCTGAAACATGAATGACAGCGACTGCTGTTCAAATATTCTGGTGTTCTGTTTGGAGTCTTTTTTTAATTTAATTTTTTGTTTATAACACAACAAAGAGGATACATCGTTGATACTTGAGCATAATATACAGGCTTGTGAAAAGCTTTTCAGAATGTAGACCTGCTCATTGCCTTTATTAATGTGTCCGCCCCCCGATGGTAGTTTGAATTCCCAACAAGCTAGTAACTGACCAATCTTGGACTTCGTATGTGCAATGACAGCTAAGCCAAGGGTACCACTTCATGGTGTCCCTCCCGAGCTCCGGGTATACAAAGACTTTGGTTCCCAGCTCTGACAAGAAATTTAATTCTGGTCTGAGGGCTGGAACAGGGTGTACTCAGCCTTGTGAGGATAAACTGAGAAGAGGTGGGTTCGATTCCCACCTCAGCCATCTTGTGGGTGGTTTTCCATAGTTTAGCCCACTTCTACTACTGGCAAATGCTGAGATGGTTTCTAACTTAAGGCCTCGGCCGCATCCTTCTCATTCCTTCCCTGAATTACAAATAAACACACTAATAAAAGTTATCAAACAAAATGACCACAATGCCCAAGCCCCTCAAATGAAACAACAACAACAACTAAGTCAACTAATGGTACATTATAGTAAGGCCTCCATAAATTGTATGTCTTGTCTAGACACTAGAATGGCAGTTAAGTGGTGCTTCTTGCAGTCATCCACTGTGTGGGTCTGTTACTGTACATAATTTTTTTAAGGTTATTTCTTTTGCATATTCCAGTAATTGGAATTATATTGTGTTGACCAACTGAAAGTTACAATATTAACTGTCAATACGACAACATTTCGGTGACGAAGTTGGTAGCATGCTGAACTATTATGTCTAAGATCACGGGTTCAAACCCGGCCGAAGTCGTCAGATTTTTAAGAGCGTTAAAATCCTTCAGTATGCCTTCCTTTGGAGGTGAAGTAAAGCCGACGGGCCCATGCCATAGAATTTATGGCACGTAAAAGAACCTACCACTGCAATTGGCAGTGTGTTACGAAATTTGTAGGTTATATTTGGCTATTTAGAAACGCTCTACCAAGTTCCAACGTTCGCCGCTAGTGTTAGGGACAGTAGCATCTGGTAGCCAAAGTTGGAACTACTTGAAATTGAACTTGTTGGGAGCCCTCGGGCATTCAATCAAAAATACCCAGCTATGGCCATTCGACTGCATTCATAATATAATAATAAGGCAACACTGAAAAATGGCTTCAAAGCTCTCTATAATTGAATTAAATAATGACTTAAACCACACTGAATTAAATTCAGTGTCAATTCAAATAATTTCTTACAAAAGCAGATAGTTTGAAAAACAAAGTTTCTTTGCCAATATAACATTAGTAATTTATATAACTAACATATTCAAGAACATATTGGTGCTAATCTCTCGATGGATGTCAACAGAGCCCAAGGCTTGAATGCACTGGATATAGTTAGTAATGGAATGTTAATGCCCTGAAGACCTGGTCAGCAAGAGTCGTGGATTTGTACCTGTTGCGTGTTTTTGGTAGCCTTGGCACCGTGCCACACTCTGATAATGCCAGTAGCTGTGTTGATCAGCACTAAGCAAGCACGACTTCTCAGCTGCCTCATGCTGCAGGGCACTTGGACTAGGACTGCCTCTCTAGCTTTCTCTCCACGACTGACGTACAACTTCCATGGTCCTGCAAAGCAACAAGTCACCAATCACTTTCTGCATACTGTACCCATCACATGGCAAAAATACGATATGACACTCTCCAGGAAACCAAACTTTACACCACAAAGGAAAAAGGTGAGTAGGTCGAGAAATTAAGTTTCCCTACTTCATAAATAAAAAGAAAACACAGTTATACGAAGAACTTTATTGGCACCAGATAAACCAATGTTTGAGCTACTTTTCCACATAATCACTACCAGAATTAAAGCATCTGTCTGTCATAGCGTGGGATCAACTTTTGTAGTCCTGTATCGAAGAAGTCTGCCGCCCGTGAATGGAATGCCACATGTGACATTTATCTTCAGCTCTTCGTCAGTGTGAAAATGCTGACCGGAGGTCAGGATAAAGTGAGCAACCATATCTCAATGCCTGTGACAATCCTGAGAAGGAACTCTGACATCACGGCACCAGTACAGAAATGTCAGTGCAACTCCTGAGCGCCGCATTTTCTGGTCGGGTGTCAGGTATTTTGCCACCCATCTGACACACACTTTCTTGAACAGCATGTGCTTAGTGACACAGTTGTGAAATGATGGTTTTAGTATCTCGCACAAGATGCTACATTTCAAAGCGTATGAACTAGCGATTAAACGAGGTATCAGCTGTTTGGATCTCTTAGTTAGTTATTGTTGTTTTAAGTGGCAGAACTACGAGGTCATCTGCCCCTAGTGTTTGGATCTGAAAGTGAGTCGGGGGTTGGATCCCTAGAATCATGACATGATAGGGATTGTGTCTGCAAAGGTGAGAGAATGCCAAGCAATTTCAAAGACAAGTCATAAATATTCATCACCATGTGATAGCAATGTGGAAGATAAACAAGTACAAAATGTATTATCACAAATTGGCAATGCAGATCAAACCCCAATATACTTTGACATCCCATGCAACACCACCATCAACAAGAAGAGAGAATCTTGCGTGCTTGTACGTACAGTACAACTGGGTGTGAAAAAAAACATTGCATTGTCATGCTAACAATAACAGCAGACTGAAGAAAATTGCCACCGTACCTTATTTTCAAAAGATGAACTATCTATGCCTAAGGTGAAGTTTGTCAAAGGTATTTGTGTGCAGACTCAAGAGAGGATGGATACAGCTCTTGTCTGGGACTGGGTCCGTACGGTGTGGGGAGCAGAGCTAGGGGCACTGCTTCAAGTCCCGGCAATGCTTGTATGGGACAGTTTTCGTGGACACTTGGTGGAAGACAAGAAAAAGTCAAGTCTTCAAGAAATGAAAACTGATCTCGTCGTAATTCCTGGTGGACTCCCTATGTCAACAGTCCTTAGACGTTTCAATCAACAAGCTCTTCAGGGTAAACATTCATAAATACTACGCCGAATGGATGGCAGGAGGAGGGCATGAGCTTGATGCCAGCAGGCAGGTCTTGGTGCGATTGGGTTATACGGGCGTGGGTTACAGTGTCGATGGACGTTGTAGTGAAGAGCTTCTTGAAGACTGACATTGCAAATGTGTTAAGACAGAAGACAGGAAGATACAGTATAGGGCGATGCCCAGAATGATGCACGCAAGAGTAGCTCTGAGATTGGCAGCAGTGACGACTGTGACAATGAATAGGTTACGTATGCCAGTTGTCTCGTGTCAATAATGCAAATTTTGCGCTTTTTCGGGAATATAGTCTTTTGCACACAAATCCCTGCATATATCACGCATCAAAAATGTTCATACTCATTTTTCAGTCAAAAAATTGGGAGTTATATGCAAGCAAAAACAGTATCCAGAATAATCGCCAACCTTCATTAGAAGTAGTAGCAGTAGTAGTAGTTCCAATTCTGTCTTGAGTGCTTGAGAATTCAAAAGTGGCAATTAGGAGTTGTGAGAAGAGGAAAAGCGAGTAGTATGTACGAACCCTTGGCAAGTTCCAGCTCCAGTTCTTCTTCATCAGGCTCCCTGCGCCCACTATGTACCACCATGCGACTGTCAAAGAGGTTGAGGAAGGCAGGTGGCTCTGCGCCCTGAACCACTCGTACTTGTGGCCCTCGTTCATGGTCCAACTCAACGGTGAGAAGTGCCGCCGCACCCTGCTCGTTGAGAGATGCTGCCTCCCCCTGCCAGCAGAAGTAGGCACAGCGATCCCGACCCATCATGGAGTGTCTGGACGGCTGCCCGCTGCCCAGTTCTCGACCTGTAAGTTGATCAACAACATTATGTCCTGCTCATCGAGAGATGCTGCCTTCTCCCGCGAGCAGAGGTAAGACAGCGATCCCGACCCACCATGGTGTGTCTGGAAGGCTGCCCACTGCCCAGTTCTCAACCTGTAAGTTGATAAACAACGTTATGTCCTGCTCATCGAGAGATGCTGCCTTCTCCCGCGAGCAGAGGTAGGGACAGCGATCCCGACCCATCATGGAGTGTCTGGACGGCTGCCCACTGCCCAGTTCTCGTTCTGTAAGTTGATAAACAACGTTATGTCCTGCTCATCGAGAGATGCTGCCTTCTCCCGCGAGCAGGGGTAAGGACAGCGATCCCGACCCACCATGGTGTGTCTGGACGGCTGCCTGCTGTCCAGCTCCTGACCTGTAAGTTGATTAACATGTAATGTCCTCCCGGGAAGAAGACCATATGATCCGAGAATTTTTAAAAGTGCCAGTCAATGGATACTATCGTACTTTTTGAAACCTATGAAAGAGACAAAGAACTCTTTATTTCTAAATTTGTAATATTCCATCATTAGTTTCAGGCTAAGATTTGTTCCTTGAAATTTCTAATAATAATAATAATAATGCCATTGTTTTTACGTCCCTCTTAAATACAGTGGGTTTTAGAGATCCCGAGATGCTGGAATTTTGCCCCAAAGGGGATCTTTAACTTGCCAGTAAATCTACTGACAAGGCCCTCTCACATTTGCGCACTCCTCAAATGCCAACTGATTGTGCCAAGTGATTAGTTAAGGGGATATGTTTTGGAAACAGGGATTGTTATTATAACCTGATGAGTCATTATTTTATTTTGGACAAGTTACTGTAGTTTAGGGAATATTCACAGTCATCATTGTAAAGTTTCCTATCTTGTTGTACTAATCCACATACAAGGTTGAATATTTGAGTGGCTGGAATTGGACATACCCAGAAAAGATTGGAGGTAATTTAGCGAGTATATTAGAGTCAGGAATTTCACAGGTAGTTTTGAGAAGTATAGAAACTTACTCAGATCTTAATGGCCTGGCTTGGTTATATTCGTACATTTACCATTGTCAACTTTCAACGTACTATCACATCATTGCCGCTTGGATCCCTGGTGTAGCAAGTCCCAGCAACTTTACCCATCATCGGCTTTAACTCGAATCCGAGTATAAATCTTCTTCCTTCAGTCCAGTTTGTGGATGTGTTTAAGGTGACTAAAGAGTTCAATCCTGGCATGGAACAGCGACCACACAAGTCGCATAGTATTGCTGGAGGAGGACGTGGTTGGGCTGCTCGAAGTTTCCTAGCTTGACGCTTGGCCTCTTCATGTATGCGTCGATCCCTTTCAAACGCCTTTACAGTATCCGAGATGGTACGGCGTCAAGTTGAGCGGTTTTCAGCCAGCATGTCCCAGGTTTGTGAATCAAGACCTGACAATTTCAGGGTCTGCTTAAATTGGTCCTTGTAGCGCCTCTTAGGACCACCATGAGGTCTGGTGCCATAGCATAACTCACCATATAGCATTTGACGAGGTAATCTCACATCATCCATCCGATGGACATGACCAATCCATCTAAATTGGTGACCTATTATGGATGATTCTATGCTATTGATTTGAGCCTTTTCCAGAACAGCAATATTGGTAATGCGGTCTTCCCATTTAATCCTCAGGATTGATCGAAGTTTTTGTAGGTGGAAACGCTCAAGCTTCCTAAGATCACGTCGGTAAAGGGTCCACGTTTCACAGCCATACAACAATGTAGAAATGACTACTGCTTTGTACACCATAAGCTTTGTACTCATGGATAGATCTTTATTCATGAAGACCCGGTGCGCTAATCGTCCATATGCTGCATGGGCTGCGCCAATTCTCTTATCCACATCCTGCTCACAGGTACAGCTCACAGAAATGGTACTGCCCAGGTACGAGAAGTGGTCAACCTGTTCTAAAGGCAAATTTGAAATGGAGATATTGAACTGAGGAAGAGGTGTGCCTGGTGAAGGTTGTGCCAAGACTTTAGTCTTATTGACATTTATGGTAAGACCAAAGCGATCACATGCACTTTTGTAACAGTTAACTGACTCTTGCAGCTCTTCTGGTGTGAGAGTTGGTGACGCAGCATCATCTGCATACAACATGTTAGTAACCTTAGTAACCTGAGTTTTCCTCAAGGAGCGGAGACGAGTTAGGTTGAAAAGCCCTCCATCAAAACGATACTTGATCTCCACACCTGGGATGTTTGTGGGTGAATCATAAAGCATTGCAGCCAAGTACAGCGCAAAAAGCGTTGGAGCCAGTACACATCCTTGTTTCAGTCCATGGGTAATGGGAAATTCATCGGACATCTTATTCTGATGGCAAACCTGACCTGTCATGCCATCATGGAGAGCTTTGATTAGATCTACAAAACGCTGAGGGCAACCAAACCGCTTCAGCACTGCCCACATGGCTGGTCTTGGAACCGAATCAAATGCCTTTTCCAAGTCATAAAAGACTAAGAAGAGTGGATTCTGTTGTTCTCTACATTTTTCTTGTAGCTGTCTCACACAGAAAATCAAGTCAATTGTGCTTCTGGAAGTTCTAAATCCGCATTGTGACTCTGGGAGGATCCTCTCAGAGATAACCTTGAGGCGGTTAAGTAGAATTCTTGCAAGAATCTTCCCCACAATTGATAGCAGTGATATACCACGGTAGTTGCCACAAACACTGCGATCACCCTTTTTAAAGATAGTGACGATAGTGGCATTCTTTAGGTCTCCAGGTACCTTTCTTGATTCCCAAATTCTGAGGATAAGGATGAAAATTCTTGTTTTGAGGGAATGACCTCCGGCTTGAATTAGTTCCAGAGGGATGTTATCTGGGCCAGGTGCTTTTCTGGGTTTCAATTGGGTGAGAGCTGCACTGAATTCATGATAAGTAGGAGGTACTGCCAACCACAGTTGTTCAGGTTGTTGCGGCACATCACAGAGGAAGTCTTCAGCAGCTTCTGATGGACGATTTAGGAGATTGGAGAAGTGCTCCTTCCAGCGTTCCAAGATTTCTTGACTATCAGTAAAGGTAGTAGAATTATCAGCGCTTTTCAGTGTACCTGATGATGAGCGAGATGGTCCATATATTTCCTTGAGTACGGCATAGAAGTTCCTCAAGTCTCGAGCATCCGATAATCTCTGCAGTTCCTGAGCCTTCTGTTGCCACCAAGTATTTTTAATCTGCCTTATCTGCGTCTGGCATTTACCCTTGAGTTCCAGTAGTTTATCTCTCTTTGTGTTGGAAGTTGGGTCTTGAAGATGGGCAAGATAGGCATTCCTTTTGGCATTGATGAGAGACAGAATTTCCTCATTGTTGTCATCAAACCAGTCTTGTCTTTTCCGCACTATAAAACCAATGGTTTCCTCAGCTGACTGTGTGATAATCTTCTGTAATGTGGCCCATTCTTGCTGAATATCATTTGTTACTGGGTTTTCTGATAACTGGGTGACGATCCTGTTTCCAAAATGTTTGTACATGGATTCATCCTGAAGTTTGGATGTATTAAACTTCTTTCTTGGCAAATTTTTGATGTTCCTAGGTGGTTTAGGTCTGATGGATATCCTGAGCTTACATATAAGAAGTTTATGATCTGTCCAACAATCGTCTATATTCCTTGCTGTTCTGGTAATAAGAGTGTCCTTCTTATCACATTGCCGGGTAATGATATAATCAAGAATGTGCCAATGTTTGGAACGAGGATGCATCCACGTGGTTTTGAAGCGGTCAGGTAGCCGGAACTGCGTGTTGGTAATGAAAAGTTCGTGTTCTGCACAAAGACCAAGAAGCAACAGTCCATTGGGATTACATTTTCCAAGTCCCTGTTTGCCCATCACATTATTCCATAGCCTGTGATCTTTCCCAACTCTGGCATTGAAGTCACCGAGGAGCAAGAGTTTATCTGCAGATGGTACCTTGGAGATGATTTCACTTAGCTGATTATAGAACTGAGCCTTTACTTCATCATCAGAATCTAAGGTAGGAGCATAGGCAGAGATGAGTGTCATAAAGGAACCTCCTGAGAGTGGTATGCGGAGAGTCATGAGCCTTTCGCTGATTGCAATGGGCGTAAGTTGGTGATAATTTACCAGTTTGGTCTTCACAGCGAAGCCCACGCCATGAATACGACATTCACCCTCATCCTTTCCTTTCCAGAAGATGGTATATCCTGTTCCAGATTCAGTAATCTTGCCTTCAGCAGACAGCCTAGTTTCACTGAGAGCAGCAATGTCAACGTTGAGTCTTGATAACTCATGGGTTACGAGAGCTGACCTTCTCTCAGGTCTAATGTTATTGTCAAAATCAAGCAAGGTTCTGATGTTCCATGATCCAATAATCAAATTGTGATTCTTTACTGTTTTTGAGTTTCAACCGCATGAGGGGTGACCTGCTGAGTGCGGTTGCCCAGCCGGACCAAGATTGTGACTTCCGATGTTTAGCCCACCTTTTCTAGGGCCTTCCCCATGTGGGGTGGGCAGCGGTGATCCTAAATAGGCCTGCCCAAACACAGATGCAGGACCGAATTCCTGAGTAGTCACAGAGTCTCCGGAAGACGACCATCACACATCTGCTGCCAACGTGCAGGTCCGAACTAGGGGCTTCCAGTTACACCCATAACCTGCCCCCACCGTCCATATCCCATCGCCGTTGGACTTTGAAAAGTGACGTTCGGAAGAAGTGCCACTGGCGTGAATTTGTTTAGGGTGGATCTCAGCTTGCCAGGACGAGACCCACACACTATGATCTCTGAGCCTTATCCTGCGGCTCACAAAGAATGAGACATGCAGGACCGAACACAGAGACTGCAACGAACTGCCGCATACTCAAGTACTACTGAGGTGCGCCTTTACAGCCAGTCCGTCTGGCATGGCCTCTTCCGCCTCTATGACCGTTGGGAGCCATGAGAGTGATTGGCTCCTCATCCGCTCATTTTGCCGTTGGGCCAAAACCTGCCCATCATAACTATGGACAATAGTTTGCCCTATTAAACCTGAGCAATAGGCTGCCCCTTCCGCCAACCACACTGTGCCAGAGTTCACCTCTTTCACTGCAGGTACCGTTGAGGACTTCACCGTAACCCTGGCAAGGGACCCTAACAAGGTACTACCAGCCGGGCCAGCTGGACCAAGGTTTTTTAAAGAGGTGTTACTCCTCTATCACTCCCTGCTTGATCATACTATATATATATACACTGTAACACTGTATAACACTACACTAGGTGCTATCACTATAAGTAGTCCAGGAATCTAACAGTAGCAAACACTTCTCTTCCGCAAATGAGAAAAAGGATTCTTTAAACCAACATTTTAATTCCTTTCCCAATTTTTCATGATTTCGTGGCTGTTACAATTACATTTCTGGCATGAAACATTTCTTTGGAAACTCGCGGACCGAAAGTTCCAGTTGCCTCCTGTAGTACAATGAATAATTTCGGGAAAATTGTACCGGCCATACTAATTGTAGGCATAATTGTGTATGAATGGGTGAGTGCATGAACTGATTGAGCAACTGTTTCTGTATGTTTCTCACCCACAAACGATAGAGTCCTTTTCGCTTTCATTTCGAGCACGAAACCACTCTGATCTGTGTTGTATATTGAAGAAGCGGTGTTGTCTAAAAATCGCTCTGTAGCTGCTTCTACAAATTTGTTTCCGACTTGATATTTTTCGTCTTCTTCTTGCAGATACGTACGGGATATATATATACACATATATATATATACAACCCATCACTCTGCTGAAGAATATCACTGTGCATCTGTGTTTGGTAAGACCCAGTGCAGATCAGCGAAGCATGCTTAATGTTCACGCCTTGGGGTAGGAGATTTCGTTTGCCAGGGGGTTGTTTATTTGATCATTTTATTTGGAGAGGGTCCATATGACCTGAGCCTGGCGCCCATACTTGCCAGGATTGCGTACACTTGTGGCCTGCAAGTGAAGGCGGTAGATTAAGTAAATGTTAAGGTTAGGTTGCAATTGGTGATACCTTGGTGGTGGAGTAATTTTAAAATAATACTGCAGGTGCACTACATTTATCTGGATTGGTTTGATCTCTTGTTTTAAAAATAATGGATGGATTATTCCTAAGGTCCATTGTACAGTGTTCTGGAATATCCTCAGTGATCCACATTGAACTCTGTGTTAATGGAGATTTAGGATTGCAGATTTTCCAGATTTCTGTGAAGACTAAATCTTCACCACATGCTTTCTAATTTTTTTCTTCCCTAATTGTTAATTCTGCCTTGTTGATAGTTGGAGGATCTATTTAACCTTGACAGGTTAAAGTATGTATTTCAGTATTTACTTGAAAAATATCAAAGGGATCATTGCCGTTTAATCATTTGAATGTCTCTGACAGCAGCCTGTGTTTTCATGGTTATTATGTGCTAACATTCATGATGTATCTTGCAGCATTAAGATGGGAGTTCTTATTTTTGCCAAACATTTCCTAAAAATCTCGCTATTGTAATTTCTTGAAATCCTCTATTTTTTTCTAATGTGATTTTAAAATATTTACATTTTTGTTAGTTGGATGATTTTCTCGGATTTTTGTCTTTATCTTATTAGTTCAAAAATTGATTCTTCTACCTTTTGGGATTTTGGTTTATCCAAGCTTGATGACCTTTCTCTCTTGCTTGGTTGCATTCCACATCCCACAATTCATGTTACTTTTTTCGATTTATTGAAGCAGGCACTTCTGCTATCGTTTTTAATTTAGTGGCCAATTCTTCTAGTGTGTTAGTGTTGATAAATCCTTCCTCTGTTTTTCTGTAACACTCCACTTTTTTTTGTTAAGGTGGTTTGATCAAATTTTCTCCTATTTTTATTTGGAGGTTTGTTCTTTATCATCAATGTTCATTTTATTGTAATTTTTACCACATAACGATCTAACCCTGAGTTGACTCCCCTTAGGATTTTAGTGTTGTGAATTTCACGATGATGAAATTTATCGATGGAGACAAGGTCCAGCTGTCATTCACCCTTTTTTAAGGCTAGTCGTTTCCAGGTTCTTAATTTATGAGGTTTCCTTTAAAAACAAGTCAATTTTGAGATGCAGCTGTGACTTAGGCAAATTTCATTCAATCTTTGAACATTTTCAATGGTTCAATTATGTGTTGGCCATTTTCCAATTATAACTTGGTATTTTGTTTCCTGTTCTGATCATGCATTGAAATCCCCAAAGAACATTTTTGGTTAATGGGGAGATCCAAAAATGTTTATGCTTTCTATCTTAACGGTATTATTCCTATGATTGAAGGGAGCATTGTACATTAAAATTTTTGTATGTCTTCTTTGCAGATTACAAAGTTAGAATTGCAAGTCTGAGGGAGTGAGATTTTATTCTACAATTGAATCAATGATTCTGAGATGTAATAGTTCATATAATCCTCAGTTTTGAATTGCGACAAAATACTAAATATGAAAATCAAAACATTAAATTTCAAAGATTGTTTGTATGTCCACCTTACTGTATTGTATTTTTGTACATACATTTTATATTCATTTTTGGATTATAAGGTGCTATAAGCCACTAATTTTAATCATAACAGGGTAAGACGACTTCTAAGTTCTACGCCTTATGACAATAGACATCACCATCCAATTATAAACCTAATGTCTATGGTGACTTAGTCTTAAAGAGGTGTTTACAAACCTGTCAGCTTCATCAAATCCATGCACATTTTTGGAATTAATAGATCTGCTATCTTTATAAGCCCTGTGGTCATTTTTTGAACAAACAAGGGCTGCATCTAGAATCCCTCCTGTTCTATTGTAAATTTACTAATTACTCTGGCTCTTCATATTCTCACCTGTGACAGTGATGGAGTATTGCCAGCGCACCACATAGCTGTCCCCAGCATGGAAGTGACCCACCGATTCTTGCGGTAGCAGCGTGTGATCATATTCGAGGATGTGCCATACGGTGACTCCTAATGTTGAGACCTCCGAGTGCCGGTGTGTCTAGGGAAATGGAACATTGTTAGAATGCACAAATAACTATGGTAAACAATCGATTATCCAAGTTAATGCAGACTTGATATTGCTTGGATAGCTAAGAAACATGAATCATACAAATAAGCATAACCTTACCTGAAAAAGACCTTTTTATTTATTAAGGATACAACGTATGAAATAATTATCTATTTTTTCACTCTCAATCACTTATATTCTTTCTTGAAACGGACCTCATTTTCCAGAGCATCAAAAGGTCGGTGTAGTAAAACGAGTTTTGTCGTGTATAGTACACATTTCAATTAAACGTGAGACTTTCCTCGGCTAATTTGGTGCACAATACAACTCATCACACATCTGTATGACACATTTAAAAAAACTCAATCGTACAAAATAATATTTTAAAAGTGTCAAACACATACCTTATGTGCTGAAGTGCTGCAGCACATTGTTTTATTTGAAAATAAATTACTTTAATAATACAATCTACAATCAAATATAGCACATTAAAAAGATGTCAGCCAAAGACTAGGATATATATCAACTACCCCCACAAAGAGGTATTTAGTCGTGCCGTCTACTCGGCATATGGCACTGGCTGTGCAGATCGCAGCCATCGAGAATATCTCGCTTTATTGCTGGCAAACATGAAATCTGCCTTTTGCGCATGTGTGTCCAACTTTTCCCTTGTCTTGTCGGGACAACAGCTAAGACATCACAGCGATTCTTCGTTCCAACCCAGAGAGGCAGCACTGGTTACATGAAATGAGAATGTGGCAGGTGGCACCCTCTGGACTCTGCGGGAGCATTTAAGAGGGAATCGCTCAAAGCCAACGGGGGTAAAATATTAGAGTAAGCCATCAGCTATTCCCACCAGAAGGGCTTTTAATCTCCCAACTTACCTGTTCTAAAGCCACATTTGGTAAATTGCTGAAATATAAAAATTACAATTTTTATGTTTTATGTTCATAAGGACATGATAATTGTGATTTTCTTTCATTCTAAATGTCCAGTTTGTAAATTTCACTCTAGCAAAATGGCATGTAATTTTGCATTACGGCTTTGCTGGTTTCATTTTA
Organism: Meconema thalassinum; assembly: GCA_946902985.2. Taxonomy (NCBI): domain Eukaryota; kingdom Metazoa; phylum Arthropoda; class Insecta; order Orthoptera; family Tettigoniidae; genus Meconema; species Meconema thalassinum. Next base: position 382,877,911 of record OX336392.1, on the reverse strand, counting down.
ATGCTCTTGGTAACACTGAGAAATTCTGTTTTTGTGTGCCGACATCAGATGTTTCCACGTTCGTGAATACGAGTATATTGTCATTGCAGATGTCATAATTATTTTATGAAGAATGTATATATATGTGTTGAGTTTGTTTTGAGTGTTTGTTCAGTATGGAAAACTAGGTGGAGTCTCTCTTAAGTAATTTCTGAGCGAGTGTATTTCTGTATGTTTCTAAATATTTTTACTTTTTGGAGGGGGGATGGTTGGTTCCTAAGTTTAGGGGCTGCGACAACCCGCACATGGCGACGAATGTTGGAACTTAGTAGAGCGTTCAAATCTAACCTACAAATTTAGCTTTACACAATTGTAGTTAGTGGAAAATTCTTTTGCATGCCATAAATCTACGAGTTAGGCTCGCCGTCTTTACTTCCCCTCTGAAGGCATACTCTGGATTTTTAATGCTCTTAAAAAATCTGATGACTTTGGACAGGTTTGAACCATGATACTAACTATGCCACCGAAGCTGCAGAGGGGGGATGGGTTACAGCACACAACTGATTTTCTGCACGAGCTGTCACTGGTCAAACAGATGTGCGTTGAAATAAGACTTGGGTTGGATTGTACACCAAAGTAGCTGAGGAAGGCCACACGTCTAATAGAAACATGTCCTAAAAGGAACTTAAAAGTTTATTATTTATTCCACTTAATGTTACATTAAGTTGTAAGTATCCTAGTTCATGCACTTCACTGTTGGCCATCCTGAAATGTTTTTTTTAATCAGTTTTGATGCTGATTCACCCTTTTCTAACTTATCTGCCATTTCTAATTTCTTCACTATAGAACAACATGTTTATACGCTTTTTGCTATGTCTTGCTACTAGTATCTTTAGTCATAATAAGCAGTGCAATATCAAAGAGTGTTTGTGACCGACTATTAGATATTGGCTGACTGCTCAAGGCGATCAATAATGCATTCCTATCTGAGTTTTTTTTAACTATAAGCTCTCGCCAGGAGGAATCTTTTTAAATTAACACAGAACAGGATAATTGTTTTGCCAATCAATGCAAGGATAATCCGCAAATGGATAATAGAGTGTTTACGGTACTCCAATGAGCCTAAAATATATTCACAGCTGCATATACCTTTGGCTCGATGTGACCAAGACCAGGTGTTTCTGTCACACAGTGTACAATATTATAAAACAAGAGTATCGTTTGTTACAGGCGAGATCTTCCAAAATGCAAATAACCGAATGCTGGCACAGTTCAAATGTGTCCCTTTAGTAAGGAGAGATGAAAACTGCATTACAGTGAAACTTGGTTAATTCAAAATTCAAGGGACCTGAGAATTCATTTTGATTTTTAGAGAGCTTCTTCAACTCAAAATATATTGAGTATGTAATTCATTACAGGTTTTGCAAGACTGCGGGGGCAGATGAATTCTATGTTCTGTATCTTTTAAAAACTATCACCACCAATTTGCAAGTCTGAAAATGGTTCTGTTGGGCCAAGTTTCAAATTAGCATAGAAATTAACTGTATTTCACGGTCACTGAAATCAGTCTCTTAGCTCTGCAGGCAATATCTTTGTGCTGGTGTCAATATTCCAGTATTATTTCAATGACCTTATTGGCTAAACTCCGCCCAAGCAATCTGCGTTTCAATGACCTTATTGGCTAAACTCCATCCAAGCAATTTGGGAAGTGCCAGTTTGAAAACACATAGTCTGCGCACAGGAGTGACTCGGCTGACTGGCCAATGAGGCGTGATGCCACTGAATAATAAGCGCAGGTGGGAGGCGCGACCTTGGCTTCAACCAACTCTCGCAACGGCTGAGCTGCCAAGCTCCACCCAAAGCATTCTCTTTTCACTTCCTCTATGTGACGTCATGCGTAAACCTGCTTCACAGATTCCGTGGATGAGGTCATCATCATCATCATCATCTTGCACAGTTTCCAGCCACTGGCCGGGTCTGTTTGGAACACAAGCCTCTCCAACGTCTTCTGTCTTCCCACCATCTCTCAGCCTCCACCCTTGTCCAGTCTTCTCCTCTCTTCTTCACGCTTCTTCCACCCCCTTCAGCCACCTGTCTCTCAGTCTCTTTCCTTCCCACTTCGTCTTGTATACTATCCTGGGTATCCTCTTCTCCTCCATTCGTTTTACATGTCCATACTATCTAAGTCTAGATTTCTCTATACCATCCTGTAATGGTTCCTCCTTCATTAATTCTCTGGTCCTCTCATTTCTTATTCTGTCCATCTTTGTAGCTCCAATACTGCTTCTCAAGAACCTCATCTCACTGGCCTGTATTTTGCTCTTCTCCCTTCCTTTCATAACCCAGGTCTCCGAGGCATACGTCAGGATAGAGACATAGTACGTCCGATATATGATCTTTTTGCTGTTCTGAGGGACATCCTTGCTCCATAACATGAGGTATAGTCTCCAAAAAGTTCAATTCAATCAACATAGATAATAAAATAATGTTATTGGTTTTATGTCCTTTTTCATATTGCAGCTTTTAGAGATGCTGGGGAGCTAGGATTTTTCCCCAAACAGGATATTTAACATGCCAGTAAATCTACTGACATGGCTCCCTCATATTTAAGCACCCTTAAATGCCACTGACTGCATCAGGATTCGATCCTACAACCTCGGGCACTGCAGGCGAAAAAGTTACCGCTGCGCCACGCAGCCAGTCTGGACATGGCTATTCAGTGGAAGTAGGAATCACCATGTTCCTACTTCGACAAAACCCTGTTCAGGACGATATTCCCACGATCATTAATTTGTGGTCGAACACACAAAAATATTGCAATATTTTGCATTCTCAGCAGGTTAGATGAAATTCATGCTATCCCCAGTAGAGGGCAGGGCACCAAAAAACAGCACTAGCTGCAACCGAAATTGTGGTTACAATAGCTCACCCTCAGGTTTTCGCCTTGTGCGGTGTGTTTTGCATTTTTTTTTTTTTTTTTTAGGTTACCTACCATGGCCACCTATTGGTGGGGGACCACAGAGAGTCTGGTGTCCAGTGGCATAGAGATTGTTGGTGGTGGTCGGCCAGTAGGTGGACCAGGTGGCTTTGGCTAATGGCAAGGTTTTGCTTTGCTATGGCAAGGTCACCATGGAGATGTGATTGATAGTGTTGATGCCATGCAGAGTGGGAGTTGGTTTGTTTAGAAGAATGGGTTGATGATAATATGTTATGTTCTGTGGTATGTTGGTGAGGATTTGAAAAATAGATGTTACATCTAGTAAGAAGAATGACAGAAAGAAAAGTTTAATAAAATGCAAAAGAAAGGAACAGAAGAATATTAAAATATGGTGAAGAGCCCCTTTTCCTCATGAAAATTGTTGTGGATACTGCACAACAGATGCAGAGGATGGAAGCTTGCTTATATGTTGACAAACAAGGTATTGCTAGTTTTGATTGCCAGAGATCGATCAGAAGAGAGGAATTATTATTGTTATATGTGTGTCTAGTATTGGTTATAAATAAATAGTGTGTGAATTTGTAAAATGGTGTACTGTGTCTTTGTGTGATGTCGTTTAGCGAGTATATCGCCTCACTACCCTGAGGTCACAAGCTTTATAATAGTTTCAAATCAGTGCAGTTTCTGCTGTCCTTGCGGCCACATATTTGCAACTGGACATATAAGAAAGTATCACAAGTAGATATCGCGATGTTATGTAATGTCACTGTTCTTGTCCCATTTGACGAAATTCCCGTTTCCTAGTGGTCACACGATTGTGATTGGCCATGAAGCCAATATTCCATGTTCTCATACCTCTTCATCGTAGAAGTCAAGTCCTCGACCCAGATGGGTACCTTCCAGCTGCAGGTCTGGTTCGCTCATGCTGGCCTCGAACATCGCCTTGGCGTCGCAGGGCTTCACATCGATGCTTGCATCGGCCTGAAAATTTCACAAGCACGTCACTTTAAGCAAGCTGAACAAATACAACAATTTTAACATTTTAAAATGGTTGCAAGATTCCCTATGGTTAACTTTTCTCCAGTCGTGACCCTATTTACCGTATTTACACGTGTATGCCATGTCGTCATGTAAGCGACGCCCCTGATTTTGCTAAGTTGTTATCTTGTGCCATATCCTTATCGGATGTTGGCTGTCATCAGGGCGATAAGTTACTATCAGGAAGAAGAAGGGGGAAAAAAAAAAGAAAAAAAAAGTTTAATGAAGCAAATAAAAGAAGATCAGAGCGAATAAAAAGCTACTGGGCAACTCAGAAAGAAAACTTACTGAAGAAGAGGACCAAGAAATGATAAGACTGAAGTAGTCCAATGAGGCCATAGAAGCAGAAGCAGAAGAAGTAGCAATAAAAAGGTATGTTTTTCGTAACAATTTTTTAATACTGTATTTATAATCCCTTATATCCTATACAAAATGTCATATGAACACATACTGCAAGCCACTTTAGTAAAGAAGAAGAGATAGCCACTTTAGTAAAGAAGAAGAGATAATCTGTTGATAAAATGTTTGATCTAGCTTGCCTGAAAATCCCATCTATTTATGCCTAATTCTTCAGCGATATCAATTGCCTTCGATTGGCACTTCTCTGTTGATACAACGCAACCAAATTGTCTTTCACTTTTAATATATTCTTGCAATCGTTATTCCACTTCAAGAACTTTGCTATTTCACCTCAAAACGCCAAGTAATTTTTCGAACAGGTTTCTACAATCCTAAATACAGTACACGATTCTGATTCATCGTATTTCCTTCCCACAGCACGATCTTCTTCTTCTTCCTCCTTGATTATTTTAAGTTTTCTCCCACTGTAAATGATCTTAATTATTTTTCCACGCAAATTTTCCACCAGATTATTAGCACACACTAAGTAATCACCAACCTAGCACCCCGTCAACACAAGACTGCATGCATCACAAGCCCACCCTCGCCTCTGCTAACAATGCGAGACAAAACAGCAATGATTTTCTACTGGAAGTATGCACAGTAATCGTGTAATATTGTTTGAATTTTACATTATTTATACATAATTATACCCAGTGCTTTTTTTTTCTAAAAACAATTTAAGGGGTACTCTCAGTAGTCGACAAAACATCACGATCTTGCAAATTTGGCAATTTGCAAAGTCTGGTCATTGTTTGTGTTCGAATCATTAACTTTCAGCTTTTTCGATGCCTGGGTGGATGTTAAATAGTTGTTATTTTCTTCATCCTTCAAAACTAACCACACGCACAAACTAACAACGTACCCCGCCTCCAAACACTAGCCTGCGTGCTTATACGAACGAAGTGCCGAGTTGCCGACCAAAAGAAACTGATTCGATAGATCGATTAAAATCTAGGATTACTCGAAATCTCCTCCAGCTGTTGTGAACAGCGCGTTGACACCAGCTGATCGATGAACTTTCAAGTCGGAAGTTTTATTTGCCTGACTAGATACAAATGTATTAATATTTTTTCTTAAACAGTTTTCAAATATTTAGGGGTACGCGTACCCCCGCGTTCCCCCAGAAAAAAAAAGCACTGTTTATATATAATTTGTGCTTCAATTTTATCAAGGAATTAAGTAAACGAGCAGCTGATATGAAAGGATTAATTATTATTTAAATAATTTGATTTTAGAAAAGCAAATAAGCGACAACTTTTTCAAATCCTTAAAAAACAGCTTTGTTTGTCAAATAATTAGACATTCTGATTGCTCCACCACCGTATTCGAAGAAAAGTTGGAAAAAAGGAGTAGAGGAATAATAATAATAATAATGATGTTATTGGTTTTATGTCTTTTTTAACTACTGCGGCTCTTAGAGACACTGGGGTGCCGGAATTTTGCCCAGAAGGGGATCTTTAACGTGCCAGTAAATCCACAGACAAGGCTCCCTCACCTTTAAGCACCCTCAAATGCCAACTAACTGCACCGGGATTCGATCCTGCTCTCTAGGGCTCAGTAGGCGAGAACGTTACCGCTGAGCCACGCAACCAGTCATTAGAGGAAGACCAAAGAAGCATTTATTAACAGCATTAGAGGCAAACACACCTATTGCGACTTGAAGCTATTGGCAAAAGGATGGAGATGATTGAACGCCACGCATGTTACCCACCAACCTAATGGTTGAGGAGATGAAGAGTAATTTGTTTTTACTTCTGTTTGCCGCATCCTTTAAACAATGCTAGTCAAATTATAAGACATAAACACCAGTACCGTAACACAAACATGGTTTTAAACGATCCGTATACAATTTCCTCATGTATGATGCATATTCCACATTGTATACTTGATTTTTTGGAGAAAAAGAAAAAAAAAAAGATACACGGCATACACACATAAATACGGTAAATCACTTCAAATGGTTCTAAAAATTATTTGTAATTAAAACAGAATTCTTTGTTTTCTAGAACAACAGGACAAAACTAGTGTCTACTAAGGAGCATAAAATGAAGGTTATACTGAAAGTCGAGAACAACATTTTTCTTTAATCACAATCCTTTAACATAGATTAGCCATGCTAAAAGCTTGTAGTTTAACGTGGCCGTTAATCTCTAGATCATGAGCTACGGGACCTCCTTTTTACGTGGAATCCGAACCACAGGACATGGCATTTCACTTCGAAAATCTCATATGCATTGACCGGGAATCGAACCCGGACCGCCTTGTTGAGAAGCATACAGCTAGACCGCTGAGCCACCACGCCCCCCAGATTAGCCATGCACATGAGCACAATCTTCCAACTTTCCAGAACATGTGCTGGTACTCCGATGTTAAAGAAGGAATCCCTGCTGCTGAAACTCACCAGAGACTTCAGCGTGCTTATGGAGATGTGTGCATGGGTGCTAGCAAAGTTTGGAGTGGGTGAAACACGAGCATTCAAGATCAGCCGTGTAGTGGGGGCCTTCAAACGTGACTCCACTGAGTCAATATGACATTATTTCACTGCCAGTGAAATTGCGGCAAGACTTGCAATAGGACACAGTGCAGGAGATGATTCGTGAGTTAGGCTATCAAAAAAGTGTGTACCCGCTGGGTCCAGAAGTTAGATAATCATAACCATTGTAAGAAGCATTATCTTAACTTATCATATTTACAAGTGCATAATATTCATATGTAGACACAAACCTATAATACAACATTATCTTATTATAAAATACGCTAAGGGGTATGTTTCACATAACTCAAGCTCCTAAACCAGAGGAGTTAGAAGGTGTGGTTTGTACTAAAATCTTCCAAATCGTCTCAATAGTACAGGAAAAATCTTGCATTTCTTGACAAGTCAATGGAAATATATTTATTTGTTTATAAAGTGCTTTTAAACAAATAAACAAGACGATAGCCCCTGACAGAACTGTGTCTCGTACAGCCGCATAGCACTAGAGCCAGGCAAGTAGTCTGTACACATGGGGCGCACACAACGCATTAGGCTCGAGTTCTCGCATGGGTACGCTAGTACTGTAGAATAGGCTAACCTCCCTTTTTTTAAATAATGAGATTCACTGCAAGTTATAAATACTAACATCAACCAGACAAGTTATACAAAGTATAACAAAACTAAAACTCTAAAATTTTGTATATAAATACTAACTTCAACCCTAGTGATCAGGATCTGATGATGACCGCCTGACAGTTGAAACGCGGTAATCCTAAATTGCCCCTTATTTATGTGAATAATAAGTAATACATGTATTATTTTTTTCGGGTCTTGTGTTATATAGGCTATACAGATATTGAACCCTCACCCAATCATTGGGCAAATAGCATGTTGACCGACTGAGAAGTATAAAATGATAGTTTGAACTGCCAACTCTGATAAATGGCTTCAAAACTTCACAGAGAAAGTGGAGTTAGCCTCTTGTGTACCGTGATAACAACCAAACAAAAAGGAAACAAGCTTATAGTTTTGAGACACTTATCTCGTGATCATTAGAGGAGGGACCTCCTTTTTATGTGGAATTCAAACCACTGGATGCGACATTTCACCTTGAAAATCTCACATGCATTAACTAGGAATCAAACTTGGTGAGAGGCAAGCAGCTTGACCACTGTGCCATCATGTACTTCAAAAGTAGAAAACAATGACAAAGTCTGTTCACTGTTGAGGTTCAAGGCCGATTGAAGTACTGCACTGGTACTGCAACCAACAATGGCTTGTCAGCAACATGGCTGTTCTTAGCCAACTTCATGGTGTAGTGGCTAGCATTCTTGATCATTGCTACAGAGGTATGGGTTCGATTCCCAGCTCTACCGAGAGCTGAAACGGGGTACACTCGGGCTCACGAAGCAAAACTGAGAAAAGGCGGGTTCGATTCCCATCTCCGCCATCCTAGAAGTGTTTTTCCGTGGTTCCCCCCACTTCTACTCCAGGCAAATGGTTCCTAACAAGGCCACGGCTGCCTCCTTACCAATCCTTGCCTCAATTACAAATTCACACACAAATACAGAAACCACAATAACACAGGTTATCAGAAAAATGCCATGTGTATACACATCATCATCATCATCATCTTGCGCAGTTTCCAGCCACTGGCCGGGTCCACATATATATATATACACAGGGCGTTTCAGTAATAGCATACTAAACAGATACAGGCAATCCAGACCACCACATTGAACATATCGACATGGAACGAGTATTCTCTGAGGCCACCCAATGGTTCTAAGGATGGAAAAATATCCAACATGACTGGGGTGTCCCGAGTAGTTATTTATGTTTGTTGACAGTAAATGTTTAAATATGGGTGTCCTGCATGGGTATGGTTTATTTGTTTTTCCTTGTTTATTTACAGTAAATGTGTAGGCTACATTATTACACAGGTAACTAATGACCATGACATTAATGGACCAGAGTTATTGGATCAGAGTGTACAAACTCAAAAATGTTGCTCAATCTTGACTGCCACCAACCAGATTCTGTATGACTGCTCTACCTCCGGACGATAGAGGAACCAGCCACACATACCAAAGTACATGGGGCTGAAATGACCACAATGTCCAAGCTCCTAGCTGAAGTCCGATTTAGGGTTTGCTTACTCGCTTGTCTTCTTTACTTGGCAGTTATATAAGTATGCAGGACCAATCCATGAAGTTCCTACATTCGGCAGACAATTGCTCTTAGCTGTACAAGTACTTGTTTGGCCTAAGCCCTAGAAGCAGAGTTGGGCAAAATACTCACTAAATGTATTTTGATACAATATTCAAAATACAAGAACTGAATCCTTGAAAATACAATTTTATTTTTTATTAAATTGAAAATACCGTAAAGTATGCTTGCAAACCATCGATTTGAAAAATCGTAATGGAATGGAATTCTTAGCTGGAAGTAATAATTAATAATAATAATAATAATAATTAGGCATTTTCAGATTTATTTTAAAACACAATTTTGCATTTTGAATGATTCAGTTATTGTATTTTGTATCAAAAATATATTTTAGTATTTTGCCCAACTCTGGCTAGAAGTTGTATCACAAGAAAACATAATGGTCTAGACACTATCATGGTTCATTGGTGCATTCTATAAACATTAACTGATGTCCCTGTAGTAGGTCTTCTCAAACACAAGTGATGCCTTGGATTTCCCCATTCATGCATTAATTATTATTTGAATCTTCCAAGAAATATATTCCAACAAAAGTTGAGAGTGATGATGTTCATAGCAACAGCAAGGCAGAAAGCTGAAGACACAAATCGAACAAAAGCAGCCAAGGCTCATACACGTACACAGCAGCAAAATGTTTAGAAGTGCACAAGTGCTCATTGAACAAGTAGACTGATGTCATCCCTTGTAGCTTGCTTCATGCTTTCTAACACAATTGTGACATGATCACGAAACCACAACACATCATTCCTTATTGCTTCTGGTCAAACACCACATGCTACCACCACCTCATCTTATTGAGAGCCAAACATGGAGAAGCAATTTGCATGACAGTGATAGCCAAAAGTAGCAAGAGCAAGATGAAATCTTCCATCAAAAATAAAGAAAAAATGAGTGTGTGCCAGCCTCAAAAACACTGAACTAGAAGCTTAGAGCAAAGAAATCGCTGCTTTGCGGAAAATTCTTTGCATTTCTCTTGCCTCAACATTTTTATTTCAAAACCTTTCAAAAACCAACCTGCCTCGCAGCCTTGCAAGTCACCCTTTTCAGAAGACAGAGTATGCAAAAGAAAAGCTAGAAGAGAAAGGATTCATGAAAGATATGAAATTTCAGTGACATAGTTCAGGTAGAATTCACAACCGTTTGAATACCAAATAAGGTTTTCCAGCTATCATCAAGATGTTGATGGCTTGTACACAACATCAACTAATAGCTAAAAAATTAAAAAAGTCAAAATGCATTTGGTATAGTTCAGGAGCTCATATCTTGGAACAAAAATTAAAACATATTTACAAGTGAATTATCTGCGAGTACACTAGTGGACAATGAAAAATGAACATCGCGAAGGCATTCTCATGCAGTTCTATGAGTCATGATTACCCGTATGCAAGGAGGAGAGGAGTACAACTCAATTTAGCTCGTCTTCTGCTCCGAGTTAGCTCCCAGTACATCAGCTCCACTCACTTTGTCTAGCTAGGCAGCAACATGGGCTCTGCCTGCTCTGGTCTGCCCATATTACCTCTGAACAGAGTGTACAGCTGTAGTGCAGGTCTGTTTTCTGGTTGACACTACTAATTCAGGCAAAATCTACTCTCGCCACCGACACCAAGCTGCTTCTTTGCAACAGCATTGGAGACCGACATCAGAGGAAGTCTGGAGAGTGGCACCTGCCAGCAAGTGATTACAGGTGGTGTGTTCTACAATGCCAAGGTTCCTGCTGCTGTCGTCCAGATCCAGGGTGGCAAACATGTGAACCTTTTGATCTCACGGCACCAACACCGATGCACAACTCTCCCGTGTGTTGCACGATTGTCTGAAATGATCAACTTGCCTCCTGCTGGCCACAGGTCTACAACATCCATCACCAATTCCACTAATTGGCAAATTAATAACTGATGAATTGGGCTCAAAAGAGCTTTGCACATTGGCCTCTAGAAGCACACTGTGAAAATATGATCACATGTCCTTCACAATGTTCATTTTTCGTTTTACAAATTTCTACAATCCTCCTAACAATAGCAGGTATACAAAGAACAAGCACTTCGGGTTCTCGCTTTGCATCCCATAATTCACATCTGAGGAATAACACAATACTGTACTAAGATCTGCCAACATCCAGTCTACTTTGAGCTTTGTTCAGGCCATCCCCTCCCTCCTTTACAAGTGATATCATTTGCCCTAATGCCTTGGCGAGGGATTTCCAATCATGATGATGATGATAATTGTTGTTTTAAGGGGCCTAACATCTAGGTTATCGGTCCCTTCCAATCATGAGGACAACACTGAACATTCCTTTTTCCTGGGCATATTTCACAGGGAATGTGCCCTAAACCCTTAGGCTGTCCTCCCAGTATTTAAAATATATCCACACTCATTTGAAATATGATGACAGCTCCATGTGTGTAGACTAGAGGGGTAAAAGGAAGACAACATCAATGCATGCTAACAATAGTTAGGGATACTGTGCAAAAATATCTTGATTTACAAAGACTTAGGTATATTAAGGCTTTCATGGCCTGGAGGACTATTATAATCTCCTTTTGAGCTTACACCATGTATAACCAATTAAAATAGTCTAAAATAGCCTAGACATATTGCAAGGATCCATGCTTGCATTGTTAGTAGAACAATGTGGCCATAAATGTGTGGCAATGAGTTTGCGAAAATTGGAAAGTTTCACTGCTCGTCACTAGATGGCTGACTGAAGCTACTGTATGTACAATGCGCCTTTTTTATTTTTTTGTACGAGGGCAGAAAGTGTAGTAAAGAAAAGAGATAAGCTCTAAACATGTAAGTGGAGGATGAAATGAGACTCCTCAAAGGATGACGATTTACAAAAGGTAGTAGCGGAAGAGAGCATCAAGAACAGAGATATAAAGGATGATTTATAGGGGTATATCTTGTGTGTGTTTCAATTAAAGGGTGCCAATAACATATTATTGTTGTTGTTAATAATAATACATTTGAGGGGCTTGGGGCATCTTGGTCATCAGCCTCATGTAGTTGGGTGTGCAATAATTTGTCTGATAACCTGTATTTATGCGATAATGTAGTCGTGTGTAACTGTATTAGCGACAGGGATGAGGTAGGAGCCCCGGGACTCGAAATAAGGTACTATCGTGGCATTTGCCTGGAGGGAGTGTGGAAAAACTCTGGGAAAAACCACACTCAGGATAGCCACCGTCAGCGCTGGGATTCGAACCTATGATCTCTGGATTTGCTGCAGCTACCCACGCGGTCGTGGTGCAGGATTTAAAGAGCATGGTTACGCCGCCACTAAAAAACAAAAAATTCTCATAAAAATTATAATAATGGAAAGATGGCTCAGAAGAACATAGCTACTGTCCTTTCATACAAGCAGTTAAAATTTGAATTCCAGTATGATTACAATTTACACTTTACAACATCGAACTTTGCTAACACTTTCAGGTTCCGACCAACTCACGTGCGGACACAAGTCGATATGGGGTATGCCCATCTTGAGCTGCAAGTCACTGAATTCTGTGAGGCATGGAGTCGAAAAGATACTGGATCACTTCCTATGCTTGCTGCACTGTGATGGAGAGTTCATCCATAGTTCAGGGAAGCTGAGGAAATGTGTGCATCATGCCTCCATACATGTTCAATAGAGCAAACTTCTTAATAAAACAATAATATACAGTAGTTGAACAAGTGTCGTCCTTTAAATACTTGGGCACCATATTGAACAGGTCATTACCATGCAGATATCAGCCTGCAGCAGCGAATCCGCATGATCCATTGCTACATATTTTGTGTTCTTCAATATGGATGTGAATGATGGACCCTGGACCCTTCCATTGAAAAATGAATTGATATCTTTGAAATGTATCTATGTCGCTGTCTCTTGCACATACCTTCGATATTGAAAATTTCAAGTGTTGAGGTCCTTCATCGAATGAAAAGCAAAAAGAACTACTACATATTATAAAACCAAGTGAAATACAATACCTAGGTCATGTTATGAGTTATGAGATGCAAGTAGTATCAATTATTGCAACTAGTTATTGAAGGAAAGATACAAGGCAAAAGGCCCATTGAAATACACAGAAATTCAAGGTTGAAATACATTAGAAGATGGCACAGTTGTACATCAGAAGCAGCTTTTCATACTGCACTGTCACGATCATATGTGGATCGCCAACCTCAGTTTGGAGACGGCATCTTAAGAAGAAGAGCTTAGGTCTGGAGAACTGTCAGACCATAGTAAAAGCATAATGTCTTGAGGAACTGCCTTTGAGAAGTCTGTGGCACGAGGGCTGACTTTCTCCTGCCAAAACATCCATTTTCAACATGCTCCATCAGAGGGACAACCATTGGATTGACAATCCAGTCAACGACATTGTGCCTTTATTTCACATTGAAGCCAATCACTTCCCACACTGTAATGCCCCATCAGTTATTGTTTTAAGGTGTAGAACTACGAGGTCATCTGCCCCTAATGCCCCATGTGCCTCTACAATAGGATCAGGGCGTAGCGCCGCTCCTTGCTATGCTGCCGTATCACCATGGCAAGGAAAAACAAAAAAAGACGGCATGAATCGGCCCTGTGTGACCTTTCCTGACATCAGGCCAGTTTGGCCCGTTGATGTTGTGGGATCAGAGGAAATCCGGATAGTACACCAGCTGTATGAGAGAGATTTCCTAGTGTGTGCCAAAGTCTGTCAGACCCATCTGATTGATGTGGCGACCCTCTGTACTAGGTCTCTGAACATATCTCCCTTCATTTGACCACTGCTACTATATGTCGGCCACACATGCAGCTACAGTCCGCACAGATAACCCACTCTCACACAGCCCTGTCAACCGGTAACAATTGTTGATATCCATCGCCGAACATGTCATATCACTTATCTCACAGACTGTACATCAACAAAGGTTTTCTGGCTCTTCATGTATGAGGTAGTATGTCCAATCAGGGCAGGGTGCATATAAACAATCTGCTTGGACTGAAACCAATATTACATTCGTCCTGAGCTGACTATTCCGTGTCTCCAACCTTAACCAATACAATCAATTCCTTTGTAATGCTGCAATTTTCATGTTCATGAGTATATATTCTACCTCAAAATCACATGGTAGCAGAATAGACATCACTCATTAAAGTGCCAAAACATTTTTTTAAAAAAGTGAGCTAAGGTGGAATTAGCAACCTGAAAATAATTGGAGTAAGCTGATGGGAAACATTGAAAAAAAAAAGGAAGTGGAATAATATGGAAAATCACTTCTACTGGTCATGGAGGGATTTGAATCCACCTTTTCACAGATGTAATCATGAGGCTAAGTACACCCCTTTCCAGAAGAATTTGGATACCATAATCTGTATTGTCTCCGGCTGTTTTTCTGTGCCTGGAGTACTTTGATTGCTGACATTTGTCATTGCTCCAGTAGGCTCATGGCAGAGCGGCTGTGGTTTATATCCATCGCCGAACATGTCACATCACTTTATCTCATAGACTGTACATCAACATGGAACCTCATGCTGCCTGCGACTATGCTCATAATTGATGGTTTCTTGTCAATTTCCTTACATTGGAGAGATGTGTGGCCTGGTCACGGTTCACATTGTTGGAATGCTTGGATATCTCAGTGGTTTCTGTGTATTTTCTGAGGTACAAACGGCAGTTGGGGGCTAGTTAGTTGCGTTTCATCGGAAAGAATGGAGTGCTTGCAGGTTGATGAATGTTGTACTTAAGATGGCTGGTTGCGACGCACCTATTGAAAGTGTTCTAACAATCTGGTGGAAATAGTTCGGCCCGCCTGCCCAATATAGACCCAGCCACTGTTACAATGATATATTATATAACCCTTCTCTGTGGAGCTGGTCTTTCATTGGCTGGATGAAGTCTCGTCCAGAGCTAATATATTTTAGATTATGTTCCTTTCTTGTCTACCCTGTCCGTGATATTGTGTATGTATGGTAGGTAGGCTTTATAAGCTCTGTCATCGGTTATCTGTGTGACGTTTTCCAGGTTGGGCTTGATGGCTCATGCTTTGTCATTTATCTTGTATCCATTCTGGAGGAATGTCGTAGGCCGCAAAATAAATGAGAACACACAAGCTTTCAAGCCCAACCTGGAAACCATCCCACCGGCAATTGATGACAGAACCCATGGACAGGGTAGCTAAGAAAGAACAACATTTACAAAATATTCAGCTCTGGACCAAAAGTACGAGACCTCTTTGAAAGACAATCTCCAGTTCCACGGAGAAAGAGTGCATAAAATATAATGCAACTGTGCGCCAGATCTACAATGGGGAAGCAGGCCGAAATATTTCCATCAGATTTATTCGGTATGTGTGTTTCAAGCAGTCATCTAAATCAACCATTGACGTCCGAAACGGGGGAGGAGCTTACGGTCAGCTGTTTGCAATATGGCGGCGATATGGTGACGTGAAGTAATTGGGTGTGCGTTTGTTATGGCTTCTAATTTATGATGACAAAATACTACATATTTCCTTTCATTGATAGAAATATTTTTATAATCAATTTAAATGCAGTGCCTAATTACTACCAGTTAAAAATATTACCCACATGTAGATAGTTAATTTACTGTCTGCTGTTACATATATGAAGCCTGTACTTGGGAGCCTAGCGGTATCGATGTTTTTTATTAATTTCACAATATATATATATATATCTCACATAACACAAAGGATGACTCCCTGATAATAAATTGAATCAAGCAACCCTGAATTTGCATGAATGTTTTGGGTTCAAAGAAGCGTTACTTGGGATGCTCAAATCATACTTCAATATTGCAAATATTGACCTACATACTTGCTGTTCAAAGGCAAGAATGTTAATTTATTAATCTCTTGCCACAGGCAAGTTAAAATGGAGGCATCCTCTTTATCTATATATTTAATTAAATATTTAAAATACAGATATTTAACAAAGCTGGAGTCTTCATTTGAACTTGTCATAAGCAAACGGAACAGATCAAAAACTACACTAAAAGCCAAACCAAATTCACTCCTCAGCTCGACATAAACCATAATACCAATTAAAACCTATACAAAACATACTCTCCTTACTGTTGTACAACTTTCAAACCAACTATTCGCACTCAAAACTGTAAAACCCTGAAATGAGAACTAATTAAAGTTAGAATAGCCTAGGCCGATCCGGTCTCCCACTACATTACCGCATATGTAGCCTATACTTAACATCACTATAACTTTAAAATTACGACTAAGTGACCTATCTGCCTGAGTAATATAGGTGTTACCGGCCTGCCTGGGATGATGGGTCACCAAACCGGTACTTAAAACTAAGATTTTACATTTTAATTAACTAAATTCAACAGTAGGGAGATCATAGCGAAAAACACAATTTAAGCCAAATCATACTTCAATGACCTACATACTTGCTGTTCAAAGGCAAGAATATAAATTCTCTGGCAAATTAAGGCTAGGAACAGCATTTTTCTTAAGTTTTCTAACCATTCGGCTATTGTCAATCGGAAGAACCCCTTAAATAAGTTGACGAAGAGCGGATTACATTCTTTGTACGGCACAGAAGTAATAGGCTATACGTTTATCAGTATTTTTGATGTAGCTAAATCCATGTGAATACAAATTAGAGACAATAACTATCAATAATCAACAATACCGGTGGAAAGAAGTCGTCTTCACAAAAATGCAGGCTGCACACTGTCATGTAACATGTAACACGTTTTCCAATTGACAGCGACGAAACCCATCTTTCTCTCGGAACTTTTTGTACAGGAAAGTAGTGAAGATATTTCGTAGCCGTTTTATACGTTTTGCAACCTTATACAGAGCAGTACCTCCTCGATTTTGACAAATTTCTTTCTGTTTCCATCACGACGTCAATGCTTCACCATCTAAATAAATCTCACCAATCACAATGTTACAGCTTCAACATTCTGCCGCGTGGCTGCGCCATCCAACTTTTCTGACGTCAATAGCAGAGCATTCATCAAACCGCAAGCACTCCATCCTCTTCGATGAAACAACGATTAGCCCCCCAACAGCCACTTCCACCTCAGGGTGCACAGCTCTCCATTATATGGAAATGACATTACATCAATTACAAGCACAGAAACATCTTTAGCCAGCCAGGCACGGTCCGACACTGTAGCATAAAAACGAGTTGCCCGCCTTCCAGCCATTCTGCTATGACTAGGTCTACTACAAAAATGGAAGTTAGCAACCAAAATACCCTGGACAGGACTAAATAGCCTGAGACTACTTCTAATAGAAATAGCTATGGCCGTAAAAGTCAGAATTTTAATACTTCGTATGATGTTTTAACGGCAGGTGCCTTGTTACAAATAGCCAGAGTAAAAGTGAGAAGCATGAGAACTATCCAGTAACTGTTTTAAAGCTAATTTGGAAGTTGCTGTGAATCCACTGTTTTATCAAAACGATATCTTATTAAAAGTAATTGAAGACTGGTTTCAAATGACATAGGCTGCTCATTATATTTGTACTTCCAGACAAAGAGAACACTAAAATTACATTTTAAAATGATTTTGTGGTAACCTTCACTCTTTCTTTCAAAAACACTGCAGCTACCAAGATCAGCAGAACAAGATAATGTCTGACCTGTTTCTCAGAATCCTCCAGACTCTTGGAACGAATGACTCGTGAGAAGTCTGGCCAGTCCAGGAACTTCTCCCGGAACAGGATGGTCTCCATGTGTTGGTTCACCTTGGCGAGAAGAGCCCAGCTGGGTCGAGATTCCGCCTTTTTCGCTTGTCGCTCGCTATCCTGGCGTCCTCCCAGCGACGCGGCGATGTTCAGCGGGCACACGTCACACTCCGAATAGTTGAAACCTTCCTCCCACAGTTCCCGCCCCAATCTCAGAGCCGAACGACGGGCTTGCAAGGAAGCATTCTTTCCGTTCCACACGTACAGTTCAGAGCCAAAGTCGAACACGAGAATCTGAAAGAGAATCACCAGTCCTCAATACGGATGTAACGAAAAAAATCAGAATTATATACAAAGAAATATTTGTAATGACATGACGTATCTTATTAAAATTTAGTAATTACAAATGTTGTGCACAATTAAGAGCAGTTGTTAGTGCACATGTGCGATACATATTACATACATTAAGGGAAAATTACCAGCATGTGTTGTACATTTTAAGTGCAGTAATTGTGCTTTTTCTAGAATGAGGTGCATATTCAATGTGTAACAAGGAGTCCAACAGAGGCTGCAATATTGAAACAAATAGTGAATATGGCAAAAATAATATAAATTTTATGTTAACCATGCATTGTAAATGACTGACTGGGTGGTGTAGCGGTAACGTTCTTGTCTGCAGGATCAAATCCTGGGGCAGTCAGTTGGCATTTGAGGGTGCACAAATGCAAGGGAGCCATGCCAGTAGATTACTGGCACGTTAAAGATCCCCCAAAATTCTGGCACCCCGGCGTCTCTAAAAGTCGTAGTAGTTTAAAGACATGTAAAACCACTAATATTATAGTGCTGTAAGCAAAAGTCATAAGGAGATAAGTTGTCGTGAGTCTTCAGTCTTTTGACGGGTTTTCTGCAGCTCTCCATGCCTCCCTGTCCTGAGCTAATCGATTCATCTCCACATAGTTATCGCACCTTACACCCGAGGAAATTTGTTTAACATATCCTAACCTTGGTCTACCCCTACAGTTCTTGTCCTCGACCCTTCCTTCCATAACAAGTTTGCTATTCCTGAGTGTCTTAGTGTGTCTCCTACCAACCTTCTCTACATTAGCAGTCGCCAGAAACATCTATCCTCTCTCACTCGTCTTAATACCTCTTCAATTATTATTACTCTATCTACCCATCTTATCTTCAACATTCTCCTGTAACACCTCATTTCAAACGCTTCAATCCTCTTTCTTTGCTGCGCCAACAGTTCAAGTTTCACTTCCATAGAGTGCCACGCTTTAACATCCAAAATCACACTTTACAAACCTATCTCATGCCAATATTGACGTATGGACTTGAAGCAGACACTTTAACAGCACCTGACAGTAGCAGACTTCAAGCAGTAGAAATGAAGTTCCTCCGATCTTGTCTCCAGACGACCAGGAGAGATAAAATACAAAATGAGGAAATTAGGTAACAGCTCAATTTGGATAGAAGTCTGCTTGGCACACTAGAACTATCTAGATTGAAATGGTATGGGCATGTAAAGAGAATGGCCCCTGACAGAACACCAAGATTATATTTTGACCAGGTCATCCTAGGTAAGAGACCAAGGGGAAAGCCTAGAGACATTTGGGAGAAGGAAATCTGGAGAGACTTGGCCAAGAGGGATGCAGATTGGCAGAAGAAATTGGAGCACAATATGTGGGAGGAGAAACCACCACCACCACGAGAGTACCACGCTCCAGACTATGGCTTTCAAAACTGACTTCATCTAAATCTATATTTAATGCAAACAATTTTCTGTTCTGCAGAAATGAAGGGTTCCTGACCCCATTTAAATACGGTACGGTACCTACTTTATTTTTCCTATAAATGCATATTTTTGCCAATTTTATAGTTTTTGTCATATTTTGCTCATTTTAGAGATATAAAGTCATGATTGGTGATAGTTTGAGCACTTTTGTTTAAATTGTGACTGGGCACGTGTTATTGAGGTGGAGATTCAAACACGGGATTTGCAAATGGTGCAGTACCGTATATATATTTCTCTGTATTCCCGGAACAGGTAGATAGCAGGTTTAGAAAACACTTCCGTACGGATGTCTCACAATTAACAATGTGAATCTTTCAAGCATTAAATCTGAAGGGGAGAAACAACAACAACAACAACACAACACAATACCTTGGCAGGATCCAGGATGCTGATGCGGGGTATGCTACCCCAGCAGTCTTCTATCGGCACCAGTTCATCGTCCTGGACTTCAAACACCATATTAGTAGCTATCATAGATGTTTCATAAAGCTCGTCTTCATCAGGATGGCCTGCTTTCACAGCAACTGTAGCTAAAAGAAAGTTCAAAACAAGTTTAATAAGAAAATACATCAAATTAGGCAAGAGCATAAAAAATTAAGTCAAAAGGATATTAACCAGAAAAAGAAGTAGTCATAAGGATTGTGGGCAATTACCATTGCATCAGCCTTAATCATGGTTATGTGTTCGTGTCTGTACTCAAACTGATTGTAGGTTGTCTGTCGTTAGTTATTGTTGTTTTAAGGGGTGGAACTATGAGGTCATCTGCCCCTCTTAACACAGATTGAAAATCCACAGCCTGCTTCCAGTCTCTGACCGGATCAGGAATGGAATGAATGAAGCCCCCATCTAGCGGCGAGGATATGAACTGTGCCGGCTGCCGAGACCTGACGCACTCCTCTGGGGCAACGATGAAATGAAACGATAGTGGAGAGTGTTGCTGGAATGAAATTTTGACAGGGAAAACCGGAGTACCCGTAGAAAAACCTGTCTGCCTCCGTTTTGTCCAGCACAGATCTCACATGGAGTGACCGGGATTTGAACTACGGACCCAGCGGTGAGAGGCCGGCGTGCTGCCGCCTAAGCCACGGAGGCTTCTCTTAACACAGATTAAAGAATACAAATTTGGAATTGAATTTAAAATTTTGATGAGGACACCTAAATTTGAAAAGACCTAAAATTAAGGAACAAAAAATTAAATAAAAATAATTATAAAAATAAACCAAAATTACGGAAAAATAAAAAATTATCATTCCAAAACGAACACGTCGTTGAGTCAAAGTACACTAGAAAATTTAGAGAGGTTGTCAGTCGGACATGCCTGCTTGCCAAAGCCAGAAACCTGCTGAAAAAAAACCTAAGATAAGCTCCACCATAAAGCCTCTCTGCTGTATGTACAGCGAATGACTGATTTACTCGCCAGGTTGCTAAAATAACACAACATGACAACAGTTATGCAACCAATAAACAAGCTGACTAATTGTATGTAAATCAACCAAACCACGACAAACAAAAAGAAGTGTTTTTATTAGGATATAATTTCAATCGTGAAGACTGATTTAAGCTTGGCACCATGTGGAAAGTCCTCTAGGGCTCCGACCAATCGGGGACAATCAGGATTAAGGCTGCTGCAATGACAGCCAAAATGTTGGAAAACAATCACCGACACCCAACACGGCTCTATTCTGAAAGCCTAGATAATGAACCAGACACCGGCCGCCAAAGCCTAGTATCTAAATTTGTAATTTACATAGTTTACGCCCACATTGGAGCACTTAAATCAAATGATTTACATTGAAATCGTGCAAGAATTTACAGGGAATTTATGGTGTAAATTATCATTATTATTATTTTTTAGCCTTTTATAGTTAATCCTCCCAGGTAAGGGACTAGGTGTAGTGAAACAACAACAATTATAGCTATGCAGGGGCATAGATACAGGGGGGGAACAGTGGGGTCCGAACCCCCTGTACTACTAGCAAGTAACAGTTTTGATTTGAGAACTATACCAAAATATTAGGAAATTTTTCAGTACTGTCATAACTCAACAAGAACATCGTGTATTTAGCGGATATTACTTGAATTGAAGAGTCCCCTCTACCATTAATCAGAGTCTTCTCTTATCTAGCAGGCAGTGATAAATTTGAGCACTGCCTTCGCATTACACTCACAAATAGAACTCTTAACATTCGCCTTAATCGATCAGCTGATTGCCTTCACGTGCTTCCTACAGTACGGCCTGTTACATTACGAAGGCAGTGATTTGAGGTGAGCTGTTCACGTACACTCGCCTCATTCTAGAACCAAGTGGACCGTTTTCGCACACCAGAAATAGTGGGCGTTTCAAGATCTTGTGAAACATAAGTTAGTAGGCATTGACTAAGTTAAATTTATTATAGATCACTATTTTCTTTTTTATATTGATAACACCGAAATGTTTGAAGTCTAAAGCGATAATATTGATATCGATATATGAATATCGATTGTACAAGTTGAGGTTTTGTTTATATGTTTGTTGTGTTCGGGCAAGTAAAAGTTTATTTGTGTTGCAATTTTTTCAGTTTTTATAACCTCTACATTCATTATTTCATTTCCAATGAAGTCTGTGGCCAATAAAAGACCATCGCAAACTTCAATTGCATCATTTTTCAGCAGTAAAGCATCAAAACACGACAAAGAAAATCAACACCAGGAAATTAAAAATTCAGTTGTGAATGTGCTAGTGCTACCATCCAGTCCTAACTCCAATTATGGGCCTAAGGTCGATCTAACTAACTCACAGGACATTCGTAGCTCCATAAGTAGCTCTTCAACCTTGCCTTCAAATGATGTCTCTTGTTTGTAAACAAAAGTGACATAAGTGATGATGAAAGATTGCAAATTATAAATGATCTTTGGGTGCCACACGAAAGTTACATGTTTCCAGTTCCAAGAGTTTTTTAAGAAAAGGGGCGAAATCTCAGATTTCAGCGTAAGTGGCTGTCGAGATGGAAGTGGTTAGCTTATTCTGCCGTCGAAGATGGGGCTTACTGTAAGTACTGTGTGGCTTTTTCTAAGTCGGGAGCTGGAATAAACTCACAGCCTCTTGGGCCTTTATGTAAAAAGAAATTTAGCAACTGGAAGAAAGCAGTGGAATTATTTGATAAACATTCCTCTCATCAGTACCATCAAAACTGTGTTAAAGATGTAGATTGGCTGTCTGTGAGAGGAAATCCTGAAAAATCTGTTGAAATCCAGCTGGATTCTAAGGAACTAAAACAAGTGGCTGTGAACAGAAAGAAGTTAATACCTATAATTGAAACTATTCTGTTGTGTGGAAGGCAAGAGCTTGCTTTAAGAGGCAGTAAAGATTATGGGAAGCTCAACTGTGCACAAGAGCCAGATTACAATGATGGAAACTTTCGCGCTATATTAAGGTACCGAGCTAATGTGGACACTAAATTAAGAGAAGCTTTAGAAGATCCTGGAAAAAGAGATAAGTTTACTAAACAATACAAAATTAGATAATTGAATCATGTGGTACAGTACTTCTTAACAAAATGGTTACAAAAGTGAACAAACCCAAATTTTTCTCTGTATTGCTCAGCAGATATCAGTGGCAAAGAACAAGCTTCTCTTTGTGTTCGGTATGTTGACTTGGATTAATCGCTTCCCACCCTCAGTTACTGATTTAAGTGGGAGAGGTTTAGCCTCCTTAATGTTAGATAATTTGTCCAAATTCGGTGTAGAAACTCAACATTTAAGGGGACAAGGCTATGATGGCACTGCTGCCATGTCAGGAAGACTTAAAGGGACACAAGCTGCAGTCAGAGAGAAACGCCCTACTGCGCTGTATGTCCACTGCTCAGCTCACTCTTTCAATTTGGCTGTAGCTACATCTTGTGAAATACAGGCTTATAGGAACTGTTTAGGAATTATAGGGGCAGCTCATAAATTTTTTTGCCTATCCGAAAAGAAAAACAGTGTTTCTGGAGTGTGTTGAAAGATGCGATGCTTCTCCTAGTTCAAAAACTTTAAAAAGACTGTGCCACTCGATGGATTGAGAGATTTGATGCAGTCACTGACAACTTATTGAGCCATAGATAGAAAGCACTGACAACAGTATCAGGATGGCCAAAAGACTCAGCAGATACACCAAGCGAAGCAAGCTCTCTAATGTGTCGAATTCTACAGTGTGAATTTATTATTTCCCTCTTGGTGACAGCTAAAGTATTTGGTCTCGGCAGAATATTGAGTAAAACTTTCCAGAATCCGACTCTGTGCTTGAGGGAGGCAATGACCCTAGCAGATTACACAAGAGAAGAATTTGAAAGTCTGCGAGCTGATGCTACAAACACCTTCAGAACCCTTTTTGAAGAATTCAAAGGTATTTGTCAAAAAGTAGATATCACAGTCTCAGTTCCACGAATAGCAGAGATCAAAAAAAAAAAAAAAAAGACAGAATTATATGACCCACACCCCTGAAGAATATTTCAGAGTGGCAGTCTATATTCCATTTTTGGACTGTTTTATACGTGAATTAAAGTCGAAGTTTTCAGAACATAGGAAAGTGCTTTCTGAATTTTCCTCACTCTTCCCAGCTACTGTCAGCGATGCACTTATTGAGGGTGAAGAACTGGAGGAGTTTAAAACGTTGGTTAATTTTTATGTGAGAGATATGGAAGGCAGTGTTGAGGATGTTCCTGCTGAACTTCAGTTATGGAGTAGGAAATGCTTCAAACAAGGTGTAAGGCCCTCAAGTGCCATGAATGCTCTTGCTGTGTGCAACAAACAATTTTACCCAAATATTCACACTCTTCTGCAGATACTAGCAACGCTTCCAGTGTCAACCACAACAGCAGAGAGGCCATTCTCCACTCTCAAAAGGATTAAGACGTATTTGCGGAATTCAACAGGGCAGGTAAATAAATTTAACAGTCCTCATAATTCATGTACCGGTAATATTAATTATTATTTAACGTTACGAAAATAAATTTAAATCTTTGATAGTACTATAGGCCTATTTATTTCACTTGTAAGTCATTCCTGGTATCTTTACAGACAAAAGACTGAACGGATTAGCCCTTCCGTCAATTCATCGCTCGGAATCTGTGATGCCAATGGATGTTTTGGATAACCTTACCAGAAAAATGAAGAAGTTTTAAAATTCCAGCCGCACAAGAATTCGATGGTGGAAGGACCGACCCCCCCCCCCCTCCCCCCCAGCCACAAATATTATCTACGGCCCTGTAGCTATGTACAAGTTGTCCGGGCTTGTAGGCTGTGGTCCAGGCAGGCTCCTGACTAACGGAAGGAGTGGAACCTTGATAATGCCGAACGAAGTTTTTTTGAAACGTCGAGAGCAGCCTGAACCTGCCTGAACCACAGCCTACAAGCCTGGACCACTTGAACGTCGGCCGTGAAACTTTAAGCTGTTATGATATGTATACTTGATACTCCTTCAACTGCCAAGCCTATGTGATCTTGGAACAGTCTAATGTTGTGGTTGACACTTACCAACACCCGTCTCAGTGCCAGCCCCTAGCAGGCTCCAGAAGCGCTGCACATGCGAGCTCGAACACGTCAGCTTGTCGTTGCTGATGGTGATAACTTGATTGGCTGAAGAACAGCCCAAGTCCTTGCGCTGTTGGATGTGTTGTGCAACTTCGGCTCCCCGCGACCTCTCGATCACGTTCGAGTAGCGGCCCACCCAATTGAACACCTGTCACAAGCAACATACAATATGCCAATCTGCGTAAAATCACACAATGAACTGAACAAAATGTTTAGTTATTATCAAATCAAAATGCGTGAAGTCTATCGGTCAAGAAGGTTCACTATAATTCCATGCTCGTCATATCCTGCTTATATTCACATAAAAGCCTGGGAAAATGATTAAAATAATACAAATCTGAAATAAGTTTCGTGCACAAGGCAATGGTCTATGATAGAAGTTGCCAAATGGCAGCATCATTTCTGGTGGCTCACGGAAGATTTCATTATTAACAATTTAAATAGCCAAGAATAGTGGAAACAAATTTATGGTTAAGTTTCTAAATCTGAACTCTCATTGCACTGTTAACAACTAAGCTCATCATGAGCATAGATACCATGTCTGTCGCCATGGCATAATCGTCGCACATTACTTTTCAAATACAAAATTAGTTGATAAAATTTCATGACATAATCATCACACAGCACATTTGTATCTATGAGCCGATATTTTGCAGATGATGCTGCGAGCCACCAGCACACAGTACACTGGGTGCCGGTCCAGTGAAGTGAAACTTTATAGAGATAGACCCTTCGCTTTCGCCAGCTTGGAATGACGAGCTTCAACAAACAATCATACAAAGTGCTGCTAGCTCTAGTTTGCCCACGTGAAAACATGGTCGACTGCTAGTGGCAAAATCTTAAACAAGGGACACTCTGGTTAAATTTAGAAATTTGACAGGCTGTGCCAGTCTGGCATCAGCCACTTTCGAGGAAGTATCACTATAGAGACACATATGAGATATTACATACATGGTGTTCACAATGAGAAAATACAAGAATCGTATGGTAAGCTTGAAGTTGGAACTGATAAACACTGGATTACAAATTAAGTTAATAATTATATATTTTGAAATATATTAATTTTTGAATTTATAATATTCTTTGCATAATTGTCGCACCCTACTTTTCTCCTACGAGTCTTAGGAAAACAAATTATGACAATTACGACAAGAAATGAAGTACAACCTTGCTCCTCATATGTCCTCTGTCAATGGAGTGCTACAAAGAGAATTTGTTGAGTCATGATACACGTCTACAAATGATTGCATATAAGAACTACAAACTTTCCTACTTCTTGCTGTGCAATGCACATGGTGTGGTGTTCTACAAACATGTGATCGTAAGCCTTTGTATCGATATGAAAAATTGATGTAATAAATGTAAATTAGTGTATGTAAATTCCACAGTAGCTTGCCAAAAACTATCAATTTGAAAAGTGGTTCCTAGTTTGGCAATCCCTGGTTTATTACACACACAATATTTCCCCCTAAATTTATATGTCAAAATCAGTAACCATGATTACTTAAGTGAAAAGCCTTCATATCATTGCAAAATCAAAAGTTTTAATACTTCTTATTCAACAGTCAACTCAGGCGAGCCGAACATGTCCTCGGACACTCCCGGCATTAAAAGCCATACGATAAATAAACAGTAAAAAATAATAACAGTCAACTAACCTGGAAGCTTACACATATGTTTACACAAACATTTCTGATGGAAATAATATTATTTGGTAAATAAATAAGATGTTACAAATACAGACAATAGACACTTCGGAGAAAAACAGTTTTTCTGAAAATTGCAGGGGTATTACCCATTTCCCAGAGTCAATCTCATTAACAGGTCACAAGAAAGAGCTGTTACATTCAATAACATGTTATATTTCTGATGTACCTCAGTGGGTGTGACTAGCACGTAGTTGTCGCCGTCGTTGATGCTGCTAGCGATCGGCTCCACGAGTCTCGTCTGGACGTGTCTCCGCCCCTTGATATGTATCAGCATGAGATCCTTGAATGGTACCATGGCCGTGTTGTTAGGAGAGGCCTTCTTCAGAGCCACTGCTGTGAAGTCCTCCTTGCTTGCCAGTCCCGCCAGGGCTTCCACCGCCAAGGACGAGTGCTTGGCCACTGCAATGCATCGTGAGGAGCAATTCAAGTGCAAGACATCCAAAGGATCCATCAACTCAAAGTTTTAATAGCTTTCATTTTTTGCCTGTTTGTACAATTAAAATAATTATTTAAGTTTTAGAAATCATTTCTTCAGTGTTGCCTTTATTATCTAATCAAAGAATCGCTTTCCTGTCGGTCAACACAGTAATGTGCAGGGAATAACTATTATCACTCATAAGGAGGAGGAAGTACAGGAGCAGTTGGATGTATGGGAAGAATTAGTACATGGATATGGGATGATGTTTAGCATAAGCAAAAGTGAGTGGATGATCACAACCAGGAAGAAGGAGAGAGTCATAACGGTGTAGCAGTTTTGCTAGCCCACACTGTTGGGTGATAAATGTAACTGTTTACCTTTGCCTAAGCTATGTTGTTTTAATGGGCGCCAAGACCTCAACGCAATGTTGAAATCTAAATTTGTATTTAACAACGTCTAGCTCTGGCAGAACACCTTCAAGACTCTATTCACTCAGATCGTGGTATGATTTGATCATTAACCCAACAAACAATTGTATCAGGAGAAGGAATTGGTCTATATCTAATGCTACCTACTGAAAGCAAAGATTGCATTGTAAAAGAAATGAATTTATTATATAAAACAAGTATAGCAAAATTAATAATAATAATAAGTATAAAATTTAAATTGGAGCGTTGTGATTTGAATATTACCGATAGAAAATTACGTCAAAACGGAGTCTGATAAATTGATTTTACTCTTATTTCCAAGCTATGAAGTTACTGAAATATGAAATGTAAAACAAAGAAAAATGAGAGATTGCGTATTTCCGCGTCATTTGCGCTTACCACTGGAAATTGCCAAAGCATTTCCCTCGTTCTTGATGATGTTGTGAGCTTCCCACAGTCTCCTGGACGTCGTCATCTCCGTCGGAATTTGATGATATTCTGGTAGATTAGATAATTCTATGGTCCGTACCTCGGACCCAAACACTCGTACAACCAAGTTTTACAAAAGTTCGTCGCTAACTCCACTGAACATCGGAGCGACACGCACTTGCGACCGTACTCTGCAAGTTCTACACAGATTGTCCTTAACTCCACCGAACATCGGAGCGACTCGCACGCGCATCCATACTCCTCAAGTATTTCACAGATAGTCCTCGTTTCACGGCGCGTCGAACGATATATCCACGCGTTGGCTCCCCCACCATGGTACCGACATCTAGCTTACGTCTTCTCCCCTGATTGGCTGAGCACGCCGCCAGTTCCCCTCCTCTGGTTTCTTTACACTCGGCGCGCGAGAGGGAGAAGTCGATTTCCGTACCAACAATTCGCCTTTCCTAGACCTTGCGACCCAAGATTGCGTCATGCTTCTCGACAAGATTAAGCGTGTACTTGAAATCCCAGTGAGTCACGTCTCTCGATATACCCTAACTGACGAAAACTCCGTAAAATTCCGTAATCACATAATTTTCTATAATATTGTCGTTCGTAATAATTTGCTTGATAGCGTTTTCTAAGACATAGAAAACCTATCTGCATGCTAATAATTTTTATAAAATGCTCCGAAAATACCTTAATAATAATTATAATAAATTAATAATAATAATAAATTACCATGAAAAATTCTCTTGGCTGAACAATTTGCCGCGTAAATAAATATAGAATGGCTTCCTACTGACTTATGCCAGTTGCATAAAACCCCACGAAAAACACGTTACAACGGGAATAACAATTGGTGGGGAAGAATTGAGGAAAGTAGAGAGTTTCAAGTATCTGGGAAGCATGATACAAGAAAATGGAAGAAACTACAGAGAAATAAATTAGGGGAGGGCGAGAGGCAAGCAGAATTATTCAGGAAAAGTGTTAGGAGCCTGGTATGGAGTAAGGATGACCCTCAAAACAGCAAAAGGGTCATATATAGGACGTACTATGTTCCAATCCTGACGTATGCCTCCGAGACCTGGGTTATGAAAGGAAGGAAGCGAAGCAGAATACAGGCTAGTGAGATGAAATTCTTGAGAAGCAGTATTGGAGTGACAAAGGTGGACAGGTTAAGAAATGAGAAGATCAGAGAATTAGCCAAGGAGGGAGCATTACAGGATAGGATAGAGGAATCAAGGCTTAAATGGTACGGGAATGGATGGGAGGAGGATATCCAGGAAGATACAAGAGATGAAGGGTGTGGAGGACTGCATGCAAAAGAAAGAAGAAGACTGGACCAAGGTGGTGACGGAGAGATGGTGGGAAGACAGAAGACGATGGAGAGGCTTATGTTCCAAACAGACCCGGCCAGTGGCTGGAAACTGTTCAAGATGATGATGATGATGATGATGATGATGATGATGATCACACATAATAAACTTGAAAATGAAAATCCACAGCCTGCTTCCAGTCTCCGACCGGATCAGGAATGGAATGAATGGAGCCCCTATCTAGCGGCGAGGATATGAACTGTGCCGGCTGCCGAGGCCTGACGCACTCCGCTGGGGCAATGATTAAATGAATGACAGATGAAATGAAATGATAGTGGAGAGTGTTGCTGGAATGAAATTTTGACAGGGAAAACCTGAGTACCCGGAGAAAAACCTGTCTGCCTCCGTTTTGTCCAGCACAGATCTCACGAGTGACCGGGATTTGAACCACGGACCCAGCGGTGAGAGGCCGAGGTGCTGCCGCCTAAGCCACGGAGGCTTCACATAATAAACTTAAAAAGTAAACATACACTTTAATCCTTTTTTGCTCACACTTTAGGTGGTTTCAGACATATATTTAAAAAAATGTCATTCAATGGTTTGCTTATTCACATGGCACGTAAGTATACTAATTACTCAAAATAGGCTAATCCCCTTCACAGTGATCCGGGGTAATTTTCAATGTATTGGGCATGATACAAGTTGGTCTTCAATAAATTATTCAGAGAAAGTTTATTGAAATCGCAAATTTTAGCTCTTTTATAAGGTAGGTGGTCTTGAATTCCAGAATTAATTGTCACTATTATCGGTGAAAACCAGTTATTACCCGTTTTGTTTTCCTAAATCATTGCGGTGTGTGTATCCATGGCCTTTTGCCTCGCTGATAGTGGAGGGCAAATTTCTCTGTTCCCACTTTTAGAAACAGATTCTTCACCTTTTTCATCATCTGTATTTGCAAAATTTCATCCGTCGCTTCTTCATTTGTTAAAATTTCGAAAATTCTTTCATTGCTTGTAAGCGATCACCGCATCCGAGAGCAGCTATATTCAACAGCTAACAATGGACTCTAAAGAATGGTAGACAGTCACGCACAAAAGCTTCAATTGTGATACTACCTGCTAGAAAACACACAAGCACAGCATTTATGTCATTGTTCAAAAATGAAAAGATAGATATCCAACCTTGAAGTCCAACATGCAGTCAACAATGGCATACTCCATCATGACTCTTGAAAGAGTTAATACACTTTGATATACTTATCAAAGTCACTAAAAAACCCTTAGTTAGAAGTGTATCGACGAGCCAAAGTCTATAATTAATCCAAGTTATTTTTTCCAGGTTAGTGTGATAAATAATTGATAATCCATGCCTAATTTAATTGGGCACATTATTGTGTTGACCAACTGAAAGTTGATTCTTTGATTAGTTAAAATAATTTCCAGCCAGTTTAGATGTCATGAGCGAATATTATAGCACTGTTATCAGATGACATCCAATACTAATATTTTTGTCTAGTTTATTTTATACTTAATCCCTCATTGCCATATTTGTTCATTAAGTATAAATTATTAATTAAAGATGTTTTTTGATTAGTCTAAGTTGTACCAAAAAAACAGAATTTCATTAATATCTTTAGTAAGTCAAAAGTTGTATCCATTCACTCTCACACCAGTTATATTATATAGCCATCGATCATTTGTTTCATTTCGATCTATTTATCAATCATTTGTTTAATTTCGATCTATTAATCAGATTGTGTACATGAAACTTAATTCCATATTTTGATATATTTTACTTAAGTTTTAAATAAACCTGTGTTTTTTTTTTTTTTTGTTTTTGTTTTTTTAAATTTCCATATGCAAATGTTGCACTCTAATTAATGGTACAGTTCTGTACCTTGCAACTGGATGTAAGTATTAAAATAGTTAATTCTTTGCTCTACCAAAGGAGTGAATCAGACCATGCATCATTCAAGACAATGATTTCTTAGAATTTTAACCTGCAAGATATTTATCACTTTTGGATCTTGAAAGGTTGGAGGATAATATATTGACTGATCAGTTCACAGCATCTTGGAATATTATTATAATCATAGCCCAAATAATATAGAAGGGTGCACGGATTGCAATGTTGCGGTTTTAACCTCTCTTTGAACTATTGTAGTCCCAAAAACATTAGCATTGCTAAAATGTAGTCCTAGAAAGGTCCTTGAACATGCTGGTAATCTACCAACAAGTGGTAAGTGCGTCGTATAATATTCTGTGAAGGACAGATGGACTAATACAGTTGTCAAGGGAAGATCATGATTGACCTTCAAGAAAAACTGAGCAGCTGGAAAGACTATGCCTCGGATCTATTTCACGATGTAATACAGGTGATGGACCTTGAATAACCTCTCGAGAAGTGGAATATGCGCTCCAAAATTGGAAAAGCACTAGGACCTGATGGTATACCTGTAGAAATATTAAATTAAATAAATCAAAATATGGAGTTAGGTTTCATGCATGCACTCTGGTTGATAGATATTCCTATCCTGCTCTACAATTTGGAGTCTTCTCTTTTATAGAAGGAAAATGTTTTTAATTGTTTTCTTTTTACCTTTTATAGATTTCTATTTCTGGATCCATTCGCATGGCTGAAATTCAAAAGTTATCTTAGGCATGGATGTCTTGTCTAGTAAGTTTTAAATTGATAAAGAAAGATGGGGAAAATGTACTCACACTTCTCCACGTTTATCCTCTTCATATCCTGGTCAGCCAGTCCCATCTTCACCTCTACGTACTCCTCCTGCAGGTCTTTTCGGGCAGCCAGGGCCTTGATGGGGTTACGAGATGAGATATTGCGCCGCTGGATCCTAACTGTTGGTTTGTGAACCGACCTGTATAACAGATATCCTTTATCAGGTATCTCACGTCAACTTGTATTGCTTGTTCAATAAATTAACTGAAATGGAATTACTGTATATACATAAACAAGCTTGCTCTTTCGCCTGGCTTTATTCTTTCTTATCTCACCTCTGGGAGACCCTAAAAATGAATAGAACAAATTAATAAATATCTCTTATAATTTTATTACTGCAGCCAGTTCCATGTATTTTTTTTTTTTTCAGGACGGGTCAGGGAAGGGGTTATTAAAGGAAATCGGCCGTGGACCTAGTGAAAGGAACCGTCCCAGAATTTACCTGGTAGTGAAAATGGGAAACCACGAAAACCATTTTCAGGATGGCAGAGTTGGGATTCAAGCCCACGCTCTCCCGAAGCCAGCAAGACACGAGGTAGTACGTTAGCACTCTCGGCAACCATGGCCGGTTAAATATCTCTTATGTTCTTGAGCTATTGTTGGCAGCAGGGGCATACACAAGAAATCATTTGTGGGGTGTTTCTGCATTAACTCCAGTAAATGTTCATTGGAGGATTGTAAGTTGAAGTCTGCCTCAACTACTGTGTCTAGTTGCTACTTGTCTAGAATCATTGCAAGCAAACCAGCGTATAACATGTGATTTCATTACGGGACGCTAGCATGAGGTTGAGGTGTTTCTGCATTAACTCCAGTAAATGTTCATTGGAGGATTGTAAGTTGAAGTCTGCCTCAACTACTGTGTCTAGTTGCTACTTGTCTAGAATCATTGCAAGCAAACCAGTGTATAACCATCAGTTATTTCATTAGAAGGCTCCATATAAGACATCCTCTTCTTTGTTCCACTTCTCTTGCTCAATCACAGTGGTTTTTGACTTTTCTGATTCCTCAATGTCTTCTTTTATTTCCGATGCATTCTTAACAGGTTGTAGTCACTTATTTTACTGTCCACCTTTTGGTGTAGTAGCTAGCGTTCTTGGTTGTCGCCCCGAGTGTGCAGTTCAACTCCCGGCTATGCCAAGAAATTTAAATTTTGGTCCGAGGGCTGGAACGGAGTACATGCTACATTACCGAGTTGTCGCAGCCCCTAATCTGAGGAGGAGCAGGGGTACACTCAGCCTTGTGAGGCAAAACTGAGAAGAGGAGGGTTTTATTCCATGGTTTCTCTCAATTCTACTCCAGGCAAATGCTGGGATGGTTCTTAACTAAAGGCAATGGCCCCCTCCTACCCAATCTTATTCCCAATTTAAAAATATACATCCTAGCATAGCCATAACAATAACACAGGTTATCACACAAATTCCATACACACTCAAAGATACACAGGGTTATATGACCGCAATGTTGCAGTCCGTAAAATAAGCAACATCATCATTTTCGGAACTACAGCAGTATTTAACATTTCACTTTTCAACAGTCAAAACCCTGATCTTTCTTTGAAAGACTTTTCAAAATATTTGCTGCTACTCGATAACTAAACTTTATTGTAAACTCACAGCTGGTTGGAGAGAACTTCGTTGAGATCATCATCGTGGATCACGAGATGTTCTTTGTGTAGTTTGGTGGTCGTGATGCTTCGGTAGAACTCTGTAAAGGTCTCGTCGTCAGCACGAGGAATAGCGACCTTGGGACCCACCAGCTCATCGCTCTGATCAGATCCAGACAGGCCTGCAGGGAATAAAAATACTTTCATTACCACCACATTTTTCTTCCACAAGGTAAAGTTTATAAACAAGCATCTGTCTTTATGAGAAAAGTAAAGAACTCATTTCAAGGACAATACTAATGTTTATACAAAAACAGTATTGAATAGTGAAGAATTGAGAACCTTTGTGAGTTTGAGTCTTCAGTCTTTTGACTGGTTTGATGCAGCACTCCATGGCTCCCTATCCTGAGCTAATCGTTTCATCTCTACATAGCTAGCACACCCTATATTAAAATATTCTAACCATGGCCAACCTCTACAGTTCTTGTCCTCGATCCTTCTTTCCATAACTAAGCTCGCTATTCCTGGGTGTCTTAGTATGTGTCCTAACGGTAGCAGGTAGGGACCCTCTTCGGAGGTAGCCCTACCCAGGGAGTGGCGCCCCTGCCTATGTGAGTCCCAGAGCGCACTGGCCCGGTGTGTATCATCTGGTAAGGGTCCCAGCTCAGGGTTACGAGTGAAGACCACAACGGCAGTGAAGGCGGAGAAGATGAACTTCGGTACGGCGGAGCTGGCGGATGGGGCACATGTGTTTAGGCCCAACGGCAAAGCGGGCGGAAGAAGAATCCATTACTTTTATGGTTCCCAACGGTCGTGAAGGCGGAAGAGGCCATGCCAGACGAATTGGCTGTGAAGGCGCACCTCAGTAATATTTTGAGTCTGCGGCAGTTCGTTGCAGTCTCTGTGTCTGGTCTTGCATGTCTCATTTCATATGTGCCGCAGGACACGACTCCGAGATCATAGTGAGTGGGTCACTTCCTGGCAAGTTGTGATCCACCCTAAACAAATACACGCCAGTGGCAATTCTTCCATCAGTCACTTATTTTCTAAAGTCCAACGGCGATGGGATATGGATGGTGGGGGCAGGTTATGGGTGTAACTGGAAGCCCCTAGTTCGGACCTGCACGTTGGCAGCAGATGTGTGATGGTCGTCTTCCTGGGACTCTGTGGCTACTCAGGAGTTCGGTCCTGCATCTGTGTTTGAGCAGGCCTGTTTAGGATTACCGCTGCTCACCCCACATGGGGAAGGCCCTAGAAAAGGTGGGCTAAACATCGGAAGTCACATCTACTGTCCGGCTGGGCGACCGCACCCAGCAGGTCACCCCTCATGCGGTCGAAAAACAAAAACTACCAAGTCAATAAGGACACACAATTTTATCATTGGAACATGGAACGTCAGAACTTTGCTTGACTTAAAAGATAACGACAGGCCTGAAAGAAGAACGGCTCTTATTACTCATGAATTATCCAGACTCAACATTGACATCGCTGCTCTCAGTGAAACCAGGTTGTCCACTGAAGGAAAAATTACTGAGTTTGGATCAGGTTATACCATCTTCTGGAAGGGAAAGGAGGAGGGAGAACATCGTATTCATGGTGTAGGATTCGCTGTAAAGACCAAGCTAGTTAATGATTTCCAAATTACTCCCACTGCAATCAGCGAAAGACTTATGACTCTCCGCATTCCACTCTCTGGAGGTTCATTCATGACTCTCATATCTGCCTATGCTCCAACTTTGAAGGCCGATGATGAAGTTAAGGGCCAGTTCTATGACCAGCTTGGCACAATCATCTCCAAGGTACTATCTACAGATAAGCTCTTACTCCTTGGTGATTTCAATGCAAGAGTTGGGAAAGATAACCGGCTATGGCAAAATGTGATGGGTAAACAAGGTCTTGGATCCTGTAATCCCAATGGACTTCTTCTTCTTGGTCTTTGTGCAGAACATGAACTCTTCATCACCAACACTCAATTCCGATTACCTGACCGCTTCAAGACCACGTGGATGCATCCACATTCTAAACATTGGCACATCCTTGATTACGTCATTACCCGACAATGTGATAAGAAGGACATACTTATTACCAAAACAGCAAGGAATATTGACGATTGTTGGACGGATCACAAACTTCTCATCTGTAAACTCAGGATATCCATCAGCCCAAAACCACCAAGGCGTTTCCAAACCCCATCCAGAGGAAAGTTTAACACCTCCAAACTTCAGGATGAATCTATTTCCACAAACTTTGAGAATATGATCAATGCCCAGCTATCAGATCATCCAGTTAAAACAAGTGACATTCGAGAAGAATGGACCAATCTGAGGGAGATAATCACTAAGTCAGCTGAAGAAACCATTGGTTTGGTAAAGCAGAAAAGTCAAGACTGGTTTGATGACAACAATGAAGAAATTTTGCGTCTCATCAACATCAAAAGGGAAGCCTATCTATCTCATCTTCAAGACCCATCCTCAAATACGAAGAAAGCTCTGTATTTAGAACTCAAGAGTAAGTGTCAGACACAAATAAGAGAGATAAAGAATACTTGGTGGCAGCGGAAAGCTGAGGAACTTCAGAGGCTATCTGATACTCGTGATCTGAGGAACTTCTATGCAGGGATTAAAGAGATATATGGCCCACTTCGTTCTTCATCAGGTACACTAAAAAGTGCTGACAACTCTGCCACTCTTACTGACAGCCATGATATCTTAGAGCGTTGGAAGGAACATTTCTCCATCCTTCTAAATCGTCCCTCAACAGCTGCTGAAGACTTCCTCCGTGATGTGCCGAAATATCCTGAACAACCATGGATGGCTGTACCTCCTTCTTACACGGAATTCAGTGAAGCTCTCAATCAAATGAAACCAAGAAAGGCACCTGGCCTAGATAACATCCCACTGGAATTAATTCAAGCTGGAGGTCAGTCCCTCAAAACGCGAATTTTCACTCTTATTCTCAAAATTTGGGAATTAGGAGAAGTACCTGGTGACCTAAAGAACGCCACTATCATCACAATCTTCAAGAAAGGTGATCGTAGTGTTTGTGGCAACTATCGCGGTATATCGCTACTATCTACTGTGGGTAAAATTCTCGCCAGAATTTTACTTAACCGCCTTCAGGTTATCTCAGAAAAGATCCTCCCCGAGTCCCAGTGTGGATTTCGATCTTCCAGAAGCACAACTGACTTGATTTTCTGCATAAGACAACTACAAGAAAAATGTAGTGAGCAACAGAATCCACTCTTCTTAGTCTTTTATGATCTGGAAAAGGCCTTTGACTCAGTTCCAAGATCTGCTATGTGGGCGGTGCTACAACGCTTTGGCTGTCCTCGACGCTTTGTTGATCTAATCCAAGCTCTCCATGATGGCATGACCGGTCAGGTTTGTCAGCAAAATAAGATCTCTGACGAATTTCCTATCACTCATGGACTGAAACAAGGCTGCGTACTTGCTCCAACACTGTTTGCATTGTATTTGGCTGCAATGCTCTATAAATCGCCCACAAACATCCCAGGTGTAGATGTCAGGTACCGATTTGATGGAGGGCTCTTCAACCTAGCTCGATTTCGCTCCAAGAAGCTAACTCAGGTTACGAAGATAACCAATATGTTGTATGCAGACGATGCAGCATCGCCTACACTCACGCCAGTGGAGTTGCAACAGACTGTTAATTGCTACAAGAATGCATGTGAACGTTTTGGTCTCACCATTAATGTTCAGAAGACCAAGGTTCTGGCACAACCCTCACCAGGCACTTCCCTTCCGCACTTCAACATTTCTATCTCAGATACTCCATTGGAGCAGGTAGACCACTTCTCGTATCTGGGCAGTCTGCTATCTGTACACGGCAATTGTGGGCAGGATGTTGAGAAGAGAATCGGTGCTGCCCATGCGGCATTTGGGCGACTATCGCACCGGGTCTTCTTGAATAAAGATCTGACCGTGAAGACGAAGCTCATGGTGTACCAAGCTGTTGTTATCTCAACATTGTTGTATGGCTGTGAAACCTGGACCCTCTATCGACATGACTTCCGAAAGCTTGAGCGCTTCCATCAACAGAAGCTTCGATCCATCCTTAAGATAAAGTGGGAAGACCACATCACCAATCTTGATGTTCTTGAGAAAGCGCTTGCTAATAGTATAGAATCATCCATCATTGGTCATCAACTTAGATGGATTGGACATGTCCAACAGATGGATGATACGAGACTACCACGCCAGGTTCTGTATGGTGAACTCACCTCCGGCACCAGACCTCATGGAGGCCCTAAGAGACGTTACAAGGACCAATTCAAGCAGAATATGAAGTTGACAGGTCTCAATCCACAAACCTGGGACCAGCTTGCTAAAGACCGTTAAACTTGGCGCCAGACCATCCCGGCTGCTGTCAAAATGTTTGAAGAAGAACGTCGTAGAATTGTTAAGGCCAAGCGACAAGCACGTAAGCTCCGTGCAGCACAGCCACGCCCTCCACCAACAGTTCTGTGTGATCTGTGTGGACGTTTGTTTCATGCACGCATTGGGCTGTTCAGTCACCGCAAACATGCCCACAGACCTCAACCTTAGATTATTTTAGACTGTTTTGGAAGAAGATGTATACTCGGAAACGAGTTAAAGCCGACGACGACGAGTATGTGTCCTACCAACCTATCTCTTCGGTGGCTTCCGTGGCGTAGTTGGTAGCATGCTGAGCTTCTATGCCCAAGGTCGCGGGTTCAAACCCGGGCAAAGTAATCGGATATTTTAAGGGCGTTAAAAATCCCTCAGTATGCC
Organism: Meconema thalassinum; assembly: GCA_946902985.2. Classification (NCBI taxonomy): domain Eukaryota; kingdom Metazoa; phylum Arthropoda; class Insecta; order Orthoptera; family Tettigoniidae; genus Meconema; species Meconema thalassinum. The sequence goes on along the minus strand of OX336392.1, from coordinate 382,839,453 downwards.
TTCCTTCGGAGGGAAGTAAAGCCGGCGGTCCCCCGTCATAGATTTATGGCATTATAAAGAATCGTCCACTAATTACACCTGTTTGAAGCTAAATTATAGGTTATATTTGAGTAACGCTCTTAGGTTCCAACGTTAGTTGCCAGGAGCCGACTGCGATGGCATCTAGTAACAAAGTGCAGAACTAGTTGGTCGTCGACAGTGGCGTTTGGTAGCAAAAGTTGGAACTACTTGAAAATCCAATGTATGCTGTCCTTACTTGAATTAAAAACAGATAACACACACTAATTCAGTCATCACAATTAACACTGGTTATTAGACAGATTCTACACACACCTAAAGTACACGGGGCTACATGACCGAGTTGTCGCAGCCCCTAAACTGAGGAACCAACTAACCTATCTCTTCTCTTCATTAGCAGTCGCCAGAAACATCACTCCTCTCCCACTCATCTTAATATTTGTTCATTTGTAACCATATCTACCCATCTGATCATCATCATTCTTCTGTAACGCCACATTTCAAACGCTTCAATTCTTTTCTTTTCTGCTGCTCCAACAGTCCAAGTTTCACTTCCATAGAACACCAAGCTCCAGACAAAGGCTTTCAAAAATCACTTCCCAATACCTAAATCTATATTGGACGTCAACAGATTCCTTTTCTGGAGAAATGCTTTCCTGAGCCAACCTACTTTTTATATTCTCTTTGCTTCATCCATCATTGGTTATATTATTCATCAAATTTTATTGTGTTGGAAGCCATTTTTCAGTGTTGCCTTAGCAAATGAAATTATATCACGGAATCACATTCCTCCGAAATATGGGGTAAATTCTATATTTACATTTATATGAACTTGAACTTACGCTTGTATCTTTTCTTGTACCGGTATTCTTTTTCTTTTTATATTTCAGTTTTAAATCCAATTTATTTTAATATAGCACTATCTAATTACGGAAGTGTGCAAATTATTACAATCAACTAGCAAATTTAAATCAGTCAGAATTTTTTAATTCAAAATTATTTTATTGAACACCGATGACATCCTTTATCACCCTCCTTGGTGAAGTTTTCTTCCCTGTAAACTTATAACTTTTACAATAAGAAATTACAACGGGAAATTTTCAGAATTGGGTATTGCGAGGGATACCAGAGCTGGGTGTGTTTTCTTTTGTTTCATTGACTTTTGAATGTGCCCTCTAAATTGGGTGATTTCAATCCATGATCCACTAATCTTTGTATGGTTCAAGAGCGGATGATCATTATAAAAGAATTTGAATTCCTCAGCTCTAAATTCACACGAAAACTACAATGAAGTAATCAAACAAAACATGTGGCATTTTGCATTAACAAGGCCCCTCTTTTAGTGGAAATTCTACAGTATGCTCTCGAATATCCGGGCGTGGATTAACCATGCACGGTTTTGACTGATTAAAAATGATTGAAAATACAGCACACAGTACAAAAACTTCTCTGTAATTTACACTGTACTGTAAATTGAATATGCTTGAATTTATTTTTCGTACATACAGTATTTTTGCAGAGTAGTCCCGGTATTATCCGTACACATTTTTGCAGTGTAGTCACGGTGGGGGTTAATTTATTTTTAGTACGGGACTTTGTGACAGGTCGACGACTTCTTGCTTTGTCCAGTCATGTTTTGTAACAGCGAAGTGTACGTTCCGTAGGGAGGTGGGGTTAAGCATATAAATTGTATGTACTTTGCTTATTGTTGACCAAGTTCAACTGTATATCATGAGATTAAATCAATTGAAGATTATAAAATTAAGAATAACTTAATTAAAAACTAAATAGGTTAACTAACTTTAAAACTTACTACTGTAAATATAGGTACTTAAATTATAGAAATTATATGAAATCAGATTTGTTACAAATTCATTTAAATGTATAAGCTGATGGGTTGGAATCCGGGACAGCCATAAGAAACAACAATCATTTAAATATTTTTCTTCAATCAAAGATATAGACAGGCAAAAATATTTCCTATGAAAATTATAATGATTCTCTTTTTAAATTATTCTGTAAATATTATCATAAATTCTATATTAACCTATTAACCTGTAATTGATAATTTGCACATATCTTCTCATGCACAATGCACAAGCCATCATCACTGGCTCGCCTGCTACTGTAGGACAGCTGATATCTTATGCCTTAAGTTCATCATTTACTAACCACTGCTCTAAAATTTCTGGCAATTACAAGTAGGGAATACTCATAAAGCAATCGTTACTTCCCATCTCTGGCAGTGTTTCAAGACCAACAACAGCAGTAGAAATCTACACAGGAAACACCAGCCACTGAAAGCAAATACTGAAGTATTTATCTTGTAAGATAATGACATACCATTTTCCTGGTCACCCCCAGGTGCTGATATGCTTCGTTTGAAGGAGATAGGCGACTCCTTCTGAGGGGAAACAGGGGTGGATGAGGCATCCTTCAGGTTTGCTGCAAAACAAAATATTCTCTCACAGTACTTTCATAACAAAGTGCATTGTATGATTACAGTCCCTTGGCTGTCAAGATGCAGAACATACAAACAAACCATTCATAACCAGTAGAAGTAGCATAACTTATCAAGTAAATCGAGTAAGATTTTGATGAATCAAGTAATTACTCTGACTGGCAAGAAAAGAAATAAAAAGTGGGTCACTTTGCAAAAATGTTAGTTTGTTATTGTTGCTTTAAGGGGCAAAACGGCAAGGTTATCTGCCCCTCTTAACAAATATAAAATTATACAAATTTGGATTAAGTTATAAATTTAGAGGTTGTTGCCAAAATAAATGAGGGGCTTAGAAGCCAAGAAAGACAAGTGATATCTGATTAAGCATGGGGAAATCACCCTTAATGACATATCTTTCAAGCATCATATTCCCATGATTATTAAATATAACTTGTCTCTCTCGACTTATAAGCCCTTCCTAGGATATTTTACAAAATGCCTAAAATTAAGAAACAAAAAAATAACAATAAATGAAAATTACAGAAAAGAAAAACATCCGAATTTCAAAAATGAACAAGATCTCTTGAGTAAATTTGCACTTGAAACTTTAGATTGCAGGCCCTAACCCACTCTCACTTTTAAAGGGGATGACACGATCAGCAGCCACCACATCATCGGCTAATACAAGACCGAGTGTATTCTTCAAACCAAGGTTTCTTCGTAAGTCAACAAGATTCACGCATTTGATTAAAATGTGGGCCACATTTGCAAAATTTGCAAACATTAACACTAAACCAGCCATTTTGAGAGGTCATTGCGACAAGGAGGTTTTATGGAAATGCAAAGGTTATGTTAATCTCATTTTTCAATAAACATTTATGCAAATGTATATACTAAAGTAATTAAATATTCAAGTGATCCAAGTGAATGCAGCAAGGTACGTTATGAGAGACCACGAGTAGAGCCTGTGGGATGCTAAAAGACCTGGGATGGGAAAGAAGAATGAAGTCTACATTGTGAGGAATATTCTTATCTAATACAGGGAAAGGGGGCATGGGGGGATATTAGGGATAGTCTGTAGACTGAGGGGGTATATCAAGGAAAAGGTCAGACAATGGCAAAAGAAGGATAGATAATGTGGACAATGAATTGAACAAGTGAAGGGTATATTCTTGTGTGTAAGATATTATAGAGATAATTTTAGCTGTTTTGTTTTATGTAGAGTGTGCTGCATATTAGTAATTATCGCAGGGTTATTCAGCGATGTATACTATCGAGTCGATGTGTGTTCTGTTAATAGAGTTGTTTATAATATGACTTCATATTATTTTGCGCATTCACTAGGATCTTGAAGCTTGAGATAACAACTGGCATCAAATACAGGAACAACAGTTATGGATGGACAGGACAAATTGGAGACGGCTCATATATAACCGCACCCGGCTTGCCGGAGCGAAGAAACAATGATGATGACAATTGTGTATTTACATGTATATACACTGACTGGCAAAAAGAGTGGAACACTTTAATTTTTTATGTAATTTCTTAATTTATTCCACAAAAATATATCTGTTTTCCAATATTTGCATTATTCATGTAAACTTTAGATGGCTGGCTACAGAAAATACCGAAACATGTTTTACAACACGCTTTAACTCACAAATTTTGTTACTTTTTGCAATGTTCTTTTGGGCTGTTTTTTATCAAACGTATTGCCAAACAAAATGGTGTTAATGTTTGCACTGCACTGCACGAGAACACTGGTCACTAAAAACTATTGTTTCCACCCTTAGCGTCTATGACAGCTTGTAAACGCTCAGGCATACTCGTCGATTGGCACCTGCCGGGATGCGATCCCATTCCTCCAGCAGCGATGTTCTCAGTTGTGCCAAGGTGGTGTGGTCATGCTGTCCGACGTTCCTTCCAAGCATATCCCATACATGTGCGATGGGGTTCAAGTCAGGACTACGAGCTGGCCAGTCCAGGGTTCAAATCCCCACTTCCTGCAGATATTGTACAACACAGCGAGCAGTATGAGGGCGGGCATTATCCTGCATCAGCATGAAATTCTGACCAATGAAAGGCGCAAAGGTTCATCAGGATCTCTTCGATGTACAGTACCTTTGGGAATTGAGCGTCCCGTGATCGATGCACACCAACTCAGTGCAGGCCATAACGTTGATGCCACCCCACACCATAACCGAGCCACCTCCAAATGGAGTCCTGGAGGAGAAAGCAACAGGGGTGTACCTCTCTCCGAGCCTTCTCCGCACTCTCTCTCTCTTCCATCAGGAGATCTAAGATTAAAGCGACTCTCGTCAGTGAAGAGAACAGAGGCCCACTGCTCGTGGGTCCATCCCAGATGCTGCCTTGTGATGCGAAGACGCGCCTCTCTGTAATGTCGTTCAAGTGCGGGTCCACGTGCAGGTCTCCTGGACGAAAGATGAGCTTCTTCAAACCTTCTTCTTACTGTTCGCTCACTCACTCTCACATTTCTGACATTTTCCAGTTGATTTCGTGCCTGGACTGCTGTGGTATGGCGATCACGCAGAACTTGCAGGGTGAGAAATCTGTCATCCCTGGCACTTTTGCTTCTTCTACGACCTGACCCTCGTCTCCTGTCGTATGTTTGGAGTTCTCTGTAACGTTGCACTGCACGGTGATTGCTACTGAGAGATGATCCAATGACCTCAGCAACATACGGAAGCTGCGGCCATCCTTCACCAATGCAACTGCCCGTGCAGCTCCTTCACGGCTATGAGTCATGTTTTAGTGTGAACTGCACATGGATAACTTGCTAAAAGTGTGATGGTTCACACGTGTTCAACAAATGCCAGTTGTTATCCCTAGAACAACAATAAGCGAGCGGCAACACTCATAAACCTTAAACGCTTACAGTGCGCTTCCCGCCAAAAAACCATTAAGATAGGCTCATCGAAGATTGGGGGTAATTGGTGGTAATAAACCACCCTAAGAAATGTCATATTATCAATTTCTATTCAAGGATGTTTCAGATGTTTGTTCTAATGCGTGAAAAGCTTTTAAAATGTGATTACATACATCTTTTACATGGCTAATTTTATACTATTTATATTACTTTTTTAACTGTTCCACTTTTTTTGCTGGTCAGTGTATTTGCCACCGGTGAAATAGCCACTTCCAATGCATTATTTTGTCTTTTATATCCACAGAATCACTAAAAGTGTGTCTGAAAAACTTCCCTCCCCTGACATTTTGTAAAACTGTGCAGCTTGTGCTACATTTCCTTATAGGCAATGTGAGCATAAACATTTTTATCATGTTGCCTTTGTAATAATAAAGCAGAATCAGTAGAAGAATATTAGAAAAATTATGGAACAGTAAGAGTAATAATAGATGGATTATATTATTTAAGGAAGATATGAGAGAATTACAAATAATTACTGGTGAGTATTTAAAAAACAAAACTGAAAAAATTAATAAACTCCAGGATAAACAAAGACAACCCAAACTAAGATCAACAAACGAACAATAGGAAGATTTAGAAAAGCCAATGCAGTGAGTTCTCAGTTGCAATCTACAGCATTCTGCAAGAAAGAAGTTAGTGTAGTGACAAAACTCTGCCTACATTGTTCATGATTTAGATTGACGTTACTGTATGGAAGTAACCGATATGAGGGTATTGTTACGTGCCACCCCCTAGTGGCACTTTTGTTAACTGGATTACGGTGGGGGTACAAAGCACAACACCAATTACTGCTTAAAGAAATATAATTTATTACAGGCCAGAAAATTACACTAATCAGCAAATACAAGCAATTAGGAGCCTTACTCTAGTTTCCTCAAGTCTCTTCCTTATGCGCTCTTAGCCCCTTTCACTCGCAACAGACCACAGGAGTTAATCCGTCCTAATGAGTCCGGTGGCCTTGACAGAAGCTACCTGCCCCTCTTCCTCAGGTACAACAAAATACAGTTACTTACGAGCACTTGATGTACACTGTTCACAAGCTGGGAGAAACAATGTCACTGGATTTCGTAACCACCATATCTCCGACACACAGTGAAAGCACACTCACTCAAAACACAGGCAGTCCCCTGTATGTTTCTCTCTTCCCCGCTCCACTAGGGGTTACGCAAGTCACCACACTTCTGTCGCTCACGATAAACGCTCGCACTAGCTCGTAAAACACAACAACAACAACTGCTTCACGGGTCACTCTTATATAGCAGGCCGGTGACTCAATAAATGGTTCTAGATCCATCCAGGGTCCACGGCTTCTCGAGGTTTCCATCGCTGGTCCAGTCACGAATCTTCTGGACTATCCCTTTGTCTTAGTAGCCCTGTTGCATAAGGCACACGCAATACAGGAGGCATGCCACAGCCCAGCCCCTGGGGCAGTTGTGACTCAAGCGGCGAGCGATGACACAAACTCACAGCCGTAACACCACCCCCTTCCTAAAAAGGCTGATCGTCCCGATCAATCATTGGTCCGTCTGTGTCCCTCCGTAGGCTGCCAGGCGATCTCGATGCACGATCTTCATCTTCGCCCTCGGGCTCCGCTGGATCCTGTAGACGACATCGTTGATCCGTTTCACGACTCGGTACGGGCCCTCCCAGGACTTCTGAAGTTTGGGTGACAGGCCTTTCTTCCGTAATGGGTTGAAGAGCCAGACCAGGTCGTCCTCGTGGAATCCGCCGGCATCCGTCTGCTGGTCGTATCGGGTCTTCATTCGGTCGGTCTCGATCCGCAGTTTCCTCCTCGCGAACGCGTGCACGTCCTCCAGTTGGTCGACCAGTTCTTGACAATACTGGCTTACCGGGATCGGATCATTCCCAGGTCGGCCGAAGGCAAGATCGACGGGTAGACGGAGCTCCCTCCCAAACATGGCCCGGGCTGGTGTGCACCCGGTGGCTTCATGCACGGCGGCGCGGTAGGCCAGGAGAAATAGAGGAAGATGTCTGTCCCAATCCCTCTGGTGCTCGCTGACGACTATTCGGAGATGGTTCTCGATGGTGCGATTGAATCGCTCTACCATCCCGTCAGACTGAGGGTGTAGCGGCGTCGTCCTTGTCTTCCGGATTCCCAGCAGCTGGCATAGGTTCTGGAACACCTGCGACTCGAAGTTCCTCCCTTGGTCGGAGTGCAGCTCCAGGGGTACTCCGTACCGGCTGACGAATTCCTTCACCAGGGTCTCTGCAATCGTCGCGGCTTCTTGGTTAGGGAGCGCATACGCCTCCGGCCATTTGGTAAAGTAGTCGCTGACGACTAATATGTAGCGGTTCCCTGCCTCGCTTAACGGGAATGGCCCAGCAACATCGATGGCCACTCTCTCCATGGGGCCGCCCACGTTGTAGGTCTTCAGCGGACCCCGTCGTCTTCGCCCTGGGCCCTTGCTGGCTGCGCAATCGTGGCACCTCGCGCAGTAGTTCTCCACGTCTGTTCGGCATCCGATCCAGTAGAACCGCTCTCTCAGCTTCTCCAGGGTCTTCTTTATCCCTAGGTGTCCACCAGATGATCCTCCATGAACTTCCTTCAGGACTTCCTCCGTCATAGCCTTTGGAACGACGACTTGTTCCCGAGATGTCTTCCCGTCGGTGCTCTCCCAGGCGCGGCAGATGAGGCCATCCCTTACAATCAGCGAGTCCCACTGCGCCCAGTAGGACTTAAACTTTGGGCTGCAGTCACTCACAATGTTCCACCCGGGTCTGGGGACACAGGCCCCCTTCCATTCGGCTATCAGTCCCAGGTCATCATCATCTGCTTGTGTCCGCGTGAAAGATTCGCGGCTCCAGCTCCCTTGAAGTTCCACGGTAGTCCTTCGGCACTGTATCCCGGTGTTCTCCTCCCTCCTAGTACAGAAGGTGCAGTCTTCGGGGCACGGTCTTCGTGACAGGGCGTCGGCGTTAGAATGCAGTTGGCCTTTCCTGTGCTGAATCTCAAAGTTGTACTGTTGAAGCCTCTCTAACCACCGCGCGAGTTGACCCTCGGGCTGCTTGAAGTTCAGGAGCCACCGCAGGGATGCATGGTCGGTCCTGATGAGAAATTCTTGCCCGTACAGGTACTTGTGGAAGTGTTCAATGGTCTTCACGATGGCGAGCAGCTCCTTCCTGGTGACGCAGTAGTTCCTTTCTGGCTTTGACAAGGCCTTGCTGAAGTAGGCCACTACTCTTTCCTCGCCGTCCACTACTTGCGACAGGATTCCCCCTATGCCAAAGTCGCTGGCATCGGTATCGACGATGAACCTTGTTCCAGGTCTGGGGTAGGCCAGAATAGGCGCGGTGCACAGAGCCTGCTTGAGTTGTTCGAAGGCACTGTGGCATTCTGTTGTCCACGTGAAGAGTTGGTCCTTCTCAGTCAGTCGATGTAAAGGTTTGGCGATGTCGGCGAATCCCCTCACGAAGCGACGGTAATAAGTGCAGAGTCCCAGGAAGCTTCGTAGTTGGGACTTGTCCTTCGGAACTGGCCACTCCCTCACAGCTGCGGTCTTCTCTGGGTCGGTGCGCACCCCTTCCTCGGAGACGATATGCCCAAGGTACTGGACCCGCTTCTGGAAGAGCTGACACTTCTTGGGGCTCAACTTCAGCTGGGCAGCCCGTAGCTTCAACAAGATCTCTTTCAGGTTGCTGTAGTGCTCCTCGAAGCTCCTCCCCAGAACGATGACGTCGTCTATGTATACCAGGCAGGTCTTCCAGTATAGTCCCCTCAGAATGGACTCCATTAGCCTTTCGAAGGTTGCAGGGGCGTTGCACAGACCGAATGGCATGACGGTGAACTGCCAGAGCCCGCTGCCCACAGAGAACGCCGTTTTCTCGCGGTCCTTAGGGTGGACCTCCACCTGCCAGTAGCCACTCTTCAAATCCAAGGTGGAGAACCATCTTGATCCTGATATGGTGTCCAGCGTGTCGTCGATCCGGGGTAGAGGGTAGCTGTCCTTCTTCGTGACGTCGTTCACCCGCCTGTAGTCCACGCAGAACCTGGTGGAACCGTCCTTCTTCTTCACTAGCACGACCGGAGAACTCCAAGGACTATGTGATGGCTCGATCACCCCTTGCTCCTTCATCTCTTCTACCATCCGGTCGACTTCGGCTTGCTTGGCGAGCGGGACACGTCGGAAAGGGGCCCTAATCGGTGTGCTGTCCCCAACGTCGATTCTGTGCTGGAACAAGCTTGTCCTACCGAAGTCTTTGCTCCCCACGGAGAAGACATCCTGGAATTCGCGTAGCAGGTCCTGAAGTTGGCGTGATTGCTCCTCGTCTAAATGGTCCTGGGATCCTTGGTACAGCTTCTGTAGTTCTTCTGGCAGGGCACGTCTTCTTCGGTTGTGCGTCTGCAGGTGTCCGTCCGTCGTGTCTGTAATGCGGGCAATCCAGGTAACGGGCTCGCAGACTCCTAGGTTGGTGTCCCGGTGAACCGTAATGTCGTAGTCGTTCAGGTTGGACAGGCGGACGTACGGCCGAGACGTCGTGTTGATGAGAGTCTTGGCAACTAGCAATCCTTTTGTCTGGATGTCCTCATATTTTGGCTCGATGACAGCCGCCACTCCCTCAGCAGTTCCGTCGACAATTACGGCAGCGCTGACCTCCGTCCTGGCGGGAACGATGGCGTCCTCTCTCAGCCTTACTCGTCGTGCGGTGACGGCCTCGTGTGCTGGTTGCAAAGCAAGTTCCTCACCTCCGAAGTGCAGAGTGTTGGTACTCAGGTCCAAGATGATGTTGTTCTGGTCCAGGAAGTCCAGTCCGATGATCACTTCGTTTGATACGTCAGCCACAAGCACTGGATGCTTTATCACCCGTCGACCAATGACGAACTCCAGTGATGCTTCGCCATGTAGCGGTGCGGTCTCTCCGGTCGCGGTTATTAGCTGGAGGTTCCTTGGTGTGGGTTGCACTCTCCACTTCGGGATCACAGTGGGATTGACGATGGTCCTTGATGCTCCCGTGTCGATCAGCATGGGCCAGCTCACTCCGTTGATGACTCCGTCGACCATCAGGCTGTTTTTATCCCTCCGTAACTGTGTCACACGAACTTGGACTGCCGGGGCTTGACGACTGTCACAAGCCAACCTTCGCCCCTCATGGCTGGCTGATACTTGCTTTCCTGGGCCGCGCGGTTTCCCTACGACTGACTGTCCCGACGGAAACTCTTGGCGGCGGCGATCACCGCAGTCCTTGCTCAGGTGACCTCTCTTACGGCAGGTCCAGCAGGTCGGTAGTCCTCTTCCGGGCCGCCTCTCCGTATGTCCTTCGGCTAAGTTTTTGTTGGTGGTACTGCGACTCTTGAAGAACCGGCCTAGCGCCTCCATCAGTTCATCGGCCAGGGGCTTGGTCTTGTTGGCTTTGGCTGGTTCGTCGACGTCCACCTGACGCACCCGCGCGCACATTCTAGATACCTGTTTTGCCGTCTCGAATTCAAGTGCGTGGCTCAGCGCATCTGCCAGGGTCTTATTGCGCGCGAGTCGCAGCGCCTGTTGAGTGTCCGAGTCCCGTAGCCCGTCGGTGAAAGTCTGCGTCGCTATCTGCTCCAGAAAGTCGGCCGGCGCTGTTGGGTAGGCGAGCCTTACGAGGCGTGCGATGTCCATCTCGAACTCCTGCAGGGTTTCCGCGTTCTTCTGTACCCGGGTCCGGAGCTGCATCTGGTAGGCCTGCTGAAGATGGCTATCTCCATATCGGGACTCCATATGGGCGATCAGTGAAGCGTAGTCCTGGGATCCAGTCGGGATGGCCTGAAGGACGTTAAGGGCGTCGCCTCTCAGCGCTAGAATGAGAGCTGTAGCCTTTTCTGTGTTGTTCCAGTTATTTATGGAACAGGCTGCCTCGAACTGACGTAAGTAGGTGCTCCACGGGACCTTTCCGTCGAAGGTTGGGGGCGTCACTCTGCTATGTCCCGTTCCTGATATTCCCGGTGTAACGGTGGGCGGGCGTTGGCGCAGCTCGGCAACTTCCTCTCGTAGAGCGTTGAATTCCTCTTTCACCCCCGTCAGTGGGCGTTGGCGCAGCTCGGCAACTTCCTTTTGTAAGGCGTTGAATTTCTCCTCCACCCCCATCAGCGGGCGTTGGCGCAGCTCGGCAACATCCACTTGTAAGGCGTCGAACTTCTTTTCCACTGCCGTGACTTCCTCACGCAGACCCAGTTCTAATTTCTTCAGGTCCTGTGTCAACTTATTCTGACCGTCTTCCATCTTCTTCTGGCCGTCCTCTATCCTCTTCAGGTCCTCCGCTAGCTTATTTTGACCGTCTTCCATCTTCTTCTGGCCGTCTTCCATTTTGACAGTTAGGTCCTCGGCTAACTTCTTCTGGCCGGCCTCTAGTTTAGCAGTTAGGTCCTCCTTCAGGTCCTTGGCTAATTTCTTCTGGCCGTCTTCCATGCCAGTTAACTTTTCTAGCAATGCTGCCAATTTCTCCTCCATTTTAGTTGTTTGTCTTGTAAAGGGCATGCACTCACAGGGAAATTAGAGAAAATGACCTGCTCGGGTTTTGAAACCAGGACCGTCAGGTGTTGTGCTTGAGTTCGTAATCCGGCTTCTGACACCAGTTGTTACGTGCCACCCCCTAGTGGCACTTTTGTTAACTGGATTACGGTGGGGGTACAAAGCACAATACCAATTACTGCTTAAAGAAATATAATTTATTACAGGCCAGAAAATTACACTAATCAGCAAATACAAGCAATTAGGAGCCTTACTCTAGTTTCCTCAAGTCTCTTCCTTATGCGCTCTTAGCCCCTTTCACTCGCAACAGACCACAGGAGTTAATCCGTCCTAATGAGTCCGGTGGCCTTGACAGAAGCTACCTGCCCCTCTTCCTCAGGTACAACAAAATACAGTTACTTACGAGCACTTGATGTACGCTGTTCACAAGCTGGGAGAAACAATGTCACTGGATTTCGTAACCACCATATCTCCGACACACAGTGAAAGCACACTCACTCAAAACACAGGCAGTCCCCTGTATGTTTCTCTCTTCCCCGCTCCACTAGGGGTTACGCAAGTCACCACACTTCTGTCGCTCACGATAAACGCTCGCACTAGCTCGTAAAACACAACAACAACAACTGCTTCACGGGTCACTCTTATATAGCAGGCCGGTGACTCAATAAATGGTTCTAGATCCATCCAGGGTCCACGGCTTCTCGAGGTTTCCATCGCTGGTCCAGTCACGAATCTTCTGGACTATCCCTTTGTCTTAGTAGCCCTGTTGCATAAGGCACACGCAATACAGGAGGCATGCCACAGCCCAGCCCCTGGGGCAGTTGTGACTCAAGCGGCGAGCGATGACACAAACTCACAGCCGTAACAGTATCATGAATTATTGCTGGGACAAACAGTTGGGAGCAATGGCAGGAAGGTTCGCAATGAAGAGATAAAGGCTAAGTTAGAAATGAGCCAGCTAGACGAAGCTGTTTGTAGACTATGAGCCGACTCAGATGGTGGGGTCATGTGAAGAGAATGAGGGAAGAGAGAGTACCTAACAGGTTAATGAGTTTGGCTTGGAGAGTACGAGAAGGAGACGATGGTTAGATTCAGGGTTGAACGATTTCAAAGTGAGAGGTGTAGATGCAGAGGATGCTGCAGTGTGAACTGTTAATAGGGGATCATGGAGACGACTTTTCGCAAACAAAGGCTAGCAAACTATAGTAAAGCCATCCTTACTTCCGACTTGACGTTTCAGTGTTACCCTCGAGTTATCTAGCGGTCAGAAGGAAAATCACTTTAACTAGATAATCACAGGCAGCCATTGAAATCGATATATCACGAGAAATTGAGTTTTGTTCGCGATGTCGCGATTTAGCGAACGAAACTATAGCCAAGCACTGAAACGTCAAGTCAGAAGTAATGATGGCTTTAATATAAACTCTATGCTGAAAGTAAAATCTGACTCAAATAAAAATGTATGTGTATATATATATATATATTTTTTTTTTTCATGATTTAGACAGTGGGGAGTGAAGTTAAGTGGACGCCAGTACAGGAACATCCAGAAATTAGCTAAGTCTACAAAACCACCAAATCAACCCAGTTACATTTAAGTGTTCGATTAACCTAACTAACCAACCAACTACAAAAGCTCATTACATAAATAAAAATTTGAATAGTAACTGTTACTAACAAACCAGTTCATTGAGCAATCGCTTCAGAAACTTGCTATGATAGAAAACTATTCAAAGGGGATTAATATGTATACACATACAGTAAGGCCTACTCTTGACCAAAAAAAACACTTATATAAGTGTAATAGACTAACGGAATAAAAATAATTGGTTAAAAATCCGACTCGTTATGAAATTTAATTAAAGACTCATGTAGCTTAATTCCAAGGCCAGCTCTACGTATAGATACAGTATCAACCGAAAGTTTAAGACCTAAGTAAGAAAGATAAAACATGAATTTCATTTGTCAAAAGCTTATTACAAACTACATGTAATCAATTATCACTGCATATGTTCAGTTAATCATTTTGGTAGTCAATGGTACCACCTGCAGCCTTCAGAAAGATAAAACATGAATTTCATTTGTCAAAAGCTTATTACAAACTACATGTAATCAATTATCACTGCATATGTTCAGTTAATCATTTTGGAAGTCAATGGTACCACCTGCAGCCTTCAGACACTCTTTTATTCTTGTAGGTATACTGCAAATGAGATTCTGGCAGTACCGTACTGAAGTGAAATTTCTGAGATCGTGGACATTTTTTGGTCGAGACTCCGCTACTTTAGAACCTATGTAGTTCCACACATTCTCGATGGGATTCAATGCCGGGCTTCGTGCTGCACCTTAGCATACCAACAATTTGCCACTTTTCATTTTCTGGAATACTTTTTCGGCCCATATTGAGAACAATGTAATGAAAAAATAGCTTACTCACAAACACCTCAACTCGAGTGGCTGCTGTATGAAACACAGCCTGCAGTACGAATCCGTACTGCCATGCTATCTAGCCAGCAACGAGTGGACTACGTGCTGTTTCATAACCGGCCTCGCCAGCTCGCTTCGTTTACGAAATATAACAAAAGCAAATGCACTCATTTCAATGGTTTTTTTTTAACGAGAAATAAGAAATGCTGAGAAAAATCCATTTTAAACGGGTTTCTCGATACTGGTAACTTACGTTATATATTCCTTGTAGTTCCACATCGTGTATAAGAAATGATTTTGTACACGAGTAGGCCTATTATTTCTTGCATAGATTTCTTCACTTGAAAAATTGTATTTTTTTGGCTGTTTCCATTTTTAACTTTTAAAATCATAACTTGGCTAATAATTGAGATATTTTAATGTTCTTTATACCTAAATGTTACGTTTCACACATACTTTTATCGAGGGATATTTCAGGTTCGTTCTCTCAATATTTTAAAACCATGGAATCATTTATGTGAAAATGGTAGGTGGTCTTAAACGTTTGGTTGATACTGTATTATTGCTGTCTCCAAAAAGCAGACAGGCCGGATTATAATGAGTGTGAAATATTGGGGATTCTGCAAAAATAAGACAAGTCCGATGCTTTTTCGGTAACGAACCTGGAATGTTTGGCATTTAATAATGATTTGTACTTTGACAGGATTTACATAATACATAATCGTATTTGAGGATTAAAATATTTTTCATTTTTGTATTCAACTAAGATTTCGGCAAAAACGAGACAAGTCCAAAGTTCTTTTTAGGTATTTTCAACTATCCTTATAAAAATATATTTCCTTTATGTGCAATGTAAAGCTGTTAGTGAGACAATAGTAGGTGTAAAAGCAATTTTTATTTCTTTCAGTACCATACTTTTTTTTTACAATTAAATTTTGACTTTTCTGGTTCTTGGAATGAACCCTTCAATTGTAAACTGTTATGCATACGTGTTATATAAATATCTGCTCAACCTAAATTAAGTCTAAGTGATCAAGATCTGATGATGTCACTTCACGAACGAAACTAGTCATCCAATTAGCCCCCCCCCCGAGAAGTGTTTTATTGTGTACAAATAATTCATGTATTTTATTTCAGACACTAGGAAATTAATTGTACCTCCCCGCTCAATCTAACTGGGCACACTTGTGTTGACCGACTGAAAAGTTTCTACTGATAATTATTTGATGTAGACAGTGAAATGTCAAATACTCACCGGTTTTACTTCGGAACCGCGCGGCGCGAGGCGTCCTCTTCTGCCTGTCGTTGGAGATGGACTTGAACTCCTCGGGGAGCTGCGCCGTGGGCGTGTTGGATGAGTGAGTTTCGGTCTTGCTCAGCAGCGTCGTGAGGGTGACGTCAGTCTTCTCTTGCTCCAACAGCATGCGGCCCGCCACGGAGAACTTGACGGCGTCCGTGGGACCGACGCGCTTCTTCCAGCCCTGAGTGGCGGCGTCCAACTTGCCGAGCCGATCAGCCAGGATGCTGCCAGGCGACAGGCTGTTGTCCGGATCATCCTCCGGCTGCTCCGTCTCATGTTTGGGTTTGGGCGGTGATAGTTGGGGCTGAGGACGCGAATGGATTTCCTGCAAAGGTTGTCCAATCCAGGTAGAGTAGAGCACATAGAGAAACAGAGCCCCAACAGTCAGCTGTGTGACGAGCCACCATGGGATCAGGCCTAGCAGGTACCACAACATCACTCAGTCATTCGCACACACTGGCAAGTGAAACACAAATTAGAACACGAGCATCATTGGTAGCAGCACAACGCCCAACTATATTATTCACACAATGAAAGGTCAACATTGGAACTCTCAAACAGGGTTGCCAGACGTCCCGGATTTTACGGGACAGTGCTAAATGTCCCGCGTCCCAGACAGCTCTTGTCCGGGACGGTTATTGTCCCGTATTTCCAAGCGTTTTGAAACTCGAGAGAAATGTGTGTGTTTACACCTCTGGTATGCTATTTCCTTTAAAAAGTTATATTTTGGTTTTTCTGTCTGACGTTTTCATTGCAAGGAGCATTTACTCTGGTCTATTCTTCATACGACTAAAAAAACTCTTATTTATTGTTTTATTTTGTTTATTTCTGTGAATTTATCTTCAGTTTTATGCAAAGACTTTTATGAAATTGTTAACAAAGACAATAAACTATTAAAATCTGTTCAGAGTAACGAAAAATATACTCAATGACGTACTATTGGCAAGGAAAGATCGTTAGTTTCAGTTTACAGTACCGTATATATTAATAAACTGCCCTGTGATGTCAATATATGAAAATCCACAGCCTGCTTCCCGTCCACCGACCGGGTCAGGGATAGAATGAATTAAGCCCCTATCTAGCGGCGAGGATGTGAACTGTGCCGGCTGACGAAACCTGTCGCACTCCTCTGAGGCAATGATTAAATGAAAGACAGATGAAATGATAGTGGAAAGTGTTGCCGGAATGAATTATTTGACAGGGAATACCGGAGTACCCGGATAAAAACCTGTCTGCCTCCGGTTTGTCCAGCACAGGTCTCACATGGAGTGAGCGGGATTTGAACCACAGACCCAGCGGTGAGAGGCCGGCGTGCTGCCGCCTAAGCCACGGAGGCTTGTTGATGCCAATATAACACCTGTAAAATCATTCTTAAAGGAAGTTCACTAGTTATCGATTACCTCGACAACACAGCTGTCCCTCATTTTGTGTTCGGGAATCGAGCAACCCTGCTCTCAACAGCTCACATATTTAACCCATTTCCACGCATCGGTCAACTTCTATTTTTAACAAAATCACGGTCACTAAAATGAAAAGCAATGTTTCGCCGAAGAGCAGAATGAATCGCGGTTACAGACACAGACGACATTAGTTACGTCAGCACCAAAACAATACACATCTTCGCAGAGAATTCACACCTTGTCGATAAGAGAGGAGATGCATTATTCGTAGATAGGTTCCCTACTTCCGAAGCGACCGTAACACACGAGAATGCACCATACGACAATGAGGATGATGAAGCAGAAGATCTCGACTAAGTCTGGATGCATGGCGTACGACCAACTGAGCCAATACAAGCCTCTTGCATCACTGTTGACCATTTCCCGGGTCAACAGGGCGAACACACAACTCACTTCAACTATTCTCCCTCTCTGTTACCAACAACATCAGTCAACAGCTGCCACGTATTACGCAGAAATAACAAGCCTCCCTACGCATTCCTTTAATCCACGCTCCATGACTGCTAATTCGGAGATCCAAGGTTCGAATCCTCGTGCTGACAGCGGCCACCCTGAATATGGTTTGTCTACACTCTCTCAAGTCCCGGGGCACCTACCGCCATCAGTGACTAATAATTTCAATAGCGCACTTCTACAGTCATCATAGAAACTCAGGTTATCAGACAAATTCAACACAGATGCAAGCACGATGAGCTAAGGACCATGATGTCGCAAGTCCTTACATGAAGCAAAAATAAATACCTGTTCCGGCAATTTATACCCAGTAATATTTGTACTTTAAAAGGGCATTTCTGAACATGTGCTTTTTGATTAACAGATACAGCACTAGTTTCCTGGCATAACAATGACGTTTGAAAGTAAGAACATTATGTAATCTGATTCCTTGCTCTAAGCTTCTCAACACGTGCTAAGTTATTCAAACGCACGATTGCAATTAAAATTAGCACAGATATCACATACAGAAATGCTGCTCAGAGATTAACAAGAGCAGATTCAATCAGCGATAGGCACGATCAGACTGATTGGTGAGATAGAACCAGGCCCTTCGAGAATCTAAGAAAATATGTGTGTTATGAGTGGTGAAAATGAAGGGAAAAAAATGAAAGGAAAAAAAACGTTGGGGCCGAACAAGACAGGTTGGACAAGAAACGTGAAAAAGAGGAGCGATTTAGGGGACATACAACCCACCTAAAAGTCCTGTTTACCACCCTACACCCTGGCGCCAGTGACTTTATAAGGAGCTTTTTCCTTAACCCCCTCCCCCTTCGAAATTAATTTTTGGCTATATGTCCCTGCACTAGGGTACTCTGCTCAGCTCTAGTGTGCAGGTTAAAATCCAAGAAACCCTGTAAGCAAACATGGTCATCGAAGTCAACAGTAAAACCCACAGAAAGAAGCTTCAAATTTACCTTTCCTATTGCACTTATGGTTAGCGAATACGCCAAGTGGCGAATCGACAACAATTCTACAACTCCGGAAAGTTTTTCCTTATTCTACGGTAAGTTATTTGAGAAACCAACTCTATGATTCCTTCTTAAAAGACCATTTCACAATAATAATAGTGTTGGAAGCCATTTTCCAGTCTTGCCTCAGTAATCCTGCAGGAAATTTACGTGAAATTAATACATTCACTTGGATGACCAGTTTCGATCGTCAAGCGATCATCATCAGATCCGTTACACTTAGGCCGTTAAATCTATGTCTACAAGTATGTATGAGATGGTATTTACAATATATACACGTACTTAGTTCCAGTAGTTATTATAAACTTGCTCGACTTGTCAAGATTTGTTAGTTATGTGTGAGTTTTTGTTAGTGGTTACTGACCAAGTCTGCTATTAGTGAAGCAAGTCCACGAGAGCGGATCCCACATCGCTCAAAATCAGCCATCATAACCTGACCATTTAATAATAATCACACTGAGGAAGCAAACTTAGGGGTAAATCACCACTAACAATATCTTAACAAAAAAACACATATAACTAAAAAATCATTAACAAGTTGCGCAAGTTTATAATAACTGCCGTAACTAAATAAGTGTACATATTGTAATTACCATCACCCACATACTTGTCGACAAATTAAACGGCTTAAGTGTAAATGGTCTGATGATCGCTTGACGATTGAAACTGGTCATTCAAGTGAATTTATTAATTTTATGTATCTTTTTTAGGATTAGGGAAACACCCATTTAAATTGGGTAAATCATGTTGACCAACTGAAAAGCAATAAATCTCCTCCACAATATACTTCAAACAAAACTCAAAACGTGAATTGTTACAGACTCTAGAACATCTAATTCGTTATCTCCACCTGATTCAGTCGTCTTTGGAAAGTATTTAAGTATAGTAATATTATGAAAATCAACTAAGATGTCTGGCATCTTACGTACTTAGTTCCTGTGAGCCCCAAATAATTGGAATATGCCAAAGATAGCTTTATCTACAAAAATGCACAAATAATTTTTATAATAACCACAGAGGTTTTAACGTCCCAGTGCCAAAATTAATAATGATAATCATGTTATTGCTTTTATGTCACTTTCAACTACTGCAGAGACGCAGAGGTGCCGGAATTTCATCCCAAAGGGGATCTTTATAATAATCTAGTAAGTCTACTGACACGGCTCCCTCACTGACTGTGCCAGGAGTTGGGAACAGCAGGCGAGAATGTTACCACTGCGCCACGAAGTCAGTCAGTGGGCCGCAATTACTAACCGTTTATTGTCCTAAAGAATATTGTCGCCTAGGTTGTCGGTAACTAACACTGTAGCATATACCACATCACCTGCAACACGCACACCCACTCGCAGCAGTGTATCCTCAACTTAGTCCTCGTCAAGAGGGAGCCACTTCTGGACTTATCTAAGGCAGATAAACACCTGCAAGCTAATCAGTTTCCAGCAAACACATAGGAAGTATCATTAAATGCAACGAAATACCACTTGTTAGTTTCATAATCGTTACGAGAACAAGTGCAAAAGAAATTCGCGCATGCGGAGCAGATGACCTCGCTGTTTCGCCCCTTAAAACAACAATCAAATTCGCGCATGTTGTGTTGGTACTCCCAACACCGCAGTGAACGTGCACTGTGTTACGTCAGGCAATGCAACCAAGGGTATCTAAGTGCAGGCACAAGGCGTCATCACCATAAGACGTTTTTTCTGACAGAATTAATCAATTGCGAGGATTGATCGAGTTTTAACGGAGCATGATTGTATGGGCCCACGAGATTTAACATGTGCCCAGATCCACTGTCACCGATGTTATTTTGAAGTGGGAAAGTCACAGAAGCAATGAATTCAAATCACCGCTCGGGTAGGCATAAGATAGGAACCGCATACTGTACGAATCAAGCGCCAGGCGTCCTTGTCAATAGACAGAACGATCCGTCGAAAGACGATAGGACTGTGTATTCATGGTCGTGCCCCTGCCCCAAAGCCACTGATCACAAGAACGATGCGTGACATCACTTAAAGTTGTGTGTAAACTACGCTGTCATTGGTCTGTGCAACAGTGACAGAAGGTTTCATAGAGTGAAGAGTTATGGTTAGAGTCACGAATTTTTGGTGCAAACGATATATTTCAGCAAACATATACTGATAAAATGTTATCACAACGATATTTTTACCCCAAATGTACCATTTTTTTCGATATCGAAGACACAAAATAAATCTATTTTGCGAAATGTGTTATCTTCACATTAAAATGCTAGGCTAAATACCAACGAAATGCAGGTAATAGGATTTTTTTTAATATTTACTTTAAAATTAATTGAAATAGTTCCAATATACGTTATGTCGATTGATAGAAAATAAATCTTAATATAAATATTTCATAAGATACGGGATAACGAAGTCCCTTCTCGAGCTTGATTGGTTGAAGTCCTGAAATCATGGAATAGTACATTATGCAACGAGTCTATAATGGCAATAATTAAGACACGAGTATGTTTATATAACGAGCGTATGCGTTTTATAATTATAATTACCATTATAGGCGAGTTGCATACGACTGTTTATGTTCGACGATAATTATTATAACTATTTTATGTTCAAACATAAATATTCATAAATATCTGTCGAGATTTCGCCAGTTTTATGTACTGGACAGAGCGCATGGGACGCACAGAATACCTTGTATTTGACCATGGCCTCCTCGATTGCCCCACTATGACACTAGGCCAGGCAGTGAAATTTAAATTAGAAGACCTTGGAACTCAGTGCAGGTGCGTTGCTATCCTCACCTGATTGGTCAAACAACTGTTTCTTGAGCTCTGATTGGTGGGAGAAACTGTTTCATAATGAAAAATAGTGTTATAATGACCATCATTATGAAACAGTTTTCTGACATATAATAGTCAGGGTCGAACATAAACAATGTTATGTTTATACTTTGGGTACAACATAAGTTTCACGAGTTAGTGAGAAAAGGACTGTGGTAGTCATGGGGAATATTTGTTGGAAGTTCATGTTAGGTTAGGTATTAATCACACGAAATATAATTCATTTAAGTTCCTCCTGAGAAGAAAGGGGGGAAAAAAACTAAAATAAATTGTTTGTTATTCCTCCAAATGTTTCCATATTGTTCATTATTTAACCAATCCGTGAACCGTACACATAGTTATTAAGCACATTCACACCTCACCGCTTTGAACATTTTATTTAGCACTTTGAAGCCTTTTATATTACCATAAATCAGAGTCCCTAGTTATGGTATACGATGTGGCGAGTGTGAACCTGACGGATGTCTGGTGAACGTTATTTACCTGAGTGTGTTATGCCGGTAGTGAAATTCGATGGAGGAGGAGCTGTTATTCCTGGCGCTCGGATCAAAAGTTACAGTCGATGCTGAAAATGAACGCAGGTGTTAATGCAAAATAGCATGCTTCCTACACTGTGGCAACAGTTTATGGAACCGGATTATTTCTGTATCAGCATGATAATGTTCCTGTCCACAAGGCAGAGGTCATTTCATCGTGGTTCGAAGTACATCAGGTGGACTGCTCAAAACCCCGACCGAAACCCCATCGAACGTCTTTGGATGCGTACCAGATCAATTCGCTAACAACCCGGCGATAAGTATTGGTCGTTGCTATTATTACTGTATATTTCGTTTGAGGGGCATCGAAATCATAGGAACCCCCTATGGGCTCACATCTACTGGGACTTGGGTTGGCGACCACGGGACCCCAGCTGAGTCCGGCATTGTTTCCAATTACTTGTGCCGGGCTCCTCTCAGTCTTCTTTCCTGTCGACCTCTCTTGGTCAACTCATGTTCTCTTCCGACCCCGACGGTATTAGGGTATCCGAGGCCTAGGGAGTCTCTTCCTTTCCCGCCTTAATTGGCCTTTGTCTCATCTTTCCTGATACTCTCCTTCTGCGAGGGGTCATCTTTATATTTTCATGTCATTTCCTGCCTTCTGCTCAAGACCCTCAAGGAGGCAGGGCGTAGGTAGCCCCACCACTTCTGGTGCACCCTCGATATTGCTACACCCTCAGGGGCTCACGGCTGGTGAGTTCGGGAGTTGGCGATCCCGAAGGATTCCTGGGCTGGGTCTGGTTTTTTCCCCTTTTTCCACTGACTTTGGAGCGGGCCCTCTCCTCTTTCGCTTTCCTATCTGCCTTTCATGGCTCTCCTTCCTTTCAAGTCCCTCAATCCGCATTCTTCGAAAGTTGAGGGCATTTCTTTTCTTCCTTTTCTTTATTTGCCTTATTCTCCTTTTTGTTTACCATTTCTTCTTCTAGTATATAAATCAGTCATCATTGACTATCACCCAAACCATTAGGAGCCGATAACCTAGATGTTAGGTCCCTTAAAACAACAATTATCATCATCATCATCATCATCATCATCATCATCATCATCATCAACATCACAGGAATTAAGCCCCGTGTAATTATGTCTGATACCCTGTGTTATTGTTATGGCTGTATTAGTCTGGGTATTTCTTATTTAGGTGAGGATTGGGAAGGAGGTGGCCGTAGCCGTAAGTTAGGAACCATCCCAGCATTAGCCTGGAATAGAGGTGGGGAAACGACGGAAAACCAGTTCTAGGATGGCTGAGGTGGGAATCGATCCCACCTCTTCTCAGTTTTGCCACACGAGGTTGTGTGTACCACGTTCCAGCCCTCAGACCAGAATCGCATTTCTTGGCAGAGCCGGGAATAGAACCAGGACCCTCGGGGAGACAGCTAAGAATGCTAGCCACTACACCAGGAGGAGGTCACAATAAGTGTTTGCCATGCTTCAGGAGGAATGGAAATACAGTGTATCACAACTTTGATGGAAAGCAAATCGCGAAAACTAAATACTGCAACAGTAGCAAAAGGAGGTCATAAACGCTATCAGTTACTTAGCTCGCGTCCTCGGATTGAGCAGCAATGGGTATCCGAAGACATTTGGTCACATAGTGCACTTTGAGAGCTGCCTGAATATCGGCAATTACTTGTAGTACACAGATCTAAAATTAACTGGAGTCAATTACTCTTATGTAACAGAGAGCGAGAGCGAGAGCGCAAGCCACAACTGATGACGCTCCATGGACATCTTGAACTTGCTCACTTCAGGTAAACTGATAAGATGTGCTCCTTTACAAACTCGTCACAGCTTAGGTAATTGTCAAGAGGTGTAACATCGCGGGGGACGTCTGACTGAGTAGCGCAGCGGAAAGGTTCTCGCCTGCTGTGTCAAAGGTTGCGGGATAGGATTCCGGCGCTGTCTGTCTGAAAAGACAACTAATATGTCCATCATTAAAGAAATTAACAACTCTAATGAGCGGAAGATGACCTCGCTGTTCCACCCCTTAAAACGACAATAAATACGAAAAGACATGAAAGTAACCATGTCTACCCAAAGTGATCCTTATTGACAAAGTTTAATAGACAACGGCAAAATATTGCGGCATCGGTGGCGTAGTTGGTAGCATGCTGAGCTATGCCCAATGTCGTGGGTTCAAACCCGGCCGAAGTAGTCAGATTTTTTAAGAGCGTTAAAAATCCCTCAGTATGCCTTCCTTCGGAGGGGAAGTAAAGCCGGCGGACCCTTGTCATAGATTTATGGCATGAAAAAGAACCTTCCACTAATTACACTTCTGTGAAGCTAAATTATAGGTTAGATTTGACTAATGCCTTAGATTCCAACGTTCGCCGCCAGGAGCCGACTGCGGTGGCATCAAGTAACAAAGTTCATAACTAGTTGGTCGTTGACGGTGGCGTTTGGTAGCAAAAGTTGGAACTACTTGAAAATCTAGTGTCTGTAGTCCTTACTTGAATTGAAAACAGATACACACACTAATACAGCCATCTGAATTAACACCGGTTATCCGACAGATCCTACACACACCCAAAGTACACGGGGCTACATGACCGCGTTGTCGCAGTCCCTAAAGTGAGAAACCAACCAACCAACGAAAACATAATACCTTAAGTCAATAAAATATTATTCATGTAATTCAATGCACCGGTTTCGGTCAAATGTAATTAATAGAAAGCATTAACTTCCAACCACCTAATGTTTTTGATTAACAATTTCACAGCAACGTGATCAGAAAGTTATTTTCACGTTAGAATATGAAAATAACATGTCATCCCAATCAAAAGTCAAAATTTTTACTGTACCAATACATCCGTGTCCACAACATTGGCATTTTCCACGTCGAGCTGTTTTTAAGAAATATTTTTCCAGATCAATCAAAATTGTAACAGATCTGCTTTTTTAGGCATTTAGTATATTTTTAGCCTACTTTTCACATTTTTCAAAAATGAGGAGAAAGTAGACTTATGAGATCGATCCGGGAAAATGTGTGTATGTCTGCCAATGTGTGTCGTCGTCGTCGTCCCCCCCCCCTATCAACTCCTAAACGGCTGCAGCAATCGAAACCAAATTTAGTATGAGTAAAGATGTATACCGGAATATATCAAGCCCATATTTGAAAATGATGTCAGTGCTACCAACTAATGAAAAAACGCACTAGAAATTTGAGCTCCATGTTGGATATCTTGGAAGGTATGCATGGGAGCTATTCCAAAATTGGCACACACGTAGATAATACAATTTCAGTTTAATTTCCATGAGGCCATACATGACAGTGTTGCCAAAATAATTTTAAGCCTTCTGATAAGTCCAAATTTTAAATGCATATAACTTCTAAACTATCACTTTGATTTCAACCAAATTTTGTATGTAATATGTGTACATAAACAGATATGACTGAGGGTATTCTTAAGAGCCACCAGGGCTGCCAACTGTTAATAATTGCTCTCTCTATTTTTTATATCCAAATACCAATATATCAGAAAGTATGCAAGTCGACAGCTTTTAACTATGCACACATATAGTACCTGACATTTTAGATTAATTTGGAGTAACTTATATACGTTAGTTCTACCAACATGATTCTAAGCCTGCTTATAGGACCAATTTTAAAACACATGTAACTTCTATACTATCAGTTGGATTTCAAACAAATTTCGTATGTGCTATGTGTAACATAACAGATATGACTATAAGTATTCTTAAGATCAATCAGGACTGACAACTGTTAATAAACGCTGTCTATATTTATTTTACCCTAATATCAATATATCAGAAAGTATGCAAGCCAACAGCTCTATACTTTGCACACGTATAGCACCTGACATTCTAGATTAGTTTGGAGTAATTAATACAGGTCAGTGCTGCCAACATGTTTCTATGCCTGCTGATAGGTCCAATTTTAAAATACATGTAACTTCTATACTAACAAATGGATTTCATCCAAAATTGGCACAACAAGACATCATAATATTTCAGTTTATTTCTGACCAGCACACGCATGACATTGTTGCCAACATGCTTTTACCCGTGCTGATAGATTCAATGTCTAACTGCATGTAACGTCCATTGGACTTCACCCAAATTTTGTATTCTGTACCTTAAGAGATGGAACTAAGAATATATTCAGTCACCTGGGCTGCCAACTGTAGTGTTCTATTAGGCTACATTATACCAGGTATATTTCGAACTAATTAGACATTTCAATATTACCAAATTAATTTTGTTATTCTAGATAGGCTCATATACTGTAGATTAATCATTGGCATGAATCTTAATCTTAAGAAAAGTAGGCTCTTTAGTTCGTCACGGAACTTCTTGTTTAGTAATTAAGATAGTTAACATTTTTAGCCTATTTTCAATTTTGAAAAAATAGGCTTATGAGATCACCTTTTGTCCGTGTGTGTGTGTGTGTGTGTGAGGTGTGTCCCCCCCCTAATAAAATCTAAACGGCTGGAGCGATTTCAATGAAACTCGGTAAGTTCATAGCACTATTCCGGGCGACCTCGACCGTGCCCTTCAAATTTTGTTACGTCTCACCAATCCAACATGGCGGCTGTGCGAAATATTTCACCAACATTCAATATCTCCGAAACTATTACCGATATCACCCTGGAATTTTTTACGGTGATGAAGGGAACTACTAAAAGTTCAGCTATGAGACTTTTGAAAAACTTGTAACAACAAAACCAACATGGCGGCCACGCGAATTTGCGACATTTAAATAGACGTTTCTCGCGATTTAACCAACCAAACGCAATTGAACTTGGTACAGTATAAATGCTTATACACATTGTAATGCACTCATATCTAACTTAGTTCAATTGTTTACATAACCACAAGATGGTGGATGTGCGAAATATTTCACCGGCATTCTATATCTCTGAAACTGTTAGCGTTATCGCCTTCAAATTTTGTACGGAGATAAAGGGCACTACTGGAAGTTCATCTATAAGACTTTCAAAAACCGTTTAACTACAAAACGAACATGGCGGCCAAGCGAATATGAAAATTTTAAATACACCTATCTCGCGATTTAATGTTCCAAACGCAATGAAATCTGGTGCAGGAAATGTTTATACACATTGTAATACACTGGTATCTAATTTAGTTCAATTGTTTACATAACCTCAAGATGGCGGCTTTGCGAATTTTAAAATTAAGTTTTATTTCTTGTGTCGTAATCATGCGATCGATGTGAAAATTTGAATTATGAACCTACGCAATAATTTTCCTTTAATGGTACATGACTCTATGGCCTATACATTTAACAATCCAACATGGCGACCATCCGAAATATTTAGACGGCTCTGAATATCTACGCATCTATTATAGCAATCAAACTGATTTTTTTTATGTTCATAGGGGCTATGAAGTTAAGTTCACCTATAGGACTTTAAATAACCTGGTGATCACAAATCCAACATGGCGGCGACGCGAACTATACATATTCACATGGACGTTTCTCGCAATTTAACCATGCGAGTGCAGTGAAACTTGGTACAGTAAATCCTGATACGAATGTTAATCCACTGGCATCTAATTTATTTCAATTGTTTCCATAACCACAAGATGGCAGCTGTGCGAAATTTTAAAATCTCCTTGTTACTTCTTGTGTCCTTATCATGCGATTGAAGTTTGAATGCTACACGTACACAATAATCTTCATGTAACAGTACATAACTCTAGGACCTACATATATAAAATCCAACATGGCGACCATCCGAAATATTTAGTCGGTTCTCAATATCTACGAATCTATTACAGCAAACAAACTGAAATTTTGTATGTAGATAGAGGCAATTAACATAAGTAGGATATATGAAAATAGGCTGTATAGTTCTTCGCGGAACTACTTGTTAGAAATAGTTCTGAACATAGCCTTTTTATACATTTCAGTATCACACAGATTTGCAACTTCATTTTCTATCAATTACATTTGCTGACTAAGGTTCATTGAATTACTGACTTAAGGTCTTATTTTTTCGTTAACTAATAACTAATTAACATCTCTAGGGGTCTTTTCTTCTACTGTCAACCATAAAATCCTTCCGTTCTTTGGACATATTGTGAGAAGAGTGGAGTAAACTTAGAAATATTAATCATCAAACAAGGGAAGATTGAAGGCACGAGTGACCAAGGGACAGAGCAGCGAGCAGGCGGATGCACCAAGTTAAGAACATCACTGGTTTACATCTTCAGTAGGCTCTAAGACAGGCGTTCTCAACCGTTTTGATACTGTGAGTACCATACCAAGTATCCGAGCACCATTAAATAGATTATAATAGTAATAATAAGAAGAATAAAACAATACAATACAAGCATGTGCCTCTCTTGCCTTTTCCAATCCCTCTCACCCTCTGAAGTGCTGAAATAGCTAGCGATTCACCGCTCACCAGACTTGCTACAACTGCTTGCATGACTTATAAAGATAAGATACATTTACGTGAGGACAGTGCACAGCGGGTAAAAATCGAAATCTAGGGGGACAAAATTATTTTTACGTTTTAATCATGAATTTAGAGTGAAAGCAACGTATATAATTTGTTTACTTCATAATAAACATCAGTTAAGATCTTTTTTTTTTAAGCTACGTCTACACATGCAAGAAATTGTCTATGAATAGGGGTTGGATAGAACATTCAGTTATCTCTTCAGAACAATTTTCTACCCCTAATTTACTTTTAACAAAGTCACAAAGTTCCACTTTTGACATAATCGTCGAACCCAGTGCTTCAAACAGTTGTAAACTTGTGGGAACAGGTTGCACGGCATCTTCTAAAACGTAAAATAACTAAGTAAGTTGAAAAAAGATGCAAAAAAATCTTATAACAGGCGTAAACTACAAGACTTTATCTACATTTTAGCATTAAGTAGAAAGTGACGCAGAGTGACGCGACATACTAAAAATCTAAGTGAAAATATAATTTAAAAAATAATAGTTAAATATTATATACTGTAATGCAAATGTAGCTAAAATTACGTAACAATTACGCCCATTAATAACTGAAACACGTTACAAAGATCATACCTTCAGCTGCATGTTCCATCTTAAAGCATCACACTAACCACAAAGACAACTAAACCACAACCACTTACATTCACCCTCCAATTCAGACTGCTGGAACAGTGGTGACATATTTACACTAAGATGCGTTTATATCCCAGAATGGTGAGCGGCAATTATATGAGAATGCTGTAGAAGTAATACATTTTGATTTTTTAATTATGAAAATAAATAATTTTGTCCTCCTAGATTTCGATTTTGACCCACTGTGCAGTGGAGTCCTGTTACTCATAAAAGGGATGTCCAACTATTTTTACTGTAGATTTAATAATACTATTTCACATAAATGATAAAAGTTCTGACTGTCAAAACTTGCAATGAAAACTCTCTTATTCCGATTCGTGCAACAAAATTTGAATTGAACAATGGATCTCAGGGGAGCACTTTTTGGCTCGTATGACGGGAGCACCGAATTTCCTTTAAAGAGAACTAGGTTGAGAACGCCTGCTTTAAGAAGAACTGTTAACCCTCCGTGATGGCGGCGCTTACTTCACGGGGTCACGACCCTCAACAATTAGTAAAACGACTTATGCTAGAAACATGTGTCAGTAGATTTGCTGGCACGTTAAAGATCCCTTCACAACAAAACACTGGCACCCTGGCGTCTCTAAAGCCGAAGTATTTAAAAGGGACGGATGAGGAAACCCACATCTCGGGGTGCCAAAATTGTGTACAGTGGCACCTTGTTACGACGCGCTCGTTAACCTCAAGTTTGAACTTCAAGGTAATCCCCTCGTGAATCAATACTGATATGATTAAGGGGAGACAGGTTCACGTTCTGCCCAGAGCGCCTCTGACCATAGACGCGAAGCACGATATGTCTGCTTACCACGTATGGCGCTGCAATTCATCGGTGACGACGTCGCGTCGGTTGGATCACCTCAAATGAACAGTACCGGTAATCTGCGAGATAGTTTGCAATGATCATGACCAGAATCACTGTCTGGGTTCAATAATAATATATAATCTGTCTGTTAGGTGGTCAGCCCAGAGGCTGGTTGCATCCTCAAAGAGTACCGCCATAGGCAGCACTATAATGAGACATACTAGGCAAGATGAGGAGTGAGGTAGTTTGCCATTGCTTTCCTCACTGGGTCAGAACAATAGCACTGATCCTATGAGTAGAACCTTTCACAGTACACACAGACACTAGTTGTACCATGAAGGCCATTACTCAGCACCACCCATACCTCAGTAGCTTCCATATAATTGCAGCCATGAATGAGGCCGAGACATAGGTGGAAATCCACATTTTACTCTAGCCTGTGCCAACAGACAAATGCAAATGTACTGCATTCATCAAGAGATGGTAAAGAGGATTAATATAATAATAATAATAATAATAATAATAATAAAATATAACAAACTAGACGAACCGGTACCAGAAAGGAGAATTATAAGAAAAATCTTAGGCCCGGTGAAAACAAACGAAGTATGGAAATTAAGATCGAATGATGAAATATACAGAACTATAGAAAGCATAACGGAAAGGATAAGAAAAAGGAGATTGATATTATTTGGACATATTTACAGAATGGATGATTCCAGATTAACAAAAAGGATATTCGAGTACCCTTGAGAGAAAAGTTCAATGACTAGCTGGATTCAAGAGGTAAAGAAAGATTTAGAAAGAAATATTATACGAGAAGAAGACACCGTGGACATGGAGATTTTTCGAAAGGAGGATATCAGGGAAGAGTCGAAAGGAAACCTGGGGAGAAGTGGTCTGAGGACAGAAAGAAGCAGCCTAGTCTAAGAATGAAGAAATCGCGCCACCCATTGCAGCTACGGTCCAAACAGGCCGCGACACTGGGGTGCGCTCGGGCCACGGTCAGACAATCACTGCAGTCCTTCCTGCCGAGTCCGTTGTGAAATTATTGCCAGTACACGACTCTAGTCCCCTTAATGCGGTAGTTGGCCCGATTACCCTTCAACTTCTTTGAACGGATCGCTTCTGCAGTACCTTTCAAAATAACTAATTTGCCATGGTTGGTAGAAGGCCCAAAATTGTGCGTTATCTGTTAAGTGAAAATTACGCCCAGAAGAAAGACGACGGACACTTCATAAAGTTTATTGTAAAACGTTCCGAAGAAGTAATACTAAGTAATGGGATGGATTAGAACCGGAAGCAATTGAGGCTGTCAACAAAGGCGAAGCTAATCCCAGCCAACTAGACAAGTGGAAGCTCTTTGTTCGTCACGGCGTGACCACTGGTCGAAAGGAAACTGTGTTTCCTTATCATCAAGTCCATAAGCCTACGGAAGAACTTCCTGGCCAGACAGGCACGCGGAACTATGGCCAAAGCAGGCTTACCGATACTCACTGGTTTCCCACTCAACACTCCCCGAGTTCATACTCACCTGGAATATTTTGTTGTACAGCAAAGTTTTGATTTATATACGGCAATGATTGCTCGGAGCCAGTAACCATCAAGGGCAAAGCATACACTACTACTCTTTATGCTCTGCACGACCGCGATGAGGATGGGTAAAGACGGATATCGGAAGATTGAACACTTACAGTGACTATCCTGAATGTGGTTTTGTCCGCGAGATTTTCCACATTTCCTCCAGGAAAATGTCGAGCGGTACCTAATTTCAAATACCGAGGCACCTACCCTATTCCCGACCCTCACGATTACAGTTACACACACTACTATAGTCACCACAGAAACTCAGGTTATCAGAAAAATGAACATACCCAAGTACACGGGGCTGATGACAAAAATGTCCTAAGTCCATAAAACGAATTAACAAGAACTATTAACAAAGCCGACAAGGTTCCTCAGAAAATTTCTAGGATATGTTCATATCTTCATTCAGCGAAACCTCAAAAGAATGTAGGCGTATTTATTAGCCTCTTTTCATTTATGATAAATATATATATATAGGCTTATGAGATCACCTTTTGTCCGTGTGCAGGCTATACAGTATGTGTGTGTGCGTGTGCGAGTGTCTACCCTAATAAAATCTAAACGGCTGGAGCGATTTCAATGAAACTGGGTAAGGTCATAGTACTATTTAGTCCGACCCCGACCGTGCCCTTCAAATGTCATTACGTTTCACCAATCCAACATGGCGACTGTGCGAACTATTTCATCGGCATTCTATATCTCCGAAACTATTACAGATATCACCCTGGAATTTGTACGATGATAAAGGGCACTACTAGAAGTTCAACTAAGGTATTTCCAAAATCCTCTTAAGTACAAAACGAACATGGCGATCAAGCGAAGTTGAAACATTTAAATATACTTTTCTCGCGATTTAACCACCCGAGCGCAGTGAAACATGGTACGGCAAATTCTTATGAACATTGTAATGCACTGATATCTTATTTAGTGCAATTGTTTCCGTAACCTCTAGATGGCGGCTGTGCAAAATTTCAAACTTACGTTTTTATTCTTTGTGTCCTAATCATGCGATCGAAGTCAACGTTTAAATAACGAACCTACGCAATAATCCTCATCTAATAGTACATAACTCTATGGCCTACATACAGTATATAAGAATCCAACATGGCGACCATCTAAAATATTTAGACAGTTCTCAATATCTACTAAATGTACAGCAAGCAAACTGAACTTTTGCATGTTGACAAAGGCTATTAACGTAAGTTCCCGTGTGGGACTTTCAATAACCTGGTGAGTACAAATTCAACATGGCGGCAACACGAAATCTAAATAATACTTAAATAGACGTTTCTCGCGATATAACCATCCGAGCGCAGTGAAACTTGGTATGGTAAACGCTTATACAAATTTTAATCCGCTGACATCTAATTTCTTTCAGTTGTTTCCATAACCACAAGATGGCGGCTGTGCGAAATTTTAATATTTCGTTTTTCTTCCTTGTGTCCTAATCATGCGATTGAAGTTTGAATAATAACCTACACAATAATGTTCATGTAATAGTACATAACTCTATGGCCTACATGGCCAACATGGCGACCATCCGAAATATTTCGACGGTTCTAAATATCTACGAATCTATTACAGCAATCAAACTGAAATTGTGTATGTTGATATAATAATGTTATTGGTTTTACGTCTCTTTTAACTACTCTGGCTTTTAGAGACGCCGGAATTTTGCCCCGAAGGGGATCTTTAACGTGCCAGTATGTTAATAGAGGCAATTAATATAAGTAGGATATATGAAAATAGGCTATTTAGTTCTTCACGGAACTAATTATTATTATTATTATTATTATTATATAATGCGTTTGGACGTATAAAGATCACAGAGCCATTAGTTAGCATTGATCGTCTTGTTCTTCTGATCTTCCCAAAACGTCCTCATCCTTTCGTTATGTGCCTGTTTTCTTTCTTGTGTCCATATATCTGAGTTTGGCCATTGGCTGCATCAATAAAGTTATTAAAATTACTTTCCGTCGGAAACTTCGGTAGAAACTTATATGAGTTGATTTTCTGTCTATATACAGTAGCCTACGTGTCACTGTTAGTGGGTCAGTATTGATTTCAGTGAGGTTCTTTTGGGTGCCAGCGTACTTTGGTTTGTCGGGTTCCGTTGATTATGAGGAAGATTTTCTTGGTCAATCGAGTTTTCCATTCGTGCTATATATGTCCTTGGAATTGCATGCGTCTTTTCCGTGCAAATCAGACGAGTCGTTCAGTCAGTGAATGCAGTTCTTCTGAGCTTTCCCTCATGCAGATACAGTCTTGAAACGTTGGTCCAAATATTTTCCTCGGTATCTGCCGTACTATCTTCTCAATGTCTTTGATGTTGATGGTTAACGATGACGTCCCAATCGCACAGAGTGCCTCTGGGAGAATGTGTGGTAGTGATGGAGTTTGACTGTGGAAAAGTGATAATTATTATTATATTATTAAGGGAAGGTTTAGTTACGGTATCGTAAACAAATTGAAGTACTATAAATATATCTTGTATGTATGCATTACCGGAAGTTGAACATTGAGAAAGGCACCACTAGAGCCTGACCATATTCTATTCCTAGGCTATCATGAATTGCTGTAACATTGTGCAGGGTCACATCAGCTGCACATGGCAAAACGCTGATGTCCTTGATGAAGTACGCGCAGATCATAACATGATTCTTATGGCTTCAATCAAGAATGTCATCAACGAGCTATTAAACTACAGTACATCGGAACTCAGAAAGCACAGTACGTTGAACATTTATAAAGGCATCACAACAGGGAAATCGAGGGCAATTGTTCTTTCCTCCTGGCCTTAAGTGATTCAGGTAGAAGGACTGCAGACGATCAATTTTTCAAGTAGTTGCTACTTTTGCTACCAAATGATACCGTCTACGACACCTAGCTGCGGACTTGGCTAATAGATGCCATCGCAGCAGCACCTGTCGACGAACTTTGGAATTAATATAGCTTTATCAAACTAACCTACAAATTTTAGCTTCCACAAGTGTAGTTAGTGGAAGGTTCTTTTTCATGCCATAAATCTATGACATGGGACCGCCGACTTTACTTCCCCTCCGAGGGAAAGCATATCGAGGGATTTTTAACGCTCTTAAAAAGTCCGACGACTTCGGCCGGATTTGAACTCGCGATCTTGGGCATAGAAGCTAAGCATGCTACCAACTACGCCATCGAAGTCGCGTTTGTTACCCACTTTGTGTAACATTATTATTATTATCATCATTATTATGGTATGGGATTTAACGTCTCTTTAATCTCTTGTGGGTTTAGAAACACCGTGGTGCCAAAAACATTTTCTCGAGGATCTAACGTATTCCTAAATTTACTGACACGACACTGTAACAGTGTAACAGACAACAGCTGTACTTAAACATTAAGTGTCAAATCACACTTGTGGGGGTAAAAGTGAGGAATTCTTACGATGTTAAATGGAAAAGGGAAAGCTAGGATGGCATGTTTCAGAACACATGGCACACGTTATTGTACGGTACACTGACGTTGTCGAGGAACATGCCAACAAGTCACGCTCCGACATCCCTCCCAGCCGCCACTGGCTAAGTTAATTTCCAAACACCCCACAACTAGTTACTATTCACTAGGATCTGAGCTACTTCTACAATAAGTGCATTTTATTGAGCTTAAAATAATACGACAAACATATTTAAATCACCACAGAAAACCAGTTTCGACATAAGAGAGTGCTTCTGTCTTAACTTTCACAGCAGCTTCTCAAGAAAAAATGAATGTAATAAAAAGACAATAAAACTATAAATTCTATAAAGTTTTACGATGAGTCTCAAGGAGCGTGGTATCACTTAACTCCACACCAACAAAACTCGATAGTTTTATAGCCTAACCAAGTTCCGCCCGCAGAAATAACCCACATCAATTTCAAATAATAATAATAATAATAATAACAATAATAATAATAATAATAATAATAATAATAATTGTATTGGTTTTACGTTTCTTTTAACTACTGCGGCTTCTAGAGACGCTGGGGTGCCACAATTTTGTCCCGAAGGGGATTTTTAATGTGCTAGTAAATCTACTGACATGATTCCCTCGCATTTAAGCACCCTCAAATGCCAACTAACTGCGCCGGGATTTCATCTTGCTATCTTGGCATCAAATAATGGTTACGGTTACGGTTGGTTGTCACCATCGAAGTGCCGGGTTCGATTCCGAGTCATTCTGGTTTGAGGCACCGTACTACAGTATAGCATTGATATGCCAGCCAACGAATTGGCGTCCGTGTGTAAGATATACAGTACACGAGTATTCTACTATCAAAATAATAATACAGTAACTGATTACAGTTGACCCAATAATAACTTTTATTTCTTCCTGTTCATATTTTAAACTAAAAACATTTCCTGACTATGGAAGCTCGTAAATTACAGATATCACACACTAATACAGCCATCACAATTAACACCGGTTATCAGACAGATTCAACACACACCCAAAGTACACGGGGCTACAAAACCGCGTTGTCGCAGTTCCTAATCTGAGGAACCAACCAACTCTCAGATAAAGGATTTATAGAAACCGCCTATCGTGACAATTATGTCTAAAGAACATTAAATAAAAAATAAAAATAAAAAAATAAAAAATAAAATCTAAAAAGACCACTGGTAAAAAATGGACGCAGGAACGTAAGAAGGGGCATAGTGAGTTCATGAGGAGATTTTGGGAGGAGAAGAAAAGGAAAACACCATCAAACGCGCTCCCTAAGTGGGCAAAACGAAGAAAGAAGAAGAAAGAAGAAAAAAAAAACACCTTCAAATATTAATATTAAAATAAAATAAAACACTCTTTCTAAACAAATATATTTCCATCGACTTTTCAAGAAATGCAAGATTTTTCCTATACTATTGAGACGATTTGGAAGATTTTGGCACCTTCTAGTTCAGGAGCTTGAATTTTTTGTCGGATGAACTTAGCGTATTATATAATACATTATATAATATATATTGGCTTTCCCGGCCAAGTAATTAAACTCCAGCAAATCTTTAGGTTTTGGCCGTGTATTTCCAGGTAGGGCGTACCCAAAAGCCTGCTGATGAGCCTAACTTGGCAACTTATACCAAGGCGAAACCTTGCTATGAACACCTCAAAAACATAGATAATGTTTTATAAAACTAACTGACTGACATATAGATAGATTGGTTGGTTCCTAAGTTTAGAGGCTGCGACAACGCCGTCATGTAGCCCCGTGTACTTTGGGCGTGTGTAGAATCTGATAACCGGTGTTAATTGTGATGACTGTAATAGTGTGTGTTATCTGTTTTTTAATTTAAGTACTGCAACTTAGAATTTTTCAAATAGTTCCTACTTTTGCCGCCAAGCGCCACCGTCAAAGACTACTAAGCCAAGTTCAGAACTTAGCTACTAGACGCCACCACAGTCGGCTCTTGGCAACGAACGTAAAAACCTAAGAGCGTTTACATTCTTAACTCATCCAATTTAGCTTCACACAGGTGCAATTAGTGGAAGGTTCTTTAACATGCCATAAATCTATGACATGCGACCGCCGGCTTTACTTCCCCTCCGAAGGAAGGCATACTGAGGGATTTTTAACGCTCTTAAAAAATCCGACGGCTTCGGCCGGGTTTGAACCCGCTATCTTGGGCATAGAGGCTCAGCAAGCTACCGACTACGTCACCGAAGTCGCATATAGATAGATTAATAGATTATTATCGCGTAACAAACACTATTTTGGAAATACCGAAAATGGTGACATACTGTATATTATGGTCTCAAATATTTAAACATAGTTAATAAACACTGCATTGAACTCTGTGATAAGGACAACTTGTCAATAATAATAGTCTACTACTACTACTACTACTAATAATAATAATAATAATAATAATAATAATAATAATGATGATAATAATAATAATAATAATAAATGTTAAATGTAGTTTGCCCCTTAAAACAACAATAACTAACTAAATGTAGTTTCAATTACTGTGGTTTTAGGGACGCCAGGGTACCGGAACTTTTTTCTATACCGTAAGCGAATTCTTCAGCTTGCAAGTCAATTAATCACTACGATCTCTCGCATTTAAGCACCTTGAAATGCGGTACTCAGCCGGCCACTGACTATAGCAACAATAAGTGACACGATAAGGAAGGAAGGAAGGAACCTCTTCCCATTTACTTGTTCCTTCTCAGCGCCGGCGTCGCATTTTAGTAACCTATGACAGTCACTGTCGTAAACTGAACGTGATATCTATTGCTGGCTATCATTTACATGCTCTTCCATTATGGACATATTTTGTATAGTATCAATGACATCACAATATGTAGTACATCCAGCAACTCAGACCTCCAATTTCTCGTCCCCCACATGAAAATGAAAACCCACAGCCTGCTTCCAGTCTCCAACCGGGTCAGGAATGGAATGAATGAAGCCCCCATCTAGCGGCGAGGATATGAACTGTGCCGGCTGCCGAGGCCTGACGCACTCCTCTGGGGCAATGATTAAATGAATGACAGATGAAATGAAATGATAGTGGAGATTGTTGCTGGAATGAAATTTTGACAGGGAAAACCGGAGTACCCGGAGAAAAACCTGTTTGCCTCCGTTTTGTCCAGCACAGATCTCACATGGAGTGACCGGGATTTGAACCACGGACCCAGCGGTGAGAGGCCGGCGTGCTGCCGCCTAAGCCACGGAGGCTTTTCGTCCCCCACATCCTACCGCTAATAGGTTGCACAGGTGCGCGATACGGGGGAGAGGTTCAGAAAACAAACCGAGCACACAAGAGCTATTGGTACGCCAGAAAGTATAGAAAATGTAGTGGAGTTTAATCCTTCACAATGTGGATGTAAATATTTCCCTGTCGGGATCACCTCAATACACAGCACACGCCACTCGATCACGCATTTGGCACATGAAGGTAAACTGAACCGCTGCAGACCACTGCCAACTCGCGAGTGCGAATACGAGTGCCAGAACACACGTCACATTCCGCCGCGTGACGTGCACACCTCCATATCGCACAAACCGAGCAACATGTCGACCAATTAGGGCGCCATGCCACCCTCCGGCTTCGGGCAATGCGCTCCTGTAATACTGTACAATGACCTTCTCACAGAGCTGTGTGTCCAAGAAGACACCTGAGCCACCAGATGAAACTGATACGTCGCGTCGTGCACTGGACTTCCGTGTGAACTGTCAATGGGAATCATTCCGAATTGTGTCCACTGGAGACGTATATTGATTGCTGCTATTAGGACATGGGGACATCTTGGTCATCAGCCCCTTGTACTTGACTAATAACCTGTGTTTCCTTGATGACTAGGGTGTGTGTGTAGCTGTATTAGAGACAGGGATGGGGGTAGGTGTCCCAGGAATTAAAACAAGGCATATCTCTGGAGTGTGGAATAAGAAAAAGAGTAA
The DNA here is from genome assembly GCA_946902985.2 of Meconema thalassinum. Classification (NCBI taxonomy): domain Eukaryota; kingdom Metazoa; phylum Arthropoda; class Insecta; order Orthoptera; family Tettigoniidae; genus Meconema; species Meconema thalassinum. The sequence continues at coordinate 382,800,690 of OX336392.1, read as the reverse complement.
AACCACAATCAAGACAGCCACTGTCAGCACCAGAATTCGAATCACCGATCTCCGGACTTACTACGCCGCTTGGTGCACTTACAATGAGCAACATGGTACAATTGGAGCAACTTACTGTTACTCTTAGGAGCAATTCCTAATCTCCCTCATTCGCACAACAATCCAAACATTTAAGTTAAATAAGGAAACATACATTGTCTCAGTCTTCTAACTGAAATTTAAATGCATGCTGTACAGTAAAATCTCGATTATCCGCGGGCGGTTTATCCGCTTTGCGGATTATCCGCGGTGCCTGTAGGAGAACATTTTTATAAGGAAGGAAGCTTTTGAAACCAAAAATTATTTCTCAAAAATTGAAATAAAGTTACTAAATACTTAAACGTAATAAAAATCGTAAATCGCAAATACAGTACAGTACACGTAATAATGTACAGTACAAATCGAGTACAGTAGTTCAGTATTACTCAAGAGGGAGAGGAATACCAAGACGACGTTCCACTCAGCATCCTAGCTAATTTAGCTAAATCTGTTGCCGGAGGTGTTGATGTAAATGAGGAAAATATCGTTGAGTGGATCGAATGTGATGCCAATGAACCGAGCTTTGAGCACCTCACAGATGAAAACATCATAAATCAAGTACGAGGGATTTAATCGGTTGAATCGGAAGACAATGAGGAGACTCAGATACAGAGGACCGTTACTCATGATGCAGCATTAGGACACATTGACAGGATTCTTGAATACCTTGAAGAGCAAGACGACGCATCACTTTGTGACAAGATGGTGTTGAGAAAACTCAAATCACAAATAATGAAAAAGTGTTTCACTACGAAAAATCAAAAGCAAATGACCATTTTTTGTTTGTTTAACAGTAAACAAGACTTTATAATAACATACATAACATCGACTGAGTTTTGTTATCATGTACGTCCTTTTATTGTATAATAAACTTATTTAAAGCATTTGTAAGTTGTATTTCTGTGCCTTCGACCTTTGTTTAACCATTACCAGCAATTTTGCGGCTTATCCGCGAAATTCGATTATCCGTGGTATCCGCGCCAGTCAATTCCGCGGATAACCGGGAGTTTACTGTACTTATAATTGACTTACCAGCTTTTACAAGTAAGGGATTAGATGGGACAACATCCCATTGGCTGGAAATATATTTTACATTGTATTGTATTGTATCTGCGGCAAGTCCACTGCGAGTATAACAGTCCAAATGTTTCCTCCCTCTTGTCCAAGTCCTCTATGGCCATAATATGTTATGTTTTATCTTACATTTGTTATGTATTAGTTTTCCATGACGATGCTAAAAGGCGAAACCAGTCTGATTTAAGTTTTGAATATAAAGTGGAAGTACAAACGATATTTATTTATACAATATATTTCTAATTAATAACACTAGTTCTGTAAATGAATTGCTGGCACACTCAACAGTTTAGGTTGTGAGAGAGCAGACTAACCTGTTACAGTCGGCCACCATGACTGTTGACAAAGCGTCACAAATTATATTTCTTATTAGAAGCACAGTGCCCTAATGACCACTTTCGTCAGAGTAAGAAATAGAGATGGTAACAAGCAATGTTCAGTTAATCGATTAATTTGAAATTAATCGAAAACTTTTAATCGATCAATCGACTGTCAGTTGAATCGATTAATGGACTAAGTGAATAAAAGATTAACCGGTTAACCGGAGAATCTATTAACTGGATTAGCAGACATGATGATGATGATGATGATAATTGTTGTTTTAAGGGGCCTAACATCTAGGTTATCGGCCCCTGATGGTTTGGGTGATCGTGAAGATGAAAATGAAAAGCGAACTTAAAACGAAAACTAACTACTAACCTACATACTAGAAGAAGAAATGGAAAACTAAAGGAGAATAAGGCAAATAAAGGACATGAGGAAAAGAAATGCCCTCAACCCTCGAAGAAGGTGGATTGAGGGACTTGGAAGGAACGAGAGCCATGAAAAGCAGATAGGAAAGTGAAAGAGGAGAGGGTCCGCCCCCAAAGGTAAGGGACAAAAGGGGAAAACGGACCCAGCTCAGGAATCCCTCGGGGTCGCCAACTCCCGAACTCACCAGCCGTGAGCCCCTGAGGGTGTAGCATTATGTAGGGTGCACCAGAAGTGGTGGGGCTACATACACCCGGCCTCCTTGAGGGCCTTGAGCAGAAGGCAGGAGATAACATGAAAATAAAAAGAAGGCTGACCCCTCGCAGAAAGAGGGAATCAGAAAAGATGAGACAAGGGCCAATTAAGGCGGGAAAGGAAGAGACTCCCTAGGCCTCGGATACCCTAATACCGTCGGGGTCGGAAGAGACACGATATAAGAGAATAAGTTTTAACATGAGAGGTCATCGCTTAAGTTGAGTTATGCTATTTTCGGAATGATGTATAGATATCTATAACAGATTCCTTTTGCCTAAATATACAAAGTGTCCCTCCTTGTTTATGTTAAAAATAACCAAAAAAGAGTCATTGACTGCGGAAGGACAAACGCCACATTGGGGAGGTTTAAAAAAAAAACAAAAAAAAAAAAAAAAAAAACGGCAGAGTTTTCAGCAATGATTTTGGATCTTTGGTCAATGTTTAGAATTTAGGACATGAACATTTTTGTTTTACTTCGCTTTAGCCTAGTATTCACAAAGAATGTACATTATTTTAGAAAATATGATGGACTACAATATATTTTTATTAATTAAATGTATTTTTTCTTCTGTGAGAACGCAAAGAAGCAAAGTACATCGATTAATCGACAAGAATTACATCTGGTAGCGAAAGTTGGAACTACTTGAAATAGAACGGAACTTGTAGCTTACTCTAAGGGTGTCCACTGGAAGCAGCTATAGACTCTGGCGAGCCGAACATGTCCTCGGACACACTCGGCACTAAAAGCCATGCGGTAGATAAATGAATGAAATAAATTCGACCAACCAACCAACCAACCGACCAATCGATTATTACTTATTTTTTGCAATTAATCGATTTTCTGCTTCGATTATTCGATAACTGAAATTAATCGATTAAAAATCCAAGCCCTAGTAAGAAATAAACTGAAATGTTGCATCAAAAACGAAACGTTGGCTTTAAAATCTATAATTCTGCAAATAACTGAAATGTTGAGATTTTTCTGGACTAAAACCAACATCAGCTATATAACCGGATTTCGTGAATCTATCATTCGTGAAAACTACTCTATAGCTACTTATGAAAGGTAAAAACCGATGGGGAGCTATGCTATGAGTATTAACAACTGCCGGCGTACCTACAGGATTTAGTTTGCCGGATGTTGTGGTAAATGAACTCGCCGGAACTACGTAAGAGAGTTATTTGCAAGTGCTGTAATTCAGTAGGCGATGGGAGCAAAACTAATTTCTCCTATGCCTGAGACAGCTACTTGGAATATCGGACGCTGCGATCGTGGAAGATCGCCAGCCGTATCTTGGGCAACATTACTCATGGCGTATATAAAGGCGTCCTTCAGTACCCTCATGCTCACAATGACTCACAATGTACATGGGATTGCGGTCACCAATCCTGTCAACAAATAATAACTATCGAGATCAGCCACTAATTAAGAAAAACAGACTTGAGACAGAGGCAGCTTCGAAATCATCTTTCTTGTCTTCCAAGGTCTGTAACCCTGCGGTATACAAAGCTCTAACCCCTACAAGCCATGCCAACTGCATATCATTACTGCTGTACAAATTATCTACATCTACCCGGTCAGTATTACATCTCACTGCACGAAGAAGAAAAATCCATGTTAATCTATACCACTTCAACAGGACGCAAAATATAACGGATATTCACGAATTTTGATTATATTCGCGATTTTCGGAGTTTGTGCAATTTTTCACAAAATTCACCTGATTTTTAGCCTACTTTCTATTTTTTTTTTCAAAAAAATGAAAGTAGACTTATGGAATCTACACGAGCCAAAGTCTGTCTGCGTGTGAGTGAGTGAGTGAGTGAGTGAGTGTGTGTGTGTGTGTGTGTGTGTGTATATTCTGCCCCTCCCCCCTATCAATTCAAACACGACGAAACCGAACTGAAAGAAATTTGGTACAGAGGTAGCACTAGCAAAGAGCACCTCAGTGTCAATGCGTTTTAGCTTTTTATACTGTCGCCAACTTTACTACAGTAAGACTTAATGACGGCCAATCAAATTGTCAAAACTTGAAATTAAATTACGACCAAACTTATCATCGGATCTTACCAAATTTGGCAAAACCATACCTTCGCATGGGACGCATCTTGCACCCAAACTACGAGGCCATCAGCCATACCATTTCAGGATGGCGGTCGTGTAAATTATGCAAGCTTTATAATCCATTACTTGGGAACCACCAGTACCCATTATCGAACTGTTCTAAAGAACGAGGCCCGATCGAAATTAGAAATTTATATTATAATATTATACTGCAGGTGATTTTTAAAAGCTGAGCCATCTCGGTTACAAGACAAGATGGCAGCTGATCTCTCATTCTTACCTATATCTCACTAATTTGAATACGGTGCATGCAATATAGCCTAATGATAGAAATAATATAAACTTTGTATGAAATGAATTATAATGAATATATACTCCAGTGAATAAATCGTTTAGTCCAAGTCATTATTTGCTAAGACGTTGTATGTAAATCGATTGATAAAGTTTGACCTGGTGGACACGTTTGGCTCTATGGTTCGAGCTTTGGTCTTTCATCCGGCCGGTTGGGGTTCAAAACCTATCAGAGTTGTATTTGTTTGCTTGATTTTTTATATTAATTGTTTTTTAAGTACTGATAGGTTATAAAATTAGCGTTATGTTGTGCATTTTGCAATGGAAAATATATATTTAATTAAAACAACGTTCCCACCTGATCTGCACGAGTGACATCTACTAGCAACCAGTTGAACTATGCGTTTGCTAACCACAGCCTACTAGATGCGAGCTGCGCTCTAGACCGGCCTTGACATCCCCAGTTAGTGAACCCATGCATACGGGGTGTTTGAAAAAATTCCTCTTGTTGCCGATAGAGCACATTCACCCCAAAGGATAGGCGTGATTAAAAATTAGCTGTGCAGTAGGTTTATTAAAGGTGTTTCTCCCAGTGATACGTTTAGACCAACGAAGATCTGTTTCAGTTTCAATTATTGTAAGTACTCAGTGTTAATATCCTGAATTCCTTCGTTGTTGGGAGTGTTTTCAGATGAAATTGTAAAATGCTGGGGTAAATTATGAACTATGGTTTGAACGCCGCTTCTTAAATTCATTCATTTGTCATACTGTTGTGTGCCATTTTGCACTTCGAACAGGAAGACAATAGGAGGTGATAAGGACAAAGAGTTGTAACTATACCCATACATTTAGGAGAAAGTAGGCTATATGTTCCTTCCTAAACATCTTGTTTATTAATGCAGTTTTCGTAAAACGACCGATGTTGACAATGAGAGATTCTTATAAAATTCAATTGTTTCCACTACCAAAAAATGAAGTCGTGTCAATCGGCAGCCATGTTCAAAATACAAGCAGGTTAACAGTTACAGACCACAGGACTTGGGGGGGGGAAGAGAGCCACACTTTTACTACTATCATGCTTCTCTTGGAAGAAATTGAGTGATTATCCATATTGCAAACTACACACATCAAAAAAAGTTTTGCATCACCTCGGTTCCCAGATCTCCGGCATATAGACGTTGACTGTGTATATTGTATCAAAGATACAGTCCCTTTGACTGTTCATAGATGTCACTAAAACTGCTCAAAGATGTAAACAACCATGCATGAGCAGGGCCTATTAGACGGAGGGGGTACGACAGCCGATCAGTTCCAGTCATTCCACCAGGACGAAGGTACGCTGCTCATGTTGTCTGTAGTTCTACCATGCCTAGAAGGTCAATACCGCAGTTCGATCGCGTCCGCATTGTTACTTTGTGTCAAGAAGGGCTCTCAACAAGGGAAGTTTCCAGGCGTCTCAGAGTGAACCAAAGCGATGTTGTTCGGACATGGAGGAGGTACAGAGATACAGGAACTGTCGATGACAGGCCTCGCTCAGGCCGCCCAAGGGCTACTACTGTAGTGGATGACCGCTACTTACGGATTGCCGCTCGGAGGAACCCTGACAGCAATGCCACCATGTTGAATAATGCGTTTCGTTCAGCCACAGGACGTCGTGTTTCAACTCAAACTGTGCGCAATAGGCTGCATGATGCGCAACTTCACTCCCGACGTCCATGGCGAGGTCCAGCTTTGCAACCCAGACACCATGCAGCGCGGTACAGATGGGCCCAACAACATGCTGAATGGACCCCACAGAATTGGCATCACGTTCTCTTCACCGATGAGTGTCGCATATGCCTTCAACCAGACAATCGTCGGAGACGTGTTTGGAGGCACCCTGGTCAGGCTGAACGTCTTAGACACACTGTCCAGCGAGTGCAGCAAGGTGGTGGTTCCCTGATGTTTTGGGGTGGCATTATGTGGGGCCGACGTACGCCACTGGTGGTCATGGAAGGCTCCGAAACGGCTTTACGATACCTGAATGACATCCTCCGACCCATAGTGCACCCATATCGGCAGAATATTGGAGAGGCATTTGTCTTCATGGACGACAATTCTCGACCTCATCGTGCACATCTTGTGAATGCGTTCCTTCAAGATAACGACATCGCTCGACTACAGTGGCCAGCATGTTCGCCAGACATGAACTCTATCGAACATGCCTGGGATATGTTGAAAAGGGCTGTTTATGGACGTCTTGACCCACCAACCACTCAGAGATTTACGCCGAATTGTCGTTGAGGAGTGGGACAATTTGGACCAACAGTGTCTTGATGAACTTGTGGATAGTATGCCACGACGAATACAGGCATGCATCAATGCAAGAGGACGGGCTACTGGGTATTAGAGGTAGTGGTGTGTACTGCAATCTGGACCACAAATGCTGAAAGTCTAGCTGTATGATGGTACAACATGCAATGTGTGGGTCTCATGAGCAATAAAACGAGCTGAAATGTTGTTTGTGTTGATCTCTATTCCCTTTGTATTTAAAGGTTCCGGAACTCTTGGAACCGAGGTGATGCAAAACTTTTTTTTATGTGTGTAGATTAAACTGTATGTTAGTTTAGTTAGTTAGTTATTGTTGTTTTAAGGGGCGGAACTACGAGGTCATCTGCCCCAAACTGTATGTCAATGACTCTTCCATTTGTAGCCTTTTGCAAGTGAATGTACAGCATTAACCCGTCGAGTGCTTTGCTCGTTTATAAACTGTGCACAAAAACGTTATTTTTTTCAAATTCACCATTCGCTTTAGAGTGCCGAGTTGCCGAGTCGATCTCTGGCATGTTCTGCCATCTGTTGGGCATTATGTAGTAGGCATACAGTTTGAGTTTGAATAGGCTATTTGCTTCTGGAAGTAGCTAAAAGAGCATTTTGTAAACGTCTGCCCGCTACAGCTGGAGTTCATCTGTAATGTAAACAAGCATGGCGGAATGACAAACCAATTCTTCACTTCACGTTGGGATTTCGGATCAATGAATATCAGTTTTGTACCAGTAGACAGGAACTAGTATTACTTGCCTACTGATTTTAGGAAATTATTTTATTTATGGTATGGAAATGAGGAAAATGTGGGCATAAAATTTTATTTCAATTCGTCTCAAAATGAAAATTTATATAATCGTAGGATTTTGAATTTATATTTAGATTAATAAAGAACTAAACCCATACATATTTTAACACCCCTCTTCTCTGATAGCCTATGTTAAAAATTACAACTTATACTATGTCTTTAAAGAAGCACTGAGGTAGAAAACAACTCAGCACTTAGAAGGTTAAGGAAAATCCTCAGGGGAGGGGGTTATATTTTGCTTTTAAAAAATCAGTGAAGTTCTCTGAGAAAAAAAGGTGTCTTTTTTATATCGGTTTGATGTTAACTCTTAAGATATTACAAAGTGCATTGAATGCCCACTTGATATTTGACTTTATTATAAGATTTCCACACTTTTGCATTAAAAATATATATTTCGAATGCTATTTATGTAGAAACCTGGGGATCTTTTGTTTTGTAGAGGAAACTCAATTTCATATAACACTAAATGCGCCATCAAAAGCATAAAAAAGTGTATATGTGTTTGCTGTGATAGCAAATAGCTTATTTCCGCCCGGATCACAGACTTTAATGTCCAATGGTTAAATTTCTGTAAAACATAATTTATTTGCACATTTGACCCAGTTCCACAGGAATTAATAGAGGTAGAGAGTTGAAAGTTTCACCATTTGTTTGTCATGCTGTGTGTGTTGTTTGGCAGTGAAATTATTCAGCCAAGTGAAAGAACATCACATATAACCCAAGTGTAAAACAATTTCCTCCAATCATCTACATTTTAAAAAGAAGTTGTGAAACGGTACGCTGTAGGTTAACGATTTTACTAGTGTGAATAGAAATCGCTACATACTCACACATAAATTTCAATGTGTGTATTGGTTGCTGATATAACGGGGCTTCATTCTTCATGATTTAACATGGCGGTGTAGGGATAGCTGACTCTCCCTTAATGTGTTATCGGTATTTTCCTGAACATTGTTTTGAGTAGTATCTAGTATTGTGCTTTTCGCGCAGTTTTTATTGCGATCGAATTTTGACGAACACAACGTAATAATACATTTTTGATCTCCTTAGTGGCTTTTCCGATAGTTATCAACGACTTACCTCGCATTTGGAAAAGAGCACTTTTCTGTACTTTTTATCATATAAAAAATGTCTAAGATATTTCCCTAGGAAATATTACTAGAAACTGGGCCTAGATACGTAATACGATTATCCGTGGATCAAGAATGCGAGCAGCGTTTCAGGAATATTTGGTGTCTCAAGTTTTTGACTCAATTGGCATTTGGAAGTACTTTACAATGTCCAGAGTTCAGTAGCGTCAGGGTAGAGTAATTATATTACATACTTATCGGTAAAAAAAAAAACCACACACACATAGAGCACACATAATAAATTAATAATACACATAAGATAGCATTTTACGTGTGGGTGCACGATTGTTGATTGCACGGGTTTCGTTAGCAGTCGGCTCGGCAATTATCATAACCGATCGCAGAGGACAGACTGGATCTCAACTAGGGCTGTACATACCCAAACATCGAATTGTTCGAATAATTTCGAATAAAAATAGTCCTAGTCTACTATTCGAATTTCCAACCTATTCAAGAATTCGAATTTAGAAATATTGGCATTAGTGAATTAACCATCTATTCAGTCAATAATAGGATGAGTTACATCGTTGAAATGTTCGAATAATTATAATAAACATGGAAAGAAAGAAAGAAAGAAAGAAAGAAAGAAAGAAAGAAAGAAAGAAAGAAAGAAACTGTGATGCTTATTTTGAACTTGGATTCGCCCCTGCTTAACAACTCGTCCACTGGACATATTTTTTCGCACAAATTGCTGTAATTTTCTGATACTTATCATCTTCGAATAATTCAAATATTTGAACCGTTCGACTTTAATAATCGATTACCTCGAATGTTCGTAAGATTCGAACAACCGCAGTATTCGGACATCAGCATTGTTCGATCGAAAATTCGAATAATACTTCGAATAATTTATTCGATTTTATAATTGGCGAATATCCTTACTAGGTGAATTAATCGAATATTTGAATAATATGCACAACCCTAATCTCAACATTCCGGCGCAAAGGGTTATACGCAAGTGTTTAGTATGCGCAGTGAAGGGCTAGCACTCGGCAGCTGGGCGACTATTATAGGCAAGCTCTCTACTTGCCTGCCGCAACGAAGAGGTTTTCTTCAGTGAATTGGCGCTCAGTTTGAAGTTAAACAGACTTTCTTGAGAGCGGACAATTTCTAACATTCTGAAAACATATTTTTTCGCACAAATTGCTGTAATTTTCTGATACGTATCATCTTTGTAACACGATAAAGAATGTAAATGTTTCAAATATGCACTCAAGTCTCGATTTCCCGAATCGTAACGGTATGTCAAAATTAATTATACTAATTCGAGTTATGGAGATACACAGGAATAATAATAATAATAATAATAATAATAATAATAATAATAATAATAAAGTTATTTGTTTTACGTCCCTTTTGACTACTGCGGCTTTTTAGGGACATCGGGGTGCCAGAATGTTGCCCCAAAGGGAGCCTTAACGTGCCAGTAAATCTACTGACACGGCTCCCTCGCATTTCCGCACCCTCAAATGCTAGCTGACTGCGCCAGGATTCGATCCTACAACCTTGGGAACAGCAAGCAAGAACGTTACCGCTGTGCCCCGCAGCCAACCGATACGCAGGAAAAATGTTACGTTAGGGATATAGTGATCGCAAAATTCAATGTGCTGTCTGTAACTAAAGTGATGTGACGTTTAAAACGCGACAATGTGCTCTGTAGTGAAACTGGTGGATGCTCTGCGCTGAAAATAGGGGAACATAACCTACATTTCTACCATATGAATCAAGGAAAAGAGAAACTACAGAACGTAAATACTGAAATAAGAAAAATTAAATAAAAAGAGCAAAATAAATCGCCTTACAGCACTTTAAAAAAATGACGAAAATCGATTAGTTTACCGCGGAGGCTATCAGCGCCTCCTGCGGTTTGGGTCGATATGAGATTCTATCGATATCATAGTTCAGTATAGAATTTGAATACAGTTGCCTCAATTACAGTAATCAGTGGAAAATTCGAATTAGAGTTGCACTGTAAAAATACGTAGGCCAACATGTCCGAGATAGAGAACAAGTTTAAGTGCCAGTGATATAACACTGTTCAACAATAAAAAATTTACCTGAAGAAAAATACCCAATCTTTATAGATTTTGGTACGCTGAATTCGAAAATGACAATTTTTCTTTTTAGCTCCCGTTTTCGTGCTATTTGAAGTTTGTTACGTCCTTATTTTTGTTTTAGGTCTCTTTTTTTTTCTTATTTCAGGAATGCCAATGAATGTTGGGTTTTGTTTCTAGCTTACACAGTGTAAGATTGCTCGTCTTCCGTAGTGATCCATTGTGTATTGAGACACGAGTTTCTGAGTTACTGTGTGGAATCAAACTGCTGTTATAATGCCCCGCAGATGTGCTAATAACCTCAACAATTCTTGGCCCATTATTAACATGTGAAGAACATAAAAGTTTCAATAACTTCCAAATCTGAGCTAATCTAGAATGTTAACTGTCTTTTCAACTACAACACACTCAAATCAACTATTTAATAAACACAAAGTTAAAATTTGTTGTCTAGTGTAATTTAACCTTCGAGATATCGAAAAATTCGGAAGTTTGTTTGGAAAATAATAATTACTTCGAGTAATCAAAAATTTGAGTGATAGATGTTCGAGATATCAAGGTTCGGCTGTATTTAATATTTCTTCCACAAAATAGGCAAGCATGAAAATCGAAAGTAAGAGCACGGCCAAGATTCTTACCTAACAATTTGGCTGGACAGTTCTCATGGATTACTAACCGACGCGACGGCTGCCCTTCCTGGGGGCAGTATTACACGGCCGTTGGTGTTCTCAACATCAAAATTCTGACAGGTTATCAGATCCCATACATACATTCATTCAAGTACACGGGGTTGGAGTCCCAATACCCTAAAAGGAATAACAACGACTTTAATCCCCAGTAATTAACAGAACCTGAAGAAAACTCGCGCTGAGTAACGCTCCAGGACCGTACTAAGCCATGTTAGAGGTTCGAACCCTGGCGCTAACATCGGTTTCCACACTCTCCAGATAAACGTCGGAATGGTACTAAAGCTACTAAAGTCATCACTACAGTTCGGAAGTGTAAGACGTATAAAAGTACAGAATATGCCCTAAAATCTAGCTAAATATGACCATAAATCGGAAAAATTCACACTCATGCTTGCCACGGTGGGTGAGTGGTTATCGTGCCGGACTACCAACCCCAAGCTTGCAGGTTCACTCCTGGCCGTGGTAAATGATTTTTGAAAGGCGACAAAAATCTCGGCACATATGTCATACGTTGTTGGCATGCTAAATAACCCATTTGAATTCAGTAGGCCGTGTTCATAATGGCAAAATTAATATCGGGATTTTCCACCAACACAAAGTTCCTCCTTTCTCTACTAGAAATCGCTATTGTGTCAAGGAGTTTAGATATGTAACCTCCTTGACTTTCATAGCGCTCCAAGGAAAGACAAAAATTCGACATGCAAGCTGCCCTCTGTGCGCAAATAACAAAGCTGGCACCCGAGACCATACAATATCATTATTATTATTTTGAAATTTCAGGCAAAATAAGCTCAAGAAAAAAATTACTGTTCCTTAACTTTCAAACCTTAATCACAAAAACACAGGTTATCAGAAAAATATACTCGCAAAATTCACGCCCTTGATACAGACTAGCGCAACAGTAACAACTCATCTAACGAAACTGAACTTCCACAGAATACTGGCATAGCTCTACAACAATGAACAGAACAATTAAATAACTAGTGCATGGACCGCGATCTTACCCTCGCATCAGCGTCGACCTCTGGACCATCCATTCCCACGAGCTGAATAAATACTGCTCGCCCACCTCTTATCAATTCAGAAGATATCGAAGGAGTTTATATCTCGTTGTAACCTATCCGAATCTCTATGTAAACAGGCCCAGGAGAGACTAACACCAAGATTATCCTAACTCGTCACTTCACCGGTAGGTGACGTAATAGTGCGTAACAAAATATAATTGTTATTGAAACTTTCAATCGGTCAACACAAAATAATTCTTATTACTGGAACATGTGAAAAAATAACCTGAAATAAATTGTGATTATATACACTGCCGGAAAAAATAAATTAGGTTACCTGAAAAGACGACGTTGATTTTGATCCGATGGCGGCAGATGCCACCTGGGGGATAGTAGATGCAACGTCGTCCGCCAACAGACAGCGTAGTGGCATAGCTACCAGAGCGCCATCTGTGTGTACCATACGGCTCATTGTGGTGCGAACATGTGAAGCAAGCAAGTAATGCCACGGTGACGCACTCTTGCTTCCTGCAGCTAACCGAGCGAGATTGAAAGGGGTGAAATTGTGGCCGCGGGATGGTCCTCTCGGAGAATTGCCACACAAGTTGGACGTGCTGTGCTGTGTCCGTTGTGCAAGGATGCACGTGAACATTCTCACAACCGTAGACGAGGTTCTGGACGTCCACGCAGCACAGACGTCCGCCAGGATCATCGTATTGTAAGGGCAGCAGTGGCAGATCGTACAGCTACCACATCACAGATACGAGGGTTTGTGAGCCCAGAAGTGTCAACACGAACTGTTGCGAACCGGTTACTAGCAGTGGGACTACGGTCACGCACACATTTAGTCCGTCTTCCACTCTCGCCACAGAATCGACATGCACGGCTAGACTGGTGCCGTCCGAGGATCACTTGGAAGATGGAATGGCGCACCGTGGTCTTCAGCGATGAAAGCAGATTCTGTCTGCACACAAGTGATGGTCGTTGGCGCGTTCGACGTAGACCTGGTGAGCGCTGTCTCGTAGAGTGCATTCGTTCAAGACACACCGGCCCCACCCCAGGCCTTATGGTCTTGCAACAAGAAGGGAATGTGTTGTTCCAACAGGATAATGCTCGCCCACACACTACCCGTGCAACTCAACGTGCACTGCAAGACGTGCAGCAACTTCCCTGGCCAGCACGATCACCAGACTTGTGGGACATGATGGGCCGACCAGTGACTCGTGCGACTCGTCCACCCACAACTCTTAAAGAACTATGTGAACAGGTCGAGCAGGCGTGGAATAACGTATCCCAAGACAGTATTCGCCATCTGTATGATCGACTGGATGCAAGAGTCAGTGCCTGCATTGCCGCCCGTGGAGGCTACACCTCGTACTAATATGGGGGTTTCAGCATGGGTCGAACCGCTTGACCTATTTATCTGTATATTTAATCATTTAATGTACTCCATATGCACTGTTGCCACAATAAATCTTGAGTGAATTGGTACCCTCTAAAAGGGTGACCTATTTTTCTTTTCCGGCAGTGTATATTGTTATAGAATATTGAAGGAGAAAAATAAGGGATGACATGTTTCGCTCGTCAAGCGAGCATCATCAGATCCAAATTTGCAAGACAAATGACCAGGTTTTACCTAAAAAAAACTTCCTGATTCTTGCATGTGGCTATCTTCAAATAAGCTAGGTTTTATCTACCAATCCTTCCACATCCTTGCATGCGGCTACCTCCAAATAAGCCAGGTTATTCTTGTAGGCAATCTTTCCTTTCTGCCTATGGAGTATTCCCCTGGTCTTTCGTCTACCATTACCAACTTATGTTCCTAACCTAAACGATGATGCCCGGTAGAGTACTGGGACAGGCAGAAAGCCTCGCACGGCTCATCCCACCCCCATCTGCATTTTCTACAAGAATTAGTAACTAACAATCATGCGGATGGAGTAGGGGAGGGGGGCACTTTCAGGGCCTCCCGGAATAAAAAAGGGAAACGAAAAGAATCTGTACCTTACAAAAATAAAAGAAAAGTGCATGTTGCCATGGTTGTGGCCCGCACTGGAACATTTAGTATTGTTTCTCGTATAGAGACGTTTAAGTAAGCTTTATTTGGTCCTTCTACGACAAATTACCGTTATTTATGGCGAGACCCCTTGTCAACTCATAACAAACATTGTCCAAAAAAAAACAGTTATTGTTAATGTTTTTTCGTCCCTTCTAACTATTATGTTTCTTAGAGATGCTGGGGTGCCATAATTTTGCCCTGAAGGGAATCTATAACATATTGTTACGGCTGTGAGTTTGTGTCATCGCTCGCCGCATGAGTCACAACTGCCCCAGGGCTGGGATGTGGCCTGCCTCCTGTATTGCCTGCGCCTTATGCAACAGGGCTACTAGGACAAAGGGATAGTCCAGAATATTCGTGACTGGACCAGCGATGGAAACCTCGAGAAGCCGTGAACCCTGGATGGATCTAGAAGCATTTATTGAGTCACCGGCCTGCTATATAAGGGCGACCTGCCAAGCAGTGGTTCTTGTTGTGTTTTATGAGCTAGTGCGAGTGTTTATCCTGGGCGACAGTAGTGTGGTGACTTGCGAAATCCCTAGTGAAGCTGATTCTCTTGACACCGAGGAAGTGATTGTGGTGCTTGTGAAACAGTGCATAGTACAGTGACATACCTAGTGCAGCTATTTCCAGCTAGCGTACGGGAACGGACGCATTAGCGAAGAGGATTAACTGTGGTCTGTTGACAAGTGAAAGGGAAAGTATTCTCGACGTGAGGAAACTGGAGTAAGGTAATAATTGCTGTTGAGTAGTGTATTTTTCTGGCTGCAATAAAATTAATTATTTCTTTAAGCAGTAATTGATGTTGTGCTTTATACCCATCGTAATCCAGTTAACAAAGGTGCCACTGGGGGTGGCACGTAACAACTGGTGTCAGAAGCCGGATTACGAACTCAAGCACAACACCTGACGGTCCTGGTTTCAAAACCCGAGCAGGTCATTTTCTCTAATTTTCCTGTGAGTGCATGCCCTTTACAAGACAAACAACTAAAATGGAGGAGAAATTGGCAGCATTGCTAGAAAATTTAAATGGCATGGAAACCAAGATGGAGGACGGCCAGAAGAATTTAACCAAGGAGCTAACTGCCAAATTAGAAGACGGCCAGAAGAAGCTAGAAGACGGCCAGAAGAAGCTGGAAGACGGTCAAAATAAGTTAGCGGAGGACCTGAAGAAGATGGAGGACGGCCAGAAGAAGATGGAGGACGGCCAGAAGAAGTTAGCCGAGGACCTAACTGCCAAACTAGAAGACGGCCAGAAGAAGATGGAAGACTGTCAAAATAAGCTAGCGGAGGACCTGAAGAGGATAGAGGACGGCCAGAAGAAGATGGAAGACGGTCAGAATAAGTTGACACAGGACCTGAAGAAATTAGAACTGGGTCTGCGTGAGGGGTAAGCCTCCGTGGCTTAGGCGGCAGCACGCCGGCCTCTCACCGCTGGGTCCGTGGTTCAAATCCCGGTCACTCAATGTGAGATCTGTGCTGGACAAAACGGAGGCAGACAGGTTTTTCTCCGGGTACTCCGGTTTTCCCTGTCAAAATTTCATTCCAGCAACACTCTCCACTATCATTTCATTTGTCATTCATTTAATCATTGCCCCAGAGGAGTGCGTCAGGCCTCGGCAGCCGGCACAGTCCATATCCTCGCCGCTAGATGGGGGCTTCATTCATTCCATTCCTGACCCGGTCGGAGACTGGAAGCAGGCTGTGGATTTTCATTTTCTGCGTGAGGAAGTCACGGCAGTGGAAAAGAAGTTCGACGCCTTACAAGTGGAAGTTGCCGAGCTGCGCCAACGCCCGCTGATGGGGGTGGAGGAGAAATTCAACGTCTTACAAAAGGAAGTTGCCGAGCTGCGCCAACGCCCACTGACGGGGGTGGAGGAGCAATTCAACGCCTTGCAAGTGGAAGTTGCCGAGCTGTGCCAACGACCGCTGAAGGGGGTGGAGGAGAAATTCAACGCCTTACAAGTGGAAGTTGCCGAGCTGTGCCAACGTCCGCTGATGGAGGTGGAGGAGAAATTCAACGCCTTACAAAAGGAAGTTGCCGAGCTGCGCCAACGCCCACTGACGGGGGTGGAGGAGAAATTCAACGCTCTACGAGAGGAAGTTGCCGAGCTGCGCCAACGCCCGCCCACCGTTACACCGGGAATATCAGGAACGGGACATAGCAGAGTGACGCCCCCAACCTTCGACGGAAAGGTCCCGTGGAGCACCTACTTACGTCAGTTCGAGGCGGCCTGTTCCATAAATAACTGGAACACAGAAAAAGCTACAGCTCTCATTGTAGCGCTGAGAGGTGACGCCCTAACGTCCTTCAGGCCATCCCGACTGGATCCCAGGACTACGCTTCCCTGATCGCCAATATGGAGTCCCGATATCGAGATAGCCATCTTCAGCAGGCCTATCAGATGCAGCTCCGGACCCGGGTACAGAAGAACGCGGAAACCCTGCAGGAGTTCGAGATGGACATCGCACGCCTCGTAAGGCTCGCCTACCCAACAGCGCCGGCCGACTTTCTGGAGCAGATAGCGACGCAGACTTTCACCGACAGGCTACGGAACTCGGACACTCAACAGGCGCTGCGACTCGCGCGCAACAAGACCCTGGCAGATGCGTTGAGCAACGCACTTGAGTTCGAGACGGCCAAGCAGGTTTCTAGAATGCGCGCGCGGGTGCGTTAGCTGGACGTCGACGAACCAGCCAAAGCCGACAAGACCAAGCCCCTGGCCGATGAACTGATGGAGGCGCTAGGCCGGTTCTTCAAAAGTCGCAGTACCACCAACAAAATCGTAGCCGAAGAACATCCGGAGAGGCGGCCCGGAAGAGGACTACCGACCTGCTGGACCTGCCGTAAGAGAGGCCACCTGAGCAAGGACTGCGGTGATCGCCACCGCCAAGGGTTTCCTTCGGGACAGTCAGTCGTAGGGAAACCGCGCGGCCCAGGAAAGCAAGTATCAGCCAGCCTTGGGGGGCAGAGGTTGGCTTGTGACAGTCGTCAATCCCCGGCAGTCCAGGTTCGTGTGACGAAGCTACGGAGGGACAATAGCAGCCTGATGGTCGACGGAGTCGTCAACGGACAGAGCTGGCCCATGCTGATCGACACGGGAGCATCGAGGACCATCGTCAATCCCACCGTGATCCCGAAGTGGAGAGTGCAACCCACACAAAGGAACCTCCAGCTAATAACCGCGACCGGAGAGACCGCACCGGTACATGGCGAAGCATCACTGGAGCTCGTCGTTGGTCGACGGGTGATAAAGCATCCAGTGCTTGTGGCTGACGTATCAAACGAAGTGATCATCGGACTGGACTTCCTGGACCAGAACGACATCATCTTGGACTTGAGTACTAACACTCTGCACTTCGGAGGTGAGGAACTTTCTTTGCAACCAGCACACGAGGCCGTCACCGCACGACGAGTAAGGCTGAAAGAGGACGTCATCGTTCCTGCCAGGACGGAGGTCAGCGCCGCCGTAATTGTCGACGGAACTGCTGAGGGAGTGGCGGCTGTCATCGAGCCAAAATATGAGGACATCCAGACAAAAGGATTGCTAGTTGCCAAGACTCTCATCAACACGACGCCTCGGCCGTACGTCCGCCTGTCCAACCTGAACGACTACGATATTACGGTTCACCGGGACACCAACCTAGGAGTCTGCGAGCCCGTTACCTGGACTGCCCGCATCACAGAAACGACGGACGGACACCTGCAGACGCGCAACCGAAGAAGACGCGCCCTGCCAGAAGAACTACAGAAGCTGTACCAAGGATCCCAGGACCATTTAGACGAAGAGCAATCACGCCAACTTCAGGACCTGCTACGCGAATTCCAGGATGTCTTCTCCGTGGGGAGCAAAGACTTCGGCAGGACAAGCTTGGTCCAGCACAGAATCGACGTTGGGGACAGCGCACCGATTATGGCCCCATTCTGACGTGTCCCGCTCGCCAAGCAAGCCGAAGTCGACCGGATGGTAGAAGAGATGAAGGAGCAAGGGGTGATCGAGCCATCACATAGTCCTTGGAGTTCTCCGGTCGTGCTTGCGAAGAAGAAGGACGGTTCCACCAGGTTCTGCGTGGACTACAGGCGGGTGAACGACGTCACGAAGAAGGACAGCTACCCTCTACCCCGGATCGACGACACGCTGGACACCATATCAGGGTCAAGATGGTTCTCCACCTTGGATTTGAAGAGTGGCTACTGGCAAGTGGAGGTCCACCCTAAGGACCGCGAGAAAACGGCGTTCTCTGTGGGCAGCGGGCTCTGGCAGTTCACCGTCATGCCATTCGGTCTGTGCAACGCCCCTGCGACCTTCGAAAGGCTAATGGAGTCCATTTTGAGGGGACTACACTGGAAGACCTGCCTGGTATACCTAGACGACGTCATCATTCTGGGGAGGAGCTTCGAGGAGCACTACAGCAACCTGAAGGAGATCTTGTTGAAGCTACGGGCTGCCCAGCTGAAGTTGAGCCCCAAGAAGTGTCAGCTCTTCCAGAAGCGGGTCCAGTACCTTGGGCATATCGTCTGCGAGGAAGGGGTGCACACCGACCCAGAGAAGACCGCAGCTGTGAGGGAGTGGCCAGTTCCGAAGGACAAGTCCCAACTACGAAGCTTCCTGGGACTCTGCACTTATTACCGTCGCTTCGTGAGAGGATTCGCCGACATCGCCAAACCTTTACATCGACTGACTGAGAAGGACCAACTCTTCACGTGGACAGCAGAATGCCACAGTGCCTTCGAACAACTCAAGCAGGCTCTGTGCACCGCACCTATTCTGGCCTACCCCAGACCTGGAACAAGGTTCATCGTCGATACCGATGCCAGCGACTTTGGCATAGGGGGAATCCTGTCGCAAGTAGTGGACGGCGAGGAGAGAGTAGTGGCCTACTTCAGCAAGGCCTTGTCAAAGCCAGAAAGGAACTACTGCGTCACCAGGAAGGAGCTGCTCGCCATCGTGAAAACCATTGAACACTTCCACAAGTACCTGTACGGGCAAGAATTTCTCATCAGGACCGACCATGCATCCCTGCGGTGGCTCCTGAACTTCAAGCAGCACGAGGGTCAACTCGCGCGGTGGTTAGAGAGGCTTCAACAGTACAACTTTGAGATTCAGCACAGGGAAGGCCAGTTGCATTCTAACGCCGACGCCCTGTCACGAAGACCGTGCCCCGAAGACTGCACCTTCTGTGCCCGAAGGGAGGAGAACACCGGGATACAGTGCCGAAGGACTACCGTGGAACTTCATGGGAGCTGGAGCCGCGAATCTTTCACGCGGGCACAAGCTGAAGATGATGATCTGGGACTGATAGCCGAATGGAAGGGGGCCTGTGTCCCCAGACCCGGGTGGAACATTGTGAGTGACTGCAGCCCAAAGTTTAAGTCCTACTGGGCGCAGTGGGACTCGCTGATTGTAAGGGATGGCCTCATCTGCCGCGCCTGGGACAGCACCGACAGGAAGACATATCGGGAACAAGTCGTCGTTCTAAAGGCTATGACGGAGGAAGTCCTGAAGGAAGTTCATGGAGGATCATCTGGTGGACACCTAGGGAAGGAAGTCCTGAAGGAAGTTCATGGAGGATCATCTGGTGGACACCTAGGGATAAAGAAGACCCTGGAGAAGCTGAGAGAGCGGTTCTACTGGATCGGATGCCGAACAGACGTGGAGAACCACTGCGCGAGGTGCCACGATTGCGCAGCCAGCAAGGGCCCAGGACGAAGACGACGGGGTCCACTGAAGACCTACAACGTGGGCGGCCCCATGGAGAGAGTGGCCATCGATGTTGCTGGGCCATTCCCGTTAAGCGAGGCAGGGAACCGCTACATATTAGTCGTCAGCGACTACTTTACCAAATGGCCGGAGGCGTATGCGCTCCCTAACCAAGAAGCCGCGACGATCGCAGAGACCCTGGTGAAGGAATTCGTCAGCCGGTACGGAGTACCCCTGGAGCTGCACTCCGACCAAGGGAGGAACTTCGAGTCGCAGATGTTCCAGAACCTATGCCAGCTGCTGTGAATCCGGAAGACAAGGACAACGCCGCTACACCCTCAGTCCGACGGGATGGTAGAGCGATTCAACCGCACCATCGAGAACCATCTCCGAATAGTTGTCAGCGAGCACCAGAGGGATTGGGACAAGCATCTTCCACTATTTCTCCTGGCCTACCGCGCCGCCGTGCATGAAGCCACCGGGTGCACACCAGCCCGGGCCATGTTTGGGAGGGAGCTCCGTCTACCTGTCGATCTTGCCTTCGGCCGACCTGGGAATGATCCGATCCCGGAAAGCCAGTATTGTCAAGAACTGGTCGACCAACTGGAGGACGTGCACGCGTTCGCGAGGAGGAAACTGCGGATCGAGACCGACCGAATGAAGACCCGATACGACCAGCAGACGGATGCCGGAGGATTCCACGAGGACGACCTGGTCTGGCTCTTCAACCCATTAAGGAAGAAAGGCCTGTCACCCAAACTGCAGAAGTCCTGGGAGGGCCCGTACCGAGTCGTGAAACGGATCAACGATGTCGTCTACAGGATTCAGCGGAGCCCGAGGGCGAAGATGAAGATCGTGCATCGAGATCGCCTGGCAGCCTACGGAGGGACACAGACGGACCAATGATTGATCGGGACGATCAGCCTTTTTAGGAAGGGGGTGGTGTTACGGCTGTGAGTTTGTGTCATCGCTCGCCGCATGAGTCACAACTGCCCCAGGGCTGGGCTGTAGCCTGCCTCCTGTATTGCGTGCGCCTTATGCAACAGGGCTACTAGGACAAAGGGATAGTCCAGAATATTCGTGACTGGACCAGCGATGGAAACCTCGAGAAGCCGTGAACCCTGGATGGATCTAGAAGCATTTATTGAGTCACCGGCCTGCTATATAAAGGCGACCTGCCAAGCAGTGGTTGTTGTTGTGCTTTATGAGCTAGTGCGAGTGTTTATCCTGGGCGACAGTAGTGTGGTGACTTGCGAAATCCCTAGTGAAGCTGATTCTCTTGACACCGAGGAAGTGATTGTGGTGCTTGTGAAACAGTGCATAGTACAGTGACAGACCTAGTGCAGCTATTTCCAGCTAGCGTACGGGACCGGACTCATTAGCGAAGAGGATTAAATGTGGTCTGCTGACAAGTGAAAGGGAAAGTATTCTCGACGTGAGGAAACTGGAGTAAGGTAATAATTGCTGTTGAGTAGTGTATTTTTCTGGCTGCAATAAAATTAATTATTTCTTTAAGCAGTAATTGGTGTTGTGCTTTATACCCACCGTAATCCAGTTAAGAAAGGTGCCACTAGGGGGTGGCACGTAACAATATCAATAAATGTATTGACACTGTTCCCTCACATTTATAATAATAATAATAATAATAATAATAAATAGCCTTACAAATCCCATAAGGGCTATGGCCTCCTGCAATTTGCAGGGAATTGCACCTTCAATTGTCAACTTATTTCACCGGGATTCGATCCTAAAATCTCGGGACAGCAGGCGAGAACGTTACCGCTGCACCATTCAGTCGACCAGACAAACATTAAAATAAGGGGTCTACGATCACTAAACACTGGGATAATACCGTAGTGTTACTGTAGAAATGTCAAAGTGTACAGACAGAAAGACAATATTATGTGGGTGGGTGTTCAATGCCAAAACAATGCCTCGTTAGGTCTCTTGCCAACAGGGGCAGATGACCTCGCTGTTCCGCCCCTTTAAACAATACATAAATAACTTTCTAATTCACGCATATCATATTGTGTGTGTGTTTTGTGCGGTGGAGGTTGTTATCATATATATTATTTCAGTAGTATAGATCCCTCCTGCGGCACTCACAAGCGACCGATCGTCAAAATGAGCATTCAAATGAAAGAGAATAGACATTAGCAGTGACGAATTGCACTCTAATTCCATAAATGTCAATAATTTCCTTAAAAAATGACTTTTTTAAAGTACAAAGTGTGCGATTTGCTGATACTGTTGATGTAGGAAAATACGCTCCATAATTTCTGTCCACTTCACATTTTGGCCGCTGTGACGCCCGTTTCATGTCATTTTAGCATTATGAAGTCTTTCCATTATCATTTTGCATGGATTTCAGAAACAGTAAATCAAAGGAATACTCGAATCGTATAATTTCATAAATATCGAATAACCGGTGAGTTTTACAGCACACTCGGCACACAAATGACAGTATCAGTGACAATTTGCATTCTAATTTATTAAGGGACACTGGGACTGAAATTTTAGTGAAATTTGTGGAAAATGTAGATTTTCGGTTTTTTCCATATTAATACACCCCTATCCCCTGCGGATCATATATCAGTGTTTTTATCCGAATTCCGCCATTTTTAAAACCCTGGCGTAGCTTTAAAATGCACGGTGTGTCCTTTAAACGCCCCAGCACAGTTAAGTGTCCTGAAGGTTCTGAGTCTTGGTGTTTCTACAATCGAAGTATCGCAGCTGGTAAAACACCACAGAGTCATGACGAAATGGCTGTAGAACTTTAAGAACCCTTAGTTGTCAAGATTATGCCTGTTTATCAAAGGCTGGCATCAGATGAGCTACTATCCAGATGCATCCGTGGTGCTACTGAAAATCAGAATGAGTCTCTGCATTCTGTTATCTGGAGGAAGTGCCCAAAAGAGATTTTTATTTCACGGAAGATACTTGAAATTGCTGTTAGTAATTCTGTAGCAGAATTCAACATGGGGTGTAGTGCAACAACAGAGTTGAAATCAGGAATAAGACTTAACTTCAGTATCTCATGTCACAGCACAAACACTTGAAAGATGTGACAGTCGCAGGAAGTAAAGTCCGCGGTCATAATTGGAGAAGCGAAAGGCACGTCGACGGAAGGTGAAACTGACAAAAACGAAGGAGGAGACTGCAAAACAGAAGAAGGAGGGTGTCACCTATGCTGTAGGACAATCCTAATGTCATTGGTAAGCTGAAACCTTGTAAATTGGGCATCATTTTAGAAAATTGCTGTTTTCTCGGATTCACTTTTTCAGGCATTCAAAATGTTACTCGCGTCATAAATCTTATTATATTGCTTTCAAAATGGGAATGTATTATCTTCATTGCAATGACTGTAAACCAGCGGATCGTTTTTTAGATTGCACTTTTGGTATGGCTGCAAAAAAAATCAAACTGGAAAAAATACGATTTTTTTTAGAAAAACACTTGGATATGAAAAAAAAAATCTTGACACTCATTAATGCAATTCAAAATCGGATCCGTAGGTTTCTTCCAATTGTTATAGTGCAATAGAATATTACTTAAAAGTTACACTATCTTGTTTTTTTTAACGCGGCTGACCTTTATAAAACTTGAATAATTAGCACAATAAATGTACAAAATAATTAATATCTGGAGAACTAATCAACTTACAATGCTCACGTTTCCCACAGTGGTTTATAATATCACTATTCATAACCGTATAAAATTTCAAAGCTGTACCTCAGTTTATGTAGAATTTGAAAATTTCAGTCCCAGTGTCCCTTAAATATCATTTTTTGTAAGAAGTGTTCGATTTGCAAAACCTATTGGGGAAAGTGTGGTTTATGAACATGCGAGATTTCTCGCACGGGTCCGCTAGTTTTATTAAATTTACGAAAAAGCATTTTATAGCAAAAGTCTTAATTCCTCTATAGCTACACGAATGGGTATAGGTGCGAATTTAATATCTCCTGTGAGGGTGCCCTCTCATCCCCTCAAATTCTCAGGCAAATCACAGTCTTACACTGCACAGAAGTTGAAAGGATTGCCTAACAAAGCTACCTGATGGCGTATTCACCTCGTGCAGGGGTTGCGACCCGCCCAACAGAGAAGACAAAAGAGTTGCATATCAAAACTAACGCACGGCGTAAAGGTAATCGTCGCACAGTGGCTCCAATTAATGACAAATACAAATATACCTGGACAAAACCCTTAAATATCACAATTCTCAGAAGAGCAGAGAGGAAACAGATGTTTATGAGAGCTTACTTGGATGCTAGGCAAAGGAATATAGCCACCGAGAATGCCACATCTCGTTATCTGGCTGAGGGTCAGCGATATCGGCCTTCCCCAAATCATTGTGCCATAACTTCCTAAGCGTACTATTGAGTGCGCAATGGGCCAGATATAGGCTAAGCAGGTTACCATGGCAACGAAAGGAAGGCCCTGCGTAGGAAAGTCCCTTCCCCACGTTCTCCGCCCTTCTCCGCACTCGAAAACAATTTAACTCCCATCAGCACTGGGAATACAATTTTTTAAATAGGCACCCCTACAAGTTCAATTTCAAGTTTCAACTTTGGCTATCAGACGCCACTGTCACCGATATGGAACGTGATAGAGCGTTTCTAACCAAATAACCTACAAATGTTGGCTAAACAACCAATTGTAGTGGTAGGTTCTTTTACATGTCATAAATCCAAATGAAGGCATATTGAAGGATTTTAACGCTCTTAAAAATCCGAGACCGGCGTTCTTGGGCATAGCAGTTTAGCATGCTAGCGACTACGCCACAGAAGCCAAATAAGTATGAGTTATAACTGAGAGGTGGTTGGAAAGGGGCGGAACTACGAGGTCATCTGCCCCAGGATATAGTGTGTTCAATAAGTTGTGTTATCATTTATATTTTGTGATTCGTTTATAGCAGGTGAGTCAGCCGCCCCTGATTTTTTAGTTTTCGGCCCCACTTCCAACGTCTGATGCCAACATGGTCGACAGTTCCCCGTCTTTAGCCAAGCCACAATGACCCTAAACGACTTTACAAGATTCATGACGACATGGAAGCAAGACCTTTACAAAAACATGTGTGCGACAAGTGATAATTCAGTGCATCAAACTGTCATACGGGCATGTACAAAGAACATGCCGATTGTACGGTTTCAGTTGGATACGAAATTAACACTAGGTACGGTGGCTTACTGATAAAAAACGTGAATGAACATTCGAAGCGGAAAGCAGTATCACATCTCATACGCTTTCAGGCAGGCTAAAGGGACAAGTAGCCGTGGAGCAATGGTCTAAGTGCGTAGAAGGTAAATGTCCTGTTTATGAGAGGTGGGTTCGATTCCCACCACCGCTGAATATTTGTGTGCTCATTTTAAACTTTGGGGATCAAATACAAGATGACGATTATGATAATTGTTGTTACAAGGGTCCTAACATCTAGGTTATCGGCCCCTAATGGTTCGGGTGTTAATGAAAAATACCTATAATTAAATCTAACTACAAACTTTCACTATAGTTTTACCCTCCAGGGTTGGCTTTTCCCACGGACTAAGCGAGGGATCCCACCTCTACCGCCACTGGGGGCAGCTTGAGACTGAGTTGTGGAGATCACTGGGGTGGTGTTACCAGGCCCTACGCCCAGGCGGCCTCACCTGCAAAGCGAACAGGGACCTGATGAAGGGACGGGAAGAGTGGGAGGGTTAAGCAAGGAAGTGGGAAGGAGACGGCCGTGGCCTTACGGAAATGACCATCCTGGCATTTGCCCGAAACGAAGTGGGAAAACACCGAAAACCACTTCGATGATGGCTGAGGTGGGAATCGAACCCTCTGTACTCATTTGGACCACCCGAGGCTGAGTAGACCCCGTACCAGTCCTTAGACCACTTTTCAAATTTCGTGGCAGAACCTGAAATCGAACCGCGGACCTCCAGGTTGACAGCTAATCACGCTGACCACTACACAACAGAGGCGACTGCTACAAACTAACAACTAAAATGAACTACAGACTTACACATGCCGTTTATACGATTTCAGTTGGACACGAAATTAACGCTGAGTGCGGTAGCATACTGATAAAAAAAACGTGAATAAATCTTCGAAGCGGAAAGCAGTATCACAACTCCTACACCTTCAGGCAAGGTGAAATGACGTGTAGTCGTGGAGCAATGGTCCAAGCGCGTAGAAGGTAGCGGACCTGTTTTTGGGAGGTGGGTTCGAATCCTACCACCACTAAATATTTGTGTGCACATTTTGAGCTTTGGGGATCAAATACAAGATGATGAGGATGATGGTGATAATTGTTATCTTAAGGGGCCCAACATCTAGGTTATCGGCCCCTATGGTTTGGGTGTTCATGGAAAATAAAGATGAAAATTTAAGTAAATCCAACTACAAACGTACACAATTGGAAAAGAAAAGGAAAACAAAAGAAGAGTAAGGGAAATAAAAGAAAGAGGGAAAAATGCCCTCAACCCTTGAAGAATGAAGATTGAGGGACTTTAAAGAAGGAGAGCCATAAATGGCAGGGAGGAAAGGGAAAGAGGAGAGGGCCCGCCCCAAAGGCAAATGGAAAAAGGCGAAAAACGGACCCAGCTCAGGAATCCCTAGGGATCGATAACTCTCGAACTCACCATCTGTGATCCCTTAAGGGTCTAGCATTATCCAAGGTGCACAAGAACTGGTGGAGATACACACACCCTGCCTCCTTGAGGGCCTTGAGCAGAAGGCAGGAGGTACCTGAAAGAAAAACTCTCGAAGAATGAAGGATCAGGAAAAATGAGAGAAAAGCCAATTAAGGCGGAAAAGGAGACACTCCATAGGCCTCGGACACCCTAATACCGTCAGGGTCGGAAGAGAACAAGAGTTGACCAAGAGAGGTCGACAGGAAAGAAGACGGAGAGGAGCCCGGCACAAGCAATTCGAAGCAATGCCAGACTCAGCTGGGGTCCCGTGAGCGCCAACCCACGTCCCACCAGATGTAAGCCCCTGGGGGATCAAATACAAGAACATGGCGATGAATTAACCAGCGCTTCTAGGCTGCACAACTGTGTGAAGCCAGTACACATTAAACCCTAAATCAACACCGCATGATATTAGTCAAATGTGGCACGAATGCCCTTGTATATTATTCCAAAAGA
Source organism: Meconema thalassinum (assembly GCA_946902985.2). Taxonomy (NCBI): domain Eukaryota; kingdom Metazoa; phylum Arthropoda; class Insecta; order Orthoptera; family Tettigoniidae; genus Meconema; species Meconema thalassinum. The sequence goes on along the minus strand of OX336392.1, from coordinate 382,773,297 downwards.
TTAAATAAAAATATTTAGCGGTGGTGAGATTAGAACACAGCTCCCAAAAACAGGACGATTATCTTCTACGCACTTAGACCATTGCTCCACGGCTACTTGTCCCTTTAGCTTGCCTGAAAGCACATGAGATGTGATACTGCTTTCCGCTTCGAAGGTTCATTGGTTCATTCACGTTTTTTATCAGTAAGCCACCGTACCTAGCGTCAATTTCGTATCCAACTGAAACCGTATAATCGGCATGTTCTTTGTTATGACAGTTTGATGCTTTGAATTATCACTTGTCGCACACTTTTGTAAAGGTATTGCTTCCATGTCGTCATGAATCTTGTAAAGTCGTTTAGGGCCATTGTGGCTTGGCTATAGACGGGGAACTGTCGACCATGTTGGCATCAGACGTTGGAAGTGTGGCCGAAAACTTAAAAAATTAAGGGCAGCTGACTCACCTGGTATATAATTCCAAAATAATGTAGTGGAGGGCATTAAGGTTAGTAACGTGTAGCCTTGTGCACACCTGGTGACAATGCTCTCCCGGAGTTAAAGATGTACTGCTATCGATTCCTTTTTAGAGGCTTTGCGACATCGTGGTCATGTAACCCCGTGTACTGGGGTGTATATAGATTTGTCTGATAACCTGTATCACTGTGCAGGGGCGTATATACAATTTTTTTTCGGGGGGAAGGGCTTACTAACCTGGAAAATTGTGAGTATTCTCAGGGGATTGTCACCGCAAAATACCCAGAAATATCAACCAATGTCTTAGAGCATATAACTTTGTGTACCGTAATTATTTTAGATAAGATTCAAAGTTTATATAGCCTACAATTACTGGCAATACAAAAAAAAGTTGTAAAATACAACACACAAATAAAATGTTATGATTAATGAATTTTCTTTTATGGCCTATCTAAATATTTGTCAATTTACTAAGCAGAATGGTAAACAGATTTTTTTCTTTTTTTTTCCCCCAAGTTGATAATTTATTTTTCTAAAGTACCGTACTGTGGAATTCACAGTTTTGCCTCACAAGGCTGAGTGTACCCCGTTCCAGCCCTCAGACCAGAATTAAAATTTCTTTGCAGAGCCGGGAATCGAATTCAGACCTCCGGGGCGGCAGCCAAGAATGCTAGCCACTACACCACGAGTTAGTCTAATTTCAATCTTAATATTGTTTATAACTTAGCCAATAAGTTAAGATTAAGGTACAACCAAATTTACAATTATTTTATGCTCTTACAAAAGCAACACTTTCTTAATTTTTATTGGCTTTTTCGGGGGGGCGGGGCTGGAGCCCCCTCAGCACCCTCTTTATATACGCCCCTGTCACAGGGGCCGGATTTAAGTGTATGCCGCCTTTGCCGCTCCCTCTATGGTTCATATATACTTAATACATTTGTTTTATACAACAAATGGATAGATTTCATTGGCGTTTTCATCTTTTTTAAACATGAAGTTCATTTAGTTTAGATAAAACTACAATTTTAATGGTTTACATAATAAATTACATAATGAAATTAGTTATCTACTTGTTGTTTTTTTTACTTTCTAATTTTAAGATTCGTTAAAAAATGAAATAAGTTTCGAACTTAATTAATTAATTCTTGGAGATCAGTGACCACTATTTTACACATATTTTTATATTTTAATGCTAATGACTATCTTTTGCGTCATTGAAAATCTGTGTTCAATTTGAATTAAGTTATCCTACACGGTGAAATGAAATTACACAAAATGTAGTTAATTACTGGTTTATGTGTTGAGAAATATAGAAACTTCTCTAAAACAACTCACCCCACGTAATTTTTATGTTCAAATTTACATAGCTTTCTTGCGAGATTTCTTAAACGCAAACTCGTTAATAATGCCCTCATAAGAAAGAGCTTTTATTGTATTTGCCTCAATACAAAGTAATGAAAGTGAGTTTAACCGTATTTCAGAAATACTAGTTCGCAGATAGTTCTTAACTCTTCTAAGGCAGGAAAAAATGTACAAGGACTAAAACATATTTTTAAGTAACATGTGTATTCTTAAATTCATACGGAAAATATTATTAACGTCTGAAATACTTCATGTTAACTTTTGAATAAATTGCCAAACTACCGCCCCTGAAAATATGCCGCTCTAGGCTGCAGCCTACTTTGCCTATGTAGAAATACGGCCCTGCCTGTCACTGTGATACCTGGATACCTGTATTATAGTGTGTGTATTGTAACTGAGGTAAGATTTAGGTAGGAAGCGGCCGTGGCATTACGTTAGGTACCATCCCGGTATTTGCCTGGAGTAGAAGTGGGAAACCACGGAAAACGAGAGTTTAAGACTGGGTAACCTAGGTGTCGGATAAATTCTCCGGCTTGGACAGCAATAAGACGTGAAATCCTGCAGAGCCTCGAGTCCATGCATTAGGATCCGTGTCATAACAAAAAGAACGAATACAATGTGGAGAGATATCTCTTAATTAGCTCGTTAGTCTGGGCAAGGCACACGTTTACGAGTTGTTATGATGGTTCACGTGACCATGACCGTGCAGCGTGCTGCTTGGGCGACAGCGTGTGACAGCTGCTTTACTGTATCTTCATCACGGCCAGTAGTTGCGCCAATCGTCACTAGAGTTCACTACGACACAGCGCGTTAAAGTCGGCCGGTATAACAGACAGCTGCTTTATCAAACACTGCCAGTAGTTGTGTAAATCACCGCTAGAGCTTACTAATATATCTCAGTTGCTAGATGTCACTACCAGCGACTCACTGTGTATGTGGCACTGCCGGCTGGATCGCAACACTCCTGGTTGCTTTAAACTGCCTGCCCATTCGACGATTACAGCATTGTTTTGAGCGTACAACCTCGTTTCCAAATAAAGGCGCTAGGAAGCAGCACCAAGGCTCTGTAGCAGACATAAGTTTTGTATTGATGTTAATGGCGAATTCGTGTTTTGGAATGCTTTTTGTGTGATTTTATAATGGTGTACTGCTGCGTGCCCTTTTGTAAATCGGAACGGGGCAAGCTAGAATACCGGGGAATATCATTTTATTACCATAACACTTGAAGGTTACATAAATTATTATATAGTTTAATGTTTCTTTTCATGTCCCACCACCAGGGGCTTACAACTAGTGGGATGTGGGTTGGCTCCTCTCTTTCATCTTTCCTGCCAACTCTTGTTCCCCAACGTTATTAGGGTATTGGAGGCCTGTGATGTCTTTCATTTCCCTGCCTTAATTGGCTCTTGTCTTTTTCTTTCCTATTTTTTGTGGGATCAGAATCTTTGAAGAATGAGTATTGAGTATTTGGAAACTACTAGAGCCATAAAAGGCAGATAGAAAAGGGAAAGAGGAGAGGGTCCACCCCAAAGTCAATAAAAAGGGGAAAATGGATACAGCTCTGGAACCCCTCACAGTCGCTGACTTCCGAGCTCAAAAGCTGACGGTGTAGACTTAGCCATGTGCTGACCCTTCGAAGAAGGAGGGTATCAGGATAGATGATGTTAGGGCCAGAGGCAGAAAAATGAAAAACTCCCTAGATTTCGGATACCCTAATACAGTCGGGGTTGGAAGAGAACAAGAGCTCGCTAGGGGAGGTCGACAGGTAGATGACAGAGAGGAGCCTGGCACAAGTAAGTGGAAATAATAACGGACAAGGCTGGGGTCCAGTGGTCTCGAAGCCAAGTCCCACTAGTTGTGATCCCTGGGGTTGGGGATATACCCTCAAGGGCTCATGGATAGTGAGGTTGGTAATAGGCATCTCGGAAGAATTTCTGAGCTGGGTTCGGTTTTCTCCTTTTCCCGTGACGGGGCTAACCCCTCTATCCGTTATTGTTTTAAGGGGCGGAAATACGAGGTCATCTCTCCCACACCCTTTTCTATCTGCCTTTCATAGCTTTACTTCCTTTCAAGTCCCTCAATCCTTCTCTCGTGGTTTAGCAGCTAGGATGCTTGGCGCTAGCCCCGGAGGTAGAATTCAATTCCCTGTCTGCCAAGAAATTTAATTCTGGTTTGAGTGCTGGAACGGGGTACATTCGTCATCGCGAGGCAAAAATGAGTGGATGTGGGTTCGAATCCCACCTCAGCCATCCTCGAAGTGGTTTTCCGTGGTTTCCCCACTTCTACTCTGGGCAAATGCCGGGATGGTTCCTAATTTAAGGCCGCGGTCGTCTCCTTCCCAATCCTCACTTGACTTAAAAATACAGACACTAATACAGTCATCACAATACGATGGGTTATCAAACAAATTCAACACACATCTAAGTACATGGTGCTACAAGACCACGATGTCGCAAAGCCCCTGAATAAATGAACATCCCATTTTTCGGCGGCCCTTTTTTGATCTTTTATTGCCCTTATTCTTTATTTTCATCTCTAGTATACCGACAGTAGTGGCTACGCGGGCTAAAGCGCTACGTTAGGTCAAGAGGCCAAGCTCTCTGCTGACTCGGTAGACGCGTGGGATCGAGCCCCACCGTCGGCTGTCCTTGAAATGGTTTTCCGTGGTTTCCCATTTTCAACACCAGGCAAATGCTGGGACAGTACCCTCTGACAGGCCACGGCCGCTTCCTTCCACATCCTTGCCCAGTTTCATTCATCTTCATCCATTCCATCTCTCATCCCGACGCGCAGGTCGCCCACGGGCGTCGACTAGAAAGACCTGCACTCGGCCTCTCAGGAGGCTACACGACAAAAAATAAATCTCTAGTATGTAAGTTAGATTTAAATCAGTTGGAAGTAGCCTAATTGTATTTTATTACCATCCGTATAATTACGGGCAAATGAGCTAGACATTTCGCCCCTTAAAAACAATCGCCACCACCACCATGCATTTTTGCTTTTCTTAATACTGAAAATTTGCCCGTAAGTATGTGTCTGAATACTTTTAGATGATTGAATAACAAAAGAACTAACTTATTGTAAAGTTTTCACGTCCGTCAATTTCGATATTGATCCTCCAAACATAGAAATTCTTCGTTTCAGGTATCTTCCTCTTTAAAAGGCCGCGAAAATTCCAGTGCCTTAGTGCTGCACCTAGCGGTGAATTAATGCATATATCTTGTACGCCTGTGAGTGTCGAATGGGCAGGCAGTTTAAAGCAACCAGGAGTGTTGCGATCCAGCCGGCAGTGGTATGTGGCGGTAGGTGTCAAAGGCAAAGCTGTGAACCACACGACAGTCTATTGATACTTGCTCAAAGGGGCGGAACATCTAGGTCATACCCACTGTCAAGTCAAAAAAGTACATATACATAGAACGTGTTATTCAACGAAGCCATTATACCATTTTAAAGACATCGTAATCAATTATATGTTTGCCACACAAGTTTGTATATTATGTGATTGCTCTTCCTGCTCTGTATGAGTTTGATATCTTACTTCCACCTGTCTTTATCACATTGTAATGATATATTGTAAATTTACAGGTCAAACAAATGAGTAGGAATTGAAAGGAAATTCATAAAAAGTGTACAATCTTCCTGAATTTTGTAAAATGAGTACGGTATATTGTAACGATATTTTTAATAGATAGATAACTGTGTCTGCCAAATGGTCCCAATATTGTGGGTTTGATTTCCGATCGAGTAAGTTTATATTAGAGGGATGATCCACGCGTATCTGCGAGTCATATGTCATATTTGGTACAACAAATTGAAGTAATTCTCACCCTCAGGTCATCCAACAGAAGTTTTACTGCTAGGTGGTAATCAAAATTGGAGTATATTCAAAATATTTATAACCAGTTGGCTGGGGCCATATCATCATCATCATCATCATCATCATCATCTGCTGAAAGGAATGCTTGACCACCATTTTGAGGTTCAATTGACATTATCGCCAGTAAAGCATAACGGCAGTTAACACGCATGAACTTCGTACAGAAAACTGTTGTTGCTGTTTAATTTAGAGACTTTGAAATATCGTTGTCATGTAGCCCCATGTGCTTGGGTGTGTGTAGAATTTGTCTGATAACCTTTGTGATGTCTGTGTTAGTGTGAGCATTTGTAATTGAGGCAGGATTCGGGTAGGAAGTAGCCGTGGATATATTATGTTAAGAACCATCCCGGCATTTTCTTGGAGTAGAAGTGAGAAACCACGGAAACCACTTGGCTGAGGTAAGAATCAAACCCGCCTCGTCTCAGTTCTACCTCACGAGGCTGAGTGTACCTCGAATCGAACCCAGCCCTCTAGGGTGACAGCCAAGAATGCTAGTCACTAAGCAACGAGGCGGTCGAATGTGAAGAAAACGGCTGGTTGTTGTTTTTGATTTATTTATGAACAGCAGCCCGGTGTACTTGAGTGTGTGTTTAATTTGTCTGATATCCTATGTTATTATTATTATTATTAGCGTATGGCAAGGAAATTATATACATTATATATACAATATATACACAATAACAAACAAAAACATTGATTCACGTCAGGCATTAGAGTTATCCATTATAGGTGAATGTCCAACTTTTGAACCGACTGCAGTGCCTCCGCTGTTGGTGATACAAAGTCTTCCAATCTACCTGGATAAGCCCGTAGTTGACACTCGCTTAAAATGTGGGGAATGGTCTGGCGAGGGGCTCCACAATCACATTCTGGAGAAGGTACAAAGTTCCACTTATAGAGTGAATCCCTGCACCTTCCATGACCTGTCCTGATCCTGTTCAGTCTGGACCAAGTTGCACGCGGTAGTTGGAATCCGTTAGCAATTTTTTCACCTCTGAAGATGTTATGTAGTGGCAAGTCAGTGGAGTTATTCCAGCGGCCTTTCCATTCCTCCAAAGCATCGAAGTTGGTGGATGTCTTCAGAGCTGCATCACAAAGAGGTGGATGTCGTGATTTCAATCTTTGGAGACTAAGAGCTGGTATGTCGCCTAGAACAGGTAGCAGAGGATTCTTGCAGATCTTGTTGTACTCTCGAACAAGAGCACTGGATCTTCGTAAGTCAGGTGGCATTATACCAGACAATAGTGGGAGCCAGTGGACTGGAGTTGGTCTGATAGTGCCAGATATAAGACGCATGCTGGTATTCAATTGTGGGTCAATATACTTCGTATACGGGCTATTAAGCCACACTGGAGCACAGTAGTCGGCAGTAGAGAAAACCAGTGCTAAGGCTGAAGAGCGCAGGATGTTCGCAGCAGATCCCCAAGTAGTACCAGTTAGCTTCTGAATAATATTGTTTCGGGTTTTCAGTTTCTTCGACAAGTTCAAAAGATGTTGCTTGAAGGATAAAGTCCGATCCAAGGTAACACCAAGATATTTCGGAAACCTATTGTGATTAAGTACTCTATTGGAAAAGGTAATATTTAGTTTGAAGTTAGCAAGCCGGTTACTCAAATGGAAGCAAGAGACCTCTGTCTTGGCTGCACTGGGTCTGAGTCTCCAGTTCCTGAAATATTCTGTCAGGGTGGATAAGTCCTTAATCAAAATGTCTTCAGTTTTCTCAATGATCTTGTGTTGTGTGGCCAGGGTCAAGTCATCAGCATAGCAGAACTTTCTGGATATTGTTTCTGGAAGATCAGAGATGTATAGATTAAACAGTAGTGGCGACAAAACTGATCCCTGGGGCAAACCATTATGCAGTTTTCTCACTGAGCTTTTCTTTTCACCTAAACAGACCTGAAATTTTCTGTCACTGAGCATGTTGTTGATAAGCTGTGCAATTGTTCTGCAGGGTATAGCTCTATTTATAAATCAATCCTTCCTTCCATACAGTATCAAAGGCAGCAGTGAGATCCACAAAGACAGCAGATGTTTTAAGCTTTTGCTGGAATCCGGCCTCAATGTAAGATGTTAATGAAAGTACTTGATCACAGCAGTTTCGGTTAGGTCTGAAGCCTGCCTGATCCACAGGAATGAGTTCTAAAATGGTTGACCCAATTCTGTTGTAGATAAGCCTTTCAAAGAGTTTGTAGCAACAGCTAAGGAGGGCTATGGGTCTGTAACTTTCAGGTATATTTGCAGGTTTTCCAGGCTTCAATATGGAAATGATTTTAGCTTTCTTGAAGTCGGGTGGGATTTGTCCAGTCTGGAGAATATCTGTGAAGAACTGTGCCATCCATCTCTTTGCATTGTTTCCCATATGTATGAGGAATTCTGGATGAACGTTGCTCACGTCCGCAGGATTTACCTTCTCATTGCCCTGCACGTGTCCCCCGGGTGGTGCTAAGCGAGCAACGGCAATAGGCAGCCAGTCTATCCTAGGATCTCCTGGCTATCAAATTATGTCAAATATCCTATGTTATTGTGGTGACAGTAGCAGTGTGTGTGCACATGTAATGAGGGGGGGGGGGGGTATGATTGCGGTAGGTGAGCCGGGACATGAAATAAGGTACCGTCCCAGCATTTACCGGGAGGGAGTAGGGGAGGGAGGGACCACACTACTCATGATGGCCGCTTTCAGCGCCAGAATTCGTACCTTCGATATCTGAAAATGCCACAGCTATCCATCGCAATCGTGGTGCGCGAATTAATGCGCTCAGTATACCGCGGGAAGAATCCTGAACTGTTTTCCCTGTTGCAGATTTGCTTATATTAAGGAAGATTTAGTTACTGCGCACATATTCGTGTTAACAATGAAGAACGAGATAAATGCCTTATCTCGATGAGGTCACGGTCTGTCTGGGAGGGAGGGAAGAGGGGACAACGAAGAAGTTAATGCAATTTCCATTTGTCTGCGGCCGTGGTCCTCAACTACCACAGTAAATTACACGATGAGTTTCAATTAGCCGGCATACCAACAGACTTCCAATCCCGCAGCTGTTGAGACACTGGGCCAACCCAAGTGAACCACGCCCAAACAGACACCTCCATGATACAAGGGAAGCAATATTATTAAATAAGGGTGGCTTCGGTGGCGTAGTTGCAGCATGCAGAGCTTCTATGCCCTAGATAGCGGGTTCAAACCCAGCCGAAGTCGTCGGATTTTTAAGAGCGTTAAAAATCCCTCGATATGCCTTCCTTCGGAGGGGAAGTAAAATCCGGTGGCCGCATGTCATAGATTTATCGCAATTATTGCGTGAAGCTAAATTTGTAGGTTTGATTTGATTAATGCTCTAAGTTCCAACGTTCGACGCCAGGTGCCAGTTACGGTGGCATCTAGTAGCCGACTTCGCGGATATGTGTTGTTGACGGTAGCATTACAGATAACACACACTAATACAGCCATCACAATTAACACCCGTTATTAGACAAATTCTACACACCCAAAGTACACGGGGCTAAATGGCCGCGTTGTCGCAGCCCCTAAACTGAGGAACCAACCAACTATTAAATAACTCAGCGGCAGATGTCCTCGAGGTTCCGACCTTAGAACAACAATCACAACCACTAAATATACCTATACTAATCTATGGTGTGTGTCTGTTACTCTTTCACAAAAAAACTACTCAACCAATTTGGATGAAATTTTGCATGCACATAGTGCACATATCAGGGTACAAACGGGTTAAAAGGATGCCTCAAATCCAGCCACTAAGGCAATTGCGCAATCCAAATCCAACTCTCGACATCAAACGCATACATGAATTTGTGGAACGCACTCAAGACAAATCACCAGCACTACTGCGATAAGACGAGAATCAAATCCTTTTGACTTGTGTGTGTTTCCCAATCAACCAGCACGGACCGTGGCGTGAGTCCATACGCTCTGTCTCCTGCCAGGAGTATGGATGATCGATTCTCTTCACAGATGTTTTATGTTCATTGCTGTTCCACCTGAACTCCACTGGGTTTTATTCCCCACAGCAAAAGGTATACAAATGATATACTAACATTGATTTCTCGCTATTGATTCCAATGCTAGTAAGTACTTAATCCTTCAGGGAACATCGTGTTGGTGTAATTTAACTATTAGCGAGGCTGTCCTTCATTATTCTGCCGTAGGACTTTTATTCAGTGACGGGGATACTGCCTTCCTTTACTCTATGAACCCGCCATGGAAAGTATTATTCTAATGGATAAGTACTCATGATTTTAGTAGAAATCAATGTACATTCTGTAATTTATTTATCATATTGTGCTGCTTAACTATTTACACGTGCATAATATTCATATGTAGACGCAAACCTATAACGCAACATTATAGGATAACCTTTATAATAACGAGATTGCGAAACATAACTAACTACTGTAGATGAATTATACCGTCATTTACTCTATGGACCGGTCAAGTAGATGGTGACCGCTAGAAGAATGTGGATATCAGGAAACAAAATGGCAAGGGCCTAATAAGGCGGGAAAATGGAAAGACACCCTGGACCTCGAATATCGGAATACCTTCGGGGTCGGAAGAGAACAAGAGTTGACCAAGGGAGGTCGACATGACAGTTGAAAGACAGGAGACTGGCACACGTAAGTGGAAGCAATTATTTCGGACTAAGCTGGGGCCTAGGAGTGACCAAACCTCGTCCCCCTACTTGTGAGCCCCTGAGGGAGGAGGGAACAAAAGAAACGGCAGATATATCAGATTAAGAAGTTCGGTTAGCGGCTTCGGCGGCGTAGTTGGTAGCATCCTGAGCTTCCATGCCCAAGGTCGCGGGTTCAAATCCGGCCGAATGCGTCGGATTTTTTAACCGTTAAAAAATCCCTCAGTATGCCTTCCTTCGGAGGGGAAGTAAAGCCGGCGGTCCCATGTCATAGATTTATGGCATGTAAAAGAACCTTCCACTAATTACACTTGTGTGAAGCTAAATTATAGGTTAGATTTGACTAACGCTACGTTCGTCACCAAGAGCCGACTGCGGTGGCATCTAGTAACCAAGTTCAGAACTAGTTGTCGTTGACGGTGGTATTTGGTCGCAAAAGTAAGAACTACTTGAAAATCGAATGCGTGCAGTGATTACTTGAATTAAAAGCGGTAACACACAATAATACAGCCATCGCAATTAACACCGGTTATCAGACAGTTTCTACACACACCGAAAGTACACGGGGCTACATGACCGCGTTGTCGCAGCCCCTAACCTGAGGAACCAATCAACCAACCAACCAACCAACCAACCAACCAACCAACCAACCAAGAAGTTCGGTTACTTTGGAACAAAAGATTTAAATAGTTAATAGAACAAAAACAAAACAACGAACATTCCTCTGTAAATTATTACGAGCTCAAATGCAACACAAATTAGCTCATTACCAACTCAGGATGGAGCTTGCATCTTGAAGTATGTCCACGTTGGATGGCTCATGACCTCAAGTCATTTCTATGGAAGGCACACGACTGATTTTATGATGATGATGATGATAATTGTTTTAAGGGGCCTAATACCTAGGTTATCGATCCCTAATGATTTGGAAGAAAATGAAGGAAGAAGAAGTGATGAACTACAGTAGAACTAAAACTAACTACAGACTTCCAACTATCGTACTAGAAGAAAATATGGAACAAGGGAAATTAAAAACAGGGCAGAAAATGCCCTCACCCCTCGAAGAATGAGGGCTGAGGGACTCTGAAAGAAGTAGAGCCATGTAAGGCAGATATGTAAAGAACGAAGAGAGGGTTTCTTTTAACCCTTCTAATATGTTAAATAAAACAACCTGTGTGAGTTGTATTGGGGCTTTAGCCAATAAAAACCGCTCTGCTGCAATAATTCAGAGGCAGGAAACATGATCTCCCGCATCGCGTTAGATATCAAGACGTAATACTGGTGCGTGACGAGAGGAGGGAAACAAGAGACGGACGTGAGGCGCATCGCAAAACAGGGTTCATTTGCGTGACCTCCACCTACAGGCCATGTAACAACACGTTGTGGAAAGCGTCCATTTCCAAAGTTCGAAACCCGCTCTCGGCAGCGATTTCCAAACTGGGCGTTTGCTAGTTTGTAGCCGAGTATTTAACTCAAGGTAATTCAAACGGCATTTATTACAAGATTACAACTGTCGTATTTTGGCCTATTATGAAACGATCTGGTACCGACACTTAGAAAAAAAAATGTTTGGAAAGCGGAAGGCCCGTCACTCAGATGTTGTTATGTTATGAGCTTGGATATCAAAAATTAATGCTTTTCTGTCGGTCAACATTATTGTATATTTGAATTGTGCCACTTGTTGAACTGACTCACCATCTATCAGCACATTGAATGGATGTTAGATTCTTGCTTTAAAAAAATCCCTCGAGATTCAAAATAACTTAGTAGACATTTTACACCTTTTCTACCCCATTGTAAACTGAAAAGGGGATTCACTTCAACAATCCATGGATTTACATAACTTTTGGATATTTAGCAGCAATTCGCAATGGCCAAAGAAATATTGTATTAGTGCATGAGCTCTTTAAACGATGACAATTGGAAGACCCAGGCTTGATGTCAATTCAATAAATTTGAAGAGAAAAAATATCCAAGAAGACGAGGAAATTTGATGTGCTTGAAATTGCAGACAGCGAACCAATCAAACCTGTTTGGTTGCATAAGAAGAATAGGCCATTAGCAATGCAGCGGGCGCCACTGATGAGGCAATGGCAGGATGCAGGTGACATCTCAGACGAGCTTCCGGCCCATCCACCGCACCTGTGCTAGGTTCTCATTCGCAATAGATAGGCTATATTTTGAACATGTATATCGTACAGATGCCAAGGAGAAAATATTCCTTCCCATTTTATCCCGACTTAAGACTAGGCTTTAGTATTACACGAAACTATCAAAAGTTTGTTGATGATTTATTTAAGGGCTTTGCGACATTGTGGTCATGAGAACTAACAGGATACGAGATAGCGCCACCACCACCAATATAATGATGATGATAAATTGTTTTTTTAAGGGGTATAACATGTAGGTTATCGGCACCTATCGGTTTGGGTGAAAGGAAGGAAAGGAAGCTTTTAGTTTTACGTGACCGTTAATCATGCGTTCATGAGCCACGGGACCTCCTTTTTACGTGGAATCCGAACCACAGGGCATGGCATTTCACTTCGAAAATCGCACATGCACTGACCGGGAATCGAACTCGATCCACGTTAGTGAGAGGCCAACAGCCAGACCGCTGCGCCACCACGCCCGTGGTTTGGGTGATAGTGAAAATGATTACGGAATGGATACAACTGCTACAACTAATTACAGACTAGAAGAAGAAATGAAAAAAAAAAGGAATAAGAGAAATAAAGGAGAGGAGGAAAAGAAATGCCCTCAGTCCTCGAAGAATGGGGGTTGAAGGATTTGGAAGGAAGGACAGCCATGAAAGGCAGATAGGAAAGGGAAAGAGGAGAGTCCGCACCAAAGTCAATAGAAAAAGGAGAAAAACGAACCAAGCTCAGGAATCTCTCGGGGTCGCCAACTCCCGAACCACCAGCCCCTGAGAGTGTAGCACTATCCAGGGTGAGGCTACACACACTCGGCTTCCTTTAGTGCCTTGAGCAGAAGCCAGAAGATACCATTAAAAGAAGAGGTATGTACCCTCGAAGAATTAGGGTATCAGGAAAGATTAGACAAGGGCCAATTAAGGCGGGAAAGTGAAATACACCCTATGCCTCGGATAGCCTAATGCCGTTGGGGTCGGAAGAGAACAAGAGTTAACCACGGGAGGTCGACAGGAAAGATGACAGAGACAAGTCCGGCACAAGTAAGTGGAAACAATGCCGAACTCAGCTGGGGTCCCGTGGTCACAACCCACGTCTCACTAGTCGTGAGCCTCTGGGGGGTACCAACATTATAGTGGCTAAATTACATCACGTATACGAGTGACCACAGCGAAGCAAAATTTAACCACAAACGAGTAACAACCATGTTAATTTTTTTGCTGGTTATCATTTTGAGGTCTGCCGGCAATCACAGTGGTCATCTTCAATGTCTGCGATAATTCAGTTCTCCTTGGATGCCGCAAAATTATCGTGATACTTATGAGTGTATTAAGACAGGGCTGCACAACAGCAGCTATAAGGGCCATAGCATGCATCACCACTAGAGACAGTCAAAATTCGCGAGTCGTGAAATCACGAAAAATTATCAAACAAATAAACAACGGTTTAGAACATGTTTTACATAATAAATATCCTAATTACACGTTTCAACTCGCGGAACACTCGCGAAAGATCGCAAAAATCTATGACTCACGAATTTAGCATATTTTTTGTAGTTATTCGCGAAAAAAACCGGAACTTTTCGGCAATTAATAAATAAATTTGATAATTTTAGATTGTTCTTCCATAATATGTATTGACCAAGTTCCAAAATAGAACTGTTTTCTGCCCTGTCATATCTGAAAAAGTCCACAAGGTTTGGATTGTTGTCGCTAGATGGTACGAGTTGGAATGGTTCGGAGAGGATTTCATGGGTGGCAGACGCTGAAGATGAGGAATAAGACTAATGTGGTTTTCTTTCTCACAGTTCTCGCGTGTGCTGACTAATAGAAGAACGAACCTTTCAATGACAAAATTGGAACTGTTGTCGCACGGCGCATCCGAGGCTCCGTTCTCTAGGGATGGTCCTCATTGTAGAAGGAAAACTTGCTTTTCTTATCAGACGTAATGTCGCAATTATTTAACGTCCTCTTATATCGATCAACTATTGATCGGCCTGTTAAGCACTCGCAGATGAACCCGCTTCTCTGGAGTGTCTGTGAAGGTGGAAGGGATGACGTGTCGGCGCTTGCTGGTCTCTCATTGGCCCAGGCTGAATGATCGGCTTTGAGAGATCCACTCTCGCGAACAGGCCTATCCAGCTCGTGCCCATCGATCCCAGTGCTAGTCTCCGAGCTGTCCCCACTTCCCCGTTTACTGTACCCGAGGGTATGGATGCTGACTGGCAATGAACCTGGTACTCTGAGAAGGAGGAATCATGCTCATGATTTCACAGAGGACCGAACCCAAGATATCTGAGGGGGAATAACCGCAAGGAACCCGAGACATATTTAAAACAATGATTACTGAGGTAATCACAGCTTAATTCCGAGTATCTGAAAGGAATTATAAGCATTTATAAGGAGAAAGATTGTATGGTTATTGCACTAACATACAAAATCTGTAGCCAAAACCAAGAACTCGAGGCAGTTTGACAGTTGACAAATAAGGTCAGTTGAGGGGGCAGTCCATATGGTCGCCACATCCATCACGGCGTACTATTTACACGCGTCCTGTGGAATGGGGAGCTCCAGAAGGGACTTGAAAAACCACCTCCAAACAAAGAGCAAAGCTAGGAAGGGGAAGAGAGCCGAGATGAATTAATTCATTACTCGAGAACCAAGCAATCAAATGACATGAGAGTAACATTCATGTGCATGAAATCTCAAGGAGATAATTTTGGAGACATCAAACATGTAAATTGAAGCCTAGAAATCATAGGAGGCGGACGACCACAGTCAAGGCGGTTGGAAAGCCATTAGCGGAGGTTGACCGGGGATTCACTCGAACATAGCGTGGGCACGCCGTCAAGGAAATCAATTAATTATAATTAATTGAGCGAACGGATTGCCTGCACGAAGCCAGAATTGGAACCTCCATGTAACGATGCTCCAGAATCATGCATTACCAGGCCGGTAAATGCAATTTCAAAGAAAAGGAAGCTCCTGCCTACGAGGAAACTACATTTTTTTCCCAAATCCTTTATAAGAGTTGGGAAGCGTCAGTCTTCTAAACAACACCATGCGGGGAGCATGCTAGTCTTCTACAGAATGTTGTGCGGGTGACACGCCAATCTTCTAAACAACGTCATGCGGGTGGCATGCTAGTCTTCTACAACCAAGTCGCGCCGGCGAGCACGCAAGTCTTCTAAAGTAACGATATAACGCGAAAGACAATGGAAGGCACAGTGAAGCTAAGTAAAGCTTATTATAACTTAAAGCCGCACAGTAAGTGACTCGCGTATTTATAAAGCATTTAATTTACACAAGTGTAATGTGTAATCAAGTAGGAAAGTCGCTAAGTCTCGTGAAAGACAATGGACTTATCCACTTGGCGAAGTCATGATCTGGATATTATCGTTATAGTACCATGTCAGAGTACAAGATAGGTCAGAGGACTGAGGACAGTATCACAGGCATTGTGATTAATATCCATTATAACAGACGCTAGATTGTAATGCTACGCGATCTGGAGAAGAAAGATCACACACACTAGAGAATACACTCATAATTGTGATAGGAACGTATTACTACTGGGAGCCGATAGAAGAGGAGTGAGACAGGAGAGATGTACGCGCAGATTAGAGAGAGACTATCATTGGAAATCAGGATACGTCAGGGAAACGCGACACCTGCAACACTGCAATCGTGCAGTAATTCGAATCCCAGAGAGGCACAAGTGTATAAAGCCAGTGTATTATAATTAATGTGTGTAAGTGTTATATGTAAAATGTATGCAATTGAAGTGGTATCAAGTGCGTTAAAGCCACGAAAAGTGTTTATTGTGATAACCACGATGTTGTGTTAAAATGCAAGATGGTGGGTGGGTGTATTACTGGGTAACACCACCAAGGAAAAGATGTAAGTACTCTTCACTGTTTAAATTTTACGGTATAGCTCACCATATGTCCATGTTATTGTATAAAAAGTGCCATAGGGAACTTGAATTAAAAGATTTATATGAGTTTGCATTCCTCATATTTGCATTAACTAGTTTGAAACTCTAGAATGATTTACTTACGACAGGAAATGCGTAAGATCATGTTCAATTTAATAGTAAAGTTAATGGATAACGTAATAAATAGGTCGAAGTCGCTAGAAACATGAATGTTCGGCAGGTCTATGCCATGCAACCTTAAATTGTGTCAAATCCGAGATAAATTGTAAGTTGAAATAAGTGAAAGTGTGAGATATATATGTGTCAGGATTTTTTATACATGTTTCAATGTAATAATTTCCATAAGTCACGCAATAGGCGTTGTAGAGAAATGCCAGTATGATAAGAGCCGATATAAAGTCATGAAACAAGCCGGAGACGGAAGGTAATAGAAGTGTCATATGATCCGAATTATCTAACAGCTATAATTGTTGAGCCGCTAGAAGCGAGCAATGTAACGTAGAAGCCAGGTCTTTTACTTAAATAAATGCAAGGAACATTCTTTAGCATGCACTTCAGGACGTTATGAGCCATTCTTCGAAGGTGTACGTATTGTACAGCCTTAGAGCGTACAGATATATGTTGACAGCGGTTGGGGACAGGTGAAGGTGCCTGTGCGTCCAAGCCAGCGTCACTTCAGCGATTAAGGATTAACAGTGTCACCTTAAATCAGCTAAAATTATGGAATGATCCACCCGGGGAGGTGTGACACCATTATCGTGGAGGTATGCCCTACCAATTCTTTGTATCGTGGAGGTGGAAAACGATGGACACCATTCTCGCACGCAATTAGAGCCATATTCGAACCCCAGGACGGCATAGCTATAAGAAATTCATTCCTCTGCTGATAATACTATTTAAGAGCCTTGAGCCAAGTTATTTACCCTAAGAATAGGATGTAAATGTTTAGATATATTCCGATCATAGCGATGGCACAATCCTACACCTTGTCCGTGAAAGTGATAATATGTCTAACATTTAAGGCTTTGTTGATACATTGTATGACTGGGTCATGTGTACAACAGCTGGACTAGAGTGAGAGGGCCGAGCGGTAAAGACCGAGCCAGACAGCCATATTCTTTCAGCATGGAGCAAGTCAAACCTTTTGTAAACACGACGGGTTGGCTTAGCAACGACCGACCCTTGTGAGACTGGTACTGGGAAATTGCAATGTACAAACTGGTAGCCTGATATAATGAAATATTGATTGTTATTATTGCATAAATCAATTGTAGGCATTTAGAGGATATGAAAACCTCGAAGAATTGTAAAAATCGCACAAGATTTAGCCAAGTTAGTGTTTTATAACAACGTAACTTTGCTAAACTCTGCTGGCACACTTTAAGAAATGAAAACCCATTTAAATGATAATTTATGCAGACTGGTAGCCCAAAATACGGATTGACACAATTTTAACAATATTAACGACTTGATAACGACCAGCATTAGGACATAATGGTGATGCTAATTACTAAACATTGTTATTGTAGAGTGGAGAAGGTACTATAATCCGCGTTTGGAGCCAAGGGAAATGAGAATGATTGTTGCACAAAATAAACAAGTAACAAATCGTAATAATGATAAATGCATTGTTGGTCATAAAGTAATGATATAAAGGTCCCGTAAGCACAACGGACAGTAAGATTGATTCAAGTACAATTATAATTAAAGATAGAAAGTGCTATAAGTGTATATGCTTATGTAATGTTTTACTTTAATTTGAGTTTATTTGCTATTATTGATATAAGCAATGTGCAATGAACTATGAACATTTCGTCGATGTCATGAGTGCATTTTATGAGTGAATTTTATGAGTGA
The DNA here is from genome assembly GCA_946902985.2 of Meconema thalassinum. Lineage (NCBI taxonomy): Eukaryota > Metazoa > Arthropoda > Insecta > Orthoptera > Tettigoniidae > Meconema > Meconema thalassinum. Next base: position 382,755,022 of record OX336392.1, on the reverse strand, counting down.
AGATTAGATTTGGGTGCAGTGAGACACCACACTGATTCAAAGACTCACATGTGTTGAAGGGAGAATGTTGCAGCATGCCTGATGAGACCATGTTTTGATCTAAGCTGCGGAGCACAGATGATTCATGTTAGGATTTGTGACCCTTTTAGACCCATCATCTGTGTGCTCCAAATTTTGATTTGTGTTGTTGAGATTTAATGTAAATGTAATTGTGTTTTATTGTTGTATTTGCTATGATTTAAAATTAAATTCAGTTATTTTAGGAATATGTTTGTTTTTCCTGTAGAATAGTCACCCGGTAGACATCAAATCCTGAATATGTGTTCGTATGGTGGGGGAACGTAACATACCTCGAAAGACCGTGAGCTGACGGGATGCGAACACATGTTCTCCATATAATATCAAATGGGTACATTACATTGTTGGTAACCAGATGATCTGCCCAATACACTCGTTCGGCTACTCGCAGCTGGTTATCTCCGTGCCAATCAGCGGGCAGTTCAGTTGGACACCCATGTGTTAAAGTACACCCTACCTCCCGAAGTACAGACAAAATAATAATAATAATAATAATAACCGACCGCGGTAGCTACGCGCACTATGGCGAAAGGTCTGGGGATCTCCGGACTATGCTGTCGACTAGGTTCGAACCCCACCATCCACTGTTCTTGAAATGGTTTTCTGTGGTTTTCTATTTCTTTACTCCAAGCAAAATGCTGGGATGGTACTTTCTAACAGGCCACAACCGCTCCCGTGCCCAGTTTCACATCTCATGACATCGAGCCGAAAAAACTATCCATCTCTGAAATTCTACGGGCAGCTTCGGTAGCGTAGTTGGTAGCATGCTGAGCTTCTATGCCCAAAATCGCGGGTTTAAACCCGGCCGAAGTCATCGGATTTTTTTAAGAGCGTTAAAAAGCCCCCGTATGCCATCCTCCGGAGGGGAATTAAAGCCGGCGGTCCCATGTCATAGATTTATGGCATGTTAAAGAACCTTCCACTAATTACACATGTGTGAAGCTAAATTAGGTTAAATATTTGACTAACGCTCTTAGGTTCCTACGTTCGTCGTCAGGAGCCGACTGCGGTGGCATCTGGTAACCAAGTTCTGACTTAGTAGTCGTTGACGGTGGCGTTTGGCGGCAAAAGTAGGAACTACTTGAAAAAATGTAATGTCTGCAGTCCTTATTTGAATTAAAACAGATACACACACTAATACAGCCATCACAATTAACACCGGTTATCAGACAGATTCTACACACCCAAAGAACACGGGGCTACATGACCGCGTTGTCGAAGCCCCTAAACTGAGGAACCAACCAACCAACCAACCAACCAACCAACCAACCAACCAACCGAAATTCTACGCATTTTACCCCGACCCCTTCAAAACGGGAATAATAATAATAAAGCGTTGAAAGACCGACGTGTAACCACATGGAGCCACGGAGGACCTATGGCTGCTTCAAACATCTAATGTTTCACATGGGCATGTTCTGACACTTGAATTGTCCATACGTTCCTCTCAAAGACTCAGTTCCACATCTTATCTCCACATGACTCATACAATTCTAGCTTATGGCTCAGTTTACAAATATAACATCCTAAAGCTGGATAATAAATTACCCTGGGTACTGCTTGCTCAGGTAACGTCATCTCCCAGTATGTTTTGAACATGTCGTGGGAAGAACTTCACAGCTCCTGTCACATACGAAACGTTAGTTGAGCGTTAGGCTCGCAATAATAATAATAATAATAATAATAATAATAATAATAATAATAATAATAATAATAATAATAATAATAATAATAATAATAATCCCGTGGGGGTTTCTGCCTGTTCCCCTATCGGGCGCGTCCCAGGTGGCGGATAGGGAGGCTCACCGGACTTGTCCGGAGGGTTTGAGGGAAATAAAATACCTCTCGCGGACCAAAAACAGGCACAGCTTGACAACATCTTCAGCAACCTCTGAAGCTCACTACTTCAGTCGTAACCATGACACCGACATAGATCGATGTCCCCACTACTTTCAACTTGTTAGCATGATGGAAACAACCTACAATATAACTACCCCAGGCCCTAGTAGACATACTAGTTATTTTTCTCGGTCATCGGATTCTGGGGGACCGAGAACATCATGCGGGAATGTATCGGAGCTTCCCAAATCTCTTCGCCCAAAATGCAAAACTTTCATTGGTAGCTTAAACATCAACACACTTCGGAAAACTGGCAAGTTAAAACAATTAACAGACATGTTGGATAACTTCAACATCCAAATTTTAGCACTACAGGAAACCAGATACACGGATGAAAATCATTTTGAATCAGGAAATTATAGAATTTATAAAGGCAAGCCAGCAATCTCCCTCCATATGAAGCCACTACAATTTGGCACTGGATTTGCTGTCAGAAAAAACATTATAAACTCAGTGCTTAACTTTTCCTCGCCTTCTGAAAGAATTTCAACACTATCCGTTAAATCAGGAAACAAAGCTTATACGCTTATTAATGCGCATGGACCCACCAACAACTACAATCGTAAAGATCCACAAAAGGTGGAAGACTTCTGGGAACTGCTGGAAGAAACTACAGCCATCATTCCAAATCATCACATAAAAATCCTATTGGGAGATTTTAATGCCCAAATTGGTAGAGAAAGGAAATTCAGGACCATTGTAGGACTATATCCAGCACACAATAGAACTAATAAAAATGGAGAAAGATTACTTGATTTTTGCAAAACTTTTGATCTCAAACTAATGTCAACACATTTCCTGGCACTTCCACACAAGAAAAAGACCTGGAGATCCCCTAATTTTCACTTAGGAGAATTTCAAATAGATCATGTGGCTATTTCCAAAAAGAATCAAAAAGAAATTATGAATGTCAAAGTCAAGAAAGGAGTCATTGACTCTGACCACCATCTATCCTTAATCAAGGTAAAATTTCAACCGAACAGATCCAAACCAAAAATAACAAAAAATCTGCGCGTCGATCCAGAATTTCTTAAACAGAACGCCAGTACTTTCCAAGAAAGTATCCCTACTCACGATTCTTCTGGCTGGTTAGAACTCAAAGATATACTTTCGAAAGCTTCTCAAAACATTGGCACACCGCCCAGGAAACGCAAGCATAGGTGGTGGAACGAAACCTGTGACAAGGCTATAAACTTCAGAATTAAAGCCTGGCAGAATTGGAATTCTCACAAAACGGAAGAAAATTGGCACGAATTCACCAAAGTACAGAAACAAACCTCTAAAATCATCAGATCTGAAAAACGCAAGTACGATCACTACAGATTGGCTGAAATTGAACAAGATTTTACTAAAAACAATACACGAAACTTCTACAAAACCTTCAGAGAAGAATTATCAAATTATCAGGCACCCAGTCTTTGCTTCAAACGCCCGGATGGGACATTGGAAACAAATAATCAAGAAAATTGCAAACTTCTAGCAGATTATTTCAAGGATCTTTTAAACTGTGAATCCCCTAAAGAACAACTCATCTTTGAAAAACAAACATTGAGAACGTAGCCCGGAAAATCCACTCAATTCTTGAGAACATCTGGATCACCGAAGAAATACCTGAGGATTGGAAATGTGCGCTAATCCATCCACTCCACAAGAAAGGGGATAAAACCAACATCAATAATTATAGAGGAATTTCCTTGATACCAGTTATTTATAAAATTTTCTCCAAAGCCCTGCTCACTAGACTTGAGAAACAAACAGACCGTCTGATTGGAGAATACCAGGCAGGTTTCCGAAAAGGAAGATCATGTACGGAACAAATTCTCAATCTCAAAACTATCCTACAAATGCGCAAAACCAGACAGACAGTCATTACCTTTGTAGATTTCAGAAAAGCATATGACTCTATAGATCGTCAAACACTTTTCAATACTCTAGAAGAATTTCAAGTTGATAGAAAAACAAGAGAATTAATCAGACAAACACTAACTGGCACTACGTCAAAAGTTAAATTCCTCGGCGAAATATCTGAGCCTTTTGCAATTAACACTGGGGTCCGCCAAGGAGACGGATTATCTCCGTTACTGTTCAGCCTCGTACTTGAGAAGATAATCAGGACCTGGGAAAAGGAAACTAAGGGAATAACCCTTGGCAGACTACTCAAAGATAGAATTCATGTACATTGTTTGGCCTTTGCTGATGACATAGCAATCCTTTCTAATAACAGACAAGAAGCAATTCATTCCATTGAAAAATTACATGAAATTGCCATCAAAACGGGACTTCAAATTTCTTATGAGAAAACTCAGTACATGGAAGGAGCCTCACGATACTTAGACGGACAACCTATGAGAACTAAATTCGGCAAAATCTTTCAAGTGAACGAATTCAAATATCTAGGAGAAATTATTCAGCCCTCTGGTTTAAACCGTGAAGCAAATAAAGAGAGAATTTCCAAATTACAGAAAGCTTACAGAATCACTTGGAATAGGTATAACAAAAAATCAATATCTCGGAAAGCAAAACTTAGACATTATAATACAGTAATCAAACCGGAGGCGTTATATGCATCAGAAACCTTAATCATTGGTGGCAAATCTTTAACCAAAGAGATTGAAAAACAAGAAAGGAAAATTTTACGAAAAATTTTTGGCCCAGTTTTTATAGAGGGAATCTGGAGGAAAAAGTCATCCCAGGAAATATATCGCCAATGTGAAAAAATGTCTCATACTTTTCGGAAAAGACGATTGAAATTTTACGGGCACATTATCAGAATGAACAATGGCAGATTGACTAAAAGAATTCTCAACTTGGCCCTCTCACTAAAAACCAAGAACAGCTGGCTACGTGAAATTGAAACAGATCTCCAGGAAATCAACATTTCAGACAATATTATACAGGACAGATGCAAATTCAGAACCCTAATCGACAATCACCAATTTGAAGACAAACCCAACACCAGGGCCACCATAACTTGGACAGAAGACCGAAGAAAGGCGCTCAGCGAGAGGATGAAGAGATTTTGGAAGGAAAAGAAGGCCAACACATCAGCTAAACAGGTTCAACCGTGCTCCTGAGTCGGGCATAACGATGCAAGAAGAATAATAATAATAATAATAATAATGGTTATGGACATCAAAATATTAATTCATTCCGTATCGGGCTTCCATGAGCCCCGTCGTTCTAACTGTCTCATTCTTAGGGCTTTGCTGTTTCCCCAGAACACCCGCATTCGTTCTGTGTAGTTTTCCTTCCCTTTCTTTGTCCCAAGTCCTTCCGGGTTTCAGCTTCAGTTTTTCTTGGAAACCTTGGCATGCTGTAAGTTTATTATTATTATTATTATTGTATGTCCATCAGTCATTAATAATATCTTATTGAAACCGCCTAATCAAACTCTAAAGAAACGTTTAATTACATTATTAATCGTACATGTTTCGGCATTTCATTGATACCTTCCTCAGAGTGATTGATATTAAATCTTAAAACTAGTTAACAAAGCCAAAAAGAAATGGATATCCTTACAAAAATTGTTTTAAATAAAAAATTGAAAAGCTTGCAAATACTTAAATGCCATGTGTTAAAAAATGATAGTAATATGATGCTATTAAAATAAGAGATCTACCTTATAAACTGCCTACGTCAATACTCCAATAATTACCATTGCCATAATGGTCAATGTTTACGCATTTTTTTAGTCATTATTCGTGTTTGTACGGAGTCCGAATGAAATGCAATGAATATTGCACGGGGCGGACGGTTTATACGGTCAGGTGCCCTTCACGACGCCAACCACAAGAGAGAAGTATGAAACGAATTAAACTGGGCAAGAAGTTAGAAGGCAGCGCTTGAGGCCTATTAGAAGACACCATCCCAGCATTTGCCAAGAGTCGAAAATGGGAAACCAAGGACAATTATTTCAAGGACGGCCGGAGAGAGGTTCGAACCAACCAACCAACCAACCAACCAACCAACCAAAATATTATAATAGACTAATAATAATTACATTGATAAAGCTTACTACTGAAGTAGGCGGAAACGTGTAAGTTTCATTATTCACAGAGCGTAAGTTTTTAGAATTAACGATGCGAAATTTCTCCAAAATTAATCGATAATATGTTAAGTTTTTATATCCACTATTTATGTGGATATTGACAGTTAAAGGGAGTTTGTAGTTTTAAGTGACATTTAATCTCGTGATAATGATCCAAGGAACCTGCTTTTTACGTGGTATCCGACTCACAGGGCATGGCATTTTACTTTGAAAATCTCTCATGCATTGACCGGGAATCGAACCCAGTCCATCGTGGTGAGAGACAGACAGCTTGACCGCTGTGCCACCACGCCCCCTGATATCGACAGTTTTAAGCAAAAGAACGCAAAGTTTGCATTCTTTTTGTACGAAATGAATACGATGTTTTAGTTTTTGGATTTTTTTAAAACTGTAGTTAATACTAACTTATTCTTCGTTAAAATACGAACAACATCCAACATATTTCTCGGAGTAAACATCAAAAGGGAGGCTTTTAATAGCCGGTCGAAGACTAAAATATTAACCTTTTAATTAACAACGAAATGTTTGTACGCGTCCATTGCTTTGTAGGAAACAACGGTGGTCGTGCTCGAGGCTTACGATGTCGTAGTGAACGCACATGCAGTTGGGGCCTATTTCACGTCTGGTCATGACGAGTGTAATCGTTATTGCTGGTTCAAAAAGCGACGAACGACTTGCGTTGAGGCACGATGGAATGAGTAATGCCTACATTAATGTGTCTCGACTTCTCTCTTACGAAGATACTACGGTCACTCCGATCACTCGTCATTTGGCAAAGAATAATGATCAGTTTGAATTAGTAGGGTCTAGGATTGGAGAAGAAATGGAGAGAGTTTGGAAAAACCCCTGGATAAATCACATTGAGGATGGCCGCTGTCAGCACTAGGATTCGAACGTAACCTTTAGGCATTGCAACTCCTCACCGCAGTCATTGTTTTAGTTCACTCATTCTAGGGACTTGGGACCATATCTGATCATCAACCCCGTGAACTTATGTGTGTATGGTAATTGTCTGATAACCTGTGTAATTGTACAGAGGTGTACAAATTATTAGAAACAAAAATAATGTAAATAAGTCACAATTTTTAATTAAAAATCACTTTATTGAGCCTAATGTTTTCTCCCTTATCGACTTACACCTTTTACCATAAGGAGAATTGTGTCTGGAAACTTTCAGAATTGGGGATTCCGAGGGATACTTGAACTTGGCCCGTTTTCTATTTTTTCACTGACTTTGGAATGTACCCTCTAAGTCAGGTGATTTTAATCCATGGTTCATGCATCTTTGAATAGTTCAAGAGTGCATCATCAGTAAAATTACTCCAAAACCCTCAGCTCCACATTCACACGAAAAGTAGACTGAAGTAATCATAACAAAACGTGTGGAATTTTGCAGTAGCAAAGCTCCTCTGCTAGTGGAAATTCTAAAACATCATTTTACTTAAAGAAATAGTACATTATGCAACGAACCTATAATGGCAATAATTAAGACACGAGTATGTTTATAAAACGAGCGTATGCCAGTTTTATAATTTCCATACGAGTGTCTTAATTAACATTATAGGCGAGTTGCATACGACTGTTTATGTTCGACGATAATTATTATAACTATTTTATGTTCTAACATAAATATTCATAAATATCTGTCGAGATTTCGCCAGTTTTATGTACTGAACAGAGAGCATGAGACGCAGAGAATGCCTTGTATTTGACCATGGCCTCCTAGATTACCCTACTATGACACTAGGCCAGGCAGTGAAATTTAAATTAGAAGGCCGTGGAACTCAGCGCATCTAATTATCTAATTGGTCAAACAACTGTTTCTTGAGCTCTGATTGGTGGGAGAAACTGTTTCATAATGAAAAATAGTGTTATAATGAGCGTCATTATAGTACAGTTTTCTGACATATAATAGTCCGGGTCAAACATAAATATAATTAAGACTCTTGGTTAAACATTGGAAGTAATTTCACCGCCTTGCAAACATATTTAGTACATTAAACCGTGAAACGTATAAATGTTAGTTTGGGAAACTGGCGTCGAGTCTTAATAATTTGCACACCTCTGTATCTGGTTTTTTTTAGTGTGTTATTGTAATTATTATTGTCTGCAATTGGGGAAGGTGCCCCGAGACTTGAAGTAAAATACCAACTCTGTATTACCCTAGAGTGAGTGGATTGAAGCTGTCAACACCAGGATTCGAACATCGATCTCTGAACTACTTCTCCCCACATTGCAGTCGGGAAGTAGGACTTGATGCGCTTGGCTACGTCCAGGGAGTATTTAGAGGTGACTGCTCAGCCTACCTAATAAACACTCCTTTCTATTTATCACACAACACGAGTTTTTCTAGTTCCCTTGTAGGAATGCTCTGTCCTGATTACAGATTGTAGCTATTTGTAAACGGAACAAAGCGACAGGAACATTATGTATAGCCCCACCATTTGAAAGAAACTGGTTAGTCAAGTCATTTGGTCCTATCTGCACAGCGGCAGACAATGGACAAGGATAACAGGTGGGAGTGCTCATCTGTATGTATGAACGGTCCCCGCAATATAATATACGATTACCGAGTGACATGGTGTTGCGTTGTAGACCTGGTCTGCTATGCACACAAAAACAATGTTGCAATGCTGTGTTGTGGACAGTACCTCTTCCCTAGACGTCGAAATATAACGCAAACGCATGTATGCTCCGTACATTTAAAACACGATCAGTTTATTTAGCATATTTTGACGATTTTGGTCATTAATACACGAGTCCAAAAAGTTTATGACACCTTAGTAAGTGTTTTTAAAGTAAAATTTAATTAGGGCGCAAACTGAAGTATTAGGTTTATTCTGAAGGGAGGCTGACTGATCACGTGATCGGCAGGAAGGTCGTTACACGCCATGAACAAGGATGATTCTGATCATCAATTGAGTACTGCGAGAGGATTCATGACATGGTACGCGGGGATGTGGATTTCGCGGTTAAAATGGTGAGGCTTGACGAGGCACATTTTTAATTGGACGGTATGCTACAAGCCACCGCCATAACTGAGTGTACTGGTGTCCAGAAAACCCGCACATTAAAGCGGAGAAAGCCTGGTGTGGAATGACACCCAGGGGATAAATTGGGACCAATATCTTTTGAAGGTATTATATGGCCGGCCATTCGTGGCCGGTCGCCTGAACGTGAGAATTTTAGAGCGAGTCTACACAGTATGACGAGACTTCCCCTTGGCAGTCTTCCCGCCTCTGTCCTCTCTTTTAACCACATACACAAACATCATGAAATCAGGTGAAATCTACTCACTCGTCACAAAATAAACTAAAACAGATTTCTCCTTCGCCCCAGCAGGAACACGTCAGGGCGAGAAAGAACCCTACCATTTTACGATAAGATAACAGAATACGAAGATTGACAGGGTACATTTCGGAAAAACTGAGTCATTTCAAGCATCACATAGCGAGCGAGGCTTCCAGCAACTCACGTGATGGAGATTGGTTTGCAGCAAGGAACCCCATGTCAAAACGGATCGTGAGATATTATTAATTAAACAACGAAGGCAACGACGATCCAACATTCCTAAAAAAAATCGACAATAGGTGGCATAATGAAATCAGCCGGCCACTATTGTAGGTGAGCACATGTCATAACTCGAGTAGATCACTGGGACCCGACCGTCTCAATATACGCGTGCATTGCGCGTGGATAAATTGCGAACGCCATTTTTAAGGCTCGCTGTGCGCTGAAACACCACTGCGCATGCAAATTCTACCGGCCGAAGAGGAACATGAATCATTATCACCGGCGTGAGTTTAACAAGGCGAATGCTGTAATTTACTACCAGCAAGATGGCGCACCGCCACAACGTGGGAGGTTATCTTGATCAGATGTTACAGGCCAGACGTTTGTTCTAGAGAGACGATTGCCCTTGACTTTGAAGCTTACGGGTGTGCCTGTACACATTCACTCTCTAGCCCTCTCGCTTCACATTTGTCACCACCAGTCTGATGTAACAGAATTCCGGACTAGAGCACGTGACAACACCACCGTGCAGACAGTACAGCCCATGTCGAAGTATTGTGTGACGCGGAAGTACACGTTACATAGTTACGAACAGAACGTCATTTATTATATTTGCCAATGACTGTACTTCAGCAGTAGCGTGAGATAGCTTTGTCAATCATCTGACCACATGGGGTAGGTGATAACACAGGTACTGTAGTAACTCGCTTTCAGGCTTCCATTATGATTTTTCACTCGTCTAAAACAAACGTCCGGCCTGTAGTGCAGGGTCATTATATATGTGCGCACCGATAAACACGGCAAGCTAAGCCGGCTGTGACTGGCGCAGATCGCAGGCGCGCGTACGCGGTTCAGCTGGTGGTAGGCGCGCTCCGCTGACTCATATCGTTAGTTCACACGTGTTTTGTCATTCATATGGGCGTGTATCTGCAAAGCTTAGACGTTAGTGCTGCAGGTTTATTGAGTTTTGTGATTACTGTGATTGTTGGTCAGACCCACACCAATTCACACTGCACGAATGTGTGTATATCCATAATTCGTATATGAAAAGCAGAAAATCTTGTTCTGAAACGAGACGAAAATTTCGAATAAAGTTTCCAGGAAGACCTGTGCCTAATGTCAGTACAATTAGGAGGCTCGCTAAACGATTCATGGAAACAGACTCCGTAAATAAAAGAGTTGACAGACATTCTTTCATCAGAAGATGTCAAGTGTGTGTTACAAGAGAGGGAGGACATTTTCAGCAACACCTATGAGCACTGTAAGTACACATTGTTGAACATGATTGGTAAAAGTGTGAAAGTGCGCGCCAACCACCGGCTGAACCGGGTACGCACACAGGCGATCTGCGCCAGTCACAGCCGGATTAGCTTGCCGTGTTTATCGGGGCGCACATAGATTATGACTCTGTAGAATACTGCGACCCTGTAGAACACTGCTGCTGCTGAATGGCCATCACATTAATCTGACTTCTATCTGTGGGACCTTGAGTACCGTAGGAAGCCAGCCACACTGCCTGCATTACGGGCGGAAATTCAGACGGTCTTCATAGCAATCTTTCAGTTCAAATAGATGACAGACTGAATATGTATTTCACGTGACGTTTTAAAAATATTTAGCTTTTAAAAGAGAATTTTTGACCTGATTGCTCCTGCTCGCTCCATATAAGTTTAGCAATATAATGTTGTAATCTGTGAACATTACAAGTATTTCCCAATACGTCCAGAGTTGCTTCCTTCCGAGAAGCTATCACAAGCCACTGCGTTGATAACCGATGTGACTGAACATGACCAAAAATTGAAGTCCAAATGCCAAAAGTAAAGTCAAGGGGAAACGCTGTGTCGTTGGTGTTTCATGTAGCAAAAAGTGGGTAACCGTGATCGTCAGACTCATGCACTTCTAGAGCACATGTGGACACACTACGATTAACCGCTGCAAATCCTGGCCACGAATTTCCCGATTGGTGGAAATTTAGTTGTTTGCCCTTTTTGTGTGCATTTGCGCAATTTTGCTGATTCAGCGGTTTTTCAGTAATTTTAAAGTATTATTTACCGCCAAAATATTCTTAACCATAAACTCTGTTAATTCAAGAGTCTCAGAGGAATAGCGAGAAATATTTGTGAAGAACGAACAAAATTCACAGGTTCATGGTCCATGTTATGCAGCATTATATAGGATCACCATGTTATGCACGTCGCGCGGAATAATGAGATGGCTACAAGAACCATCTAAATCAAGTAGGCCTACTGTAATGGCAGACCGGCGCACAATGAAGACGTGTAATTGTTTGTATCTAGATAAGGCGGTGCGTTTATAAACGTGGGAAGAAGTAGACAGCGCCGCACGCGACTCGTTCTGTTCAGACTGCATACTACCATGTGGTGGGTTGAAAGTTGAATGGATGTAGACTACTGTTGTTGTTTCATTTGAGGGGTTTGACGTCATAATCAAATCATTCATTTGGATGATAACCTTTGTTACTGTGGTGTCTATAGTAGAGTGTGTGCAGTAGTTTTAATTCAGGTGAGGATTGGTTAAATAATGAACACTATAGACACATTTGGAGGAATAACAAATAATGCAATCTCTTTTTATTTTCCTCGAAAGAACTGGAACTCCAATGAATTATATCTTCTTTGATTAATACCTAACCTAACATTTACTTCAACAAATATTCTCCACGACTACCATAGTCCTTTTCTCAAAACTCATGAAACTTATGTTGTCCCGAAAGTATAAGCAGAGTATTGTTTCCATGACTTCAAGACTTCAACCATTCAAGCTCGGGAAGGAACTTAGTTATCCCGTATCTTATGAAATATTTATATGGAAGATTTCTTATTTTCTATCCAACGACAGATAGTTTAACTATTTCAATTAATATAGTTATTTTTTTTTGAAAATCTAACTATCAACATTTTAGGGCGAAAACAACACATTTCGCGACTTCAACATCGAAATAAATGGCATATTTGGAGTAAATATATCGTTGCGATAACATATGTTTGCTGAAATATTTCGCATCTATCATTAAATCCGAAATTCCGCGACTCCAGTCTTGGCGTATCAGCTTACAGCTGTTCGGATAATATTATAACAAATTGTCGAGTTCGAACTTGCTACGTTCAAGGGCTGTGCCAATATAAAACCACCCGGTGCCCGCACATACACCAAGGACAACACCCGGCCCACAATAAAGACTGGCAGAAGCTAAACTGCCTATTAAAATATCACAAAAAACAATAAAGCCCACTGACGAGTAAGACGATGGCAGGTAATAATTTTCCAGAAAACAATGCACTTACAGCAGATTTATAACACCAACACAACACTTGAAGCACGACAATGAAGCAAACATAATGGAACATTTATGCAGCACAAACCATCAGAACAATGGAACTAAGATATCAGTTATCCAAAATTGGACAGTTACAAATTACATGAAGATAAATGCTAAGAAATGTCAAGCAGTTCAGTTTGTAAATAAAATGAATCACATTATTGTGTTTAGTTTGGTAGATATTTTAGTTGTTTGGTAATTATTGTGCAAGGTGTTGGTATGATCAGTAATATCCTGCAGGTGTGTGGGATCCACACCAATCGCACTTAATAAATTAACTGGAAGGGATGAAAAGGAAGACCACCCGGTATTCAGTATTTAAGTAGGGGGAATTTGGCTGAGATGCTCTAGAGTAAGACTAGAGGGTTTGCTTTAATGTGATAAGGGAGCTCATGGGAAGATATTCGTGGGAAGTGGGAACAGTGGGGCTTATAACACGGAAGCGAGGAGTCATCTAGTCCCATAGTTTTAGCCATCTCCCAAGCGCACGATCTTAGCAACATTATTGTGGCGCTCAGTGCAGTTTATAACCGATAACGTGATCCAAGGCTTCAGTATGCTTGCCACATTTACGACACTTATCAACTTCTGTTTTTTTTTAAGATGAATCCCATTACTATACCATACTCAGAGGGATTCTATGGGACACGAAGATCCCGCTCTGATCTCACAAAATACCTCCACTGAACTCTGTTTGGGCGAGTTCTTGTCAGTTGTCCACATTCAGATGTCTACAAAGTTTGGAGATTTCATTTTTCCAGGAAATTCGTGGTCTTCCTACTGGCCTTTTTCCTCTGACTTCTTCTTTAAAGATTTGTAAGACCATCCTATCATATCCCATCCTTAGTAAATGACCAGCCCATTGAAGTCTTCTGGAGTTAATGACATTGAGTACTGGTGCTTGCCGTGATAGTGAGTGTATGTCTTTATTTGATCTTTTATTTCCAGCTTGGAGACGTGGAGTCAAAAAATGGTCCAAAAATTTTCCTATATACTTTATTTTTGAAAACCTGCAACTGGTGTCCTTCGTGTTTTGTTAAACTCCACGATTCTGCACCATAAGTTAGAACTGGTCTAATGATGGTATTTTATATTTTCAGTTTTGTATTCCTCGTCAAAAATTTGGATCACAATAAACTCTCATATTATTATTATTATTATTAACCATTTCCCTAACTGCTTCCATTTATCCATAGCCAATACGATGTGAGGGTTACTCATTTAATCGACGGTGTACACTAAAACGTAACGATCGAATGTGGCAATGAATTCAAAATTAGCAGTTACCGGAAACTCAATTACTTTGTCTCATTTATTGAAATGTTAGAAGCCAGTTTACAGTGTTGCCTGTATAAGCAATCAACAGAACTGCTCTTCAGTCGGTCAATACAAGAATGCCTAATTACATTGGACAGAAAGTGACGAGTATTTTATCAGCCTATTATCTGAAAGAAATGTTACATGAATTATTTGTACATTAACAAACTTCTCTAACAAATTGAGGGATTTAATTGGATGAAAAGTTTCGCTCGTCCAGCAAGCATCATCAGATTAATATATAAGACCAAATAGCTTTAGAAAATACTACCAAATCCACAAACGGTCGCTACCCTCCAACAACAACAACAACAACAACACGAGTGAAGAGCAATATTCTGTTGATTATGCAGGCAACACTGAAAAATGGCTTGTAACATTTCAATACTTCCTCAAGTAGGCGATGAATTGCAACCGGTGGTGGTCCCTTTATTTATTCATTATTTGTTTTCAAGCGAATTGACCACTTAGGATCACGCAACAACTTTATTATTTTTCTTTTCCTTTGCCTGGAGTTTCCTCTGTCTCCAATATTCCTCCATGTGATCACTGGCGTGTTTCCTTTGATCTTCTGTCCAAGTTCGTCCACTTCTCGTAGGCCATCCTGCATCTTGAAACCCTTCCAGATTTTTCACTTACTCTTAAATTCATTTCTTTCTAGCATTTGAGACTCTGATGTTCCACTTTTCTAAATCTTTCCTAATTTCCTTAGTCCACGTTCCAGAGAGAGGGTCAAATACTTGCTTGGTTAATCTGTGTTTGTTCATTCTGTATAGTTGCCCAAAGAATGTCAGCCTCCTCTTCCACATAGTCTCTGAGATTTTTTCCACGTTCTGGTAGACTTCTCTGTTGCTTCACAGTTTCCATCCGTCTTCAGTCAGAACTACACCATTGATTTTTTTAGAATTCTCCCTTCCAGGACTTCTAGTTTTTCGAGGCTATAGTTCATCGAGAGGCATCCACTGGCAAAGAGACTTTCCGTTTTTACGACAGTGTTATAATGTCTTAATTTTGGTATTCCAGCAGATGCACTTATTGTTGTAGATATTTTTGTTAATCCATATGCTCTTTCCATTTTTAGAATTCGATCTCCAATAACTGCTTTTCTAGCCCATTCTCCTGTATAGTCTCTCCTAAGTACTTGACTTTTTGACCCTTTCAATCCGTCCTAACTCTATGTCAAGGAATTTGGGTCCATGATTGTCATTATTTATTTATATATTTATTTTAATATTATGGTCTGCATAGGACCACATTAGTCAGGTTTAAGGTTTAGGTTTTTGTTCTTTTTATCCACCCAATACTTCATCATCGTCACTCAACGTAATTCTTCTCCCCTCTGGAATCACTCTTCCTATCCTCTGTTGATCTTCGTCTATAGCATAGTGTGTTTGTCTTTCAATATCTTTAGTGTGTCCGTCTTGTATTTTAAGTCTTATATTGTAATATATAACTCTCTCACGTCTTCCTTCAGTTCTGTGATCCACCTAATATTGATCTTACTCTTCAAAATTTTTCGATGTTTTTCCTACTGATTCTATTTTCTAGTAACCTTATTAGATATTCGCTTATTTTTCATAGTGTTTGTCACTGGTTCTATTTCTTGACAGACTGTTTTTTTGGAACCTAGTCTCCAGACTCCACCTACTACAGTAGATAGTTCTTATTTAAGTATGTTCTCACTATTCTGGTGGTCCCTTTAATAATAATAATAATGAAATGAAAATCCACAGCCTGCTTCCAGTCTCCGACCGGGTCAGGAATGGAATGAATGAAGCCCCCATCTAGCGGCGAGGATATGAACGTGCCGGCTGCCGAGGCCTGACGCACTCCTCTGGGGCAATGATTAAATGCATGACAGATGAAATGAAATGATAGTGGAGAGTGTTGCTGGAATGAAATTGTGACAGGGAAAACCGGAGTACCCGGAGAAAAACCTGTCTGCCTCCGTTTTGTCCAGCACAGATCTCACATGGAGTGACAGGGATTTGAACCACGGACCCAGCGGTGAGAGGCCGGCGTGCTGCCACCTAAGCCACGGAGGCTTGCAATAATAATAATAATAATAATAATAATAATAATAATAATGTTGAATATTTCACATGCAAGTCACTATGCATTTGCAGAAGACATAGTTGTGATTGCGATTGCTGTTGTAAGGGGTGGAGCATCAAGGCTATGTGCCCGGTGATTGAGATGCATGACCCTTGAATAGATAGTATTACTGTTTGGAAATTGTTGGTAATTGACATGCAAGCAGTGTTCCTCAAGCCCGCTGTATTTACACTGTGGACACAACTAGAAGTGCGATACTTACATTCAGTTTGTTGTTTGTGACCAGAAGAGAGAGGTCATCCTCAGGATTGAGTCGGGACAGCCGCTTCTTCCAGTCCGTTGTTCCACTCTTCTGCAGAGCAGCCATTCTGCACATTGAACAAATAACACATTCTCAATTCTACAAGTAACATTTAATTTCACAGCAGAAAATAAAGGTTACTTCTATATTGTGCCCACGTTTACTGTAGAGTCTAAGCGAGCATGAGCAGTGAATTATTATGTGAATAAGCGTAAGGGACGATAACCTAGCGATCATCCACAAAATAAGTTCGCAAAATTGCCTTAAATTCAACCCCCCCCCCCCCCCATTGTAACAATTCTTAATATCCCCCTCTAAATAAACGTCCAAAATAAATTCCCCCCACCCCTCCCTTGTTCAATATAATTATTGCGTAACTCAGAACCTGGAAGGAATCCTCTTTACAGCACCAATAACTGGAAATACACAGAAAAGTACCTATATTTCTGAAATCACGAGAATGCTACACATAATGAAAATTTCCTTCTTCAAAATAAACTGTTTTGTTAAAAATGTATGGAAAGTGGCAGTGGCGTACGCATGATCTCTTTCTGGGAGAGGGTGGAAGGGTTCATTCATACGGTAAGGTACTTGTGTACATTATTAAAATGATATTTCGTTTATTATTCATAAAAATCAATAATTAAATAAACATTGTCTTTGCATAAAAACTATTTTAATATTTTCCAGCACAATTAAAAAATTGGAAAACATTTATTTAAAATATGGAAAAACGTAACTAAATATTAAAACTGAATAGATGCAGTGGTCCATACGTGACTGATATAATATTGATAAGCCTATCATGTGAGAGAAAAAAATATTTTTTTACTACCTTTGGTCTAGTAATCGACTCTCAAAATCTACCTATCTTGATGGCTTTATCTGCATCATTGATAGGAATAAATTGCAGAAACTCCTCATGTACCGAATTATCTTAACGAAATGGGCACGTAGTGACACAGATATGCACATTTAAAGCAGCCTGAAGCGACCAGAAAAAGGTACTGATCGCACACTAACAGCTAAACGGATCCATGGCTGGGCCCAGCACAGGAGTCTCGCTGCGAGTAAAGTGTAGGGCATTTACTAAGGGAAGAACGTGACCACATTTACAATATATACAGGAGTAAAGAAGCCTCACTAGCAGTGGTGTAAACCAGGTAACCGATAGGACAATATAAGGATTCTAGCAAACAAATGTCTTGGTACGTCACTGGAAAGTGCCAAGAACAACGTTCATTTGGATTTTGCAAATCGGGTAATTAAAAAAAACCGGACACATTATCGTACACTTTTGTCACATTCTTGCAAGGAACCTCCTACGTTCAAGGGAACGTATTCTGTGGATGACCCCCTAGCTGTTATGTCCTTTAACAAGGATCATCCATCATCATGCAAGTAAATACTGTGCAGATGCAACATGAACATATTCTAACATAAGAACGACTATGGGAATGTAGTGAGTAATGGAAGTACTCCTCCATTCGAGTACAAAGCGGAATAAAAGTGCCCACGCAAGCAAGTCAAAACCTCAGTCTCACTGCCCTCAAGTTTACTCTCGTCGGCTCAGCAGGTCACTCCCCCAAGTGTATGCAGAGGCTATCCGCCGAATTGACGTACGCTGTATTCTCTGTATTGATTTTGAGGGCAGAAATTTCCCGAGCACAGAAAACAGTAGTAGTAGTTACATTTAGAGGCTCCGACACCGTGGTCTTCAGCGCGGTGTACATAGTGTGTCTATTTATAATAAGGCTAGGATATTCATCAGGCATAGAACTCAAAGTAAACTTCAAATTTCTCGATTCTAAATTGTGAACAGACAAAGTAATTTTATTAATAAGGATTCTCTCCCGAACAAACAACACTGACAATCAAAATCGGTAATTCTTCCTGCAAATGTGTCCCGTGTATTTAGCCAGAGGCTTACAAGCAAGGCGTGCCTTCCGCCTGCAGAAGTAGCCACCAGTAGACAAGCTTGCATTTTCTGCAAGGGCGAGTCCAAATACGCACGTTTACGAATACACCTCATCTAAGCAAAGATACTATAAAACGCTATTCGTAGCTGGTACTTGGTAGAGCTCCCTATTAATAGTTTTCTTACTAACCGCGTTTAGTAAAACGTTATCGTTTTCTTACTAGCCGCGTTTAATAGAACGTTTAATTGAATACACAATTGAATATACAAATCGGGCCCGAGTTTCTCGTCTTACACATGCAAACGGCAACAGACGTTGAGATAACCTTAAACGGTAGCAACGCGGCTTTTCCCCACGTGCTGGCTTTGACGTTTTATAATAAATAACCGACAAAACGCTTTTTAACAGTTTCCTAATTATTTATTTTTCTCAAAATAGTTTTATGATTTTTAAGATAGGTTAAATATATTTTATACCAGTTTTCGCTTTAATCTGTTTCTTTAGCCTTTATTGTGATTCATTTCTGTTTCCTGAATTTAATAATCTCGCCGTAATGATAATTCGTGTTTGACGTGTTACTGTCGGTGAAATAAACAACTCCACTCACTCACTGTCACTATTATCCCGGGTACCTATTTGTGTGTGTTTGCTTATTTTTTCACAGGATAGAATATCCTTTAGGTAACAGTGAAAACTGTATACAAATCGGGCCCGAGTTTCTCGTCTTACACGTGCAAACGGCAACAGACGTTGAGATAACCTTAAACGGTAGCAACGCGGCTTTTCCCCACGTGCTGGCTTTGACAGCTGTCACTGTCAGGGCCGTGGAGAGCGACGACGGGCCCTGGGGCTGGAATCTCCCCCCCCTCTAAAACCAAATTCTGTAAAATCCTCGCAAATTTGCAGAAACTGATTTTGCAAATTTTTTATTTGCACTAAATGTTCATCACGAAATCAATTACAAGAGCATAAAGAGCTAACAAGCAAGCAATAGTAATAATAATAGTAATAATAATAATTGAAGCATGCTGAACTACAAGATACAAGTCGTCGGATTTTTAAGAGCGTTAAAATCCTCCAGTGTGCCTTTATTCGGAGGGGAAGTAAAGCCAGCGGGTTCATGTGTTAGATTTATGGTATGTAAAAGAACCTACCACTACAATATTGGTAGTGTGTAGCCAAAATTTGTAGGTTATTTGGTTAGAAACGCTCTATCAAGTTCCAACGTTCCCCGCTGGGTGTCAGTGACAGTGGCGTCTGGTAGCCAAAGTTGGAACTACTTGAAATTGAACTTGTTGGGGAGCCTACGGGTGTTCAATTGAAATGTCCTGATATGATAATTGGCTACAATTCATATATAATAATAATAATAATAATAATAATAATAATAATAATATTCAATGATATATTCCACTAAATCCAGGCTATATTTATTATCATAAGCAGAGCGTGAATTACTATCAATATAAATAAGTTAATGCTGGTATGTAAAATTTACAACATTGAAAGTGGATGAATGCATCCAAAATTATTTGCAAATTCAATGTTTATACCTGACAAGCGCGTACTATTGCATTATTTTCAATTAACAAAAAATAATATCAGATTAAAGCCATCGAAAACTAGGTACCGTAATAATTTTCAAAATTCACTATACTGTTTTGGCGTTTGACAAATCTAGCACTGTAAGCATACACAATGTTCAGATTTAAAGTTCTGCAGATCCTCTTTGATATCAATAACTTAAGAACTTCAGTGATACTCGCAAAAGCAATATGCTCGTTTGTCGCACACAAATTTGAAAAAAAGTTGCATTTACCGGACCAATAATTGCATGGCTTTTACAGTATTTAACTTTGGGAAAATACTCACATCGAAAAAAGCTGTTGTCCATTAACTCGGAAACTGGTGGGATGGAATTCCACCGTCGGTGATTCTATGCTTATTTTCCATGATTCATCGTTTTAACCCATACATTCATTTTCTCCTCAATTCTATCACCACCGCTACGTCATAAGACCCATTAATCAACAGGAAGTTCAGGTCACTGAACTGCATGTTAAAAGACGTGGAAAGGGTAAACTGTACACTGTGCAGTACTACGGCCTCTGTGACATATGACGTGATCTCTTTTAATAATGAAAACATGATTTTTACAAAACGTCAAGACGTATTTTAAAATACGTTTTACATATAGTGTCTTTATGTTGACATTCTTAAAATTTGCTGCCCTTGAAGAGTCACGCCCTTGGGTCTAAGCCTAAACAGTGGTAAGTCTTGAACGGCGATCAGACATCTTTGTACATTAAACAAAATATATTTTCATAATTAACCACAGGTGTACAGTACTCATACTTAACTCAAGTTATTATGTGCTATCAGTAGATTGTTTTCACAAAAGAAGAAACTGTGAATTTTAACTATATTTTGTAATTGGCAGTCAGTGAATTTCTTATAATTTAATATTGCTTTGCAGTAAGCAAAACTAGAGCCAGGTTCTCCTAAAAATCCTGAATCCTATCTATGACTGGTGACCATCATGGGTGGATTTAAGCCAAGATTATGGGGGAGTGGACACACCGAGGATCTTGGGGTATGGAAGCTGAGAGTGGGGTCCGGGGGCCCTCCTCCGGAAGAGTTTGCAAAAATTAGGTCCAAATTATTGAGTTATAGGATAGGCCATTTGGGTGATTATTTTTGGGATATTTTGGAGTAAAAATTTGGTGACCATTGACAAGTGGCTATAGTAAAGACTCTCTGATGTTGAAGTAAAAGCTCTCACATCTTCAAGTAAGACCCCGCGGTGTAGCTCAACAATGACCGTGATTGGGGCCTACAGCAAGTCTACAGATCGGAAGTTCGAATCCGGGCGCTGACAGCGGCTATCCTGAGTATGTTTTTTCACACTCCCTCCAGACCAATGCCGGGGCAGTACCTTATTTCAAGTCCAGGGACACCTACCCTACTCTTAACCCTAATAATTACAGTAATAGTCGCGACAGCCAACGCATTCCCAGTCGGCAACTGAGAATACGACATGCGATTTATCATGTCAGAGAGGCCATAGCACAGCACAGTGTATACCCCGCTTTTCACCCAGCAGCTGACGGTTTTAAGAGGGTCTAAGTTTTTACTCTCCAAGGCAAATAGTTACAACAATGTTGCCAATACACCTCACTTATTATACAACAGCCACTAGCCTCCCCTTCAGTCAACACAATTCGCACATTTTTTGGTTTTCTATTTTGTTCGCTTCATTAATATTTGTGAAAACTACTGCTTTACAGTCAACTTCATTCAATAACGTGGAGGCCTTCAGAAACAAACCGTAAAACTAACGCGTCAGCAAATACTGAATTATATCTACAGTACTATTTGATGCAAACCTTCCCCAACCGAGCGCCAATAGTTCATTGCCCGCCAGTGATACTCGACCTACTAGCTACCAAGTACACGGGTTGAATGTTGCAAGCCCCTACATGAATGAACATCTGTAACGACAAACAGGCCTTTTTATTGACTGTTGAGTAAGACTACGAATAACACCGCAGTCGGGAAGCCAAATCCTGCAGTCCTGCCGCGGCTTCGTCAGGAACCGGGGTCATTTCTAAGTCGTAGATAAAGAGGGCAATTAATTTTATGTTTAAAGGTACTGAGACGTTAAAGCGTATCACGAAAGGGCTTGATTCGCAAGGGAAAATATCTCTTCGCGTCCTGAAAAATAAGTGCTTTGCACATCCTCCTAGGACGCCGGGCCCCCCTGGGAGGGTCGGGCCCCGGGGCACCAGCCCTGCCTGTCCCCCCCCCCCCCCCCCCCTCTCGTCGGGCCTGGTCACTGTTTCTCTTTCATAATACAGACTATAGGCAATGGCGGATTTTACCCGGGGACAACAAGAACAGAGCGATGAACTCTTTACAATAAGGGTAAAAGGGGTGAAATGGCACTCTCACTATTCCTGCAGTGAATAGTGCTAGAACTATGGTACCGTACTAACTTTTGACGCATATTTTAGTGCCTTTGTACAAAAACTTTGAATTATCCACGATTATTTTCCAATTTGATACGGACACAAAGTTTCGAATTATGATATATGAATTGCAGCCAAAGGCCAAAGGCTGGGCATTTTTGATTCAGATGCTACTGTCACTAACGCTAGCGGTGAACGTTGGAACTTGATAGAGCATTTCCTAACCAGCCAAATATAATATAACCTACAAATTTTGCTACACACCACCAATTGCAGTGGTAGGCTCTTTTACATGCCATAAATCTATGACATGAGCCCACCGACTTTACTCCCCCTCCGAAGGAAGGCATACTGAAGGATTTTAACGCTCTTAAAAAAATCCGACGACTTTGGCCGGGTTTGAACCCGCCATCTTGGCCATAGCAGATCAGCATGCTACAACTAAAAGCTTCGAATTATGGAAGTTTGAATTACGCAAGTCCCACTGTATTCAAAATCGACAAATAGATTTCTTTTTTAGCAGTCTGCCTTAATGCACGCCTCACCCCTACCCACCTGTCTCTGATGCTGGCACCGCTCATGTTGTCGGAGACCAGCTCCTTGCCCAGAGGCTGAGTGCTGCTCCTCTGGAGTCCTCTCAGGGGCTCTTCATCACGCCGGCTGCTCGCATCACATGCGGGCACCGAGTTGTGGCTCTGACTCTTCAGCAAGTGCGGGGGAGGAGGCTGGCCCGAGAGGTGCGCCCTGAAAACCACAAGGTTAATTGATAAACACAGCACTCCTAGACACAGCCTATTGTTAATCGACATACAATATAAAAACACTGCAAGTATAGTCGAAGTCATATGAAAATAAAACACTCAATAGAAAATTATTTACTAAGGTGTTGGAAGCCATTCTTCAGTGTTGCCTTAGTAATCGAAATGTAATGCTTTTTAATCGGTCATCACGATTGTGCTCAAATGTAATGGGTGTTTCTCTAATACTGAAAAGATACTTGATATTAATACACAGGTGTCCAAATTATTGGACTCAAATAAAAAAAAAATCAGTCAATTTGTTATTAAAATTATTGTATTATTTTTACCCTACGTAGTAATGTTTACTCTCATAAGGAATTGCATCTGAAAATTTTCGAAATTGGAGTTTTTTTCATTTACTTTGGAATGTATCTTCTAAATCGGGTGATTTCAATCCATTGTCCACGAATCTTTGAATAGTTCAAGAGTGGACAATCAGTAATAAAAGACTTCCAATCTCTTTGGTCTGAATTCACTCGAAAACTAGAATAAAGCATATAAATAATTCATGTTTTTTGGGCTAATGGTGTGTGAAATAAAATTAGAACCATACGTTTCGGAGAAACCTTGCCTCCTTTTTCAATGGAATCAAAAAAATGTTCTGATTTAATTTCACACGGCCGGGCCGTTTCTCTTTGTACGTATTTTCCGTCTCACATAATTTTCGTTCTGGTTTCCATTTCATTCTCATTTTCGCTATCACCCAGATCATTAGGGGTCGATAACCTAGATGTTAGGCCCCTTAAAACAACAATTATCATCATCATCATCATCATCATCATCATGGTTGGTTGGTTCCTTAGTTTAGGGGCTGTTTTTTTTCGTGTAGCCTCCTAGGGGCTGTGACAACGCGGTCATGTAGCCCCGTGTACTTTGGGTATGTGTAGAATCTGTCAGATAACCGGTGTTAATTGTGATGACTGTATTAGTGTGTGTATCTGTTTTAGGTAGATTTCATTAGAAAGCTAACTATTGCAATGGGTACCATGTTTTAATTCAAGGAAGGACTGCAACTTTGAATTTATGAAATAGTTCCTACTTTTGCCGTCAAACGCCACCGTCAGCGACTACTAGTTCAGAACTTAGCTACCAGACGCCACCGCAGTCTGCTCTTGGCAACGAACGTAGGAGCCTAAGAGCGTTGTTTACATTCGTAACCTATACAATTTAGCTTCACACAGGTGTAATTCGTGGAAGGTTCTTTAACATGCCATAAATCTATGACATGGGACCGCCGGCTTTACTTCCCATCCGAAGGAAGGCATACTGAGGGATTTTTAACGCTCTTAAAAAATCCGACGACTTCAGCCGGATTTAAACCCGCGATCTTGGGCATAGAAGTTCAGCATGCTACCAACTACGCCACCGAAGCCGCCCGGTTGCCACGCTACTGCTAGCGCCAGTGCCTTGCTCGACAGGTGGCTAGCCACAGTTTCCCCTGCCGTCAAGCGGCGCATCCGAGGCTCCGTTCTATAGGGAGGGCTCTCGCTGTATAATTTGATTGCCAATGACCGGAGACGAATAATGAAAGGGAGCTCCATTCTAACATGTACTATGTTATCTTTCACAAAGTAAAGATGGGGTAAAATGGCTCATTGGTAATGCAACATTAATAATGTGTCGTGTAATCATAATTAGGAATATGATAAAATAGTAATGCAACATTAATAATGTGTCGTGTAATCATAATTAGGAATATGATAAAATAATATTGGATTTTTATTAGTAATTTATATATCTACCATTCATATACATAATTCAAAACCACAATAATGAAACCTTTAATGATTCTTCTTTTTCTTTAGCGTTTATCCCGCCTCGTGGCAGGGTCAGCTATGTGAATCCGCTGTCTCCACTTTACTCGGTTATGTAGGTAGGTAGGTTGACGCTTTTCAGATCCCTATGCAGTGTATCGGCCCAACGTTGTCTCGGTCGCCCCTTCGATCTTTTCTCGGCGACCTCTAGTGTGTAGCCCTGTTTTGCAATGGTGTCCGCTCCTGAACGTAGCACATGCCCAAACCATCGCAGACGACCCTCACGGAATTAGTTGCTGATTGCCGCGACACCAAATCGATCCCTTATTCCTTCATTGGGGATGTGATCCAACCTAGTAATGCCAGCTGTCCATCTAAGCATCTTGGTCTCCATGACACTTAGCAGACGTTCCGCTTCCTTGATGATCGGCCAACATTCAGTACCTTAGAGCGCTACGGGACGAATGACAGTGCGGTAAATCTTCGATTTTAGGTGGTCTTTCATCTGGCGATCGCACATACTTGTCGTTGTTCGCCACTTCATCCACGCAGCATTAATTCTTACGTTGACCTCCTCGGAGAGACGACCTTCAGCAGTTCTCGTAGGGCCAAGATACTTAAATGTTGTCGTTCAAGGCAGGTCATCGCCGTCGACTTGGATTGTTCCGATTTCTCCTGCATTCGATGTCATGTATTATTGATTAATTTATGATTAATTTTAGAATTTCATTAGAGCGCAATTAAAACGATTGCTTCGCGAAATAACGCGAAAATTGCTAACCTTCTCGCGAAATCGTTCAGAAATTAAAGTGTAAAAATCATGCCTCTCCCTAAATGGCTCCAACTCAAGATATCCCTAGAAAAGCCTGTCTAGCGCAAGCAGCTAAGCCCTTAGCCTATCTGGAAATAGCGGCTTCGGTGGCGTAGTTGGTAGCACGCTGAACTGCTGTGCCCAAGATAGCGGGTTCAAACCCGGCCGAAGTCGTCGGATTTTTTAAGAGCGTTAAAAATTCTTCAGTATGCCTACCTTCGGAGGGGAAGTAAAGCCGGCGGTCCCATGTCATAGATTTATGGCATGTAAAAGATCCTTTCACAGACTAAACTTGTGTAAAGCAAAATTGTTAGGTTAGATTTCGTCGGAACGCTGTATCAAAGTTCCAACGTTCACCACTAGGTATCATTGATATCTGGTAGCGAAAGTTGGAACTACTTGAAATTGAACGGAAGTTGTAGCTCATTCTAATAAGGGTTCCACTGGAAGCAGCTACAGACTCAGGCGAGCCGAGCATGTCCTCGGACACTCCCGGCATAAAAGCCATACGATAAATAAATAAATAAATAAATAAATAAATAAATAAATAAATCTGGAAATAGGCAGAGAACAGGAAGTTAAGTGCACCATCAGGGGTAGAATGAAGCTAACGGAAGAAGACGATCTTCCTAGGACTAGGTTCTGTTCCCACAGTTCCACTATACGTTTCCGGTATGTCGAGCGGGGTCTTGGCGTCACGCATCAAGACCACCACGGTACACTGGCTAAACAAGGGTAGCTAGTTCACTTGAACATCATGGTGCAAAGGGAAGATCAGTTCTATCTCTGTTCACAATGCTGTTGATTAGCCGAGAGCGGGCAACTTTATTGCTCATGTAGTACATGCCCGCTCATAACATGTGATAGGGAGTTAATAGTAATAATTGAAAAATGAAAATCCACAGCCTGCTTTCAGTCTCCGACCGGGTCAGGAATGGAATGAATGAAGCCCCCATCTAGCGGCGAGGATATGAACTGTGCCGGCTGCCGAGGCCTGACGCACTCCTCTGGGGCAATGATTAAATGAATGACAGGTGAAATGAAATGATAGTGGAGAGTGTTGCTGGAATGAAATTTTGACAGGGAAAACCGGAGTACCCGGCGAAAAACCTGTCTGCCTCCGTTTTGTCCAGCACAGATCTCACATGGAGTGACCGGGATTTGAACCACGGACCCAGCGGTGAGAGGCCGGCGTGCTGCCGCCTAAGCCACGGAGGCTTAGTTAATAGTAATAATTAATTATTATTATTATTATTATAAAATTATGGCATCGGGTGCCGGGTGCAAGCTTTGTTATTTGCGGCCCAGAGGGCAGCTTGCATGTCAAATTTTGTTGTTCCTTGGAGCACTATGAAAGTCTAGGCGGTTCGATATCTAAGCTCCTTGACACTATAACGCTTTTTAGTAGAGGAAGGAACTTTTGTGTTGGCGAAAAATCCAGAGATTAATTTTGCCATTATGAACACGGCCTACTGAATTCAAATGAGTGCTTTAACATGCCAACAACGTATGACATGCATGTCGTGATTTTTGTCGCCTTTCAAAAATCACTTACCACGGCCAGGAGCGAAACTGCAAGCTTGGGGTATTAGTAGACCGACCGATAACCACTCACCCACCGTGGCAAGCATTATTATTATAAGGATTAAATTAATGGTGACGTCAAAACACCCAGTCCCCGAGGCTGAAGGCTGAAACTTCGCCTTAGCCGGGAATCGAACGCGAGGTCCATCGACATGCATGTCGTGATTTTTGTCGCCTTTCAAAAATCATTTACCATGGCCAGGAGCGAACCTGCAAGCTTAGGGCTGGTAATCCGACACGATAAGCACTCACCCACCGTAGCAAGCTAAAGAATGAAAGGATGAATTAATTAAATATACTGACAGGGCTTCCCAACAATAAGATGGAATTTATTAATTTTCTCTACAATGTTTTACGCCAGGCCCACTCGTACAGGTGGAAATATACAAGGTTATGCCAATGCTCTCCAGACACGTAGGCTACTTGATCAACCTAAAACTGGACATGACACACCAACTGTGAAAGTGATAAGTATTATTTGTAATTTACACAAATTGTCCAACGAGACGACAAAAAAGCTTTCTCGGAGATATGCGTGCGCTATTGGACACAATGTGCCGGTGAAAGTGCCGAAATCGCGACCATGTGTGTGCTCGTGACGTCACACACTGCACTTGATGTAATCTGTTTCTAACTATGTTAAGGCCCACACGCACATGTGCTCAATTGCCAGTCAGTCAATCCAACACTCACGCCTCTTATCTATCTCACCGTATTACGAGCTTTCATGTTCACCGACTAATGCTGCCATCTGGACTCTCACAAGAGGAACAGACCAGCTGTAAGCCTGAGAGAACACTAGGTCTGTACATAGCTTACAAGCTGTTAGCAATGCGAGAGACTGATCGAGTAACCACTAACCAGTGCCCCGAGTTGTTTGATGCACCCCTCCACCCTATCTAAACAGCTTTTGCACCCTACATCCAAGGATATCTGACTATCGTATATAATCAGGACTTTCCTTTTCAGTTCTTGAACTTGATTACTAATTTATATTCCCACATCATCATCTCCTCCCTATTGAGGTACAACCCCAGCGGCGGTCCGGGCAGGGTGCCCCAAGAGCCCACTGATAAACCTCACTTGGTGCACCTAAGCGAAAGCCCTCAACAGACACCACAAAAACCTACAACATTTTCGCGAGTATAATTCACGGAAACTTTAACTCAAAGAAATTAGAGCAGGTACTGCATCGCATCAAAACATCAATTTATCTAATTGAATTGGTGAGATTCAGAACTGAAAGATTTCACTTTTTGGGCGAAATGAGCTGAGATAGCCATTTTGTTCTCTGGTTTAAAACATATATTTTGGCACGAAAAGGGGAAACATTCCTGCAACCACCATGCTTCCGTAATCCATTGAAACTTTCACTGAGGTGAAGAAGGGAAATCCTAGAATGTGTCCCTTCTTTTCCTTACATTCTGGCCAAAAGGTGCTCAGTGTCAGGTCTGGTGTAAGCACAAACTGCAGTTCAGTTTCCTCTGTTTGAAGTTATGTGCTAAAAGGTAAAAGTGTGTGTAATAAATGGGTTACTCGTTTGGTGTTGATTGCTTTATTACAAGTTAAAGTAAATATTTATGTTAATTAAATATTAAAATATTTTAAAAATTGACAAGGCGGATTAAATAACAGAAATATTTACGAATAGTCAATACGGATCAACCTTTACCAAATTAATAGGCTATGTTAAACATTTAAGCAATTTACAAGTTGAAGTGTTTTAAGGGGATACGGAATGCCCTATGCTTACAATAATAAAATGTGCTGTATATAAGGAACATTTTCTCTGAAACCACTGAACCTAGACATTTGAAATATTTACAGGTTAAGGCTGAGTATGTTTGGTTTCTACTGAAACAAGCATAATTTTTATGAGTACATACTTCAGGAACACTTTTTTTAATGGATCATGTTTTTCATGGTATTTTTTAAAATATTTTGGCAAAAAATAATAATACGAATATACATGCAAATTAAACACTGTTGTTTCAGTAGTTGTAATATGTATGTGTAAAGAAGTGATGCAAATTTGAAGTTTCTACATTCAAAATTGGCTGAAAAAAATGTTCCTTAAGTAATAAAAATAATAGATTTATGGGAAACAGACTTCAAAGTCTGAGGCTTCAGAATCTGAAGAAATTCCAATTTTGAAGATAAAATGTCGTAAAAATATTACAGAAATTATGAAAAAGAGCCGAGGCCGAGGGAGTCTTTTACTTCCCGCCTTAAATAACCACTGTCTCATCTTCCCTGATACCCTCAATCTTCGAGGGATTAGACCTCTTATGAAAAGAGCAAAACACAAGAGGAGAGGAGTTTCTGACAACAGGTGGCAGGTTAGTTGAGCAAAAGAAAACTGAGCTCGAATGTGATTGCAGGAAAATGTGTTCCGTTGGATTCACTAAGGAACAAAAAAGGAAGGCTAATTAAGACTTGGCAGTGGCAGACCCTAATTGAAAAGGACACTTATTTAGGCGGTGAAGCGAACCTGCCCGCCTACTGCACCCATAAAAAGAAGAAACTGGAAGAATTTTATAACAACATTTTAGAATGACGTATTGCTACTGTTAGGCTGAACATGAAGGCAGTGAGTGCTAAGACAAAAACGTTAAGAATTCATGTATTTTAATAATTTTAAATTTGTAAATATCAGTCAAATAATCAATTTTGTGTTTTAAAACAATACAGTTATAATAAATGTGTTCTTGTATTATCCTCAATATATTAGTTTGTTGAGATAAAGAAAAGGGAAAGATTCCACCAATATTGACCAAATATCAGAGACTTAATATCGACCTAAAAACAAACAACTTGTGCGATAATCTTCATGTTGTTATAAAGTTTATAATGATAGGCTTCACCCGACTTTTAGTTTGGTTGCTATGAAGATGTTTTCGATTTCCCCAAAAGTATGGTTATCTGGAATTTTTCCCTTCCTTATCTCAACGATTCAATTGATGTTTCGATGGAAAGGCCATCCCGTTCAGTGTATTCTGACCAGA
Source organism: Meconema thalassinum (assembly GCA_946902985.2). Classification (NCBI taxonomy): domain Eukaryota; kingdom Metazoa; phylum Arthropoda; class Insecta; order Orthoptera; family Tettigoniidae; genus Meconema; species Meconema thalassinum. The sequence continues at coordinate 382,724,630 of OX336392.1, read as the reverse complement.
AACATGCAAAGCGATCAATGATAGACGCGAACTGTCTCAGTCTCAAAAGCTGCCCTGGGTCAGTAGCAATTCCCCCACACAAGTCACATGGCTCATTATGAACAACCCCCAGGGGCTCACAACTAGTGGGAGGTGGGTTGGCGACCACAGAACCCCAGCCGAGTACGGCATTGCTTCCACTTACAGTACTTGTGTCAAGCTCCTCTCTGTTATCTTTCCTGTCGACCTTCCTTGACCAACTCTTGTTCTCTTCCGACCCCGACGGTGTTAGGGTATCAGAGGTCTAGTGAGTCATTCACTTCCCGCCTTAAATTACCTTTGTCTCATCTACCCTGATACCCTAAATCTTCGAGGGATTAGACCTCTTTGTTTGCTTTTAATGGTATCTCCTGCCTTCTGCTCAAGGCTCTCATGGAGACTAGGTGTATGTAGCCCTCACCACTAACGGTGCACCCTGGATAATAAATGCTACACCCTCAAGGGCTCACGGCTGGTGAGTTCCAGAGTTAGAAACCTCGAGGGATTCCTGAACTGGATCCGGTTTATCCCCTTAATCATTGCCTTTGGCGCGGACCCTCTCATCGTTCCCTTTCCTATCTGCCTTTCACGGCTATCTCCTTCCAAGTCCCTGAGTTGTCATTCTTCGAGGGTTAAGGGCATTTCCTTTCCCTGTAATTAGTTTTAGTTGTACGTCTGTAGGTAGTTTTACTGTAGTTATAGTTTCATTTTCACGATCACCCATACCATTAGGGGACGATAGCCTAGATATTAGACCCCTTAAAATAACAATTATACAATTACTGCCCTTAAATCATATTGCTCGGCCAGTGTAAATACAAACTATTTACTGTACATTATTTGTTAAGGAAAACATATCGGGTCATCGAAGGTCAAGTTTCCGGGACCCTACTGTATCATGTTAAGGACACACGAGTGTTGTTTTAAAGGGCGGAACATGCAGGTCATCTGGCCCTGACCATGTGGGTGAGTTTACCAACAAGCTAGCAGGTGGATATGGGGCACACGTGAGTAGGTCAGGAGTACCGTTAAAGTCAATAAGCCTAGAGCTGCGGGCACAAACTAGTATCTTCTCTTCCAAGAAGAGGCGGCGCATCTCGCAATCCCCTTGAGACTAATATAGAGTAGTTAGCCTACCTGTTACTAGATTCCTGAAAATAACTTCAGATTCCGTCTACCAGTAGCGTTCACAATAATGCCGTAAATGTAGTTATTTCGATGTGCCTTCGGAGATCTGTAAAAGGCTGTTTCCGCGAAATGTGCTGAAATGTATTAACCTGCGATGAGTTTACCCAATCTGCAATGGCTCATCACGAGAATTTATATTTTTCACGGTGGTAAACAACCTTATTTGATTGTATGTTCGTGACGTAGTAAATGAAATGAGTAGATCGTGTTAGCCATGAATACGGCTACTGTTACAGATGGTACGCACGCTATCAATATACTAAATCTACTCTCATTAAGGAAGAGGAAACCCCGTGGGTCACGCAACCTGAGGACAGCCACCCTGTCTCCACCTCTGATTCACACTCATTAATGTGGGGACTGAACACGCACGGTAACTCTTCCACGCCACATAGCATGGTGCAGCCTTCCCCAACAGCTTTTGCGAGGAGCCGCCCTTCAAATACCGCTTCATCTCTTTTAGTTAGTCGCTACATAGCCTTGTGCAGCCTACCCCATACTGAGATTTCGGATCCAGAGGTCCTGCCAAGAAATTTAATTCTAGCCTGAGGGCTAGAACGGGGAACACCTAGCCTCGTAAGGCATAACTCAGGGGAGGAGAGTTCGATTCCCATCTCATCCATCCTGGAAGTGGTTTTCCGAAGTTTCTCACTTCTACTACAGGCAAATGTTGGGAGGGATACTAGCTTAAGGCCACGGCCTCCTCCTTCCTCATTCCTCACCTAAATTACAAATACACACCACTACTACTGACACCGCAATAGCACATGTTATCAGGCAAATTATTTATACACACATACACACCCACCAAGCACACGGTGCCAAATGACCGCAATGCCCAAGCCCTTCAAATGAAACAACAACTATTGTGAACTAGTCTGGAGAGATATTTCGATGTTGGTGTTGGTTCTTTAGGGGCTTTGCAACGTCGTGGTGTACTTTGGTGAGTTTAGAATCTGTATGATAACCTGTGTCACTATGATGTCTGCACTAGTGTGATTATTTGTAATTGAGGTAGGAATAGGGTAAGAAGCAGCCATGGCCTTACGTTAGATACCATCCCGGCATTTTCCTGGAGTAGAACTGAGAAACCACGGAAAACCACTTCCAGGAGGTAGGAATGGAACCCGCCTCCTTTTAGTTTTGCCTCATGACGCTGAGTGTACCCCGTTCCAGCCCTCAGACAAGAATTAAATTTCTTGGTAGAGCCGGGAATCGAACCCGGGCCTCCGTGGTGACAGCCAACGTGGCCGACGACAGATATTTCATATTTGGCTTTGCCCACAACGTCATATTTATCTCACGAATCTTCGACTGATAATCATCCATCTCCTCCCTGCAAAGATTGAATTTAATTCGCGTTACTCAAGCAATATTCAATATGGTCTAAGCCTGCATTACAGCAATCTAAAATTCGCTTTGTTAAGTTAAGGCGTTTTGCAATTACTCGCTTCAACAACCGCGACAGCTCACGGATATAGACATACACCTTTTGAGGTGATTGATTTAATGGGCGAAACATTGAGGTCATGTAGCCCTGAACTGATAAACCGACCATAGATTTTGTTTAATCGTATGGCCACACCAACCGTGGCTGAGGCGATCTACCCAGACGAGCCGTTTAGCACTGCGAAACCGCAACCCTATTAAGGGACCCGTGGTTGAGATTACATTAATTTTGTCTTCGATCACCAAATGTGAAACGTGATAGCCTAACTTTTTCGAGCCGACATCGTACAACTTGACGAGGATGTTTCCCACCTTTCAAAAATTAGACTTTCTCGGTCAGGAATCGAACCCGTAATCTTGGAGACTTGAGTGTAACACTCTTCCGCTGACTCAAAGAGACGTGGACCGGACGAAATACGTACCGTAGAATGGGGTGATTAGAAACAATTTAATCTTTGTGACTGCCGGATAATGCATAATGAACGATTTTTGAATTCTCTTCATGGCTAATAATGGGTGAAGGTCTAGTTATTAACTGGCCAAAATATCATAGTCTCAGCAATTGGCATTCAGAAGAAATAAAAAAACGTACCTGTTTCTATTTACCCACTAATGGGTGAATGGCAACAAGCATATATTACTAGAGTGTTGCTATTGTACCTTCATTTGGTGGATTGTAAACAGTCTGTACCTAATTTTAATGCTCCTCTTTACCTGACAATATGGCTTACACAGAACAGAGTTGATAACCTTTCAAACAATAATTTCTCTTCAGTATATGTTATACCTCAACTATATCCAACAAATATTAAATGGGAATTATTACAATAATATTTAAGTTATAGCAAATTATTGAACTTTCCAGGTGTTTGTTTCTATTAGCCCCGTTTTAAGGTAATTAAAATGCGGATTGATTTTCTTATTTAACTTGACAATCTAGCGAAATCAATCACTCCTATTGCCAAAGTCCCACGGCGTAGCTGTGCTGTTTAAATCGAGTACCACGGCCGTGAGGGCAGCTGCAGTAAGTTCGGAGATCGTAGGCTTGAATCCTGGTGCTAACAGCGGTGTTCTGAATGTGATTCTCCCGTGGATATTTCCAAACTCCATCCAGGAAAATTCCAGGATAGTACCGTACTTCAAATCCCGGGGCACCTACCTCATCCCTGTCCCTAATAAGATAGCGGGTTCAAACCCGGCCAAAGACGTCGGATTTTTTAAGAGCGTTAAAAATCCCTCAGTATGCCTTCCTTCGGAGGGGAAGTAAAGGCGGCGGTCCCATGTCATAGATTTATGGCATGTTAAAGAACCTTCCACTAATTGCACTTGTGTGAAGCTAAATTGGATAGGTTAAGAATGTAAACAGCGCTCTTAGGTTTCTACGTTCGTTGCCACGAGCCGACTGCGGTGGCGTCTAGTATCTAAGTTCTGAACTTGGCCTAGTAGTCGTTGACGGCGGCGCTTGGTGGCAAAAGTAGGAACTATTTGAAAAATTCTAAGTTGCAGTACTTAAATTAAAAAACAGTTAACACACACTAATACAGTCATCACAATTAACACCGGTTATCAGACAGATTCTACACACACCCAAAGTACACGGGGCTACATGACCGCGTTGTCACAGCCCCTAAACTTAAGAACCAACCAACCTGTCCCTAATACAATTACACACATTACTACAGTCATCACATAAATCAGGTTATCTGATAAATTCAACAAAAACCGAACTACACGAAGGTGATGACCAAGGTGTCGTAAGACCCTAAATTAACAACAACAATCAATTGCCACTCGCCAATTTACAACAAATATTAAGAGTCAATGAAAAAGAACGTGCCTTAAACACACATTGTGAAACAACGTTACCCGCATCCGACCCTCATCCTAACGATATTTATCCGCATCCGATGTTTATTTCCGAATTCGCTGGCATTACAATAGTATTTGTAATTTATTCGATAAAGCATAAAGTATTAAAGCTCGACATTTAGACATCTGAAGAGCAATTCGTTCCCCCAGGCTATGTGTGAATCGCGAGACAATGTTGACAGTTTTGTCCCTCTGAGTAACGGCATTTCAACAACGGCCGGCTAATAAAGCACTTACTTACACAGCACGAACTTTCCAGCGGACCTCGCTTGCCAACAGCACTAACCAAAATCATAATACATATCAATCCATATAAAATAAACCCATTTATTTACATCACGGATAGTTATATATCGCAAACGCTTATTATATGTGGATTACAACGCACCCAAGAACGAACTTCTGCGGGAGTCCAGCTTCGAAATTCGAGCCTTTCACATAATTGATTGTTTTGTTGTTTGTGTTGGAGATCAAATTTTGAAACTTCACATATAGACAGAAAACATATCTGACTTAACACATATCCAAATTTGGGTGCTGTAGCACAACTGAGTTAAGAGTTGTGAATCTCTAAAGTCGACACTTCGCACGAACCCCGCAAAAAACCGGTATTTTTTACGTTATACTTGCCATAAAGGATATTAAAATAAGCTTCTAAAAATACCTTTATGTTTAATCAAAGCAGAAATAAACAAGGAAAGAGGTGATGTTACTTGTTTTACTGTAGGCCTTCCGGTTGTGTTGCTATTTATCTCCAAACTCGGGTGCACATAATTTCTGCGTCGACAGGTAGTCGTCTGATATACCCATGCAGGCAAGCGCAACACTAATTCTAAGTGAACACTAATTGAGGGTATTTCCATTACTGGCTTCTCTCTCTTCTCTATTGTTCTCATACAATCCAAGCGAAAGCAAATAGGGAAATAACAAGAAACGCCAAAGAGTCAGATCTGAGCAAAAATAATAAACTTATTTTAAAAAAATCCAGTTCAACATTATATTTTAAAAATTATCCGCAAATTTACTCTAAACATTATCCGCAGCATATCCGCTATCCATCCTGCCATGCAAACTAGATCCGCATGGCGAAAAATTTAAACCCGCGGGTGTCCGCATTCGCACAGAGCTTTAGGCATGGTTTCTACAACGATAGCATACACAATCTGAATGAGGGTTTGAAACTTGAAGATGGTTGTAGCCATGCACCACGAATCTAGTCATTACAGGCCGTAGTTCGTAATTTTCTCGTTTGTAGTCTTGTTGGATCATCTCATCAGTGGTATAAAAGTCATCCCAGATTTCCACCCTCTTTGCTGATAATTTTTGTTGTTGATTTAGTAGCTTTGCGACATCGTGGTCATGTAGCCCCGTGTATTTGGTGTGTGCGTAATGTTGTCTGATAACTTGTGTTATTGTGATGGCTGTATTAGTGTGCGTATTTGTAATTACGATGAGTATAGGAAAGGAGGCGGACGTGGACTTAAGTTAGGGACCTCCCGCTAGAAGTGGGTAACCACGGAAAGCCATTTCCAATATGGCTCTTCTCTGTTTTGCCTGACTAAGCTGAGTGTACTCCGTTCCAGCTCCTGGGAATCCAACCCAGACCTCCGGGGCGAAAGCCAAGAATGCTAGCCGCTACGGGGCTAAATGACCATGATGTCCAAGCCCCTCAAATGAGACAATAACAATAACAACAGGAACTATTTTTAAATATAATGTGATATTAAAAGGGCGCTCCAGTAATGTTTATGTAATAAGAGTATGAAGCAAAAACATTAATTGTAATGGATGATGTGTTAACTATACAATTTAACTCGGTTAATTACTTTTACCTGTTAATAGTCTACTATTGTGTTACATTATTTAACTAGCAACCCGCCCTGGCTTCGCCTGGTATCTTTAACGGTTTACCCAGCGTAAGCTTAAAAGCGCACGGACGGCAGGTCCCTAACGCAATTCAGAAAAGCCGAGGTGAACAGCGAAACTCCAATTTCCAATATCAAAGGTTGTTATCAAATTTATTTCAAAACAAGTAGTTCCGTGACGAACTAATTAGCCTACTTTTCTTAAAATATAAGATGCCAATCTATATAGACCTATCTAGAATGACAAAATCAAGTTGGTAATACTAAAATTTGTAAGTACTACAGTTTGAAATACACCTGAAATAGTGTAGCTTACTACAGTACAGTTGGCAGCCCTGGTGACTCTGAATATAGCTTTAGTTCCATCTCTTAAGGTATAGAATGCACATACAAAATTTGGTTGAAGTCTAATGGATAGTATGGACGTTACATGCTGTTTGATATTGGATTTATCAGTGCGCGTAAAATCATGTTGGGAACAATGTCTTGTATGTGATGCTCAGAATTAACCAGAAATTTTACGACCTATTATAGTGCCAATTTTGGATAAAATCCATTTGTTAGTATAGAAGTCATATGCATTTAAAAACTGGACTTATCAGCAGGCTTACAATCGTGCTGGCAGTACTTATGTATATAAGTTACACCAAACTTAGTTATTGTTGTTTTAAGGGGCGGAACTACGAGGTCATCTGCCCCTAACACCAAACAAAGGTAGAATGTCAGGCAGTATACGAGTGCAACGTTTAGAGCTGTTGGCTTCCATACTTTCTGATATATTAATATTAGGGTTAAACATAGGGCATTTATTAACAGTTGGCAGCCCTGGTGACTTTTTAGAATACGCACAGTCATATCCGTTGTAGTACACATAGTACATACGAAATTTGATTGAAATCCAATCGATAGTATAGAAGTTACATGTATTTAGAAATTGGAACTATCGGCAGGCTTAGAATCATGTTGGCAACACTGGCATGTATGGAGTTCTGAAAATTAATCTGGAATGTTATTATCTATATGTGGGCCAAATTTGGAATAGTTCGCATGCTTAACTTCTGTGATATCCAACATAGAGCTCAAATTTCAATTGCGATTTTTCAGCAGGTGTAGCACTAACGTCAATTTCAAATATGGCCGTGAGATATTCAGGTATAGATCTTAACTCTTGCCAAATTTGGTTTCGATAGCTGCAGCCGTTTAGGAGTTGATAGGACATACACACACACACACACACACACACACACACAGAAGGACAGACAGACGGGCACACATTTTCCCGGATCGATCTCATAAGTCTACTTTTCCCTCATGTTTGCAAAATGAGAAAAGTAGGCTAAAAATATAAACGTCTAAAGGCTAAAGAACACACCTTATTAAAAAAAACAGATCTGTTACAATATGTAAGACGAAAGATATAAATCTTGATTTAAAAAAATAGCTTGAAGTTGAAACAGTGATGTGGATATTATATACGCGTAGAAACTTTTAGGTTTGATGGGATCATGTATGGGCAAGAATGATATAATTGTGATGTTACTGTGAAATATAATCGATGATATATCCAGGGTATATTTACGACAAGGAATATATTGTTTTCTGATTATGTAACAGTGTTATTCTCGTTGGGTGCTTACCATAAAACTAGATGTGAATGGAAAGCATCGAAGCATGCCTAGTGGCTGATATAACGAGAAGTGCTCCGATACAACCCCTTCGTCCTAAAGAGAATAGCAAATACTGGGGGATCGGGTATAGTCCAACTGGTCAAACTAAGCCGAGCTGCAGGCACGCGTTTAGATCAATACCGCGCCACGTGGAGACTGTAATTGCGTTTTGGGAGAAGAGACGCACGGCGTCGCCCCACAGACACAAGCGTCTTGTAAACACTGCACACGACGCGGCCTGTAATTAGCAGCCGCAGACAAGTAGTTAACCGATTATAAGATAATGCTATTTACATTTCTCTTACATCAGAGTCCACAAAGGGAGTGCCGATGCGTTGCAGTTCTACAGCTGTTGCAGTAGCCCCACTTCCTTTTTTATTTATTTATTTATTTATTTATTTATGGGCTTAAACGTCGCGGTAATCAGCCCCATGTTGGGGGGGTGTTAACTTGCCTGATAACCCGTGTTGTTATGGGATCTGTGTCCCGTGGCGTAGCTGTACTCGTTAAATCGTGCAGCACGGCCGCGAGGGCGAGCAAGTCCCGACATCGTAGCTTTGAATCCCGGCGCTGGAAGTGGCCATCGTGAGTGTGGTTTTCCTCCGGGTTTATCCACACTCCCTCCAGGCAAATGCCGGGATAGTACCTTACTTCAAGTCCCGGAGCACCTACCCCATCCTTGTCCCTAATACAGTTACACTCACTACTACAGCCATCACAATAAACACAGATTACCAGACAAGTTCAAAACACACCCAACTACACGGGTTGGTTGGTTGGTTGGTTCCTCAGTTTAAGGGCTGCAACAACGCGGTTGGATGTGTGTAGAATCTGTCTGATAACCGGTGTTAATTGTGATGGCTGTATTAGTGTGTGTTATCTGTTTTTAATTCAAGGAAGGGCGGCAGATATTCAATTTTCAAGTAGTTCCTACTTTAGCTACCAAATGCCACCGTCAACGACAACTATTTCTGAACGTTGTTACTAGATGCCACCGCAGCCGGCTCCTGGTGACGAACGTTGGAACCTAAGAGCGTTAGTCAAATCTAACCTATGATTTAGCTTCACACAAGTGTAATTAGTGGAAGGTTCTTTTACATGCCATAAATCTATTACATAGGACTGCCGGCTTTACTTCCCCTCCCAAGGAAGGCATACTTAGGGCAACTACACGGGGTTCACGACCAAGATGTCCCAAGCCCCTAAAATGAATTAACAACATATGGTATCTGTAGTTGTGTGTACATATAGACTACTTATAGCCTAATTGAAGCCAGGATTCAGAATGAGGCAGTAGTGGTCATACGTTCGGAACTATCCCAGCATTTGCCTGGAGTACAAGGGGGAGGTGGAATCTGCGGGAAACCATTTCAGGAATTGGCGATGTAGAATTCGAACCTACGTTCTACTCAGCCGCCAGTTGTCGTTAGTAGAACGTTCTACCGAGTTGACCCTGTTCCAGTTCTCAGACCATCGCACAGCCGGGGATTGAACCCGTTCTTCAGGGATTACAGCCAACAACGCTGGTCATTGCACCAAGAGATGGCCCATTTTTTTTGGAAGGACCACACACTATGCCGTATGGACTGGGCAGTGTGGGGAGCGGAAGTGCCCGGTCCAAAACCACAAGACTGCAGGAGCGTAAGTCGACACCCTCCGTCTCTGGTCACCACATGGCCCTATTGCGCCATTGTCCCTGATGACAATAGCACTGATACTGTTCCATTTAGAGCTTCAAAATGACCCACAGACGCTTTAATACAAGCGCATTCAACACGTAATCTGCGGACAGCATTAAGCCAGCCGGGCTATTTTGTGCGGCCCACGATCAAAGTTTCAAATTTTCATTAGTTTTCCAAAATGCAAAGGTAAATCTTGATTTTCACTGGACTGAACAGTGGACTAAACGTTGATAATACCTGAATTCTATTCAATATACGTTGAAAGAAACAATTTTCGAGATATTTGTTCTTCTGCCCAAAAAATTTGTTTCCCCTCAAGCTACGTCATTGTGAAGCTATTTATTCGCTTCAAAATTATAAATATAATAATGCAAAAACTCAGCAATTTTTCTAGATTCGTGCCGTGTCATGTGTGGGGTTTCGCCTAGGACACCAAGCTGGCTCATCAGCCTCTTTGTGTCCCCCTAGGCGACACCCCCCGGACAAGACACGCCACAAACCTAGAAAAATTCAAGAGTTTTAATTCACTGACCGTGAAAGCCAATATACCATAAAATAATGCATACTGTAATGATAATGATGTAATAGAGTGTTGTTCTCTTCGGGTGCTTGCCATAAAACTAGACTTGAATGGAGAGCATCGATGCTGATAAACTAAGACTCAAGCTGCACATAGACACTGGCTGGGGATAGCTATTACAAAAGATTATAGAAGTCGGAGAACGATAAAATAAGTTTTAAGTCATAAGCCCCGGTTCAATTCCCGGCTCTGCCAATACATTTAATCTTGAGATCATGAGCCACGGGACCTCCTTTTTACGTGGAATCCGAACCACAGGACATGGCATTTCACTACAAGCTTCCTTCCTTCCTTCCTTCCTTCCAATACATTTAATTCTGGTCTGAGGACTGGAATGGGCTACACACAGCCTCTTGAGGCTAAAATTAGAATAGTGGGTTCGATTCCCACCTCAACCACCCTTGAAGTGGTCTTACGTGATTTCCCACTTCTACTCCAGGCAAATGCCGGTATAGTCTGTAAATTAAGACCACGGGCGCATTTTCCCCTTAATTACAAACACACACAACTATTATTACAGACACCATACTAACACATGTTACCAGGCAATTTCTACACCTAAATGACCAAGACACCCAAGCCCCTCAAATGAAACAATAACTACACAACGTACTCTAATTTTAATAGGGGCGTAATTTTACCTATTTATGGACATATTTACATCCATATTTTTCCTTTTCCCCAAAGGTTGATTGCGACAATGGTACAAGTTTCGGGCAATGATGGAATGTTGAGCAATCTGAGAGCCGCTGCAGTTATGCAGTTGAAACCGAAGAAAAACATGCATATAAAAAGTGACTGAAGGTCATTCAGCTGGTAAGATACAAACAGCACATGGTGTGGAAAGCAGTGACAACACATGTTGTAGTGAGAACTCACCACATCTCTCAGTTAGCGTTGAGAGTTGTTCCTCAAGCGGTAGGGACAAGGCGCTTACTGAACCCAATCTTCTTATTATATAATACGCTAAGGTGTATGTTTCACAAAACTCAAGCTCCTGAACCAGAGGGAGTTAGGAGGTATGGATTTTACCAAAATCTTCCAAATCGTCTCAATAGTACAGAAAAAATATTGTATTTCTTGAAAAGACAACGGAAATATATGTGTTTGTTTATACGGTGTTTTTAAACAAATAAACAAGACCATGGCCCCTGGCAGAACTGTGTCACGTATAGCCCACATAGAACTAGAGCCGGGCGGGTAGTCTGTACACATCCGGCGCACACAATCCATTATGCGAGAGAACTTGCACGGGTCCACTAGTAGGCTATATACTAATACAGACCTTCAACAGACCCTTTATTAAACGGTAACTTGTCGTAAACGGAAATATTTCAGGGTCCCATGAACTTAGGTGTGAATATCCTGTTAAACGGAAACTGTGTTAAGCGGACAACGAAAGTCAAAATATGCAGTTTCACGTAAAATTTCCAAGTTCCGGAATGCAGTGTGTAGAAAATTCTCAGACACCCTGTGAAAGTGTACCTTGTCTGCTGTAACAGTTGGTTCTGTAGCTGACAAGGAATATGAAAATAGGTTTTCCTTCTTTTGTTCTCCAACTTACATGCCAAAGTGTTTCCTGTTCCCCAAGCCTTTCCCAATGCTCGCTTTAATGAGTTGTCAATCACCAAATGCCTGTCTTAGTCTCGGCTCTTGCCAATCAGCTTAGGATTCAGCTTTTAACTGAGCACTTCACAACGTACATTACTGACAGAGTACAGCAGCAGTCATTACGGATTCTATATCAAGAGTTTTGCTCGATCCTTACGCATGGCGGCTTCGGTGGCGTAGTTGGTAGCATGCTGAGCTTCTGTGCCCATGATCGCGGGTTCAAACCCGGCCGAAGTCGCCGGATTTTTTAAGAGCGTTAAAAATCCCTCAGTATGCCTTCCTTCGGAGGGTAAGTAAAGCCGGCGGGCTTCCACTAACTTCAAATGTGTGAAGCAACATTTTTAAGTTAGGTTTGATTAATGTTCTCAAGTTCCAACGTTCGTCGCCAGGTGCTGGTTGCAATGGCATCTAGTAGCCAAGTTTGCAGCTAGGAGTCGTGGACGGCAGCATTTGGTAGCGAAAGTAGGAACTACTTGAAATTATCGTCTGCAGTCCTTACTTGAATTAAAACAGATAACACACACTAATACAGTCATCACAATTAACACCGGTTATCAGACAGATTCTATACACACCCAAAGTACACGGGGCTACATGACCGCATTGTCGCAGCCCCTAAACTATGGAACCAACCAACGATCTTAACACGGGAGTAAAAGTGATACAGTAGCAGAAATATATGAATACAACATTGGATGAGTATGTTAACTTACTCCATTTTATTTTTCTCAGTATGCCCATAATATGCATGTCCAGGGTTTAATTATTTTAGACTAGACCTACCTCCATTAACCGGAACCGATATTGAGCCGGAAATAATGCGAGTCACGTTCGATTCCATTGAAGGCAGACTTTACTGCAGCCTATACAAAAGTTGCAAGGTAGCCCGAAACCTAAAGACAAACTACCTTGGGCGTCTGATCCAGAACAAGATATAGATACAGATACAGCACATAACTCTATGTAAGTTCTCCTTAGTACCAATCAGTGCCACTAGGAAGCGGTGAGACATGCACCTCCTTGCACAAAAACTACTCAACCGATTTGGATGAAATTTTACACCAACAAAGGACTATAGAAGTTAAGAAACGTTTCACCGATTCAATACGGTGGCAAAAGTTACGTTTCATTTCAGTAAAGAGTGCACCCCCTCAGAGGCTCAAAACTAGTGCGTCGTGTGTTGGCGACCACTGGACCCCAGCTGGGTCCGGCATTGCTTCCACTTATTTGTGCTGGTCTCCTCTCTGTCCTCTTTCCTGACGACCTCCCTTGGTAAAGTCTTGTTCGCTTCCAGCCTCGATGGTATTAGAATATCCGTCTTTCACTTCCCGCCTTAATTGGCACTCGTCTCATCTTTACTGATACACTCACTCTTCGAGGGGTCAGGCCTCATTTTTCTTTCTTTTCGCGGTATCTCTTTCCTTCTGCGTAATAACCTAATAAGAGGCTAGGTGTATGGACCTCCTCCTGTATAGTGCAACACCCTCAAGGGCTCACGGCTGGTGAGTTCGGTAGTTGGCCAACCCGAGGGACTCTTGAGCTAGTCCATTTTTCCCTATTTCGATTTCCTCTTTCACTTTCCTGTCTGCCTTTGGCCCTACTTTTTTCCAAATTGCTCAATCTTCAGGCATTTCCCTCCCGTCTTATTTCCGTTCTTCCTACTTTTTCTTGCCGATGAGTTAGTCGTTAGTGTGTAGGTAGTTTTAGTTTTCATTCAATCATCTTTCATTTTCACGCAAAGTGTTACGGGCCGATAAACAACAATATTGCAGTATCAGTAGCAGGTGCAGCTACGTGCCACCCGATGAACAGATATCCATGGCAGGTTGCATACTGTATATTCACCCTTGCGGACGCTTGTCGCTGTTACTGAGACCACCTCGTGGTGCTGTGGCTAGCATTCTTGGCAGTGCCTTGTTGGTCCGGGTTCGATTCCCGGCTACGCCAAGAAATTTAATTCTGGTCCGAGGGCTGGAACGGGGTACACACAACCTCGTGAGGCAAAACGGAGAAGAGGAGGGTCCTATTCCCACCTCAACCAACCTGGAAGTGGTTTTCCGTGGTTTCCCCACTTCTACTCCAGCCATATTCCAGGATGGTCTGTACTTAAATTAAGTACACGGCCACTTCCTACTGAAATCTTAGCCCCAATTTCAAACACATTACTACAGCCAGATTATCAGACGGGTTCCACACGCACCCAAGTGCACAGGGTTACATGAACCGAACGTTTGTATCGATAATACTCAAGGAAATTCTAAATTGTGGCCAGTTGTTATACCCTTATCAGAGGTTAACCTTTTATGTATGACCCCACCCACACTCTACGAAACTTTCAGAAACACGTCCCTTTTTTTCATAACTAATCTGCGAAGTTACCACTTTTCAAAAACAAATTGCATTAAGGTTAGACATTATAAGTTAAAAAAAAGTTTTATAATAGTACATTATGCAACGAGCCTATAATGGCTATAATTAATACACGAGTATCTTTATAAAACGAGCGTATGCGAGTTTTATAATTTCCATACGAGTGTCTTAATTACCATTATAGGCGAGTTGCATACGACTGTTTATGTTCGACGATAATTATAACTTTATTATTTGTTTTAACAAATATTCATAAATATCTGTGGGATTCAGTTAATTCAGTTATTAGTGAACAAGGCGCGCAGCTTTGGTGACTGAACAGAGCGCATGCGTGGTCAAGGCACTCTGGAAGCAGAGACCATTCACTTTGCATGACAACACAGAAATATGTTGGATTTTGAGCGCATGCGCGAAGGTATCCATATCTAATTGGCCACACAACTGTTTCTTGATTTCTGATTGGTGGGAGAAACTGTTTCATAATGAAAAATAGTGTTATAATGAGCCTCATTATGATACAGTTTTCCGACACTTAATGTTTACATTTCGACATCGTCAAACATAAAATATAAATAAGCATATCTTAGAAATGTTGACACTATTATGCCACAAGTGCCGAAGATGAGGTCAAAAATATGACTCGAAACAATTTTACACTGTTTAGGGGGTTAACATCACAGAAGTGACAAAGAGGAAATCTGACATTCTACGGATCGGAGCGTGGAATGTTAGAAGTCTGCTAGGAAGTGGAAGGTTAGAAAACTTAGAAAGGGAAATGGATAGGTTGAGGTTGGATTAGGTTGGGATTAGTGAAATGCGCTGGCAGGAAGAACAGGACTTTTGGTCAGGAGACTATAGGGTCATTAGCACTAAATCAAACAATGGCCAAGCAGGGGTTGGCCTCATATTGAGTAGGAAACTTGGACAGCGGGTGGAATATTATGAGCAATATAGTGAACGGATTATTGTAGCAAAAATCAATACTAAACCTACCTGCACCACAGTGGTACAAGTCTATATGCCTACCAGTCAAGCTGATGATGAGGATGTTGAAAAGGTCTACGAAGAAATAGACGAAATTCTGAGGTATATCAAGGGTGATGAGAATGTTATAGTAATGGGAGATTGGAATGCTGTGGTAGGAAAAGGGAGAGAAGGGAAGATAGTAGGAGGTTTCGGTTTAGGTGAAAGGAATGATCGAGGAAGCAGGCTGGTAGAATTCTGCACCGAGCATGAGTTGGTCATAGCTAACACCTTATTCAATAACCACAATAGAAGAATATACACATGGATGAGACCAGGAGATACAGGTCGTTACCAAATCGACTTCATTATGGTCAAGCAGAGGTTTCGAAACCAGATTTTGGATTGTAAAACATATCCTGGTGCTGACATAAACTCTGACCACAATCTGGTTGTAATGAAATGCAGATTAAAGTTGAAGAAACTGAAGAAAAGTCAAAAGCCAAAAAGGTGGGCAATAGACAGACTGAAAGAGAAGGATGTAAACGAAAGATTCAAGAAGAGTATAAAGGAAGGACTAATGAAAAACCCTAAACAAACTTCAATTGCAGACGAATGGGCACTTTTGAAGAATGAAATAACAAAATCCGCAGAAGAAAACATTGGTAGGAAAGAAAGAATAGGTAGAAAACCGTGGATCACTCAGGATATACTAGAATTGATGGATGAAAGGCGGAAACACAAGAATGTAAGAGATGAAAAGGGGAAAGCAGAATACAGACGTCTGAGAAATGAGGTTAACAAGAAGTGCAAGGAAGCAAAAGAAGAATGGTTGAAAGAGAAATGTGCAGGTATAGAAAATTGTCTGAAATTAGGAAAAGTAGACACAGCTTATCGAAGGATTAAGAATACTTTTGGGGAAAAGAAGACTAAGTGCTGTAATATTAAGGACAAAAATGGAAAGCCTCTAACAGATAGGGAAGAAAAGGTTGAGAGATGGAAAGCTTACATAGAGAGTTTGTATAAGGGAAAGGAGATTGAGAATCATGTAATGGAAAGGGAGGAGGAAATTGATGAGGATGCGAAAGGAGATTTAATATTGAGATCAGAATTTGATAGAGCTTTGGAAGACTTAAGCAGGAACAAAGCACCAGGCATAGATGATATACCGATTGAGTTGCTACGCTGCATAGGAGATGAAGGTCTGATCAGGTTATTTCACTTGGTGTGTAGGATTTATGAGACAGGTGAGGTACCCCCTGATTTCAAGAAGAATGTAATCATCCCTATACCAAAGAAAGTGGGAGCTGACAGATGTGAAGATTACCGTACAATCAGCTTGATTACTCATGCTTCAAAGATCCTGTCTAGAATAATTTACAAGAGGATTGAAAGCCAGATAGAAACGGAGTTGGGTGAAGACCAATTTGGTTTCAGGAGAAATGTAGGAACAAGGGAAGCTGTACTAAGTCTTAGGCTGATTTTGGAAGGTAGAATAAGGAAAGATAAGAGAACGTTCATGGCTTTTGTAGACTTAGAAAAGGCTTTTGATAACGTTGATTGGACTAAATTGTTTGACATTTTGAAATCCATTGGAATAAAGTACAGGGATAGGAGGGTGATATACAATCTATACAGAAACCAGACAGCAGTCATTCGAGTTGAAGGACATGAGAGAGAAGCTGGTATTCAGAAAGGTGTAAGGCAAGGCTGCAACTTATCACCCATACTTTTCAATCTTTACATTGAACAAGCAATGAAGGAAATTAGAGAAAAATGTAAAGTGGGAGTGAAGATTCAAGGAGAAATAATTTCAACTCTGAGATTTGCTGATGACATCGTCATCTTGGCCGACAAGCCTGAGGATTTGAATGAGTTTTTGAATGGTATGGACTCAGTCATACGGAAAGAATTCATGATGAAAATTAATAAATGTAAAACAAAAATACTGGAATGCAGCCGAAATAAATCAGAAACCTCTATGGAGATCAAATTGGCAGGTGAAAAGCTGAAGGAAGTAGGAGACTTCTGTTACTTAGGAAGCAGAATAACCAGTGATGGACGAAGCAAAGAGGATATAAAAAGTAGGTTGGCTCAGGCAAAGAAAGCATTTCTACAAAAAAGGAATCTGCTGACATCGAATATAGATTTAGGTATTAGGAAGTCATTTTTGAAAGCCTTTGTCTGGAGTGTGGCGCTCTATGGAAGTGAAACTTGGACTATTGGTGCAGCAGAAAAGAGGAGAATTGAAGCATTTGAAATGTGGTGTTACAGGAGAATGATGAAGATCAGATGGGTAGATAGGGTTACAAACGAAGAGGTATTAAGACGAGTGGGAGAGGAGAGATGTTTCTGGCGACTGCTAATGAAGAGAAGAGATAGGTTGGTAGGACACATACTAAGACATCCAGGAATAGCAAGCTTAGTTATGGAAGGAAGGGTCGAGGACAAGAACTGTAGGGGTAGACCAAGGTTAGAATATGTTAAATAGATTGCCTTGGATGTAGGGTGTGGTAGCTATGTAGAGATGAAACGTTTAGCTCAGGACAGGGAGGCATGGAGAGCTGCATCAAACCAGTCAAAAGGCTGAAGACTCAAACAACAAAAAAAATGTATGTATTGACTAGATGGAATTATATGTACTAATTTTATTGGGTGTTGGCGGCTTCGGTGGCGTAGTTGGTAGCATGCTGAGCTTCTATGCCCAAGATCGCGGGTTCAAACCCGGCCAAAGTCGTCGGATTTTTTAAGAGCGTTAAAAATCCCTCAGTATGTTTTCTTTCGGCGGGGAAGTAAAGCCGGCGGTCCCATGTCATAGATTTATGGCATGATAAATAACCTTACACTAATTACACTTGTGTGAAGCTAAATTATAGGTTAGATTTTGACTAACGCTCTTAGGTTCCAACGTTCGTCGCCAGGAGCCAACTGCGGTGGCATCTAGTAACCAAGTTCAGAACTAGTTAGTCGTTGACGATGGCGTTTGGTAGCAAAAGTTGGAACTACTTGAAAATCGAATGTCTGCAGTTGTTACTTGAATTAAAAACAGATAACACACACTAATACAGCCATCACAAATAACACCGGTTATCAGACAGATTCTACACACACCCAAAGTACACGGGGCTACATGACAGCGTTGTCGCAGACCCTAAACTGAGGAACCAACCAAATTAATTGCAAGTCAATACGCAACAATACCAATAAAAACAATTATGGTTAATTTTTAAAGCTTATCTTTACTGTATATTGTAGGAAGCTAGCTTGGTGCAGAATATTTGGCGAATGCTGTACCGGGGCACGTGCCGCCTGGCACGAAGGGCAAGGGTAGGGCAGGGGAGCCACAGCAGGAGCCAGCTCATCAATAACCACGGAGGATTTCGGCTACATGGCGCCTCATTGCACATACAGTACTGCTCAACCAAATATGACATAAGTGGAGTAACATTTTTAGAAAGCTCAGGTTTGAAGAAAGAGCAACAATTTCGCAGTTTTACAGCTGGACCCAGCTCTTATCTTATTTTATCACCACTGTCACCCATAGCTGTTAAAATGGAATACGGAAGCTTCAAGCGCTAAGACATATCACATCAACCACAAGTAATTTTTTTTTTTTAAGTTTCTCATCGAGTCAACTATTTTCTTGCCATTTTTCCTACGTCCCCATCTTTCTTCTGAACAAAAAGTGGGTTAATTACAGTAAGTCAATAAATAATTCATGTATTTTTTTTTTTCAGCTTAGGGCGATAACATGTGTGTTACTCCCCACTAGTGATGTACAATGTCTGGACATTTATAAGTCGGGGCAAATGCCCAGGATAAATGCCCGAACAAATGCCCAAAACTCATAAATGCTCAGGCAACGCTTATATACTGTAAATATTGTTTTAGCAATATTTTTCTATAGCCTCTCAACTCAAGTGGATTTCTATACATAATAATTATGCGTATGCCTATGAATGTTGATTGTGTAATTGGGGGGAAAATCACCTAACACATCAACCCACCTTTATAATTCTTAAATGAGTTTGATATTTTACTGACAAATGACTAATACTGAATACATAATGTATGCTATTACATTAACTGTATAAGTTAACAAGAAGTTCCGTGACGAACTAAAGAGCCTACTTTTCTTAAAATTTAAGATGCATGCCAATGTTTAATCTATATGGATCTATCTAGAATAATTGTGAATTTAAGTTGGTAATATCGAAATTTCTAAGTTAGAAATACTGTAAACCAGGCATAGTGGAGCCTAATAGAGAACTACAGTTGGCAGCCCTGGTGACTGAATATATTCTCAGTTCCATCTCTTAAGATACAGAATACAAAATTTGGTTGAAGTCCAATGGATAGCATGGATGTTACATGCAGTTAAACATTGGATCTAACAGCGCGCGTAAAATCATGTTGGCAACAATGTCATGCATGTATTGGTCAGAAATAATCTGAAATAATATGATCTATTGTTGTGTCAATTTTGAATGAAATCCATTAGTTAGTATAGAAGTTACATGCATTTTAAAATTGGACCTATCAGCAGGCTTACAATCATGTTGGCAGCACTGGCGTAGGCCTATATTAGTTACTCCAAATTAATCTAGAATGCCAGGTACTATACGTGTGCCAAGTTTAGAGCTATTGGCTTGCATACTTTCTGATATATTGATACTAAGGTAACAAAAATAGATACAGTAGGCTATTTATTAACAGTTGGCAGCCCTGGTTACTCTTAAGAATCGGCATAGTCATATCTGTTATGGTACACATAGCACACACGAAACTTGGTTGAAATCCAAATGATAGTATAGAAGTTACATGTATTTAAAGTTGGACCTCTCAGCAGGCTTAGAATCATGTTGGTAGCACTGACGTATATAAGTTACTCCAAATTAATATAGAATTCAGGTACTATACGTGTGCATAGTTTAAAGCTGTCGACTTGCATTCTTTCTGATATATGGGTATTTGGATTTTTAAAAAATGAGAGCATTTATTAACAGTTGGCAGCCCTGGTGGCTCTTAAGAATACGCTCAGTCATATCTGTTTATGTACACATAGCACATACGAAATTTGGTTGAAATCCAATTGTGTAGAAGTTATATGCATTTAAAATTTGGACCTATCAGCAGGCTTATAATCATTGTGGCAACACTGCCAAGTATGGCCTCCTGGAAATTAAACTGCAATATTATTATCTACACGTGTGCCAATTTTGAAATAGCTCCCATTCATACCTTCCAAGATATTCAACATGGAGCTCAAATTTCAATTGCTATTTTTCAGCAGTTGGTAGCACTGACATTTTCAAATATGGCCGTGAGATATTCAGGTATAGATCTTTACTCTTACCAAATTTTGTTTCGATTGCTGCAGCCGTTTAGGAGTTGATAGGACACACACACACACACATGCACAGACAGACAGACAGACAGACAGACAGACAGAGACACACACATTTGCCCGATCTCATAAGTCTACTTTTTCCTCATTTTTGCAAAATGTGAAAAGTAGGCTAAAAATGACACAAATGAGGACACGAGGTACAGTACATATTTAAATATGAAATTAATAATAAATGCATGTTTTGTGTTCTTGGGTATCTTAATCACTTTCTTCTGTTTCTGTATCCTCTTCATCACTTTTTTCTATTGAACTTTCAAGTAGTTCTGGCTCAGATTCTTCTGACAGTTTTGATTCTGAATCTTCCTCTAGGCCTATAATTCTTTCTTGACTGCGTGTTGGGGATTCTTCTCCTTGTTCTGGATTACACTGACGAATCTCTTCAGTAATTTTGTCGGGCTTACGCTTAGATGTTCCATTCTCCCCATTCATCAGCTTCCAATAAGTCAACTTGGCAGCCCTATCAGATGTAAGTCTGTTTCTTTTTTTTTTACTACGAGTCCAACCAAAAGTGCTAAAAGTTCACTCTGTGGCAGCAGATGTAACAGGTGCCCCAACTTTTCCTACATTTAAATGAGTAGGCCTGCAGGCCTAACTCAGTAATACAATGTTTTATTCAAACCAGATATACTTAATTCTCATGTATATGTTACTGACAACATTGACACAGGATAATTAAATTATTATTATTATGAATATTCGGCCATTACTAGTTTATCCATGAAATGTACCTTTGATTAATGGTTTTTATTATGTTTTAGAAGATCTAGTAACAATCTCAAGTAGTAAAAAGTAAAACTAAGTTTTAAAAAACTGTTTTTAATGCCCAGATTTTGGGCACTTAAAACTGCTTTGGGCAAATGCCTATTTATAGATGTCCTGCCCACTGGGCATTTGCCCGGCCCACATCACTACTCCCCACTCAATCTAATCGAGTTGACCGTTTGCAAATCATCCTGTTAATATACGTTCTCTGATCCATTATTTTCGAATTCACAAACATGTGGAGGTGCCTTGCAGCAAGGGGAATCGAACCCACCGCTCCTCAGATTTGCCTCACGAAGTAAAGTGTACCCCGTTCCAGTCCTCAGACCAGAATTAAATATCTTGGCAGTGCCGAAAATCGAACCCAATCATCCGGAGCGACAGTCAAGGATACTAGCCGCTACACCACGAGGTGGTCAGTTCTTCGAAGTGAAAAAGGACTTTAAAGAAATTAAAAAGGAAAGAAGATAGGCTTATATTTAGAAATAAGATTAGAAAATTTGGGAGTTTTCTGGAAAAACAGAAAATCACTTAACTGTTTGGACAGATGAAAGAAGAAAAGAACGCAGTGAAAGGATGAAGAAATACTGGCAAAATCAAAAATCACGAAAGGAAACAAAATCATGAAGTTATTTCACGTGGCCCATAGATGGCCAGAAGCAGCATCTGACAGCGAAACTGAGCGACCTGTAATTAAGATTTAATTACTTTTGTCTGTCATAAAACGTGGTACAAGAGGATTGTAACGACTCGAAGTAGGCTATATGCCACGCTTCAAAAATCTAATTGCATCGGCCGGGACTCTTCATCTGAACCACCGAATAAGCTCATGAGAACATTTCTGATGTTAGAACCGGAGTACCCCAGTTACGTAGAACAGTAGTGAACTACTAGTAAATGTCAATGGAGATTGCGTGGCGTCTTGAAGATGACTTACAGTAAGTGCGGTCTGACTGTACAACGTAACGTTCCGCACAATAAGTGCTTGCTGTTTAATGAGGCCTGTCAAGGTCTTGGCGAACATAAATAAACGTTACTTCACCACAAAGCCTTATAAACTCGTTTGGGCTAGGGATATGCTGGTCTTCAGCATTTGTCAGATAACCCGTGCTTATTTTGGATACCCCTAATTAATAGAACCCTGTAGGAAGCAATGGCAAACCAGGTAGATTAAATCTGACATTAGTGACGAATTGAAGTATCAGTTTTTACTAGAGGGTGTATTGTACCCTAAATGTCTGCCGGATGCGGGACTCAAAACCATGATCTCCGACTTTGTTGCTCTACCAGTTAAACAAGGCTGAAACACTTTTATTTAATCGCCCTGATGTTGCATCAATGGCTGGAACAGCTCATGGATTAATCTGCTGCGGTTACTAATACAGTGTATTCGAATTTGGGTATTCAACGATAAAACTGTTCGGTTATCAACATTTAGTGATCAAAATCTGTTGATATTTCATTATATGGAATTATTTGGGAATCAAATTCATGGAGAGTAACGAAATTAGTATATTCATAGCTTCAATATCATTGGTGGCCTACAGCTTTTATTGTAATTACGGTATATTTAGAGTCTCGGATTTTTGGTTTTAACAATAGGCGTGATATATTTTAGCAAAAATATATATGTAATCATAACGATATATTTACTCCAAATATGCCATTTTTTGTCGAAGTAAATGTTAGGTTCGGTATTGAACCCTGAAAAAAAAAAAAAAAAAAGTTTGTTAGTGTTCATTATTCAACCAAATCCGTGCACTGCACATATAGTTATTAAACACACTCACACTTCTTTTTTTTTTTTTTTACCCACCGCTATTGATATTGTATTTCAACGTTTTGAAGCCTTTTATATCACCGTAAATCAGGGTCCGTATGTTCAGTATATTGATTCATCAAGTAGCCAAAATGATGGAAGAACAATAAAGGTAAATGTGATTACAGGTAATAGCCTACCGTGGGTACCTGTACCGTCGCCCACTGTGGGCTCGATTCCAACAATGCTCGGTAATTGCATTATCAATGACCCAAGACAGTCTCAGCGTCCCGAACGGATCGCTTAAATGTCACAGTTTAATATTAAATCGATCGTTGCCCCATTGGATGAGAGGTACGTCTTGAGTTTACAGTCTTCGAGCTGAAGGAAGGAAGGAAGGAAGGAAGGAAGGAAGGAAGGAAGCTTGTAGTTTTACGTGACCGTTAATCTCGCGATCATGAGCCAGGGGACCTCCATTTTTACGTGGGATCCGAGAACGTATATTCCAACCTCCACAGGAGGGAAGTTGGGGAAGAGAAGTAGTGGTGGATGTTTTAAGGCAGGGGTGTCCAACCTTTTTTTTTATTATTATCTAAGGGCCAATTGTAATTAGTTAGGGGACCTGGCGGGCCAATGACACTCCAGGGGGTTTGGGGACTATGGATTTTTCTTTTTTAAATATAGGTGCAATATGGAGAGTTTTGTGGTTGTCTGAGCTTAGTTTTCCTAGTATTGTTGCCATCTTATATATGTATTTGTAGTGGATAAACAAATACAACACTAAAAATAAATTTAAATATGTTTTATAAATCCCTTTAAAATAGAAGAACGATGATATTCAACACACTCATACAGCGTGAATAACAAATAGTGAGTATTTATGTTCATTTGACACAATTAATAATCAAATTATGAAATATAGTCCATGATTAGCTTAGTGCGACGACTGGAACTTGTTTCAAAGTTTTGGTGCCACGGTGCGGGCCGGACAAAATAGTCTCGCGGCCCGTAGGTTGGGCAGTCCTGTTTTAAGGGATGAAACCATGAGGTCACATGCCTTTTGAGAGGACATGATTTCAGCAAATGTTACGTGGAAACGGTTCGCCTGTTATACCGCCACTTGAAAACAGTTATGTAACATGCTAATGAATGCTCTTTAATTTTCACGGTTCTTGTTGTTCTAGAACATCTTGATTCAAGAACGATTCCAGGAAAGTTATTTAAGAGGAAGCAGGATAAAGGCGTGTTATGTGTTCACAATCTGATCAAACGCTGACGCGGGAATTCCTCTGGAAGCCATTAACAAGGAACCTCGCACAGAAAGATAAATCGTAAAATTTCAATATTAAACCATTCTATCTTAATTAAGTCATTTAGTGATTTTTTTCATCTAAAATCGATTATTATATTACACTACAATCCTTTTGAAATATTAATAAAAATCACGGAAAAGTTTAATATTTGGTAACACCTGCCAACTTTCCAAACTAGTCTACAATAAAAGTGACAGAATACGCGGACTACCTGGTGTACAAGAATGCAGTAAAGTACATCAAATGAAACACTGAATTGGGATGAATACATGCAGGAAAGTTTACTCAGCACTTCATCCACTTAAATT
Organism: Meconema thalassinum; assembly: GCA_946902985.2. Lineage (NCBI taxonomy): Eukaryota > Metazoa > Arthropoda > Insecta > Orthoptera > Tettigoniidae > Meconema > Meconema thalassinum. The sequence goes on along the minus strand of OX336392.1, from coordinate 382,699,816 downwards.
TAAGATTCATCAGTCCGTTCTACCCATTAACTTGAAAATAAGGTTCATTCAAACTCTGATGCTCCCTATATTTAACTACTGCTATGTTGTGTTAGTAGATGCTACCGGGGAACAAAACAAGAAACTTCCGAGAGCTTGAAATTCTTACATTAGGTCTATTTTTTTCCCTTAAAATGCCCTCATACGTGTCTCCTTTTATGCTCCACTTTCCTGGTTAAAGTAGAACAACAAATAAATCTGCGCATAAATACACTTATCTATCGACTTCACACGGAAATTACACCATACTATTATTTTTGTTTGAGTCTTCAGTCTTTTGACTGGTTTGATGCAGCACTCCATGCTTCCCTGCCCTGAGCTAATCATGTCATTTCTACATAGCTACCATACCCTACATACGAGGCAGTTTAACATATTCTAACCTTGGTCTACCCCTACAGTTCTTATCCTCGACCCTTCCTGCCATAAATAACTTTGCTATTCCTGGGTGTTTTAGTATGTGTCCTACCAACCTATATCTTCTCTTCATTAGCAGTCGCCAGAAATACCTCTCCTCTCACTATATCTCAGGTGATTTTAGTTTATTTTTCTTCCTTTCATGATCGTCACACGCGATCTGTATCTACAATTGCAATTCCTCTCCATTATTCATCTGCCTTCAATAACTCTTTCCTCGCGCCGGCCGTCGGGTAATATAATTTGGAATAATTATCCTCATGACGTTACAAATTATACATCCCTAGCAACTTGCAAGCAAGCATGTAAAGTTTTCCGCTTGAATGTGTAGGCAAAGCAGAACAATTGTGTATGAATGCATATAGTAAGAATGCAAATACATTTGCCATTGAAAACAAATGTTTTTAATATCCGTATTGATGTTAGAATTAAACGTTTAAATTATACGCCAAATCAATAAATAAACAAATATATATTTTATATATTAGTACATGTTTCGACCCACAGTAGGGTCATCCTCAGCCTAAAAATAAAATCAATTAAGAATTGAAAAACTAAAATGGCATATGTGCCTTAAATCTAAATTAAAATGAAAAATTAATGATAATAAAAATGGATATCCTTACAAAGTAGTATTAATTAAATAAATACAAGATTGGTCTTTTAACATTAATTTTAAATGTTTTATTTTCCTATCTGTTAGGTTATTTCAAGTCATCGTAATACTGGTTGACACCTTTTTAAAAATCGTTAATAATCTCCGTATTGAAGAGGATTCAACTTATTTAACTCAAGCGCCGAGCTGAATTATTTTATTGATTTTCTAAATTATTTTGTGTATATTTTGATTAAAAAAATAAAGCTTAACATTCTTACACTCACCGTTAATAGTTCTTATTTCTAACTGCTTTTTTAAAACATGTACTAATATATAAAATATATATTTGTTTATGTATTGATTTGGCGTATAATTTAAACGTTTAATGCATATAGTAAAACGTCGTTAAACCTTCATTTACAGTATGCCAATGTGTATAGCTTAGTTTTCACATAATTGCCACTTCAATTGTTCTAGTTTGCGTAGTATTTAAGTTTGGTAGATTAAGAATTACATATGTGAGCATTTATTTGTAGTAAGTTACATTGTGTGCGAGTGTGAGAGGGGGCCAAGAGCCCTAACTTCACCACAATAAAGCCATCAGTGCTATTTTTATTATTACTAATAATAATAATAATAAAATGCATGTTATTTTCTTCATTTAGAAGTAAGCAAAGTTCTTCAGCAACAATATAAAATGCTGCATGTAACCGATAGCATTCTAAGGACAAAACATTTCACCTGAAACTTTGAAAATAAAATTCCTAGATGCAACTTCGCAACACCCGCCACTCGTGATAAGGATTAACTAATGCACAGTGCTATCGAATGAATCAATGAAAAATCCACAGCCTGCTTCCAGTCTCCGACCGGGTCAGGAATGGAATGAATGAAGCCCCCATCTAGCGGCGAGGATATGAACTGTGCCGGCTGCCGAGGCCTGACGCACTCCTCTGGGGCAATGATTAAATGTATGACAGATGAAATGAAATGATAGTGGAGTGTTGCTGGAATGAAATTTTGACAGGGAAAACCGGAGTACCCGGAGAAAAACCTGTCTGCCTCCGTTTTGTCCAGCACAGATCTCACATGGAGTGACCGGGATTTGAACCATGGACCCAGCGGTGAGAGGCCGGCGTGCTGCCGCCTAAGCCACGGAGGCTTGAATGAATCAATATTTCAACAAAATATAGCGACTAGGATTCAGAAGCAATTATTGTCAAGGAGAGTCTTATTCACGATCGAAGACCGTCCAGCAAAATACAAATCAGAGCGATGTATCGAATAATCGCCGGTCACACACACTATCTATTGGCGGCCTGCAGAAGCCTTCCTGGCGCGAATTTGAAAGAGATGTTCTCAGAATGTAAAATCATAAGATATTATAGCGTAGTTCATCCGTAAAGCCGTAAAAATTTTAAGAAAAACCGTACTAGTTGGCAGGTATGCGCCTCTCTCGCAGCGATCACTATTATGAACTCCATATTGCAAATGTACCTGAGGTACCATCATTCGTGCCCATTTAACAGGTTGTCTTTTCTTTTGCAAAACTGAACCCCTCATTCCATATCTTTTAGGAGACTTATTTCGAGGATTTCCTTACGTTTGCACTCTTCAGATTTAGTTGTTATATTACATCCGTACACTCTACACAAGGGCATTATATAACGTTAAATAAAATCGCAAGACCTTAACAAACAATAGAGTCGCATGAACTAAAAATATCCAAGAATAAAAGGCTACAATTCGTAGACCTATTATAAAAACAATAACGGTACAAGATGAATTCACTATAAATTCACTAGTTTTGACGTAGTGGCCCCAATAATATGACCAACCACCTTACGTAATATTACATTAAGGCATGTTTGGACCGATAGTCAGTAATTTTGAACTCTCACACTATTCAGCATTTTAACATGTAAAATAAAATATTAGGCCATTTATTATCTTGGGTACGTTCTTAAAGTAACGTCCATACTTCATTTGATAATATGTGACCCCTTGTAAAGATAAGAAATGCAAAAATATTGGATTGCGCTCTAACGAGGGTTGAAAAACGCTGGAATAGAGAGAATTACTGCGTTATCAGACGAATTCAACCTCAGACAACCCCAAAGCCCTTAAAAGGAATGCAAAACAACTTCAACCGATCTTTCCAAACCATTATTTTTTTTACCTCCCTACAGAATCCCCGAGTTCGAATGCAGAAAACTCTGGCAAAGAATACACGAGAATGGTTCTCTACCTCCACTATAAATTTTACGTTGTGATGAAACTATAGATGTGAGGAAATGATACTGGAATGGATATGAAACTCACAGCCATTAAGTTACATCCTGTTCCAAGCCAAAAATATACTCCAACTAAAACTGCCAACGCCTCTTCGGTATTATAGAAAGCTTTTGCCGTGGCCAATGGCGTGGCGCCTCTCAGTTCATTAAACCGACCCTTTAATTTCTCCCACACGTGGGCAAATAACTGAATAACTCATTGTATGCATAGCAGCCGCGATCCTGTTGAAAGAGCTGATCTTGTCTACCTGGTGGCTTGTACAAGTATACAACACACTCGCAGTGACGCAATGTTCCTTGTGCAGCCTTGGAAGAATACAAGACGTGTGGAATGTAGTTAAGCGGTGACCTCTGAGTCTTCTTTCGTCATTGTCGTGTAGCAAAGCATACCTGAGGATCACAATAGCGTTCTCACCCAGCAGCTTTGAGGAGCACGTTCAATCACGCTCCGGGAAGTCAATGGTTCAAATCGCGGCGCTGACAGTGGATATTCCCTAGGTTTTTCCTCATTTCTTCCCAGCAAACCTACCCCTATCCTAGACTCCAATAGGGAGCGTGGTGGTGCCGTGGTCAAGCTGTTGGCCTATCAACAAGGTGGACAGGGTTCAATTCGAAGATTTTCGAAGTGAAATGCTATGTCCTGTGGTTCGGATTCCACGTAAAATGGAGATCCCGTAGCTCATGATCGCATGATTAACGGTCACGTTACAAGCTGTTTTTAGACTCCAATAATTGTCGTTTCGCTAGCCTTTGGACTATATAATCAGCTAGTTTGACCACCTCGTGGATTGACACCTACTACCGGTAAAGTGCGCCTGCGTTCTTGACATTGTAAATTGAAGCCCTATATTGGCTTTCCTCCAACACTGCAGGAAGTGTTCTTATTCGAGAGATGGCAGTAGGCCTATATCGTCAGCCTCTATACCAAGGTGTTGAATTCGATGTCACTCCAGCTCGGCAATTATTGGAGATAGAAAGGTGAAAATTCTGCAAAGTAAACGAATGGAATCTTATATTTACAATGTTGCCAAGTTTATTATGATAGTTCTGTCCATACATAATTAGTCAGTCGAGTTCGCTCCAGCGGTCCTACGGCCTGAAGAGAAGTTACCACTGACATTCTTAATGGGTCAGCAATCTACTCCCATGTTTTGATTTTAGAATAGGAAAGCCATATTAGTATTGACAGTCAATACTGTGGGTGCCTCATCAATAACTCGTTATAAAATATTTTTTGTATAATCAACAGTCATACAGCTTTCACACCACATCAGTGATACATAAGACATTTAATACACCGAGTTGCCTAGATGGTCAAAGCGCAACCCAGCGTTTGCTAATACTGCTGGGTGTACGAGAAAGGAAGTAAGCATTATTCAACAGCGAGTAGGAACATGCATTGTTTTAAAATTGCTTTTTTGGACAGAAGCTCTAAAAATTGCATCTAAAATGACTTCGCTTAAAAAATAAAATAATGGAATGAACAAAATCCTACAACTTGATAGTTACAATTCTGAAAAAGGATTCTTCGTTCAGTAGGTTGTTCATTTAACTGTGTGTTTATTATGTCTCTTGTGGGTGTGTTAAGACTTGGTGGAAATAGACCATGGCTTCAAGACATACACATGAGCAGACGTCACCTCACCTCTATAATCCTTAGCTCGCAGTCAGCGACTTCATTCAGAGATTAGCCGGAGTCATCTTACCAGAATCGGCGTTCTCACCGAACCACATTGTTATGCCAATCAAGACTAAATCGCTGACTTAAACCACACTCTTTTAGCCTGCAGTAAAAATCAGCAAGCAAGTCACTCTGTGCTAAAAATCTACAGACTTACAGCACGTCTACCCTTTCCCACCAACATACATAGCCTGCTTCAGAACCCGAACAGACTCTTGTGCCTTGCCCTAGCAAAGTTCTTGAAGACGTCTGACATCAATATTTGAGTGTCGGTTGGTTCCTTAGTTTAGGGACAGCGACAACGCGGTCATGTAGCCCCGTGTACTTGGATGTGTGAAGAATTTGTCTGATAACCGGTGTTAATTGTGATGGCTGTAAGAGTTTGCGTTATCTGTGATTCAGGTAGAAGGCCTGCAGACGATTAATTTGTTCAAGTAGTTCCTACTTTTGCCAACAAATACTACCATCCACGACACCTAGCTGCGGACGTGGCTACTAAATACCATCGCAGTCAGCACTTGGTGGCGAACGTTGGAACTAATATAGCGTTATCAAACTAACCTACAAATTTTAGCATCCACAGGTGTAGTTAGTGGAAGGTTCTATTTCATGCCATAAATCTATGACATGGGACCGCCCGCTGTACTTCCCCTCCAAAGGAAGGAATACTGAGGGATTTTTAACACTCTTAAAAAAACGACGACTTCGGCCGGGTTCGAACCCACGATCTTGGGCATAGGAGCTCAGCATGCTACCAGTGTGCGTGTTTTTTGTGTGTGTGTGTGTGTTCTCAGCCACAAGAGTTTCTGAACAATGACAATTAATGAAACTGTCAATTGACTTTTAATAGCTTTTCAGTAGGTCAATGTTTTTGTATTGTAGAGGCAACACTGAAAAAGAATGGCTTCAAATCTCTACAAAACTCGGTCAAACTTTCTAACGTTATTTCCCCTTATATATTCTTCTAGTAGCTCTCCCAGACCTTTACATACGTTTTTTTCCCATTTCTCTTTGTTTGTTCTCCTGTTTATCTGACTATTTCTTGTACTTGAATCCTGCACCACATCAGTATTTTGCTGGCTGTATGGCCAATGTGGCCTAACGCTATAAATACATTTTTTTAAGGCATGGGAAGAAATGTCTGGCACTTACATTGAGTGAGAGCGACACATGGAATGCCCGCCCTCTGTTTCCGGTATGGGTTTCTAATTTGCTGATCTTTCAATTGAACCCAATATGAAACACGTCTTATGGATGATCTTTGTAATAAGAGTTGATCTTATCAGCAAATTGCCTAGCGGTAATAATTTCTGGCATTCCAAACCGGCCAATTAAGTAATAGTGCTTCAATACCGTGGTGTCGCTTGAGGCACGTTGTACCGGGAACTATTTAGCGTGGCTGGCAGTTATAAAGAGAAGAGAAAAAAAAACTCCGTTAAGTCGCTCAGTTTCCCCGTGAGTTGTACACTTCACCTCTCTCTTGTTCATGATTCTCACGAATAAAAAGCTGGTGATGAGGGCCCTTTATAAATCTCCGTTGTGGTAGGCAAAGTCTACATTTGGGAGTACCTTTCATTGTGAACTGTAGACCGTAGTATATTTATAGGAAACTAGCTGCACTCCGGCATGCGTTTCAATGCCAATCAAAGAAAGTGTTTGTATTTGTTTCAATTCAACTGTTAAGCATGCGCACTCATACAAAGAAAACACAAACTGCCGCTGAACTGTTTGAAACACTCATTTGTTGAAACGACTTACGAGCCACCTATTGTAAAATTCGTACAACAACCCACAAAGTAAATTTGTTGAAAAGATTAGCGAGCTAACACTCATTGTTGAAACAGCTTGCGCACCACCTATTGTGAAATCGATTAACGAACTAAGAAACTTTCGCAGGGGTATTCACTTAAACTAAGCCAAAGTTAGTTTGTTGAAACGATTCGCACGCCAACACGCATTTGTAGAAACTACTCGTGCGCCACCAGTTGTAAAATGGATTTCCTAATTAAAGAAACCTTCGCGGGAGTGCTCACTTAAACCAACACAGTTTGTTGAAACTATTCGCACGCCAACACGCATTTGTTTGACTACTCGTGCGCCATCAGTCGTACAATAGATTTCCTAATTCAGAAACCTTTGCGGGAATATGCACAAAAATTCACCAACGTTTCATTGCAAACTGATGAATAGTATATCAACGCATACGGGACAGACAAACGTAACATCCATTTTTATAAACTGCTCAAAAAATTAAAGCACCACTTTTTTCAAAGGCCACCAAATTTTGAAAAGTTGACCTCACAAGCTCGAAATCTCAGTATGACGTTTGTCCTGACGCCTACCAAGCATATGCTTCAGCACAACTACCCGACCTGAGTAATTTCGGAGTAGTGCCCCCAAAACCAGCCCATTTTCGAAAACCGCGAACTGAAGTTTGCGAAAAACGCTGTAGGACTTGTCGCAGGTTGCCAAAACAGTCAAAAATGAATGAGTGTTGCTCTTATAGGTTCCACAAACACGATGGAATCGTTACATTTGACGTTTGGGCATGTTCAACCCCTTCATCATCTCCTAAACATGGACTACCATTGGGGGCGTCTGAGAAGGTACCGAGTGTGTTTATCCACCTGAAATCCTTCACACCGTCCTCAGTTGCTGATTGCAGTGAGTTATTAAGGCCTCCGGCAATGTTCACCCACCTAACACCCTCAACTGGCATGGGACCAAACCACCCCGTCCCGATTCACCCCTAAGGAAGGTTTTAATCGAGATGTTTATCAGTGCTGCGAATGGGGGCTCTTCCCCTAACGTTTCAAAAAGGAGCTGTGCCTGTGTCACCACCCCTTTCCCTGCTAACCCCGTTTGTATGATTTTTCGAAACAGGCCCTTTTAAAGGGCTGAAACGAGGTCTTAATCGCTGAAAGGGCTGTAAAGGTCCTTAGAAGTAGTGGTGACACGAAATCAACCCCTTCCAATCGTTGATTGACATTCCACCAAAATTCCATGAAAATTTTGCACCCTCAAACCTCCCTGACTGGACGCGTAACGCGTCACGGCCGAATTTTCAGAGTTGGATGAAAATGAAGCTTATGGCCTGCAATCGAGCCCAAAACAGCAGGTTGGATGGAAATTCATCGGTAGGGTGGGAAACGAGACCAAAAAGTTTTCAAAAAAGTTACCAGTCTCTGCCATGACGTCCAGACTGGGAAGTTGAGGGTGCAAAAATTTAAAAGAAGGCCTGATTCGAAAAATCATACAAACGGGGGTAGCAGGGGAAGGGGTGGTGACACAGGCACAGCTACTTTTTTGAAACGTTAGGGGAAGACCCCCCCATTCACAGCACAGATAAACATCTCGATTAAAACCTTCCTTAGGGGTGAATCGAGACGGGGTGGTTTGGTCCCATGCCAGTTGAGGGTGTTAGGTGGGTGAACATTGCCGGAGGCCTTAAGAACTTACTGAAATCAGCAACTGAGGACGGTGTGCAAGTTTTCAGGTGGTTCAACACACCCGGTACCTTCTCAGACGCCCCCAATGGTAGTCCATGTTTAGGGGATTATGAAGGGGGTTGAAAATGCCCAAACGCCAAATGTAACGATTTCAACGCGTTTGTGGAACCTTCAAGAGCAAGACTCATTCGTTTTCGACTGCTTTGGCAACCTGCGACAAGTCCTACAGCGTTTTTCGCAAACTTCAGTTTGCGGTTGTCGAAAATGGGCAGGATTTGGGGGTGCTACCCCGAAACTACTTAAGTTGGGGAGTTGTGCTGAAGCATATGCTTGGTAGGCGTCAGGACAAACGTCATACTGAGATTTCGAGCTTGTGCGTTCAACTTTTCAATATTTGGTCACCTTTGAAAAAAGTGGTGCATTAATTTTTTTGAGGAGCATATATCGAGAAGATAAATGTTCTTTAATCTCTCCAATTTCATTCAAGATGAAGTTCATTGTAAGATCAGCCTACGGCGCTAAACAAACAGGCACCAGAGAGTACAATGTCGGCGTGGTGCCGAACACACAGGAACAGGAAGCAGCCCGTCCCTGCATTGCAATGAAAGGTCCAGGAATGTTAATTACACTTGCGCTGGGAACTTCCCTAGTAATTTTAGCCGTGACCACATTTCATGAGCCAAGATCTCGCAATTATTATGATAGTCAGACACACAGCTGTAATAATAGTTTCAAGATCATCAAGATAAAAGAATACGGTGACTCCTGCCAGTTTTTTTTTCTTCAATTTTGGCAGCAAATTAAGTTTTTATCAGTTTCAGGTTCGTATGACAAATAATGACAATATATTGAGACTTTGGAAAGGCGCCACTTTTATGTCTTAAATCCATTTAACTCGTTTGTAGAAGGTTGTACGACTACTGATAAGGTAACCATTATGGGAATCCACATGGATTGGAGATGACAAAGGGCAATTTCATTTTTCTGCTTGAAATAAAAGACGAGAAATCTCTCATTTTTTACATCATGTAGAATACCATACATGCTAGTGGCAGCTGTTAGGGGAGTGCCATTATGCATTGTCACTACACTATCAAACTGTCAAAATAGCACGTAATTCTAACAGCAAAACCCAATTAAATTTTCGAACTTCTCAGGTGACACTAACTAACCGGTGAATTTCTAATATCGCGCCTAAATGAAACTGTCTCACATCAATTCTTCTGCTTCGGCAGAACCACTTACGGAAGTAGGAGGGTATGATATATCTACGCAGAACAGGAATGGCTACATGCTGGTAAAAACGAGTGCCGAAGTCATCAGTGGAGGAAAGGGATGTTCGGTGGGCTTAGGCTCAATATGTGTCCTCTTCACCACGAAGCCCAAATCCCCTAAATAGCTTCGAGGGCTTGCTCTTAGATGGGAAGATAGTTAACATTGGTTTCTCACATTCCTGCTGTCAGTTAATGGTTAATAGCAACTAAAATAAGGCAATTCGAGGGAACTATTGAAAATTACTTCCCGCATGTTTGTTATCAGCATCTTTCAGTTGTCTGGTTTCCCGTTAAGGATGGAGTTCAGGATGGAGCCACCTAGCGTATTATAAGTTCTGCGAAGTGAACACAAATACCGCCAGAAACTTATTAATTCTTTTTCAATAATTTCGAATGAAAATACTGAAGTTTAAGAGTTCGGTAGGCCTAAATAACAATAAACTATTAAAATCAATAGAGGAAACCAAGTTGGATATTACGCATTGATCAATTACATGCAATAGCTTTCATGTGGATGTAAACACACGCAAAGATTTTCGATGCATTCAACGACACGATCTATTCCTTATTGTTTTTCAATGCCATCAAATATATTGCACCGGAATAAATGCTCACTATTGATATAATAGTAATGATAATATTTTGAGCACAGGTGTGCATTCAAGGATATTGAAATTGTGACGAATTCTGAAGTCAATGGCTTCTCTTCTGTAGTGTGTACGAGCCGGCAACAGAAATAAATTGAATGTTTGGTTCTGTTGGTGCGAATGGGCGTGTACCCCCCACTGAAAGCCCGGGTATGATAATCCCTTCACACGAGAGGATTGCACGAACAACTGCGGGAGGTTTGTTTTGATAGAACATTCATGCACGGCTGGAACCGCAGTGCATAGTACCATCCTATCATCAGCTCCTGACATCTCGAGCACGACCAGTGTTATGTATTCTGGGAGTTGAGTAACCCATGCAACTAGCTAGAACGAGAAGATGAAACTTAGTCTCTCGAACAAAGAATAAATCCTTCCTTCTAAGGCTTTACATATCATTCTAATATTCGATTAATTCGACTACTTCGAATGTTCAAACTACACGAATGCCCAAATAATTCCGTTATTCGAAGCATTCGAGTATTTCGAATAGTCGACTGGGGGGGGGGGGGGGGGCGCGTATGCAAAATTGCACCCCAGTAAAAGAAGTATTGTAACTCCTAGAGTATTAAAGATAATGCTATATAATTTTACACACATGATTATCAGTGTGCTAGGCATGTCTGTATTGATTTTCGTGGTGATAATTAAATGATTCTTCAGCTAGGAATATTTGAAATGTCTGAAACATGTACCCTTAATATGTACCTTTTCTACAAAACCATCACATTGTTAGTTACAAAATTTGACATGTAATATCTACAGACCAGGCTAAAGATATCTGTGTAACTAATTTTTGATATCTTATTTACTTTATTTTAACAGCCCTTCAAAATCTGATGGACTTAATTTAAAAAAAAAATGCCAGTTACCCTTAAAATCCGAAATATGTTCCTAAAAAAAGTTCCAGGAAGTTATTTAGAATAATGGTTTACAGCAGCATACCATGTTTCATCACTGTATCTTTAATGATGTAGGAGAAAAGGCACAATAAACTTACAAAAATGAAAGTGATGGAAAATTTGAATCAAAGATTTGAGTGCGTTTCTATTGTATTGCCGCTCATCTAATGAATTAGTGCAGGCCATATCCAGTTACTTCTGATTTCTCTTATTCCACCAGTTGTTTCGTCATTGAATTTCCCCTTTGATGAGCCTTTGTTTCCAATTTCATCATCTGATGATGTCAGATTATCCTCACATTCTTCCTACAGAAGTGGGTGTGGCAGTATACAAGCAGTTACATATACTACATTTTCTCATATTTACAGATAGTATTGAACTGTAATATTTTGGAATTAAAATCTTGATACCGTAAGGTAAATTATGGGCGAATAAAAAAATACTAGTTTTACTCATTTTTACATACGTCTCCCCTTAAAAGAAAACCAACAATTCAAATATTTGAATTATTCGAAAATAGTAAGTACTCCAAAATTACACAATTTCTGAATAGTTGGGTTATTTCACTTATGCGAATAGGCCTACTGTAATTCGAAATGGGAATGTTCAAATAGGTTGGAAATTCGAATAAATCGATTACTTCGAATTAAATATTCGTATTCAACAATTCGAATAGGTACAGCCCTACTTCCTTGTTTGTTTGTTTGTTTGTTTGTTTTAATTCTCGAGCCCAGAACCCAAACTCGAAGTAATGAGTCGTGTGACCTCTTAATTAATATGTATATAATAATCCCCTGATATCACTGTAAACGTTCTTGTGTAAACCCGCGTTGTGACTTGGTCTAAACTGTTCCCTCGACTGCGACTGTACGTTTATTCTGCAGATAACCGGAATTGAAATCAGGTTATCATCATGTCTGCAGTCCTTACTTGAATTGAAAACAGATAACAGACACTAATACAGTCATCACAATTAACACCGGTTATCAGACAGATTCTACACACACCCAAAGTACACGGGGCTACACGACCGCGTTGTCGCAGCCCCTAAACTGAGGAACCAACCAACCAACCAACCAACCAACCAACCAACCAACTCAAGAATTACTCAACTACCACTTGCTCGCCAAATAATTTTTCCTTTTAAAATCTTTACCAACTGTGCTCAAATACAATCGACTAGTATGGTCTCCAAAAAGAATAGATTAAAAATGATCACCAAATCACCCTTCTTCTTATAGGGCACAACCAAAAGTATTCATTCAAGATTTCAGAATTCAGAATCATCATATTTCTACGAAGAAACGAGAAACTAACAACATAATCGTTATCATGAAATTCACTTTTGTGTTCTGTTTACGTTTCGCAGACAATTCGCATTAATTATTTTGTTTGAATCGTTTATCCTCCCAGTTCGGATTCATCCACTGACTCAGCGAGGGATCATTCCTCTACCGTCGCAGGGACAGTGTCTAGGAGCTGAACACACTTTGTCAGCAGATACAACTGGGGAGGTGACAGGCGACCGCTAACTTTGGTCTAATGAAGGAAGGGTCAGGGAAGGGATTTTAGGAGGAAGTCGGCCGTTGGTCTGTTGAAAGGAACCATCCCGGCATTGGCCGGGTGGTGAAAATGGGAAAACACGAAAACCATTTTCAGGACGACCTAGGTGCGATTCAAACCCAGGCTCTCCTAATTTTCAATAGTTTCTGCAGTATGTGCATTTTTACAACAAAAATAAGTTTCAGGAATTCGATGTTAAGGTTAACAAGAAGTGGGTGTGTGGTGATGCAACAATATTTTTAAAAAGCAAGAAAGTAATGTCATAGGGCTGTAAACAAATTTCTGCATAGTATAAAACAAAGACCCCGATTCTTCGATGTAACGGGTAATCTCGAGAACGACTGGATATATTTTGATGCGGTTTTCACCATTCTGTAAAGGATTTCTCAAGGAAGGTTCCTGTAGCAAAACATTCATTTATGACCAAAGGAAGCCGAGCAGTAACGATTTCAGTGAATCGAGTCGAAAACCCTGCCGTCCGTGCGCCTTTTAGGCTTGTTGGTTGGTTGGTTCCTTAGTTTATGAGCTGCGACAACGCGGCCATGTAGCCCCGTGTACTTGGGGTGTGTGTAGAATCTGTCTGATAACCGGTGTTAATTGTGATGGCTGTATTAGTGTGAGTTATCTGTTTTCGAATTCAAGTAAGACTGTCAGACAATAATTTCAAGTAGTTCCTACTTTTGCTACGAAATGCTACCGTCCACGACATCTAGATTGCGGACTTGGCTACTAGATGACATCGCAGTCAGCATTTGGCGGCGAACGTTGGAACTAATAGAGCGTTATCAATTCTAACCTACAAATTTTGGCTTCACACAGTTATTGTTGTTTTAAAGGGCGGAACTACGAGCTCATCTGCCACTAGGCTTCACACAAGTGTAGTTAGTGGAAGGTTCTTTTTCATGCCTAAATCTATGACATGCGACCGCCGCGCCGGCTTTAGTTCCCCTCCGAAGGAATGCATACTGAGGGATTTTTAACAGTCTTAGAAAATCCGACGACTTCGGCCGGGTTTAAACCCGCGACCTTGGGCATAGTAGCTCAGCATGCTACCAACTACGCTACCGAAGCCGCTGTCTTTTAAGCTTATGCTGGGTAAACCGTTAAAAATATCTATATACTATGAGTGTAAGAATTGTTCAGCATGAAAAGTTCTACAAAAATGTCCTGGACAGCATATCTCTATCTTTAATACATCGCCCACTAATAGTGTTTTTAAGTTTCCATTTCATCCAACAATCTCCATTCAGTAGAAATTCAAATTACTTGCATCGGAGCTAGTTTACGAGCAAGCGAGCGAGCCTAACAACCCAGCTTCGGCCAGCATCTAAATGTCGAGTCGTGTCGAGTTACGACTTCAGAGGAGAGTATTATGTGTTTGGAGTTTCGCTCTTCAACTGGGCTTTTCTGAATTGCGTCTGGAACCTGCCATCCGTGCGCCTTTTTAAGCTTACGCTGAGTAACCGTTAAAGATACCGGGCGAAGCTAGCAATAGTACATTATGCAACGAGCCTATAATGACAATAATTAAGACACGAGTATGTTTATAAAACGGGCGTATGCGAGTTTTATAATTTCCATACGAGTGTCTTAATTTCCATTATAGGCGAGTTGCATACGACTGTTTATGTTCGACGATAATTATTATAACTATTTTAGGTTCGAACATAAATTTTCATAAATATCTGTCGAGATTTCGCCAGTTTTATGTACTGAACAGAGCGCATGGGACGCAGAGAATGCCTTGTATTTGACCATGGCCTCCTCGATTACCCCACTATGACACTAGGCTACGCAGTGAAATTTAAATTAGAAGGCCGTGGAACTCAGCGCAGGTGCGATGCTATCCTTATCTAATTGGTCAACAACTGTATCTTGAGCTGTGATTGGTGGGAGAAACTGTTTCATAATGAAAAATAGTGGTATGATACAGTTTTCTGACATATAATAGTCACGGTCGAACATAAACTATATAATAATGTTATTCAGAAAACTATAGTAAATTGCATTATGTATAAGATATGATTTTCACGTACACGTTCCATGTTAACAGATGACCACGATGGCATAGCCTCGCTACATTTGACATGTGACCGCGATGTCTTGGAGCCGCTCCCAGGCGTCTTGAAGCGGACACGTGCAGCGAGTGCCCCTGCTGACCTGTAGACGCTACTATAATGGGACACATCCGCGTCTTAAGTGCACACACCATAATAGGCCAATTAGAGCGCAGCCTCAAAATCGATACGAACACACCGAGACAGTAAGAGATGCTATTCCTCAGTCCTCACCAGCAGGATTAACTAACCAGCTCCAATGTGCTGCAAGATTAAGCTAAATTAAGTACGGGGTGTGTTTCTATCGTGTTAATTTTACATCAATTTCGGAACTTGTAGCTCACCCCATGGGTGCCCGCATGAAGCAGCTACAGCTTCTGGCGAGCCGAACGTGTCCTCGGACACTCCTGGCACTAGAAGCCATACGCTAAATAAATAAATAAATAAATAAATAAATAAATAAATAAATAAATAAATAAATAAATAAATAAATAAACAAATAAATAAATAAATAAATAAAAATAAATAATCGGTCCTGGCTACCTCGTTGTTTGGTGGCTAGCATTCTTGGCTACCACTCCTAAGGTCCGGATTCGATTCCCAGCTATGCCAAGAAATTCAATTCTGATCTTAGGGCTGGAATGGGCTTCACTCAGAACTGATACCAGGTGGGTTCAAATCCCACCTAAGAAGTGGATAAAAGTAGTTTCCTTCCCCCCTCCCCACTCCATTTCTACTCCAAGCAAATGCCGGGACGGTTTCTACCTTGAGGCCACGGTCTCCTCCTTCCCAATCGTCTTCTCAATTAGTTTTTAAACACACTACTAGTACTTTAATTTGACTGCTGATCTGTGCTTCAGTAGTTGTGCAATTGTAATTATTAGAACTATAGATTGGGGAAGATATTCCCGAAACTTGAAGTAATATGCCATCTCGATATTTACCAGGCGAGATTGTTGAAAATTCCGAGGATAGAAACAGTCAGCGCCGGGATTGGAACCTCAGATCTCCCAATTAGGAGCAGTCGAATAGCGTTAACATCACGCGCTAAGCTACGGTGTTGGTTTTTTCCATCTATTTTTTAACAATCACTCGACCCCAGCCAGGACGGAAGAGAACAGTGACCACTCCACGAGGTGCCCATAGCAGATACCCATAGGAAAAGTGAGCGATATTCTCGTCTCTAATGTGACAAACGCAAGTTTAGATTATACATGACTAGCAACCCGCCCCAGCTTCGCCCGAGAACAGTTCTGAATGCATTACGTGATAAACGCTTTTTGAATGAACTACGAACTATATCCGTTTTACGTCTCGGCATGATGGCGTAAAATCTATGACTGGACTATTAATTATGTTATCATGGAGATGCATGTGCAAGGATTTCTTGTCAGACGTAATTTAAGAATGGCGAGGTGCATTAAACACAAATCCCCCTTCCGTCCAATCTTAACTTGACTCTGTATTTTGCGGAACGAAATGTTCACAAGCGAAATGAAGAAAAGCCGAGTTGCACTTCCAGGGAAACTCCAAACGCGTCCACTCCTCTCCGAAGTCTTAACTCAACACGACTCGACAGTTTGCTGCTGGCTGTATCTGGGGTGATAGGCTCGCCCGCTAGCTAGCTCGTAACCTGTCGCCTCAGTAATACACACATCAAAAAAAGTTTTGCATCACCTCGGTTCCCAGATCTCCGGCATATAGACGTTGACTGTGTATATTGTATCCAAGATACAGTCCCTTTGACTGTTCATAGATGTCACTAAAACTGCTCAAAGATGTAAACAACCATGCATGAGCAGGGCCTATTAGACGGAGGGGGTACGACAGCCGATCAGTTCCAGTCATTCCACCAGGACGAAGGTACGCTGCTCATGTTGTCTGTAGTTCTACCATGCCTAGAAGGTCAATACCGCAGTTCGATCGCGTCCGCATTGTTACTTTGTGTCAAGAAGGGCTCTCAACAAGGGAAGTTTCCAGGCGTCTCAGAGTGAACCAAAGCGATGTTGTTCGGACATGGAGGAGGTACAGAGATACAGGAACTGTCGATGACAGGCCTCGCTCAGGCCGCCCAAGGGCTACTACTGTAGTGGATGACCGCTACTTACGGATTGCCGCTCGGAGGAACCCTGACAGCAATGCCACCACGTTGAATAATGCGTTTCGTTCAGCCACAGGACGTCGTGTTTCAACTCAAACTGTGCGCAATAGGCTGCATGATGCGCAACTTCACTCCCGACGTCCATGGCGAGGTCCAGCTTTGCAACCCCGACACCATGCAGCGCGGTACAGATGGGCCCAACAACATGCTGAATGGACCCCACGGAATTGGCATCACGTTCTCTTCACCGATGAGTGTCGCATATGCCTTCAACCAGACAATCGTCGGAGACGTGTTTGGAGGCACCCTGGTCAGGCTGAACGTCTTAGACACACTGTCCAGCGAGTGCAGCAAGGTGGTGGTTCCCTGATGTTTTGGGGTGGCATTATGTGGGACCGACGTACGCCACTGGTGGTCATGGAAGGCTCCGAAACGGCTTTACGATACCTGAATGACATCCTCCGACCCATAGTGCAACCATATCGGCAGAATATTGGAGAGGCATTTGTCTTCATGGACGACAATTCTCGACCTCATCGTGCACATCTTGTGAATGCGTTCCTTCAAGATAACGACATCGCTCGACTACAGTGGCCAGCATGTTCGCCAGACATGAACCCTATCGAACATGCCTGGGATATGTTTGAAAAGGGCTGTTTATGGACGTCTTGACCCACCAACCACTCTGAGAGATTTACGCCGAATTGTCGTTGAGGAGTGGGACAATTTGGACCAACAGTGTCTTGATGAACTTGTGGATAGTATGCCACGGCGAATACAGGCATGCATCAATGCAAGAGGACGTGCTACTGGGTATTAGAGGTAGTGGTGTGTACTGCAATCTCGACAACAAATGCTGAAAGTCTAGCTGTATGATGGTACAACATGCAATGTGTGGGTCTCATGAGCAATAAAACGAGCTGAAATGTTGTTTGTGTTGATCTCTATTCCCTTTGTATTTAACGGTTCCGGAACTCTTGGAACCGAGGTGATGCAAAACTTTTTTTGATGTGTGTATAATGGAGATTGTTGGAAGAAATGACAATGTAAAAACACCTATAGTGGGCGATGTATTGATAGAGATATGCTCTCGCGGATTTTTTTTTTTATAGAACTGTTCATGCTGAACAATTCTTACACTCATAGTATATACAGTAGATATTTTTAACGGTTTGCTCAGCGTAAGCTTAAAAAGCGCACGGATGCCAGGTTATTTTCGACTTTTTCACTTATATCGTTACTGCTTGGCTTCCGTTTATCATAAATAAATTATCTTCTACAGAAACCTTCCTCGAGATATCCTTTACAGAATGGTGAAAACCGCATCAAAATCCATCCAGTGGTTCTCGAGATTACCCGTGACATCCAAGAATCGGGGACTGTTTCATACTAAGTAGATACTCCAGGGGTA
This sequence comes from Meconema thalassinum, assembly GCA_946902985.2. Lineage (NCBI taxonomy): Eukaryota > Metazoa > Arthropoda > Insecta > Orthoptera > Tettigoniidae > Meconema > Meconema thalassinum. The sequence goes on along the minus strand of OX336392.1, from coordinate 382,681,383 downwards.
GCCAACCCTGGGTCTGCGGACCAAGTAATGGCCCGTCAAGACATTTTGATTGGCCCACCGATAGCTCAAGATCCGATGGAACCTATTTATCACTACCATTTCCAAGCGTTCAGCACATGGTAAGTAAATTCGGTGACTTTATCGTGATTCATTTAAAATACCAAGTAGCAGTTACAGCTTTGAGAGAGGTGGGCCTATTCTTAACTCGATTTTGCTCTTTCGAATCATAAAATAGTAATATCGATTTATTCATAAATCCATTTTGTATTTCAGAGTCTGAGATTCATAAAAACTCCCCATCCTTACAAATGGAAATAATAGAAATCCAAAACAGTTGCTCTTCCGGAAGCAATGCACGCCTCCGAAACTGTATCTCTAGGAGGCCGCTCTCAAATTGGTGAAATCGAAATCCAGGAATGTAAAATGCTCAGGAAAATATATGTCCCCGTTTATGTTAATGGTATATGGATTAAAAGGAAAACTACAGACTTGTACACAGTAATCAATGATACCGTGCGTAAGAGACGATTGAAATTCTATGGTCACATCTGCAGAATGGACAACACCAGATGAAATGAAAATCCACAGCCTGCTTCCAGTCTCCGACCGGGTCAGGAATGGAATGAATGAAGCCCCCATCTAGCGGCGAGGATATGAACTGTGCCGGCTGCCGAAGCCTGTCGCACTCCCCTGGGGCAATGATTAAATGAATGACAGATGGAATGAAATGATAGTGGAGAGTGTTGCTGGAATGAAATTGTGACAGGGAAAACCGGAGTACCCGGAGAAAAACCTGTCTGCCTCCACTTTGTCCAGCACAAATCTCACATGGAGTGACCGGGATTTGAACCACGGACCCAGCGGTGAGAGGCCGGCGTGCTGCCACCTGAGCCACGGAGGCTTCTGTCATGCATGTATTTAAGAATAAAATACGTTCAACTAATACAGATGCACATCTTGCCATATACAGTACTGTAGGCCTACTTGTTCTGTGCACATCAAAAATTACACATAATATTGAGAGATTGTTAAATGAAAAGCAAGTTAGAATAATGACATTAAATTAACATTACAGGTCTCAAAATCTTCAAGACTGTAAGACTAGTTTAACGATTATCTCTAGACCTACTTAGTATAAAACAAAGTCCCCGATTCTTGGATGTTCCGTGTAATCTCGAGAATCATTGGATGGATTTTGATGGGGATTTCACTATCCTGTAAAGAATTTCTCGAGGAAGGTTTTTGTAGAAAAACATTCATTTATGACCAAAGGGAGCCGAGCAGTAACGATTTGAGCAAATCGAGTCTAATAAAATCTGTTGTCCGTGCGCCTTTTAAGCTTACGCTGGGTAAACCGTTAAAGATACCGGGCGAAGCCGGAGCGGGTAGCTAGTTTCTATAATAATTTAATGTGTTACCCTTTGTGATAATTTAAAAAAAAATGTTAAAATGAATTATATGAGTAACTGAATTACTTTTACAACTTTATGCTTTACATATCGGCCTACAGTCCTGCACTTCTCTGAATACCTTACTAATATTCATATAATACTGTAGTTTACATCCAAAATAGTTATTAATATCAATTTAGTTAATGGTCCTTCATTTTTTTTTTAAATTTAATCTAATGGCTAAGGTTCAAAACAGTTTGGCCACCCCTGATCTATTTTATTACTCTTCTGTTTACCTTGCTCCAATGCTAGTAGTATTGTTTACACGCAACTAGCACAATCTTAAGTTTTCGACCTTTGTTGACTTTAGGGCGAGGCCTGATCGGTACCATCACGAGATATTAAATGAGAACAGCCAAGGCTGCCCCGGCAGGCACGAATACGGGACTTCCAGAAATAGAGCGAGCTGCAAATAGTTTCTGATTGTTGTCTACACGCTGGGAGCATTGCTCCGAGTCCAGTCGAGCATTGGACTGCAAACGAAAGATGCGGAAGCTGATGTAGTCTGGCCTTGGACACACGTGTAGACGAACTCTCTGAAGAAGGAAAAGAAATCAGCAGTCATCCACGAAATCATAAGCAAAAAACTCCAACAGTGGATGACTGTGCTCACCGGAGTAACCTAGATGTGCTGCCCTGCCCGTCCACGTAACAGCCTCTCAGAGTCCATGAAACCGTCCGGCAGACCGTTGAGAGATCATTACATCGGCAATTACGATCCGCAACAGTGTTCCATAATGGGATTCCATACTCTCTTCAACGCTACACAATGCCTTATCCAGAGAGAATGACAAAACAATAGCTCCGTTTTCCACATAAACATCCTTGGTGTCGAATGTCGATGAAGGTCGCGTGGAGTAACTCAAGAACATGGATGAGGAAGACATTATTTGTTTCTATACTGAATTTCCTGCTATATTTTGTTGGAACGGGGTGCGCTCAGCCTCGCGATGACAATTGAGTAGCTGTTTGTCAATGAGGCAGCGCTACGGCCACGGGAACTAATGTCTGTTCGCCGAGTCGAGATAGTGGAAGTAAACATAGTTGTACACGTGATTGCAGGGCTGCCCACATAGAGTTGTGCCTGTTGAACGTACGCCAACTTCAGTGCTGTGTATAGCCCACATGTGGAGTGGGCTGACTTATCGGTTACATGCTACAGCGCGGTTTATTTATTGTTCGTTTATGTATTTATTTATTTAATTAATTAATTAGTTTAAATATCTTGAAGAAATAATTAGTAGCAATGGGACGGATAAATTGGCAATTGAGTACAAAAAAAGGGAAATTGGAAAGATTAAATTTTTGTACCAAAAATATATACAATAAAAAGAACCTGTCTATCAATGCAAAATTACGACATTTTAATACAGTTGTTAGACCAGTCATCTTGTACGGCATGGAAACTACAAATATAACCGGAATGGAGAATTTGCTAAGATAGAAAGAAGAATTTTAAGAAGGATTTATGGTCCTAGGAAAACACAGGAAGGTTATAGACTGAGATCCAATGCAGAAATTTATAGTAAAATCGACAACCTTGAAGTGATGATCAGAAAACGGCGACTTCAGTTCTACGGACATATGGTCCGCATGGATTGCTCAAGGTTAAACAAACAAATGTTTGATAAAATCTGGAACTATAAAGGGCAAGGAGGCTATGTAAAACAAATGAAAGAAGAACTTCAAAAATTCAAAATTACTGAAGAAGATTGTCTAAATCGAATAGAGAACAGAAACAAAATTTTTGGCCTCAAAATTCTTATCGGGGAGAAAAAGAATCTCAACAGAGGAGAATGGACTGTTGAAAGAAGAGCTGCGCAGTCGACCAGGATGAAAGACTTCTGGAAGACAAAGAAGGAAACTAGACCTATAAAGAAGTAATATTTGCGTGGTCCTTGTTGGCCTGTCCGCGGTTTATATATATAATTAGTTCTTAACTGCTTATGACAGGCAACAGTACACAGTGCAACAAAGCACTAAGTGCAGCAAGTCTTGTCTTTTCTAGGGCTACGGCATGACCATGACGAATAGAAGGAGAAAGTGAGAAGACTCCTGAAGTTCAAGCGCGCCCCGCCAGGCAGCGCTAGAGTGGACAAGTTCCACACAGCCGGGGTCAGCTGGTCTTAGGGATGGTGCTAAGGGAAACTAATTACTTTGTAACTAATACTCTTTTAAAAAGTAATTAGCGGTTACAATTAAAATAGCATGGCAGGGCACATTGGAAAATATAATTCACGGAAATAAGAACTACGGTCTTCATTACATGTTACGGAACACACAGATTCCTTGAATATACAGTCGGAGAAAGCCCAGATCTTTCTCGTAACATCTGCAGGATTAAGGATGTGAGGTTGTAGAGAGCTTGTCTTGCCACTGACTCCTAACGAATTCCTGGCCTTTTTATTTGATTGACTACCATCACAAGTAAAGCCAGCCACCCTCGCCCCAGCCTCTTCTAACTGCAAAATCACCTAGACTTAGAATTTTTGCTAGAATGTCCCCTGGAGTAGCATTTCCGCTTGCATAAACAGCAACTGGCAGCACCCAATATATGCATGAAAGGTACGAACATGAACACTAGAGCGTGATTTGCAAGTACGTTATTTGGAGGTCAGGTGTGTGTTCACCTAAATCAACTAATCCATCTACTTTATCAGAAAAGCTATTTAACTCGATTTCTTCTCTTAACTTCTCTTCTTCGAAAATTACAACACCGTAACGTGAATTATCATTCTTTTCTTCCTTAAAATAGTCTGAAATAGCATTTATACTATGCGCATTAACTCCATAAGGGCTCTTTAGTCCTTTGCAAAGTTTTCTCAAGTGACTTTCTGAAGGCAGAGGCAAGAGATTATGTCGCCGACAATGACGGAATCCTTTCGGTGATTTTATTCTCAACAATAAACAGTCTAAAATGAATTCATTGCTGTACCTCATTCCATTGCGAGATTTTTCCTGGCATTTCTTGAGCATAGTGTCTATTATCATCTTTTCCTTCTTGCTAAGGTGTTCGTTATCAGGGGCGGATCCAGGAGAGGGCGAGGAGGGCGACCGCCCAGGGCTCCGCGGTCCTAGGGGGGGGGGGGGGGGGGGGGGGCGCCATGGATTTTTCTACATTTAATTAAGTATACTTTTCAAACTAATTTATAATTCATATTCCTTTCTTCAGTGTAGCTATGACCTCTCGTGACCGTTTAGCAAGTTAAGATTTCAGTGAAATAATAGAAGACTTCAGCCGGGAAAAAAGTCGCAAAGTAATATTTTAATATTTTATTGTTTACATAATCTTATTCAAAGGGACATAAAGGTTTCTTTCATATTATTAAAATAATGTACTGTAGTGTATTCAAAATATTGTAACTATTCTTTATTTTATTATTATTATTATTATTATTATTATTACCAAACTATTTTCCATTTGATTCGATTTTTTTTCCTATTGTTGTGGGCCCCACCTTATTATATCGCCCAGGGCCTCGCAAGGCCTGGATCCGCCACTGTAATCGTTATCTTTGTAATTAAATGCCTGTGAATTTCGAACCTGCTTCTCCAGCAAGTTAATTCTCGATTTTGTTGAGTTAAGGCAGGATCTAACGCGAACTAAATTACGGTTAGCATTCTTAAGGCGCCTTTTGAACAATATTATAGTCTTTTCAGCATCAGTAAGTACACTAGAATGACCCAAATTCTTATCAACACTGGATTGACCTTTTAATGCCTCATTCGATGCTCCACTCCCATCTTCAATCTTCTTTCTTCTTTTACTGGTGGTGTCGAGATTCTTTTTCCTGTTGGGAGCTTTACGGGACTTATTCTCACTACTTCGGTAAATTAGGGGGAAAATGAGGCACTCCTCCAGGTCGTAACTTCCACCACACACGAGAGATTTCCACTTCTTCACCATTCACTATAAAATTACCTGATTTTACTATCAAATCATCAGAGAAATGAATTTGACGAATTCTAATACTTCGCGTTAACTCCGTATCCCTTCGTGGAATAGCCCTGGCCCATTTTTTTAGCCTACTTTTCACATTTTGCAAAAATGAGGAAAAAGTAGACTTATGAGATCGATCCGGGAAAATGTGTGTCTGTCTGTCCTTCTGTCTGTCTGGCTGTGTGTGTGTGTGTGTCCCCCTATCAACTCCTAAACGGCTGCAGAAATCAAAACCAAATTTAGTATGAGTAAAGATGTGCACCGGAATATCTCACGTCCATATTTGAAAATAATGTCAGTGCTACCAACTGCTGAAAAAACGCACTAGAAATTTGAGCTCCATGTTGGATATCTTGGAAGGTATGCATGGGAGCTATTCCAAAATTGGCACACATGTAGATAAGACTATTTCAGTTTAATTTCCAGGAGGCCAACCATGACAGTGTTGCCAAAATAATTTTAAGCCTTCTGATAGGTCCAATGTTTAAATGAATATAACTTCTACACTATCAATTGTAGTTTAACCAAATTTTGTATGTAATATCTATACATAAACAGACATGACTGAGCGTATTCCTAAGAGCCACCAGGGCTGCCAACTGTTAATAATTGCTCTCTCTCTCTCTCTATTTATTTATTTTTATCCAAATACCAATATATCAGAAAGTATGCAAGCCAACAGCTTTAAACTATGCACACGTATATTCTGACATTTTAGATTAATTTGGAGTAACATATATTCGTCAGTTCTACCAACATGATTATAAGCCTGCTGGTAGTACCAATTTTTAAATACATGTAACTTCTATACTATCAGTTGGATTTCAACCAAATTTCGTATGTGCTATGTGTGCCGTAACAGATATGACTATAAGTATTGTTAAGAGCAATCAGGGCTGCCAACGGTTAATAAATGATGTCTATATTGTTTTTAACCTAATATCAATATATCAGAAAGTATGCAAGCCAACAACTCTATACTTTGCATACGTGTAGCACCTGACATTCTAGATTAATTTGGAGAAATTAATACAAGGCAGTGCTGCCAACATGATTCTATGCCTGTTGATATGTCCAACTTTAAAATACATGTAACTTCTATACTAACAAATGGATTTCATCCAAAATTGGCTCAACAAGATATCATAATATTTCAGATTATTTCTGACCAGCACACGCATGACAGTGTTGGCAACATGCTTTTACGCGTGCTGATAGATCCAGTGTCTAACTGCATGTAACGTCCATTGGACTTCAACCAAATTTTGTATTCTGTACCTTAAGAGATGGAACTAAAAATATATTCAGTCACCAGGGCTGCTAACTGTAGTGCTCTATTAGGCTGCATTATACCAGGTATATTTTGAACTAATTAGATATTTCGATATTACCAACTTAATTTCGTCATTATTCTAGATAGGTTCATATTCTGTAGAATAATCATTGGCATGAAAAGTAGGCTGTATAGTTCTTCACGGAACTTCTTGTTCAAATTGATTTGTATTCTTCTGTGGTGAAAAAGATCGTAAATCGTCAACTACTCTACCATATCCTGACTTACAGCCAGGCAAAAACCAGTACGGCATGTTGAACTATTAAATTAACAAAGCCGCATAAGAAATATGTTTGAAGTTCACAACACATGATGATGATGTACACAAGACACAATGAACTGAATTTAAGACCTGAATGCAAAGAAAATTCAATTTAATTCACACAAATATCTCACACAGTAACTTCTCACGCACTTTTCTAAGACCCGGCTCGACCCAACAACAGGACACGTTGTTGGACATTATCGCTTGCAGTGCTTGTAGCGGCGGGACCACAAACTACCGTGCTATAATGGCGGAGTCCTCACACTAGGTCCTTCTATTCGTCATGGCATGACTAATAATCTCGGAGCTTCTAGGCTACCCCTGTCGGGCAGAGCCGTTTACGTGAACCGGACGTGTTTCCCTGTTCAGGTACAGAGACCACGTGCAAGTATTTACGCGCACTATCTCGACTCGACGAACAGACTAAGATTAACGGCCGAAGGGACACGCAATTTGTAGGCCGAATGCCTGGGCAGCGCAGCGGTCGCTCAATAGGCCAGGGCTCTTAACGGGCTGTGGTGCTATGGGGTTGTTTATATTTACAACCTTCTTCTTCTTCTTCTTCTGGTTCCTATCCGTTCCGGATGTTGGCTACCATCTTGACTGTGCTGTTCCTATCACTTGCAGCTCGGAATAATTCAGTAGATTTTTTGAGGTCCAGGCTGTGAGATTTTTTAACCAGGATATTCTTCTTCGTCCAACACTTCTCTTCCCTGGTATTTTTCCTTGAAGAATAGACTGTAGGAGATGGTACTTGGTGGTATTCCTCATGATGTGTCCTAGGTATTGGATTTTCCTGATTTTCGCGGTGGTTAATACTTCCTTAGTTTTTTTCATTTTTTGGAGAACCTCAACATTTGTGACATGGTCTGTCCATGGTGTCCGCAATATCCTTCTGTACAGCCACATTTCAAAGGCCTCTAACCGTTTACATAAAGACTGTCAGAGTCCATGTCTCAACACCGAAAAAAAAAAAAAAAAAAAAAAAAAAAGAGTAGAGAACACATAACAACGCAAAAGCCTGATTTTCGTAGTCATTGTCAGCCCATGATGTGTGAACAAATTCCCCATCTTATTGAAAGTTGTCCGGGCTTTCCCAATTCGAGACTTCACCTCATCAGAAGGGTCCCATTGGTCATTTATGGTAGTGCCAAGGTATATATACTTATGCACTTGTGCAATGGGTTTCTGGTCTATATTTAGTTTGCATGCAGAGACTTTGTTTTTACTAATGACCATCAATTTTGTCTTCTGAGGGTTTATATCTAAACCATATTCATGGCTTTTTTGGATAACTTTATCAATGATATGTTGCAGGCTTTCTTGACTATCAGCAAAAATCACAGTGTCATCGGCATATCGAATGTTATTTATCCAGTTACCATTTAAGAGCACTCCCATCTCAACATCCTCTAGAGCTTCTTTAAAGATATATTCCGAATAGATGTTAAATAACAATGGAGACAAAATACAGCCTTGTCTTACACCTCTTAGAATATCTATATCTTCCGTGTTCTCGTTACCCAACCTCACATAAGCAGATTGATTCCAGTACAAGTTCACAATTATTCGTAAATCTTTATCATCTAAGCCAATCTTTTGTAAAATTTCTATCATCTTATGATGTCTTACTCTATCGAAAGCCTTTTGATAGTCAATAAAGCAGGCATATATATCGCAGTTCACATCACGGCACCTTTGAAACAATACTTGAATGCTAAATAGGGCTTCACGTGTGCCAAATGCGTTTCTAAAACCAAATTGTGTAGAAGAAACTTGTTCTTCACATATTTTGTATATTCTGTGATGAATGATCTTCAGAAATACCTTCAAGATGTGATTCATGAGACTGATTGTTCAGTACTCACTACAAAACTTAGCTCCGGGTTTTTTAGGTAGTGTGATGAATTCCGATTTAAGGCATTTCTGAGGAATGTTCCCAGAATTGTAAATGTCGTTGAATACTTTAGTCAACCATTTCACATTATCTTCATTCAAAAGCTTTAAAAATTCAGCATTCACATTGTCAGGGCCAGTGGCGGTTTGTACTTCATCTACCAGAATTTGGGGTCCTGTTTCACCATTTATTCGAGGTGGCTCCTGTCGAGTATCATAAAACAAGTGTTCTATATATCTTTGCCACGTATCTTTAAACTCTTCTTTTCCAACAATTAGTTTTCCTTCAATATTGACCAATCTATTTCCTTGTCTAGTTCTATAATTCCCTGTCACTTCTTTAACTTTTCGATGAACATTAAAGCTGTCATGTTTTAATTGTAACATCTCTATTTCATTACTTTTTTCTTGCATGTCCCTTTCCTTAGCTAATCTTATTTCTTTCCTGATTTCCCTGTTGATGTTCTTATATTCACAGGATTACCCTTTGCTTTCCTTCTCTTATCCATCATTTTAAGAATCTCTTCAGTCATCCATGGTTTCTTTTTAGTGATATCTGTTACTAAGTGATCTTTCTTCATAGATTCAACGGTGTTAGTTAATGTTTTAATTTTCTCATCAGTACATAATGCATCAGATAGGGATCCAAGTTCATCATTGAGCTGCTCTTCTACATTTCGTCTTACTGAAGGTTCAATTTATTTACGCATATTATACTTTATGGCTCTTCTCTTTTGAATCTTTTTCATTTTGATTTTAAAAACTCCAACTAGAGGGATATGATCGGAATGAATCTCCGCACCGGGATATGTTTTCATTGAGACACAGCTGTTCCTATATCTTTGATTTATCAAAATATAGTCAATTTGGTTCCTTATAATTCCTTCACATGAATCTCTAGGAGATTTCCAAGTATACAAACGTCGTGGTGGTAATGTGAAGAATGTGTTGGTTACTACAAATCCCCATTCTCCTGCAAATGCGCGAAGTTGATCTCCTCTCTCATTCCTTTCACCAAGCCCATATTGACCTACAATACTGCCTTCATATCCATGTCCTACTTTTGCATTGAAATCTCCCATAATTATTGTTAGATCTTTCTTTGGTAACTGGTGCAAAACACCTGTGATTTGGGAGTAAAACTCTGCAACTTCTTCATCACTATGGTCTGTCGTAGGAGCGTACACCTGGATGATGTTAAGATGCGCAGGCTCAGTATTTATTTGAAGCAACAATGCTCTCTCTGAGATAGGTATAAAATTGGTGACACACTTTGCGACCAATTTAGATACTATAATTCCTACTCCGTGTTGATATAATCCATTGGATGTCCCTGAATAGTAAACTACATGTCCATTGATGTCACAAGAACCTGATCCTGGCCAACGCATTTCACTTACGCCCATAATTTCTATCTTCATTCTGTCTATTTCTTGAATCGCATTATGGGTTTTCCCAGCTTGCGCCATAGTTTGCACATTCCACGTGCTAATCTTTATACCATCTTTCACTGACAACTTTCCCGAAGCCGGCGATCCGATTGGGGGACTTGAAACTCCGGAACATTTGGTTTTGAACACAGCCATGATGAGTTACTAGAGAAATCCATATGGATCTTGAATGCAGTAGTTTCTCATTGCTTTCTGCATTCTCATGCCGTTGACCAACTAGTAGTTCATCCGCCTTCAGGGACAATTTCTCACCCCTAGGACAAGAGAGTGCCCAAACTTCCATCCACTCTTCCAAGCTCCGAAGAGGTTGTTAGAATAGGTTGGAAGTGGATCTCCTTATACCGGGAGATATTCGGTCCCTGTATTCGTTAGCCGCTTGAGTATGTAACTATAAACCAAACGTTGCCCCCTCTCTACAGCGGGAAGGTGAATAACAGGTATTTCCTGTCATTGAGTTTAGGACCATGATGGCATTTCCTAACATGATCACAATAATGCCAAATAAGCATTTTGCCCTGTTTATTAATAGCTGATATAGAGAGGGCAGAATATGTAATTGATCAATGTATACTCTGTCTAGTTATAGAGTTCCTATCTGTTTCGTGATTTCTATGGCAATGGTGTTACAACCGACAAAATGGATGTCAGTTAGGGCACAGAACTTATGACAGTTATGATAAATCGCCCTTCTAATTGGTGTTATCTATGGACTGATTGTTTCAAAACCAAGATGGCCGTCACTTAGGGCACAAAAATGTTTGTAAATATAACCCTGATAACAACAAATAAAGATATTAGTTACCCTAGACAATACGAACACAAGGCCAGCATATAAAAAAAAGTCACAAATATCACTTTGAAATCACGACTGAGGTACATATGTTCCAAATAGACTGATATATCACGCAGCACACCTACACATGGTCTTGTTCAAGGAACTCCAAAGAACATCACAACCAGTAATCATTATTCATCCTCGAAGCCACCTTCTGTGGCAGTTCGTACGAGATTACCGATAGAGTGGTCCTGGGTTCGGTTCCTGGCTCTGCCAAGAAATTTAATTCTGGTATGAGTGTTTTAACGGGGTACACTCAGCCTTGCGAGGCAAAACTGAGATGAGATGGGTTCTCATCTCACCAACTGTACGAGAAGTGGTTTTCGTGTTTACTCACTTCTACTTCAAGCAAATGCCGGTACGGTTCCTGACGTAAGACTTTGGCAGATTCAATAAAAAATACACACACTTAACAGCCATCACAATGACACAGGTTATCAGATTCCACACACACGCAAGTACACACAGCTACATAACTACGATGTCGCAAAGCCCTTAGATGAATCAACAACAACAACAACAACAACAACAACAACAACAACAACAACAACCACAACCATCCTCCGAAATCATATCCATGTAGGTTGTGCTCACAAGGAAAGTATTAGTTGTTTTTTGTTTGTCGTGTGGCCTCCTGAGAGGCCGAATGCAGGTCTTTCTAGTCGACGCCCGTGGGCGACCTGCGCGTATGGATGAGAGATGGAATGGATGAAGATGAATGAAACTGGGCAAGGACGTGGAAGGAAGCGGCCGTGGCCTGTCAGAAGGTACCGTCCCAGCATTTGCCTGGTGTTGAAAATGGGAAACCACGGAAAACCATTTCAAGGATGGCCGACGGTGGGGCTCGAACCCACGCGTCTACAGAGTCAGCAGAGAGCCTGGCCCCATTACCTAATGCTGCGCTTTAGCGGGCTTAGCCACTGCTGTCGATAGTATCAGGTAAGACAGGTCGAAACCTATCTTGAAACTTTGTGGACGCAATCGTTGTACTATAAGACAACGTGAGGGAAATCAGCCACCAGATTGAACTGCAAGGCTCCGAAATCGTACCTGACATCCTGGTACGCAGGCATGACGGCTGGTGGAGCTGGACATCCCTGCGGCACTCGGAGTAGCAGCGAGGTGGGGCTTATATGCTGACTGGAGCATGCGGCTCCTTTCCACCGGCCTTGAGTGCTTGGGTGGTCAGGGCTGACCCTTCCAACATGTACGGTACTCGCTACTTCCAATTGATTTATATGAGAGATTCGCCACATGATTTCGGAGCCTTGCAGTTCAATCTGGCGGCTGATTTTCTTCACGTTGTCCTGTTATAGAACAACGATTGTGTCCAAAAAGCTTCATGATAGGTTTCGACCTGTCTTACCTGATACTTCCCTTGTAAGGTGTATTAGATTTATTCAATACCTGTGGGTATTTCTTTTTTATATTGGTTGTCAATAAGGAAATGAAAAATATGATTAGGTTCTTATCATTTCGTGCGTTTATTATAGCCTAATTTATTGTATATTTTAATAACTCGACTTAGAGCCTATTCGTCGAATCATTCCATTATCGACTGAATAGTCGGGTTATTTCGCTAATACGAATATTTCCAAATTCGAATAATTCCAATGTTCTAATACAGTTCTTGGATTAGTCGAACTATTCACATGTTTGAATCAAATATTCGTATTGGAACTTCGTTGGTAGGTTCCTCAGTTTGGGGGCTGCGACAACGAGGTCATGTAGCCCCGTGTACTTTGGGAGTGTGTAGAATTTGTCTGATAACCGGTGTTAATTGTGATGACTGTATTAGTGTGTGTTATCTGTTTTTAATTCAAGTAAGGACTGCAGACGATAATTTCAAGTAGTTCCCACTTTCGCTACTAAATGCTACCGTCCACGACACCTAGCCTTAAACTTGACTACTACTAGATGCCATCGCAACCAGCACCTGGTGACGAACGTTGGAACTTAAGAGCATTAATCAAATCTAACCTACAAATTTGGCTTCACACAAGTTTAGTTAGTGGAAGGTTCTTTTACATGTCATAAATCTATGACATGGGCCCACCGGCTTTACATCCCCTCCGAAGGAAGGCATATATTGAGGGATTTTTAAAGCTTTTAAAAACTCCGACGACTTCGGCCGGGTTTGAACCCGCGACCTTGTGCATAGAAGCTCAGCATGCTACCAACTACGCCACCGAAACCGCCTTGGAACTTCGTATTCGATGTTCGAACATGTACAGCCCTCCTTGAGACATATAAACATGTACATGGAAGCAATGACAGGAGTGTACTCGAGATAGAGATGAATGCTAAGTTAGAAATGTTCTTATGAGCCCACTCTGATGGTGGGGTCATGTGTTGAGAAAGTGGGAGGTATAGAGAGTTAAGAGAAGCAAAGGTAGACCTAGGAGGCGATGGTTAGATTCAGTGTTTAACAATTTCAGAATGAGAGGTGCTGTAGAAGCAAAGGATGCCGAACTATTAACAGCTAATAGGGGATCATAGAGGCGACTTGTTTGCAAACAGAGGTTTGCAGACTAGACCAGACGTTGAGACGCAAATAGTATCTGCCAACTATTTTTCACCATCACTACTTGAAAACATGAAATCAGGCCAGGCGTTTCGAGGCGTAGTCAGGTGTCAGGGAGGCGAATGAGGGTTAACGACCCGCTTTTAATGCAACAGTTTCGGGTGGGCCTGGTCACAGAGCCTTGCCCACGGCTCGCACGTCTCGCAGAGAACCGTTACGACACAGATCACAACACTTCCCTGACTGACGGCATGCCAGATTAGGCGTTACTTTCCCCCGAGGGGCCAACACACATACGTCGCTGCTGTTATGAAACCTATCATGACTGGGCAGTCATTCTAGTAGGCGTAAAATATGTTTGCTCGAATGAATGAGACCTAAGTGTACGATAATTTGGGGGTGGGGGTGATTCTGTACGAGGATATCTACGTTCGTCAACGACTCATCTACTGTAAGAACTGTTGTATGTTGATTACTGGGGAAATACTTCTTGAATTGTGAGAGGCAACAAATTCCTGGCACAAGTGAATCACTGCCATACGTGACCTATCTGCTCTGGGTGCGTCTTCTGTTGAAAGAAGTTCAATAGGTTTGTTACTTAAAGGTGCGGTTTGTGTTCTACTTAACCTCACTAATGTACCAACGGAGGGTATATGTGTATATTTTTTCTGATAACCTGTGTTATTGTGTTGGTTGGTTCTTAAGTTTAGGGGCTGCGACAACGCGGTCATGTAGCCCCATGTACTTTGCGTGTGAGTAGAATCTGTCTGATAACCGGTGTTAATTGTGATGACTGTATTAGTGTGTGTTATCTGTCTTTAATTCAAGTAAGGACTGCAGACTTTTGAATTTTTCATATAGTTCCTACTTTTGCCGCCAAACGCCACCGTCAACAACTACTAGTTCAGAACTTAGCTACAGACAACACCGCAGTCGGCTCTTGGCAACGAACATAGGAACCTAAGAGCGTTGTTTACATTCTTAACCTATACAATTTAGCTTCACACAGGTGTAATTAGTGGAAGGTTCTTTAACATGCCATAAATCTATGTCATGGGACCGCCGGCTTTTACTTCCCCTCCGAAGGAAGGCATACTGAGGGATTTTAACGCTCTTAAAAAATCCGACGACTTCGGCCGGATTTGAACCCGCGATCTTGGGCATAGAATGTGTTATTGTGTATTGAATTAGTGTATGTATTTACAATTCAGGTGATTATTGGCGAGGAGGCGTCCGTGGCCTTAAGTGAAGAACCATCTGACAATCGCCTGAAGTAGAAACGAGAAACTACGGAAAACCAGGATGGCTGAGGTGGGAATTGAACCCACTACTTGTCAGTCTTCCCTCACTTGGATGCGTGTACCCCATTCCAGCCCTCAGACTAGACCTACAGTAAATATCTTAGCAGCCGTAAATGGAACCCGGGAAGACAGCCAAGAATGCTAGCCGCTACCCCACGAGGTGGTCTACTCCAAATTCGGTAGGCGTGAGTTCCAACCCCACTATCAGCAGTCCTTTAATTCGTTTTCCGTAGTTTCCCGTTTTCAACTCAAGGCAAAATCCGGGACGGTACTTTCTCACAGGCGTAGGCCATGACTGCATCCTTTGATCTCCTTGCTTAATTCCATTAGACTTCAATCATTTCCTGTCACTAATACCTCTCATTAGGTTGAAGTAAGGAAAAGCATCCGGCAGTGAAAACCATCCACCATATAAAAGTTTATCGCACCTCATAGGAAACCCCTAATTTAAGGAACGCGAGTAATGAAGGGGGATACACACATTCTGTACGTTACCCGACCTTTTCATCATCGACAAGCCCACAATACATTTTTATGTGATAATATGTATTACTAAATAAAACTGAGGGCGCAAGCAAGCTATTGTTGCTTTAAAGGGCGGAACAGCGAGGCCATCTGCCCCTCTTAAAGATAAAATTATACAAAATTAAATGAATTTAAAAATTTAGCGGTGGATGCCTATATAGGACCTATGATTTTTTTTAAATGCATAAAAATAATAAAACAAAAAATAAAACGAGTATAATAATAAACACAAATTACAGATAACAAAATTCAGAATTTCAGAACTGAACAAATTCTTTGAGTAAATGCACATTTGAATACAGTACTTTAGATTGCTGGCCCTAAACCACTCTCACTTATAAAGCGAATGACGAGATCAGCAGCCACCACGTCATCGACTAATATAAGTTGAGTGTCATCTGCAAACCAAGGTTTCTTCGTAAGTCAGCAAGATCCACCCAGTCGGTTAAAATGTGGGCCATGGTGAAAACGGCTCCACAGGTACAAAGTGTGTGTGTGGGGGTCTTACCTTCTCATTAGATACGAGTGGGTGGATCTTGCATGACCTATCCTTAGTCTACACAAAATTACGGAAAGAGCTCCGCCACACGCGAGTAGTTCCTTTGATCGTTCTCAGTTTTCTGGGCATTGGATCAGTTAGCCACTGACTCTCCCAGAATGTCAGTATTTGTCAGCGTTACTGAGAGCAAACTGCCATATGAGTAATGTCAATTAAATGCACGAGTTCTAGTCAGCACAATTCTGATGACGACGGCAATGTATTGTTGGATGTCACAAGGTGATAAAATACTGACATCGCAATTCTACGAGAATTAACTCGGGACAACAACAATAACAACGTCGGAGACAGGTGGAAGAAATGGAAATTAAATCGCCAGTAATTGGAAAAGATTTTTCTTTCAAACGGTTAAATCTTGCAATGTTAAAATGTATCTTTATAATTATTATTTTTAATCCCTATAATTTTATTAGCACGTTGTAATGGTTGGTTCAATGTTTATTATGTTTAATTACTTTGCTATTTTTAATATTAAGGTGTACCGTATTATATTTATTGATTTTTGTAATTTGAGTTATATTTTAAATATGAGGATAAACTAACAAAACAGTGAAACAGGAGGCTCTTGGAGCAACTTGAATATTGAACAAACTGGCACTCACTGGAGTGTGGTGAATGAGAGGTGACAGGCAGAGAGCGCGTGCTACTTGATGCATCACTGCCCGGTAGCACGCACAACACGCTTACAGCACTGTCCTGCAGTAATACCGGGTCAATTCAGGTCACGAATACAGAGTCCTGACAAATGATGACGATAATACATATGCTATGCTGTGTTCGCTCGTTGCGACCACTATTCCTCCGTACCTTATGCCACAAAATGACTCTTAAAGGTCTTTAGATCCAGTTTTCAGTGTTGCCTTATTAAATATTAACATTGTCGTTTTCAGTCGGTCAACACAAACATCATTTTAATTACTGGAATATATGAAAATTAACCTAAAATAAAGTACATGTGATTAAGAAGTATACAACTATATTGTTACGGACAATTGGGTGAGTTAGCCGTGGTCGTACGGCATGACTGCTGGCAGTCGCTCACATCCGGGAGGCGAGGAGGTTCGAATGCCCCCGCCGGCAACCTTGAAGATGGTCTTCTGTGGTTTCCCATCTTCCTTTCAGGCAAATGCCGGGGTTGGTCCCTAACTATAGGCCACAGGCGCTACCTTCCCACTCCTCGTCTTACATTCATACCCCCCCCCCCCCCCAGACAACACTCCACACGCGACGGTACTTGTAGCTCACCCGTTGGGTGTCCGCCTAGAAGAAGCTACAAACTGGCGAGCCGAACATGTCCTCGGACACTCCCGGCACTAAAGGCCATACGCAAAAAAAAAAACGGACAATTGAAGAAAAAGAAAACTAAAGGATGATATGTTTCGCTCGTCAAGCGAGCATCGTCAGCTGCAAGTAGGCCTATGCAAGACAAATAGACTGTATGTGGGAGTCACTGTGGGTTTGGTAGTGTTTTGTAGAGCGATTTGTCTTGCATATTTGGATCTGACGATGCTCGCTTGACGAACGAAACATTATTTATTTTTCTTCAATAGTCCGTAACAATATATAAATCTTAATCACATGTAATTTATTTCAGGTTATTTTTCACATATTCCAGTGATTGGAATGATTTTTGTATTGATCGACTGAAAACTAAAATACAGTATTAATAACTCCTTAAAGTTTTACGGAAATACTGCCTGACCAGGTGTAGTGGGAAGAAATGTGGCTGTGTGTTGGAAGGGGGTGACGTGACTGATCGCGAGCGACAAATAATTTACTATTATTATTATTATTATTATTATTACAGTATTATTACTAGCCACGGTGGCCGAGAGCACTAACGCACTAGCTCGTGCATCGCTGGCATCGGGAGAACGTAGGTTCGAATCCCACCTCGGCCGTCCTCAAAATGTTCACCACGAGGCAATTGCCGAGACGGTTCTTTCCAAAATCCCTTCCCTGGCCCTTCCTTAATTAAAACCAAGTTGGCGGCTGCCATCCCCAGTTGCATGTGCTGAAAATGTGTTATTATAAGACCAAGCTTTCTTCGTAGATAAGCAAGTTCCACACACATGTGAATAAGGCTACGCTGCTAGGCTTCACAACTGTTGCCTTACCTCCTTCTGTACGGGTTCTTCCAGTCCATCAAAGCTTCTGAGATAAGTAACTAGGGCGTGGATTTTGAAGAATTAGCATTTTTATCTGGTTTGCCAGAAACACAGCCTATCCTTTTCCTTAATAAGGCGTGATTTTGTCGTGGTTAACGAATGTTGATATTTTAAAGCCTATTTCATATTTTATTTTATATAATACATTATATTATTATTATTACATCATTTTCGCCCTTATGGACAGTGTTTGAACTCTAAAAACTCACGATGTTTACTTCTTTCCCTTCTTCCTCTTCGCTTCCCAATCTCCTTGCGAAGGTAGAGGAATGATCCCTCGCAGAGTTAGTAGGTGAAGCCGAGCTGGGAGGATAAGCGATTAAAACAAAAATGTATACCTGGAAACCTAATAGCGTCGGGACCGAGGGAGAGCAAGAGAGTATGTCCATGATGAAAGAGACAAGCCTTAACATGCATCTGTGTAATGGCCAGCGTTGTTTTACAGAATCTGATCCTCGTGCATGAACGTGAGACACCTGATCTCATCGTACTAAATTTTCTTTAAATTTATCAAACTAGAGTTGTTGTGCCAGCCCCGTGGTGTTGGGGTAGCGCACCTGTCTCTCACCCGGAGACCCCGGGTTCGATTCCCGGCTCAGTCAGGGATTTTAGAAACTGACGTGGGGGCTGGAACGGGGTGCACTCAGCCTCGTGAGGACAATTGAGTAGCTGTCTGACAGTGAGGCAGCGCCCCGGTCACGAGAAGCAAGATTAACGGCCGAGTGGAGCCAACGCGCTGAACACGCGCCACCCCACTATCTGCTGGCCAAATGGCTGGGCAGCGGTCGCTTGGTAGGCCTAGACCCTCATGGGCTGTAGTGCCAGGGGTTATTATTATTATTAGAGTTGCTGTTGTTGTTAATAATTCATTTGATGGGCTTGGGACATCTTGGTCAACAGCCCCGTGTAGTTGGGTGTGTGTTGAACTTTTCTGATAACCTGTATTCCTGTGATGACTGTAGTAGTGTGTGTAACTGTACTACAGAGATGGGGCACATGCCCCGGGACTTCAAGTAAGGTACTATTCCAACATGTGCCTGGATGGAGTGTGAAAAACCTCACTCAGGATAGCTGCTGTCAGCGCCGGGATTCAAACCTGCGATCTTCGGAGTTGCCTCTGCTGCCCGCGCAGCCGTGGTGGTCAATACCCAAATATAGTTCAGCACGATGGTTTATAGCACAAGGACGTGTGTGTCTGTGTGTCGTGGAGTCCCAGCTCTTGTTTTGACAGTCTGTACTGTACGTAACTCACTAACCTACATCGTGCAGCGCGCGCCGGCTCATTTCCATACATGGCACGACTAGCGCACAAATCACGTCCCTGTTAACCGTTCACGAGAAGCTCCCAATATTCCATTAGGAGACGATCTCTTGGACTATCAAATTCCTTTAATAACCGGCATTTGCGTAGAGTAAGTGTGGCACATTCAGGATGGTCATTGTCAGCGCCTGGGTCGAGCCTCGAATCTTCGAACACTACTGTCGACCAAAATATTATGTGTACTCGACTTTGAAGGTTGTTTGTGAAGTAACCAGTAGACCTACATAAAATCCAATAACATCATTTTAGTCTTTCTATTTTACGTTAGTTCATGTAGGGTGGAGTTTTTAATTTATATTATAATACTTTTTATCGCAGTTGGAACACAAAAAGTGCCCGTTTTTAAGCGTGTTTCAACCATGCGTCACATTTATGAATTATTATCTCACAAACCCGTCATCAGATCGAAACCAAATTTTAACACAATATACATTGGAATGTTGTATAACTGGTTTATTAATTTCAAAATTTTGTGTGTTCAAGAACGAAAGTTATCATTTTTGTAAGGTAACTTTTTCTCGGCTCTGAGTCGTTGGAAAATGTAGTTCTTGGTTGCGTTGTAATCCTTATAGATCAAAAAGTTATGCTGTATGACTGTGAAATACGTAAATTAATTCACTTATTTTATATCGGTTTGTATTTGTATGGGGAATTAAGACATGGTTCACCAGTTAGCCGCTCCGGTGAAAGCTGTACAGCGTTGCCAAGGTGGGCTCCATCACGCTTCATGGCACGCCTCGCTCGGTAGTGATGGGCTCCATATCAGCAACGCTGTACAGCATTTTCCAGAGCGGCTAGGTGGTGAACCATGGCTTAATTCCTCGTACAAATACAAACCGATATAAAGTAAGTGAATTAATTTACGTATTTCACAGTCATACAGCATAACGTTTTGATCTATAAGGATTACAACACAACCAACAACTACATTTTTCAACGACCCCGAGCCGAGAAAAAGTTACCTTACAAAAATGATAACTTTCGTTCTTGAACACACAAAATTTTGAAATTAATAAACCAGTTATACAACATTCCAATGTATATTGTGTTAAAATTTGGATTCGATCTGATGACGGGTTTGTGAGATAATTCTTAAATGTGACGCATGGTCGAAACACGCTTAAAAACGGGCACTTTTTGTGTTTCAACTGCGAAAAAAAATATTAATATATAAATTAAAAATTCCAAACCTACATGATCTAACGTAAAATAGAACGACGAAAATGATGTTATTGGATTTTATGTAGGCCTATTGGTTACTTCACAAATAACCTTCAAACTCGAGTGCACATAATATTTTGGTCGACAGTAGTTGCCCCATTTAGATGTGGAGAGTGATGAAAATGGGCGGAATATCGAGATAATCTGGCCCTACGTAACACAGTATTTAAATACAAATTTTGGCTATTTTAAAAATTTTGAGGAGAATGCCTAAATATGAAGACTGTCTACCATAATAAAAATAATAATAATAATAAATCTTCAAAAGTGGTCTTTTCAGAGAAAATAAGAAAAGAGATAAGTCGGCGAATGAAGCTGTATTGGCAGTCAGTGGAGGAAAAATATGATCCAATATAAATTAGTTGTTACCCCGTAGTCCACAGTGGCCCAGATTGGACAGAATAATAATAATAATAATATGTACAGAATACAAAACTTATAATTTCAAATATTTAAAAAAAAACTGAACGAGATCTTTGACTCATATAAAACTTGTTAATTTCGATTGTTGGCCCTAACCTACTCTCTCCTGTGAATGTCGCGATCATCAACCATCGCGTCATGGGTTATTATAAGACCAAGCTTTCTTCGTAGATAATCAAGTTCCACACACTTAGTTAAAATGTGAAAAAGGCTACGCTGCTAGGCTTCACAACTGTTGCCTAACCTCCTTCTGTACGGGTTCCTACAGTCCCTCAAAGCTTCTGAGATAAGTAACTAGGGCGTGGATTTTGAAGAATTAGCATTTTTATCTGGTTCGCCAGAAACACTGCCTATCCTTTTCCTCAATAAGGCGTGATTTTGTCGTGGTTAACGAATGTTGATATTTTAAAGCCTATTTCATATTTTATTTTATATAATACATTATATTATTTCAAGATAGAAAGAAGAATTTTAAGAAGGATTGATGGTCCTAGGAAAACACAGGAAGGTTATAGACTGAGATCGAATGCAGAAATTTATAGTAAAATCGACAACCTTGAAGTGATGATCAGAAAACGGCGACTTCAGTTCTACGGACATATGGTCCGCATGGATTGCTCAAGGTTAAACAAACAAATTTTTGATAAAATCTGGAACTATAAAGGACAAGGAGGCTATGTAAAACAAATGAAAGAAGAACTTCAAAAATTCAAAATTACTGAAGAAGATCGTCTAAATCGAATAGAGTACAGAAAAAAAAAAGTTTGGTCTCAAAATTCTTGTCGGGGAGAAGAAAAATCTCAACAGAGGAGAATGGACTGCTGAAAGAAGAGCTGCGCAGTCGACCAGGATGAAAGACTTCTGGAAGAGAAAGAAGGAAACTAGACCTATAAAGAAGTGATATTTGCGTGGTCATTGTTGGCCTGTCCGCGGTGTATTGTGCCCTTTCAGCAAGAAATATGCAAATCACAGTATGCCAGCATTGCTCAATTCGGGATTTTTCGGGGCTGCGGTAAGTTCTCCCACTCTGTGACTTACATATTTTGGATTAAATAGAGGATACACTTGCAAAAATAACAACAAAATCAACTCCTATTTTAACACATTTAATTAATAAAAATTATGGCGCTACAAACAATAAAACAAATAAACTACTGACCAATATCATTCTACTTGTCCAAAGTGAACAAGGAATAGCATAAAAATAAAACAAATATTCTCTTTAAACACATGGTTTTCTTTAAAACCAACAATTTACGATTATTTTCACTTCCATAAAGTACCTATCTTAAAGTTCCATATAACTACGAGCTTCTTTGGCTCGATACATTTCCATAATAATGGTGTCATACTTTTATACACCTCAAGAACTATTTTTATCTTTTCTTATCATCAAAACAAATATATAATTACATTTAAAATTACATGTTAATTATTCACTTCAATATTTGGGCATATCACATGTTCTCCGTATTTACTACCTCTCTCAAGTTTTGCAAATTCACTACGGTGATCGGGAAACTACTTGTGTACTCCAGAGTTATAAAGATTACTTGACAAAGTCAAAAACTATGATTACTCCCGAAATCTAGTTATCTTCATAAAACTCGTGGACTCCTTATTTTCCATACAACATTACAATAGGGATTTTTATTTAATTCATGTGTCTTATAAGACCATTATCACATAAGAAAACTACGATCTGAACTGGCAAGCGATAATATCAATCTACAAGGACCTCGGTTCAACGCCCGGGTCATTAACAACTTTAAACACTCACGGTGTATTTAACACTTCTTACAAGACGATCTTTACCCACCCTCGCTCTATGAGGGTCAGGCCATTATACTCGAGCGTGATTTATGACAGGGAGAGCGGCTCCCTGCCTAGCCTACTGTTGGAGCTCTCTTCAATGCTTTTAAAACAAACCTTCACATTATTTTCAGTTCGATGGAGAGACCTGGCATATTAACTTCTCTTTTCACTTTCAACAATATTCTTTGGCTCATAAACCACTCTCGTAATCTTGGCATTTATTAATTATGAAGGGTCCTCGTTGATTGGGGAAGGGTAATACACATTCGACGACGAATAATAAGGGGCTTTAACAACAAGAGGATTCTAGGTTCGAATCTCTTAACATGCCTCGGGAACCATTTCCACATTGGAGGACTTATACAAGACGCGATTTAAAGTCGGCCGTGGCCTACATGACATACGCTCAATAATACCATACATTTGCTCCCTTTTCTATAATAACACACACATGGCCTCGTGATCTACGTCACAATTAGAGGACTTACAACATATCTCAATTCAATACAATCAATACAATACCCCTCATAAGTAATTTACCAAGTACATTTTAATTCTACGCATTCCTAGCGTAACTTTTTATTTAATTGCGTTCCATTACGCTACACATTACTTTACGGCCTAATGTCTTCCAAAGAACTGATAAATTTCATAGTAACAATTGATACATATCTCAATTCTTATATTAATCTCTTCCGTTGACAATAAATCGCTCCATTTTTTAGAACATGCATTCACATCATGTCTTATACATTTGTTAAGGCTTCAACGCTCTATATTTTTATATCATTCAATTTAATCTTTATTTAGATTTCTTTACCTTGTTATTCACATGTTTTCATTCCTTACAAAAGCTCAAAAGCTATTTCTTTCATATAATTCAAATTTACCTTTATGTAAATATCTTTGTTATAATAATTATTATTATTACGCTTGCTTTTATAACATTCATCAAATTCACTGACATTTTATTCCATGCATTTCCTCTACAGGATTTATTATTTCACATAATTATTTATTATTTCTTAAAACTTTATTTTCGTTCAGATCGCGTTCTTATTTAGTTATTATTTATTTAAAAACATCCCTTTTACTCAAAACTCCGGTGGAATTGTACACAAAATTTTCCCGACACCCAAAACATAATGAAAATCTTTACTCACATGTCTAAGGTCGTTTTCTGACCTTTATTCTCGTTCGATGTGACATTTTGTCCCACCTTCTTGACTTACTCCATATTGTACAAACTCATCTCATGTACAAACATTTCTTGACACATATTCAATACATTTAACACTGACAACATTTTTAATACACTGGTGTATCCGTTTTGAACACACATTAAAACACTAAAAAATATTGTACTTTTAACACACACTCTTGATATATTTACACTTCACAACTTTTGATCACTAGGCCGTCTTTTTCTAGCCTATCACACGTGACCTCTTGATCTCCCGTCTCCAAGGGTGAAATTTATTCAATTTCGGCTTCCTATCCTGCAGAATACGAAAGTCTCGAATCATCTACTTATTCCCTGGAATAACAATTCTTCGAATCCTGTTCCTGATGATCGGCTATTTCTCTAGCTTGAACGGCTCCCCTTTTAGATCTGGTTTATCGATCCTAGCGAAAGTCTGTTCTGATCGAGGTCCCCTCGATAACCTATCGGTGACATATGGATTTTTTTTTGCCACTAATACTTCTCGAGTCTTAGTGCTTTAGAATAGTTCGTCTCCTTTGTTGAGACAATGTCTATGGTTTCCGTTCTTCTTTGTTTATTTGGTTCTCGCACTTCTAATTTTCTGGAATACGTTGCGAACCTTACTCTGTTTTTCCCTGTTCGGGTTCTTTAAAATTGATAAATTGTTTATCTCGCTGTTCCGGTACTTCCGTACGTTATGATACTTTTGGTCGTTTACTGAAAGACCTATCGCCTGAATCCTAAGTTCGCAGCCTGCTTTGACTGTATTTTGGAACTTTTACTGTAAACTTTGCCCTGTCGGACCTAAATCCTGTAACTAGGATTTTCCTAATTTTTCAACACGGCGATACTTTAATACTTCTTCTTTGCAACTCCTTATGGAGGCACGCAAGTTACTGATACTTCGACGCCCGTGGCTGTCGGATATTAATTCTGCGGTGTAATACAGCGTTTCTCCCCTCAAGGAGTACTGGTAAACTGCCTTCGATGTCTGATACAGCGTGACGTTCCCCTCACGGGCTCTTGAATACTGCATATACGATGTGGTGCAGCACCTCCGCTCACGGAATGCTCGTAGACTGCATGATTGGCTTGGTGAGGCCAGGAGTTTTATACCTTTTAGTCAAAAAAAGATAAAATCCTAGTCCTTTTCGTGACCAACTTTTGAACTAATTGTCGCACAATTATAAAAATTGTATCTCCAGGAAGCTCGTCTTCCAAACGTAAAATAATCTTCCTGTGCATGGAAATCGATCGTGCATTTCCGAGATATTAATTAATTCTTCGTCCTCAACTGTGTGGGTGGTGCTGTTCATTTTTAATTCTCCCACTCCTTGGGTCCCGGTGAATTCCCAATGACGTATACTTGCGTTTGCAGTTTTCTCCTGGACTATTATTGAAGGGTTTTTCTTTACACAAAAATCTTTAATCCGAAATGATTCACCGTACTGTATTTGTTTACTTATTTTTATACTCGTAAACGGGTTAAATTTAATTATTCTTGTTCTGACTCAGCAGCGAGGTTGCCATTTTCCTGCAACGTAAGAGCAATTTCCGAGTCAAGCTTCTTCGTCTTACAGTCCAAACTTTCCACTCGTTCTAATAATATCCATGACTGGCTCCTTATAAATGTCAAGAGGCATGAGCTCATCTTAGGAACACCTGGTCCCAGCGCTTGCACAATGTTAGGCTAGAATCCTGGCTTGAAATCTCTCTCCGTTCCCTTAGATACTGCATGATTCTTTCATTCGTTTCTCAAAATACATGGATTCGACTCCCTTTGAAGCCTATGGTACATGGGTTCAGTATATATATACATTATATTATTATTATTACATCATTTTTGCCCTTATGGACAGTGTTTGAACTCGAAAAACTCACGATGACACAATGTTTACTTATTTCCTTTCTTCCTCTTACCTTCACAAAATATCTTCATCCTTTGACTGTGTTCCTGTTTCCCTTGTTCTGTCAACTATGTTCCCGTATTCTTTTCAGGTAGGCTACACATTTGCCTCGTGATCCCTTCCTACATTTAATGTCTTCCTCTATTTCATGAAACCAATCTGTTTTCGTGCTTGAACTGTTTACTACATCAAAGATATTCTTTGTAAGTCTTGTTGTTCATTATCTGTATGTGTCCGTAGAAAGTTAGTCTGCGTTTTATAATCATACAGTATATATTTTATTTAAGGATTTAATCTAAATGTCCAGTGTTTAACCCACTGTCAATAAAAATCCACTACTAATTGTATTTTACTAATGATTTGTTTTTAGTTTATTATATTTTGAGTGTTAATAAAATAATCCTTTGAGATTAAATCCAAGTATAGTTTCGGCAAGCTGCTTTTGGCGCATATAAATCTACGATCAACTTGTCTACTTGAGGCTTTCATAAAGGCATAGCAGAATCACAGTGTAAGACTGCATAAAAATAAATATCACAATAAATAGATTTCTTAGCGTAATGAAGACAGATGATCTTGCAATCAAAATCAACAATCAACACAACCATTAGGAGGATGGAGTATAATTTTAATTAATCATTAGTGGAAAGCAATGGGTTCAATCATTCTCATGAAGGATAATTACTTCCATCAATATCGTAACATCACAAAGATTCAGCTGAACAAATCTGTTACGCTTCCAAACGTACTTCTGGAAACAGATTAAAGTAAAATAACACCGCGAAGAAGGTAACGTTCTAAGAACTATATTTGCAAACCAGATGAATAAAAAGAGTAATCAAAGTGAAGCTTATCAACATCAACTGATCAAGTCTTTCGAGTGTGTGATTTTTTCCCCCGGGAGGAAATATTTAAATTGCCAGCAAATGAACTGTCACGGAAACACCATTAAATGAACCTCTCCCTGTCAATGTAACTGAGGCTCGTGTATCGAGTGTATTGGATGGGGATATCACGCTATTACACCTGGTGTAGCAGAGCACGCAGGCGCGCCTACCCAAGCACAGTGGGCGCCACGCGCCGCCTACAGGAGCCCACATTATCAGCAATCCCGTAGGAATACAGGGGCAATGAGCTTCGCTGCAGAAAGGTACACGAGACAAGTGTTTCTAGTTTACCACAGTAAAAAACGTTACAAGAAAGACATATTGCGATTTCCGAGAAAAGTCATTTATTTTCGAGCGCCTCATTTCGAAAACTAAGTACTGAACTGTTATCTGTTGATTCTTTAGGGGCTTTGCGACATCGTGATCATGTAGCCCCGTGTACTTGTCTGTGTGTACAATTTGTTTGATAACCTGTGTCACTGTGATGTCTGTACTAATGTGTGTATTTGGGTAGTAAGCGAACGTGGCCTTACGTTAGGTAACCATCCCGGCATTTTCCTGGAGTAGAAGTGGGAAACCATGGAAAACCCGCCTATTTTCAGTCTTGCCACATGAGGCCGAGTGTACCCCGTTCCAGAATTTAAGCCAGGAATCGAATCGAACCCGGGCCTCCGCGGAGACAGCTAAGAATGCTAGCCACTACGCAACGATGCGGACTAAATACTGGACTGTATAGACCCAAACTATTACGGCAGTACGGAAACATGTTGACCGTTCACCCTCTGATGCTTGCTGCTAGGCTACTTCATTTTCTGAAGACTAGGAAATCTTGATCGCTTAGTGCCATGTCATTGTGACGATTGTAGTAGTACCAAAAATAATCATTACAGGCGAGTGGTGATATTCCGAAGATTAACAACCTTTTCTCTCAGGGATGTGGTTAGCATGTGTCAGTAACAAGCATACGTACTGTGTCAATGTAATACCTCATATCTGGCAATGCTTTTCGTTTCCATTATTGGTCATGTCTCTCATCATATTTGGACGCACGTCCAACACAACAATTCACGTTGGGTTCATTTCCCAGATCCAAATAGTGCAATAATAAATTATTCGTACAATTGAACGTCTGCTGTACTGAGATTTTAAAGTTGCATTGCCAAATGTTATTGGTTCGTTTGATCCTCAGTTTAGGGGCAGCGACAACGCGATCATGTAGCCCCGTGTACTTTGGGTGTGTGTAGAATTTGTCTGATAACCGTTGTTAATTGTGATGGCTGTATTAGTGTGTGTTATCTGTATTGGAATGCAGACGATCAATTTCAAGTAGTTCCTACTTTTGCTACCAAATGCTACCGTCAACGACACCTATCTGTGAACTTGGCTACTAGATGCCACCGCAATCGGCACCTGACGGCGAACGTTGGAACTTATAGAGCGTTAATCAAATCTAACCTACAATTTAGCTTCACACAGTTTTAGTTAGTGGCATGGGCCCGCTGGCTTTACTTCCCCTCCGAAGGAAGGCATACAGAGTTTTTTTTAACGCTCTTTAAAAATCCGACGACTTCGGCCGGGTTGAACCCGCGATCTTGGTCATAGAAGCTCAACATGCTACCAAATGTTCACCCGATAGGTGTTGGTTCATTATACAGTACAACGCTTAGAAGACCTCCATTGAATGTATAACGACCTCTTAAAATGAGGCAGAGCATAACACTACAAACTACAAATAGGCTACGTTTTTCAGCACTCATATTGAAGAAAGAACAGCAGCAGCCACGCATGCTACTTACTGTATAGCATCAAAAACTTAGCATCCCTTGACCTGTCAACAGTAACACGCCAGCACCGTAGAGCACGTTTTGACTTCGACAGTCAACACCAAAACTGGAACGATGTCCAGTGGAGGACAGTTCTCTTCTCAGATGAGTCGCGGTTCAGCCTAAGCTCACCTGATAGAAGAGAGTATGGAGGAGAACTGGAGAGAGGTATTCCCCTGTTACCTTCTCTTCCAGAACACCATTTCATGGAGGATCAGTCATGGTTTGGGGAGGTAGGAGGCTACGACGGAGCTTGTGTTCGTAGAGAATGGTGCTCTCACATCCCACAGGTACATCACTCGAAGTTATGGGCAGGACTCAGGAACACGTCTTCTTACATTTCTCTCCATAATATCCCACACGTGTTCGATGGGGTTCATATCTGGACTCCGGGTTGGCCAAACGAAAGTCTGGATCCCCACTTCTTCCAGGTACTGCTGCACGCAACGAGTAACATGGGAGCGAGCATTATCTTGCATGAGGCGAAATCCACCCCCAATAAAAGGAGCAAATGGCACTACATGGCACGGGATTGATGACCAAGACGTCCCAAACCCCTAAAATTGAATTATTAACAACATTGATTTTAACAAGTATTAAAATTAAATGTCAACGTCAGAGACAATATTATTCAAATCATAACATTCCCATTTAACGATTACGGTATTTATAATAAAAC
This sequence comes from Meconema thalassinum, assembly GCA_946902985.2. Classification (NCBI taxonomy): domain Eukaryota; kingdom Metazoa; phylum Arthropoda; class Insecta; order Orthoptera; family Tettigoniidae; genus Meconema; species Meconema thalassinum. Next base: position 382,651,855 of record OX336392.1, on the reverse strand, counting down.
ATTAACCTAACCTAGGGTCGACTGTAATTCACAGTTCCCAACTAAACATCACCCGCCTGGCAGGTGAGTCCCCACAAACTGCGCTAGCAAATGACTAATGCATGCCTAACACAAGTAACCGGTTGTTCACCGCTAACTAGCCAGTCACGATGTCAGGACACTTTCCCTCGAGTTAGTCCATTTCTGGGCGAGACGTGAGGTGAATACAGGTACTGTTCACCATATGGCCATCTAAATACTGCACTTGTGACCAGCAGTTACTTGCTGTTGCTCCATAATAATAGTAATAATAATAATAATAATAATGATGTCAGGGTGTACCAAGTGGTATCACTTTGGAACACAAGTGCAATGGGCTCAGTGTTGATTGCCTGGCATTTGCCGACGACCTGGCACTTCTATCTCATTCAATAAAAACGTCTGTGAAACAACTTAATGTTCTCACGCAACAAGCAGCTAAGGTAGGACTATATGTGTCACTTGAAAAAACACAGTACATCACAAACATCAGTGAATCTCCTTATACACTGCATTTGGACCAGGGAGAGATCAAGAAAACTGACAGATTTAAGTACCTAGGAGAATGGCTTGAACCGAATCTCTCGGAAGTAAGGGCATTATCAACTCGAGTTAACAAGTTAGAAATGGCTTATCAACTAACCAAGAACACATATAATAAGAAGTGTCTCTCCCGAAAGACTAAAATGAGACACTACCAGACAGTTATACGTCTTGAAGCCTTATATGCTTCAGAATGTCTAGTATTCAACCGGAAGGGACTCGCGGACAAACTCGAAGTACAGGCGAGAAAGATAATGAGGAAGATATTGGGACCTGTTAAGGAAGGTAATGAATACAGAAGGCGGCCTAATCAAGAGCTCTACACGTACTGTGAAAGAATCACGGTGTTGTTAGGAAACGACGTCTAGCATTTTATGGACACGTCTACAGGATGCATCCTACCAGGTTGACCAATCAGCTCCTCAGTTACTGGCAAAAGCGGAAGACCAAGTCACCATGGTTGTGGGAAGTGAGCAAAGATCTGCAGGAACTTGGAGGGACGGAAAGAGTCTTAAAAGACCGGACATCTCTCAGGAAGATGCTTCAGCAATTGAGGTTCCAGGACAAACCGCCAAGAAAGAAAACAGGTGCCCTCTGGACCCAGGAGAGGACGGAATAACACAGCCAGAAGATGCGTAACTACTGGGCAAACATCAAAGCCCACTCCAAATGTAACAGTTGAACGTCGTGGTCCATAGATGGCCTATTCGAAACAATAATAATAATAATAATAATAATAATAATAATAATAATATCGTATGGCCTCGGATGCCGGGTGCAAGCTTTGTTATTTGACACCCAGAGGGCAGCTTACATGTCGAATTTTGTTTTTCCTTGAAGCACTATGAAAGTCAAGGAGGATAGATCTCTAAGCTCCTTGACTTTATAGCGCTTTCTAGTAGAGAAATGAGGAACTTTGTGTTGGCGGAAAATCCCAAGATTAATTTTGCCATTATGAACACGGCCTACTGAATTCAAATGGGTTCTTTAACATAACATAAGGCCACGTTCGCTTACTACCCAAATACACACATTAGTACAGACATCACAGTGACACAGGTTATCAGACAAATTGTCCATACACACAAGTACACAGGGCTACATAATCACTATGTCACAAAGCCCCTAAAAATCAACAAACAACAGTTCAGTACTTAGTTTTCGAAATGACGCGCGAAAGTTTCGAAAATAAATGACTTTTCTCGAAAATCGCAATACAGTATATCTTTCTTGTAACGTTTTCTAATAAGATTTATTTACTGTGCTAAACTGGAAACACTTATGACATCGTATGACATGCATGTCGTGATTTTTGACGCCTTTCAAAAATCACTTACCACGGCCAGGAGCGAGCCTGCAAGCTCGAGGTTAGTAATCCGACACGATAACCACTCACCCACCGTGGCAAGCAAAGTTGCCCCATGAAGGACTGGGGGTATTTTAGTCATCAGCCCCGAGTGCTTACCATGTGTCTGCTCTACCTAGTGCGGTGTAGTCAGTAGAATCCCTGCACAAGTAATTTGGTATTTGCGAATCTTATATGCGCGTGCCAGTATACTTTGCACTTTCTAGTTCTCGTGTGTTTAACTCGCACGACTTCCGAGATAGAAATACATTATTAGTGAATCCACAACCTACGTATCGTGGTCCATATATCCTAGCATTTTCAAAGTAAAGGAAGACTACCACAGACCATTACTGTTCATTATTCTATTAGCATACAGACAATAGGACAGTTTCTGACTCGGGAACAGCACCAGAAAAATAATTTAAATATGGGTCAAATGTGGAAATTTGAAGCCATTTTTTCTTCAATTTTGCCTATACAAATTGTCTTTGCTGCTTTTCAGAAGGTCTACACGTTTGTGCCCAATGAATTGGGCGGGGTACAACATTATAAATATGTAGGCCTAAACTCACTCCTGGAAATAATTACATGTATTAGTTATCACACTAAGGAACATAATATGCTTTGTACATAACTTCTTTAGCCTTAATTGGTATATCCTTGTACCATACTAGTCCCCGTACCTGTTGGTAGAAAGCACTCCCGAGTTGTATTCTTCTGCTAATTTCCAAATCTAGTCTTCCATCATCAGTCAGTTCACTTGCCAAGTATTTAAAGTGTTTCACCACTTCCAATTCCTTATCTCCGACTTTGATTACTCCTTACTCATCACCACTGTTTTTACTCTTCTCCACATTTATCTTCAATGCCCATTGCTCAATCTTTTCATTTATTACGTCTATAATGACATATGCAGCAGAAACTTGGACAATGACTAAGAGGGATGAGAGCAGAGTTCAGGCAGCTGAGATGAGATTCCTGAGAAGTATGGTCCAGAAAACGAGGAGAGACAGAGTGAGAAATGAAGATATACGGAAAGAGCTGGGAGTACAGAAACTAAATGACAAACTGGAGCAAAACAGATTGAGATGGTTTGGACATATCAAACGGATGAATAAAGTAAGTCTACCAAGACGAGCACTGGAACGACGGGTGACAGTGAAAAGAGGACGAGGAAGACCAAGATTGCGTTGGATGGACTCGGTGAAATATAGCATTAGAAAACGGAACCTGGATTGGAACACCGTGTCGGAAGAGGACTGGTGGAACGACAGAACAAAGTGAAGAGGAACCATATTTGCCCCCACCTAGTGTCAGCTGGAAAAGGGGAAATGAAGATGAAGATGATGATGATGATGATGATGATGATTTACCACACTTAAATGGGCAACTTAGGATTACGCGTTTCGACCCTCAAATGGCCATCATCAGATCACATCCTTGTAAATTCACTACTGTGGTTCACTACGTGCTATTGAACCACAGTAATCTACTATATAAAGCTCAAATACCACTCACTCACTCACTCACTGACTGATTGATTCATTCATCACGAAATCTCAGAAACCACCGAACGGATTGAAATGAAATTTGGTATCCAGCTTCCTCAAGGGCCGCAAACGCCCGCTAAGAAAGGATTTTTGGATATTCAGGTTCTAAAGGGTGTTAAGGGGGTAGACCTGCATTTCATTGAATAGCAATATCTCCCTATTGCTTTCATTGGGGGATGTGATACTCGGCATATAAACTCATCATTAAAAATAAGAAGACATGTGTCTGAGGGTTTTTCGATGTGGTGTATATTATGAGGTGAAAGGGGTGAAAAGTGGGGGTTGAAGGATTCCTAACGGAGCGTGTATCTCTTAAACGACATAGGCGAGGAGTTTGGAACTCAGCCGAACAAAAATCAGCATAAAAATAACTCAACAGGTGTTTGACGTTTTTCCATAAATCCAATTTAAGGGGCCCATGGGGAGGGGTGAAATTATGGGGGTGGGGGAAACGTAATATGTCTGAGGGTAAAATTATACATGGCCTATGTTGTGGACAATAACACATTACATCTTTTTTGTCTCTTGCTATTTCATCATACGACGAATACTTAGGGAGTTATTAATGATTTTGTACTTTTTGGTCGGAATTTTCTAAGTCCCAGGAATGACAAAAATTGATTCGAATGAAATTTCAAAAAATGTTTTTTTTAATACTTTTACTATATTTTTCACGTCTTTTAGGGTCCGAAACCAACATGATATTTTGATGTTGTTTTTTTCGTCCCATGCATTTTTGGTTTCAGGTGATAGAATTATTTTCCACTAGGACCCATGCTTATCTATCTATTTAACTAATGTTATAACAGGATTCCAAAGGTTATTGCGGGCGAAGCCGCGGGTAACAGCTAGTGAATTTATAATTGTAAAAATTAACCTTAAAACAGTGATCAGCATCAGTGATGGCCACTGAGGGTCGTAACGCGTAATCCTAAAAGTGTGATAACTAACTAATACATGCAATTTTTTCCAGAAGTGTGTTTACTTGTTTATAATTTTGTACACCGCCCAATTCATTGGGAACAATCGTGTTGACCGACTGAATAGCAGCAAAGACAAGCTTCGTAAGAGTCATTTTGGCGATAAGTTATTTCTTGTTACGAAATTAGTCTGCTCAATTCTAGGTATTTACCACTGTAGTAATGCAGTAACAGCAGAAAATGGGAGTGCCGTCTGCCGAACTATTTGGTTAGTTTACACGCCATCCACTGTTTACCGATGCCATGGTCACATTTCCATTTGTTCAAACATGCATGTTCCTTGCAATGTCGTAGCCAGGGATGAGCATCTCCCATAAGTGAAGGCTAGTCACTGACATTTAGTGGCGTCTATTCAGAGCACTGGCCGCCCGTGAATTCCCCTTAAAATAGACTAGCGGATAATTAGATACCCTAATCCTGGTTCAGCTTGAAAATACTTCCACGAATATGTTCTTTTTCTAAATTCGATGTCCGCTCGTATCTTCCCTTCGTGGGTACAAGTTAATCAGTCATTCAGTTTTTAGATTTGATCTCAGCATTAAAGCGGGGAAAATTGCGAAATATTACATTAAATTCTTCAAGCATGCTGCATCGCAGCACGAAATCGATAAATACTCCATCATAGTGAAATGATACACAGGAAACCTATCAGAATTACAAATTATCTGCGTGAAAAGGAGAGATTAGTAGGAAAAAATATCTAATTGAATTAAGTCTCCTAAGCTGGGACTAATTCGAGTGGTGTAGATCAGGCATTTCCAACCAGTAAGCCGCACTATTTTGTAAATCTGCCGTGGAAGATAGTCTTCTGAATTAAAAAAAAACACTAGTACTCGAATAAGTACCAATATGCTCGTAAATTTGAGTATAGAAATTCGTATGTAAAATGTTGTAATCTACAATATCGAAGAAATTTATATTGAAACATTCGATCCAAGACTGACAACATTTAAAAGCTACATCAACCTCGCATTGATGAAACTATTTTTTATTTCAAACTATAGTCCTTCAGTACCTCGTTAATTTTGTAATTTGTAATGCGTTTAACAATAAATTGTCTACTTACTCTACCTGAACGGCTTCGGTGGCGTAGTTGATAGCATGCTGAGCTTCTATGCCCAAGTTCGCGGATTCAAACCCGGCCGAAGTCGTATTTTTAAGAGCGTTATAAATCCCTCAGTATGCCTTCCTTCGGAGGGGAAGTAAAGCTCGCGGGCCCAAGTATAGATTTGTGGCATGTAAAAGAACCTTTCACTAACTAAACTTGTGTGAAGCTAAAATGTGTAGGTTATATTTAATTAACGCTATATTAGTTCCAACGTCTGTCGCCAGGTCCTGGTTGCGTCGGAATCTAGTAGCCAAGTTCGCGGCTATATGTCTTGGACGGCAGCATTTGGTAGCAAAAGTAGGAACTACTTAAAAATTGATAGTCTGCAGTCCTACCTGAATTACAGATAGCACACTCTAACACAGCCATCACAATTAACACCGGTTATCAGACAAATTCTACACACGTCCAAGGTACACGTGGCTACATGACCACGTGGTCGCAGCCCCTAAACTAGCAATAAGGAACCTACCAACCAACCATTACTCTATCTGAACATGAATAATTTTAATTCAAACCTGAATTAAACAAACATTTGGCAGCGACATCCAAATTAGGAATATTCCGCGAAAATTTTAGGTTAGGTGTACTGTAATGTGATGCTAACCCCTAGAGCAGAAGCAAGCAAACGACCTTTCAGTAATCGTTCAATCAATCTCTCGCCGTCCCGGAACTGCCAGCGCCATGATACATGATTCACTCGACCGTATTTCCTTCAAGGTCTTCAAGGAACGTTCACATTGTTTTTAACTTTGCCCGCATGTTCAGCGTCAACACACTGACCCAGGTGGAAGTAATGGCACAACAAAATGTACTTGCTAACAAGGGAGCATCGCGAACGTGAACTTCACGATCCTGGTCAGACCACAAGAAAATACAAGTCATCTACATCTGTATCTGTCAATTTACTTTGATTTTGGTTTTGAAGGGCGTGGTGGCGCAGCGGTCAAGCTGTTGGCTTCTCACCACGGCGGACCGGGTTCGATTCTCGGTCAATGCATGTGAGATTTTCAAAGTGAAATGCCATGTCCTGTGGTTCGGATTCCAGGTAAAAAGGAGGATCCGTGGCTCGTGATTGTGAGATTAACGGTCACGTAAAACTACAAACTTCCTTCCTGATTTTGGTTTCCACAGTTTCCAAGCCCTGAAACAATTTTCGCTTTTTATTGGTTTTGCTACGTTTAGAGAAGCATGTGTGATGTAACCACAAACTCAAATCAACTCTGTGCTTTAGAAATATGAAACAAAGAGAAACATACAAACAGATACCGTTGTCGTGATTCATGTGGTGAAATTTTGTCTCCACATTTTTTGTGTCATTTCGTATGAACATACTCAAAACAAATATTTTCAACTTAATGCAAGCTTAATTTTCGCATATTTTACGGATCTGAAGTACAAATCATATTCTGACCCCCCCCCCCCCCCCCGGAGGAAGAAACACTGGCTCATAATCGGCTTAGGTGCATTCTCAAACAAACACTCGACATTCGAAGATCTATGTACAGCTTACGGTGTAAGAATACTGCACAGTTATCACTGCTGTAATAGATTTTACAAAATAAAGTAGTAACTATAATGAGTTCATACTACCTTTACGTATTCCTCTTCGTATTGAGTCATAAAAGGTCCATTTGGTGCGTCCATAATTACCTTAACTGAATATCGCCTAACGACCAAAAAAAAAAGATCCGCAATATAGGCGTACGTTTCTCACTGTGTGTGTGTGTGTGTGTGTGTGTGTGTGTGTGAGGGTGGGGGAGGAGATGACCTCACTGTTCCGCCCCTCAAATCAACAATAACTTCTACTATAACTTTTTTGTTTTATTGCCGGTCAAAAGGCATGAAAAGCATAGTAGTTCTGGGAGCACTGCAGAGAACTTTCAACAGAAACCTCGACTCGGCAAGTCTTATACATTTCAGTTATTCTAGCACTATTTAAACGCTACAAATGCCTACTACTTTTCAGGTGTGTCTAGGTTAAACAGTAGGCTTTGCAGCCAGAAACTCCGGCAGAATATCATAACTTTCGCTTCAATCTCAACCTATTGTGTCATAACATTTCACTGTGGGCAAAGGTAGTCTGGTAAAAGAGACTTAAGCTAAAGAAAAATCTTCTGAATGAACAGAGTTTGTTAGAATAAAATCGCAACAGTCGAATAACTTAGCAGATTGGAAACAACATGACATTGACTGCGACACGAACATGTAATGTAATGAGTTGCACGAGGGGAGAAGTTCCGCATGCAACAGTCCCCCAGCAAGCAGAAGCGTGAAGGGCGTCCACAGGAACACCCAGTTCCTCATGCAAAGAGCACACGCTGCTACTTGGGCATTCATAGTCACAGGCATTTCGCCAAGAATTCCTCATCACGATGTCATAAGAGCATTAGCTGCCATCTCTCTGTATATATCTTCTGGAATCTATGAGATGATTATAAATTTAGAATAATTTCTGATATTATTAGTCAAGAAAGAGGAAATAAGGAAGCCTAAAATACGCCAACACTAATTTCTAAAGATATCCAGGCTACTATTAGTAGTAGATTGAGAGGGTTTCATCATATAAATATTTAGGATGTCAAATCAATGATAATTGGAACTTGAGTCAAGAAATTCGCTGCAGAATTGAGCAGACCAGAAGCTATTTTATGAAAATGCGAAAAGTGTTAACTAGTCGTGATTTAAGTCTGGCATTACGCACCCGACTGCTTCGATGCTACGTTTATAGTATCCTACTCTATGGAGTTGCATCATGGACACTTACCGAGGTATTAAGTAAGAATTTTATGACTTTTGGAATGTGGACGTATCGGAGAATATTAAGGATACCATAGGCGATTACTAAAAATCACAAATGTGGAAGTAATAATAATAATAATAATAATAATAATAATGATTCTCTCGGGGGAACCTGTAACCTCTAGAGAGCGCGTCCCCAGGTGGCGGATAGGGGGCCCCTACAGTTTGTAGGGTTGGTTCAAATACCCCCCAATAGAACCCGCGGACCAACAGGTAGCCCAACTCCTGGGGGCTTTATAATGCTGGGACACCCTCTCTCCAGGGGTTACAAATATGGAGGGCCCAAGCTCAGGGTTAGTAGTGAAGACCTCAACGGCGAATACGGTGGAGAAGATGGACTTCAGTACAGCGTATGAGGCGGAGGAGGCACCCCAGTGCTCGGGGTTGATAAGAGTAAAAGGTATATGGATGTCCATATATCCAACTCACTAGTGTCTGTTCTGGCATCCAGCGGCTAGTGAGCAGCGTCTGTTCACCTAGTTGGTGCGGCTGTTCGAAGTACGGCTTAATCTCAACAATTAAGTCTTAAAATCTTGTGATATCCATCGGAGATCACCACAAACAATCTTCAACTTGAAGCAACCATGGCAGAACGACAGGAAAAGATTCCACTACCCCAGGCCCCAGTCAATAGATTGGATCCCTGTTCTGGTCATAGGATTCTGGGGGACCAGACATGTCATGTAGAGAAGGATCGGAGCTTCTCAAAACCTCTTCGACCTAAACGAAAATGTTTCATAGGTACACTTAATGTGAACACTTTGCTTAAGCCTGGGAAACTCAAACATCTAACGAACACGCTTGATAAATTCAGCATTAAAATTTTGGCATTGCAGGAAACACGATTTACAGATGAAAATCACTTTGATTCTGAGAATTACAGGCTCTATAAAGGAAAACCTGCAGTGCAGATCAACACAGGACCAAGACAATTTGGCACAGGTTTTGCGGTTAGCAAGTCCGTCACAGATTCAGTAATTGATTTTACTTCACCATCAGAAAGACTCTCAACACTCTCAATAAAATCGGGAAACAAGGTATACACACTGATTAAAGTGTATGCACCAACGAATGACTACAACAGGAAAGACCCTCAGGTAATAGAAGACTTCTGGGAACTTCTGGAGGAAATCACGAACAAAATTCCCAAACATCATGTCAAGATTCTACTGGGGGATTTTAATGGTCAGTTAGGAAAAGAAAAGAAATATAGGAGAATTACAGGACCATACACTGCTCATAGCAGAACCAATAAAAATGGTGAACACCTTATAAGCTTCTGTCAAAATTTCAATCTCCAAATTATGTCAACACAATTCCAGAAGCCTACGCGTAAATTAACAACATGGATATCCCCCAATGAAACACTTGGAGAATTCCAGATTGACCACGTTGCTATCTCTAGAAGGAACGCTAAAGAAGTCCTTAATGTGAAAACCAGGAGAGGATTCTTTGACTCAGATCATCATTTACTACAAATCAAGGTAAAATTTCAACCCAACAGACAAAGGATAAGGGGAACCCAGCATTTCCGAACTGATCCAGAATACCTTGAATTCAACAAGATGAACATCATTGAAGAAATCCGTCAAATGGATACCACGAGCTGGTCTGAACTTGCAGAGAAAATGAAACAAGCAATAAAATTCGTTCAACCTCCGAGAAAGAGAAAACATAGGTGGTGGAACATCACATGCGATCATGCTATTGAATATAGGTTTAAAGCATGGAATAATTTCAATAGCCATAAAACAACAGAAAAATGGCAAGAATTTGTGCAGGTTCGGAAAAACACTTCTAAAATTATTCGCCGAGAAAAGCGCAATTATGATAATAATAGGCTAAATGAAATAGAACAGGACTTCACTAAGAACAACACCAGAAATTTTTACAAGACCTTTAGAGAAAATATAGCAGGCTTTCAACCCCCTAGTTTATGCTTCCAACGACCTGATGGATCTCTGGAAACAAATACGAGCAATAATTGTGAAATTCTAGCTAAATATTTCGGTACACTCCTTAATTGCGAAGCACCTTCTGAACAACTTCAATTTGCAAAACCAGTGCCCAACCTTGATTCACTTCCACCATCACATGAAGAAATAGTGGACATAATCAAGTCATTAAAAACAATAGAGCCCCTGGTGAAGATGGACTTATTGCAGAAGTTTGGAAATTGGATCATGAACACATAACACCAAAAATTCACAGAATAATATCAGATGTCTGGAAAACAGAGAAAATCCCAAAAGAATGGAAGAGTGCTTTGATACACCCACTCCATAAGAAGGGAAGCAAAACTGATCCGAATAATTATAGAGGAATTTCGCTTCTTCCAGTCGCTTATAAAATTCTCTCTAAAGCTTTGCTGAATCGACTCGAGCCACAGGTGGACCACCATATTGGAGAATATCAGGCAGGTTTCAGGAAGGGAAGGTCCTGTATTGAGCAGATCTGGAACCTCAAGACCATACTGCACATCCGACGATGCAGGAACACTACAGTCACATTTGTGGATTTCAAAAAGGCTTTCGATTCGGTTGACAGACAAACCTTGTTTAACAGACTAGAAGAATTAGGAGTTGACAGGAAGACGAGGGCCATCATCCAGGAAACATTATTGGGAACTACCTCAAAGGTGAAATTCATGGGAGAAATCTCTAACTCTTTTGCAATACATACTGGAGTTCGACAAGGGGATGGTTTATCACCACTCTTGTTCAACATCGTACTGGACAAAATCATCACAGAATGGGAAAAGCATGTGAAAGGTATCCAAATTGGAAAGGAGAAAGGGAAAAGAGTCACTGTGAAATGCTTGGCCTTTGCAGATGATCTGGCCATCTTAACAAACAACAAGGATGAAGCCATATTAGCGCTAGAGAAACTACATGAAATCTCCAGTAAAACGGGATTTGATATTTCCTATGAAAAAACACAGTATATGGATACCAAATCAACAGGAAACATCACCTTGCGAACGCAATATGGAAAAATCTCGCAGGTCACTCACTTCAAATATTTAGGAGAAGCCATCCAACCCACAGGATTGAACACAATTTCTAATGCAGATAGAATAGTAAAATTGCAGAAGGCGTACAAGCTGACATGGAATCATTATAACAAAAGAGCAGTATCTCGCAATGCAAAATTGCGCCATTATAACACAGTTGTCTTGCCTGAAGCCTTGTACGCGGCAGAAACAACCGTCATTAGAGGAATGACAAGAATTCATGATATTGAGAAACAGGAACGAAAAATTCTTAGGAAAATCCATGGCGCTGTTTTCCGTAATGGAATTTGGGTCAGGAGACCAACAAAGGAACTTTATGAAAATACAGACACCATTGTAGATAAATTTAGGAAGAGACGTCTGCAGTTCTATGGACACATATATAGGATGGATGAGAACAGACTCACTAAGAAGATTTTCAATATCGTGAATGCAAGTAAATTAAAGACCAGTTGGATTAAAGAAGTACATGAAGACTTGGAATTACTTAAAATCTATGAAGACGACATTAAGGACAGAGAACAATTTAGAAATAAAATCAGAAACACGAAAATTGTACAAGTTTCAAGGAAAGATACATCAGGGAAAAAATGGACAGAGGAAAGGAAGAAAAAGCACAGTGAACTAATGAAGAGGTTTTGGGAAGAAAAGAAGAGAGAAAAAGGAAGTGAAGCTGTGATTGGCTCAAGTTCTCACGCTCTCCTGAAGGGGAATAATCGGAAATAATAATAATAATAATAATAATAATAATAATAATTAATAATAATAATAATATCGTATGGCCTCGGGTGCCTGGTGCAAGTTTCGTTATTTGACACCCAAAGGGTAGCTTGCATGTCGAATTTCGTTGTTCCTTGAAGCACTATGAAAGTCATGGAGGTTAGATGTCTAAGCTCCTTTAATGCTATAGCGCTTTCTAGTAGAGAAATGAGGAACTTTGTGTTGGCGGAAACTCCCGAGATTAGTTTTGCCATTATGAACACGGCCTACTGAATTCAAATGGGTTCTTTAACATGCCAACATCGTATGACATGGTGTCGTAATTTTTGCCGCCTTTCAAAAATCACTTACCACGGCCAGGAGCGAACCTGCAATCTTGGGGTTGGTAGACCGACACGTTTACCACTCGCCCACCGTGGAAGTATCGCGGCGTATGAACTAGAATTCCGAAATTCTCAATAACATGAAAAGAAGAATACAGTACTTTGGTCATTTCATGCACAAGAAAAAATACAACCTGTGGCATTGAATTATTCAAGAGAAGATCAATGGCATTAGGGGTCTGGGACGTAGAAGAATATCCTGGCTAAAGAACTTAAGCCAATGGTGTGCACCGATTACCGTGTCGCTGTTCAGAAAAGCTATGGACAAACAGCAGATCATACTACCGATCGCCAATGTTCTTGGAGGACGAGGGACTTGAAAAAGGTTATTGTTTCAGCTATAGTAAAGATAAGAGGAAGTTGTGATCTCCAACTACCAAACAATCTGCAAACAAACAAACAAACAGACTAGAATGCCTTTCATCAGGATAATACAATACGCGTATAGCCTTGTTCCAATAACTCTCCGTTGAGTGTCATTAATTACAACGAAGTCCTTCGAGATTAATGGCAAGACCTTCAGTTAGAACAAAACACAACAAACATACATAACTACAAAACTATCCATACATCAACAGAGATGGAACATACATCAACAGAGATGGAACGTAACGAATTACAAGCAACTGAACTGCCTGTAACAATTACATTTTCAGTATTTCCTACTTGTAGACTAGTCCGGTACATTTTTAATTTGTACTTGCAATCTACTGTGACATTTGTTTTTGAGAAATCGTTACATTGTTGTGATTGTAACATTCTTGCAGCCGACAGATAGCGGTGTATTTACTGAACATGTTAACGGATTTTCTAGGGTTAAATCAAAATCTGCAATTTAGGTTTTGCATTTCTAACAACAGTTTTTCAATGTCGTCCAGTGCCTCAGTCAATTCACACTTCACTGCATGTTAAGGTTGCACATTCAGTAGAAGGGGCCATCCATCCTCTGTCTTCCAACATTTCAAAATACTGTAAATTTATTCTGCAAATTTCACAATGAATGTTGGGTTACTTTTGACAACAAGCGGATAGTTTAAAATGTTGTCATACATGTGCCAGGGTTTCCTCTCAAAATAAAATAGAGAAAACCTATCACATTGTGAAAAGAGATATTTAACCCTGATAAATAAATATCCACTTTTAAAGGTTGCCTTTCAGAATAAGGTTTCCAGGTCATTTTTTGTTTCGAGATTAGTTAAACCTTCCTTTTTGTTTATTGTCCAGACAATCAGGTTGGTAAGAGGTCAGCGTAATAAAATGAATGTACTCACAGTTTGATACGTTGTTGCTTATTTTAGGGGCTGCGACATCGCGGTCACATAGCCCAGTGTATTTTTGTGTGCGTGTGGATTTGTGTGATAACCTGTGTTATTGTGATTGCTGTACTAGTGTGTTTATATTTGTAAATTGAGGATAGGTTTGGGAAGGGGGCGGCCGTGGCCTAAGTTAGAAACCATACCAGCATTTTCCTGCAATAAAAGTGGAGGGAAACCACGGAAAAATACTTCCAGGATGGTCGAGGTGAAATCGAACCCTCCTCATCTATGCTTTGCCTCACGAGGCTGAGTATCGCATTCCAGCTCTCACACCAGAGTTAAAATTTCTTGGCAGAGCCCGAAATCGAACCCGGACCTCCGGGACGACTTCCAAGAACACTAGCCGCTACACCACTGTTTGAGACTAAGTATTTATTAGTAAGTTTTTACTTAGAAATGATTACAGTTTGATGGAATAAATATACAATCTCTCTTCCATCGTAATTTTTCATCATTGCACATAAACCATTAATTCCTCTGATAATAATAATAATATCGTATGGCCTCGGGTGCCTGGTGCAAGCTTTGCTATTTGACACCCAGAGGGTAGCTTGCATGTCGAATTTCGTAGTTCCTTGACTATGAAAGTCAAGGAGGTTAGATATCTAATCTCCTTGAACACAATAGCGCTTTCTAGTAGAGAAATGAGGAACTTTGTGCTGGCGGAAACTCCCGAGATTAATTTTGCCATTATGAACTCGGCCTACTGAATTCAAATGGGTTCTTTGACATGCCAACATCGTATGACATGCGTATCGTATTTTTGCCGCCTTTCAAAAATCACTTACCACGGTCAGGGGCGAACCTGCAATCTTGGGGTTAGTAGACCGACACGCTATCCACTCACCCACCGTGGCAAGCTAATTCCTCTGATGAATTATACTCACAAGGGGTTATTTAATCTTAGATTAAACCAATATTAACCCAGTTTACAATGATTGAACACAATGAACATTAAATTCTGAACAAATAGTATCATGACCTTCATGAAACATAGTGGACCAGAAAAGTATTCTGGCGACGTTCAGAGATGTGGGAGTAGTTGTGCTATAAAATATTTGATATCATACGATTGAGATCGAAATCTAACATGAATTTGACAGTCTACCTCCGTTGTTCCTTCGTGTATATAGACACACCATCTAAACGAGGAATGCGAAGGTTTATGGGAGTGTTTTTTCGGCACTAACATTATTATTCAATTGAGCAGGAAGCTTGCTCCAAGGCATTAGCCTTGTAATGCAGAGATATGCGATGCAAGCATGCATGATGTATTGGTATAACGGTAGGTGTGTAGTGCCCACGAACATCCTGTCGTAGCGTGCAATCATCGACAAGGTTCAGCACGCACACGATATCTGCAGCACAAATCAGGGGCCACCAAATGCAGGTGAGCAGTTCGGGAATTTTTGGTAGTCATCAACAGTAAAGTTCTTCGCTAGTCCAATCAGGTGCCTCGATAGTTCCACTAATCTAGTTTCCAAAACAACTATACCTCTGAATTGATCTACTTGTACAGCGATTTATTTTAATTAACTACGGGTAAACACAGCTTTATTTACCAGTAATTGACGGGAGTGTTTTATATGAATTATAGTATTTGACAGCTTTTTTTATATACTGTATATGAGTGGGCATAGAACTACATTTGCAGAGCTTTTCAAATTAAGACAGAGTGTTATTGCAAATATCCCGAATGTATGTATATCTGTTTACCCCCCTATTATTCCCGCTTTGAACGGGGTCGGGGATGAGATGCGATGAAAGCCTATGCGGTGGGTAGTTTTTAGGGCCGGCAACATCACGAGAGGAGTTAACGAGAGATGAAATGAAGATGAATGAAACTGGGCAAGGAGATGGAAGGAAGCGGCCTTGGCCTGTTAGAAGGTACCATCCCAGCATTCGCATGGAATTGAAAATGGGGGGGAACCACGGAAAACCATTTCAAGGACGACCAACTGGGGGGCTCAAACCCATGTCTACCGAGTCCGGCTGATAGCTTGGTCCCATGGCCCAGCGCTGCGCGTTAGCGAGCGTAGCTACCGCTGTCGGTAATTGCAAATATCTCGAACATCAGTGCTCATATTGAAGCTTATTTATAGGAATTCTTTCGGCAACAAGAACAATTTTCTAACTCTCATACCCTGGTCTAGCAAATGATTGAGATTTTTTACCCACTTCAGAACTTTGTGCATAATATGAAAATGTAGCATGTAATACAGGTGACCAGCGACTTGAAGTAAGGTACAATCCTAGCATTTACTTGCAAGGAATGTGGGGAAATTCATCATCATCATCATCATCATCATCATCATCATAAACCATCTCCAGTTGCCCGGGTGTGGTGTACAAGCCCCTGTCCTCATACCACTTCTCCTCGAGCACCTTGCTCCGTTCATCGCATTCTTTTCGACTAAAGCTATCCATTTTCCCCTAGGTCTTCCCACAGACCTTCTTCCTTCCACCTCACTTTCCAACACCCTTCTTGCAGTTCTGATTGCAGGCATCCTCTTCATGTGACCAAACCACTTGAGTCTTGATTTTGGATCATCTTGAGAAGGGTTTCTTCCATTCCTACCTCTTATCATCTCGTTTCTAATTCTGTCCTTCCTAGTCTTCTGTACAATGGTGCGTAGAAATTTCATTTCAGCTGCTTCGAGTTGGAGTTAACCCTATTAGTTAGTGTAACGGTTTCAAGGCCGTACGTAAGGCAGTGGCGATTCATCCATGTAGGACGTGAGGATCATCCTACGGTCAGCTCTCAGCTGTAACTGTTTTAAACAATTAAATTGATTGTTTTGTAAAATAGTCTTTGGGGCTATCTTGCGCGCCCTCTCGATAAGTTCTGTCTCACTGTCACTACTTTTAACTAGTTCTACATTTCACCCCTAGATGGGTGAAGTGTGACCTTCACCGCCCGGAGTAGAAAGCTGAGGAAGGAAGCCTTGAATCCTAAAAGCACGTGTTTATAGCGTTAGAAATATATGGTAGCCCCTGAGGGGGAAGGGGCAGGGTTGGTCTGTTCAATGGTGCTCTCAGGACGTCGACTGAGAACCTCAAGTCTCGCTATTGGTTGAATTGAAACCAACAATACGGGCTTATTCGTTAAGATTTCGAGCGGTCAAAACAGATAGTCTGTTTTCAGCGTGTCTACATCTTTGGAGTGGTATTCGATTGTATTGTATTGTGTAATGTGTTCGTAATAGTGCTGAATAATTAATATTAGTCTGAGTCTAATATTTCAATTTAGCCCGGACCCATGTCATAGATTTATGGCATGTAAAAGAAACTACCACTACAATTTGGTAGTGTGTAGCCAAATTTGGAGGTTATATTTGATTGGTTAGAAACGAAGTTAAGTCTATCATATTACGTCCTACATATTACAAAAATCAGCAGTCGCCACTGACGTAAGGATTGGTATATAGTAGGACTTGTATAGTGTCATCTTTGTTTTCATAGGTATTTGTTCATCCTTCTGTAGCTGCCTTGCTTGCTGGTAGAATTGCGTCGCCTTGCTGATTCGGTTGTTCACTTTATGTTTCGCTAGATCGTCCTTTGATACAATGCTGCCCAGATACTTACAGTCTGGGACATTGGCTAGCTTTGTTCCATCGAGTATAACCGTTGGTTCATCTCCTTCCTTCTGTAATGCCATCACCATTGTCTTTGTGGGGAATATAAAACACGCTCAGGTTGGCCACTGTCTGCACCGGGATTCGTGCCACTATCTCCGGACATGTTTCAGCTCCCCACTATGCCCCAGGATAACAGCAAGCGTACTTGCAAATATGTTTACAGCAATAAAATAGTTTACTGATAACAGCAAAACAGGAGGAACTCCAGTACACAAGTAGCGTGCGTCATGAGTGGGTGGGACAACCCTGGCCTTGTCCTAGTTTCACTTGGCCTACCATGCAAATTTCTTCAATTCTTTTGTTCGATCGTTCACGTGTAATTTTCTAGCATATTTCACAAGTATATTCATGCACGTCAATCGATGATACACTTCCCTGATTCACGTGGACCAGATTACAATTACTCCTGCGTGTCAAATCTCCGCACTTAGAGCTGTACATAGAGCAGTACATTTCGTTCTTAGAAGAACTCATTCCAGTGTTTTCTGTATGAAACTTCCACAGTAAGACTTAGGAGCAACGAAATAGCTTTCGCCACACCATGAAAACAACAGGGTCCAGAGTCCTCCATTTTCTGTGGTATGTCAACACTCTCGTCTCCTTCGGATCCCGAAGCTGTCATGTTTAGGAAGGCAATTTTTCATATTTCATGATCGATTAATATTGTAACTTTCAGTCGGTCAACACTGAAAGTTACAATTGTCAATAAGGCAACGCTGTAATAGTACATTATGCAACGAGCCTATAATGGCAATAATTAAGACACGAGTATGTTTATAAAACGAGCGTATGCGAGTTTTATAATTTCCATACGAGTGTCTTAATTACCATTATCGCCGAGTTGCATACGACTGTTAATGTTCGACGATAATTATTATAACTATTTTATGTTCGAACATAAATATTCATAAATATCTGTCGAGATTTCGCCAGTTTTATGTACTGAGCAGAGCCAATGAGACGCAGAGAATGCCTTGTATTTGACCATGGCCTCCTCGATTACCCTACTAGGACACTAGGCCAGGCAGTGAAATGTAAATTAGAAGGCCGTGGAACTCGTTATCTAATTGGTCAAACAACTGTTTCTTGAGCTCTGATTGGTGGGAGAAACTGTTTCATAATGCAACATGTTATAATGACCATCATTATGATAGAGTTTTCTGACATATAATAGTCAGGGTCGAACATAAAATGACTTCAAAGCTGTCTTTGATCATTGTTTCTCCTCAGTCAAAATCATTCCTAAAAAAACAGCGAGTTAGCCTATTTGGGATACAAATTCAAAGTCATTTTGGAATTATTCTTCCCCACGAATGAATGAATGAATGAATGAATGAATGAATGAAAAATAAATACAAAATAATAAATAAACAAATAAATAAATGAATACACAAATAAATAAATAAATACATAAATAAATAATGGTGCCATTCTATTTATAGCACCGGAGTATTTAAAAGAGTGGCATTCAGAATATTCTCGTAAGATGAAAACATTCACTGTTAACGAAGCTAACAGCTCGCAGCATAAATAGCCGTTCTGAATACAGCAATCGTTTTGAAAGAGAGACGTGAAGAAATGTTGATCACCGATTGCCAAACGGGAACGTCGTTTGGCGTTAGCACTCCAACATATCTACAGTATATCATTTTGTACAATTTCACACAAATGGCAAGTTATTCAGTTATCTTGTAAAATAGATGAAGCATTCAAGGGACTACACAGAGGTAGTAATGTGCAACTCACAGATAAGAGATGTCAGTCATGTAGGGCCAATACTCACCTAGAAAACAAGAGAAAGACAACATTAATGTTTGATCTTATTTACTGTAATATTTTGTTCATTTTGCAAACGCAAACATAGGAAAGTCACCATAATCAATTAAGCAAACCAATCAATAGCCTAATTAATCTCAAGAGTGCGTCATCAATAGCCATCCACTGAAAACCTTGATGTATGCATACAAATATGCTGTTAAATTGTCTAAATATACACTTAAATACGGTATGCTCTAAATGTTTTTCAACCGGTAAATAAAAACATACTATCGAACCAAATTTAAAACTTCTACCGTTTTATAAAGTCTTTTAAACATTATATGATGTTCTAAAACAGAAACGATTGTTTTAACTACTGCACACAAATACACAGTATTACATATTTTAATAAATAGAATAATAGATATCTAATGAGCGTCGGGACAACTATCTTTCTTACAATCTCTTTTATCTGCCAGCAAAAAAAAAAAAAAAAAAAAACAGTTTCAGCACTGAGGAACTTTTCGCCCCATCACATGATCACATGGAGTGGGGTTGGGAGACTGACTGAAGTCCTCATCAATGCCAGGCCCTTCCTAATACTTGGCCTAAAACACACAGTTCACAATAGCCTTCATTTCCTATGAGTAGAGTTACAATGCTTTAAATTGCACCTTCCACTGGACCACCTGCTTTACCTTTTACGTGCTATCACACGAATCGTCCTCGATTTTATTATTATTATTATTATTATTATTATTGTTTTATTCGTTTCACCCAGCTTTGGGGTACATTAGACCAATCACTTTTTAATGTTCTGTACTTTCATGTAGCCCAGTATTGCTTCATTATTTGTGATCTTGCTTTCCTTTCTTCATCTGAGATTTGGATCGTTCGCTTGGGTTTGACTGACTTGGAACCGTTGTTTCTTGTCCTTATTATTATTATTTATTTATTTATTTATTTATTTATTTATTATTTCATTGAGGCCCCTCGTGGTTCCTAACTCAGGCGAGCTTTCTTCTTAGACCAGTATTCCTTCATCTTTGCACTTTGGGTTGCTTTCCTTTCTTGAGTCCACTTCACTCCCACTCCAGGACGCAATGATTTCAATGTCAATGACTGGAGGAGTCGGATGTCCTGACCAGCATTCTAAATTTATCCCTGTTGAATATATTCCTTGGGATCAGTTTCTAAAAATCTAGGTCTTTTCGAACAAGTCTCGTCCATTTGGCATTTGTCCCCTTCCCTCTAGAAATGATGTTGAAGATTCTTGAGGTCAGTCTCTTGTTGTCCATTCTGACTTTGTGACTGTAGAAGATAAGTCTCCTCTTTCTCATGGCCGATGTTATGCTCTCTAAATACTGGTTATTTATTTATTTATTTATTTATTTATTTTATTTTGAAACTGCAGCACATTACGTTAATATTGTTGTAGATTCTCCGCCTAACGCGACATACTGCTGAGTACAGAGAGGACTAGGGACCCTCGCCCCGCCCTTCGCTTATACCAATCCTGATCAGTCCGTTTTTCTTAACGTTCGCTCATGCCGTTATGGGAGCACTGAAAGAGGATGCCAAAAACCTACATCTTCCAAAATTCAAATCGTTCATATATACCTAGGTATATACTGTTTATTTAAACCACCGAGCAAATACCTGTTTAAGCAAGTGATTGATTTATCGGTTGACTAGAGAATTGGATGAATTAACTAATTGAGTACTTGAGAGAGCAACAGGGCAGAAATTTAAATTTCTATTAAGACTTGTAAATGTTATGTTCTGTTGTATGGATTGCAGATGCATGTGGAGCATAACCTACTTTATTTTTGAGGGGCTTGCCCTTTCAATCTAAACAAAAACATGCCAACCAGATAAGCTCAATGAGAAAGAATAGCAAAGTGTCTCAGAATTTTATTTTATTTTACGGAATAACAAAATATAACTCCTAACAACGATGGGATAGATATTCCACTCGTCTGGTCTCGTCCCTTTCAAGTGATGGAAATCAGGTCATCTGAATAAACAAATCTCTATTTTTATCTGTAGAACCCAAGCCAATAAACTGACCATCTCGCAACATCTCTGTTTGTGCGAACTAATGTCCTCTATTCTGATCTCTGCTAATCGTGAGCAGTACCAATACCGAGTGCTAGCAAGACTCCCGCCCAAGTCTGTACTGAACTATACAAACGTAACGAAATGATTAGAATTTAAACAAGAAGTTCCGTGACGAACTAAAGAGCCTACTTTTCTTAAAATTTAAGATTCATGCCAATGATTAATCTAAATGGATCTATCTAGAATAATGACGAAATTAAGTTTGTATATAGAAATTTCTAATTAGTTCGAAATACTGTATACCTGGCATAATGTAGCCTAATAGAGAACTACAGTTGGCAGCCCTGGTGACTGAGTATATTCTTAGTTCCATCTCTTAAGGTACAGAATACAAAATTTGGTTGAAGTCCAATGGATAGCATGAACGTTCCATGCAGTTAAACATTGCATCTAACAGCGCGCGTAAAATCATGTTGGCATCAATGACACACATGTATTGGTCAGAAATAATCTGAAATAATATGACCTATTGTTGTGTCAATTGAGAACGAAATCCATTAGTTAGTAGAGAAGTTACATGCATTTTAAAATTCGACCTATCAGCAGGCTTAGAATCATGTTGGCAGCACTGGCGTAGGCCTATATTAGTTACTCCAA
This sequence comes from Meconema thalassinum, assembly GCA_946902985.2. Classification (NCBI taxonomy): domain Eukaryota; kingdom Metazoa; phylum Arthropoda; class Insecta; order Orthoptera; family Tettigoniidae; genus Meconema; species Meconema thalassinum. The sequence goes on along the minus strand of OX336392.1, from coordinate 382,629,960 downwards.
ATTAATCTAGAATACCAGGTACTATACGTGCGCAAGGTTTAGAGCTATTGGCTTGCATACTTTCGGATATATTGATATTAGGATAACAAAAATAGAGACAGAATTTATTAACAGTTGGCAGTCCTGGTTGCTCCTAAATATATGCATAGTTATATCTGTTATGGTACACATAAAACACACGAAATTTGGTTGAAATCCAAATGATAGCATAGAAGTTACGTGTATTTAAAGTTGGACCTCTCAGCAGGCTTGGAATCATGTTGGTAGCACTAACGTATATAAGTTACTCCAAATTAATATAGAATGTCAGGTACTATGCGTGTGCATAGTTTAAAGCTGTCTGCTTGCATACTTTCTGATATATTGGTATTTGGATAAAAACAATAGGGAGTGCATTTATTAACAGTTGGCAGCCCTGGTGGCTCTTAAGAATATGCTCATTCATATCTGTGTATGTACACATAGTACATACGAAATTTGGTTGAATTCCAATTGATAGTGTAGAAGTTATATGCATTTAAAAATTGGACCTATCAGCAAGCTTACAATCATTTTGGCAACACTGCCATGTATGGCCTCCTGGAAATTAAACTGCAATATTATTATCTATACGTGTGCCAATTTTGAAATAGCTCCCATTCATACCTTCCAAGATATCCAACATTGAGCTCAAATTTCAATTGCGATTTTTCAGCAGTTGGTAGCACTGACATCATTTTCAAATATGGCCGTGAGATATTCAGGTATAGATCTTTACTCCAACCAAATTTTGTTTCGATTGCTCCAGCCGTTTAGGAGTTGATATGGGGGGACACACACACAGACAGACAGACAGACAGACACATTTGCCCGATCTCATAAGTCTACTTTTTCCTAATTTTTGCAAAATGTGAAAAGTAGGCTAAAAATGATCATAACGTTTTTTCAACTATGTAGGCTATGTCACGCACGCTTGAAAGAACTATTTGTTGTATTCCGTCTTCGATATTTCGTCAACTCGTTGAGTTACCTTTGTTCTTGATAGCTTTGGTTGGTTGGTTCTTAAGTTTAGGGGCTGCAACAACGCGGTCATGTAGCCCCGTGTACTTAGGGTGTGTGTAGAATCTGTCTGATAACCGGTGTTAATTGTGATGACTGTATTAGTGTGTGTTATCTGTGGTTTAATTTAAGTACTGCAACTTAGAATTTTTCAAATAGTTCCTACTTTTGCCGCCTAGCACCACCGTCAACGACTACTAGGCCAAGTTCAGAACTTAGCTACTAGACACCACCGCAGTCGGCTCTTGGCAACGAACGTAGAAACCTAAGAGCGTTGTTTACATTCTTAACCTATCCAATTTAGCTTCACACAGGTGCAATTAGTGGAAGGTTCTTTAACATGCCATAAATCTATGACATGGGACCGCCGGCTTTACTTCCCCTCCGAAGCATACTGAGGGATTTTTAACGCTCTTAAAAATCCGACGGCTTGATAGCTTTCATAATCCCTGATAAGAGGTTTGACATATTGATAATCTTGAGGAAATAAGACACTTCACTGACACATGCCTCGCATTGGGGAGAAGGATTCATGAGTTGTTTTACCGTAACGAGTTTCAAAATAAAGCCACCTTCTCTAGCCACAAGAAGCTGCCCGTGTGAAGATATGGAATACAGAAATCAAAGACCCAACTATTCCTCTATCAGAAAAAATGGCACCTGGTCACAACTTGCCATATGGAATTTGGAAATCATTGAACAGGCTGAGGACGTGGGTTTCACGCCGCAAGAAAAATCTCAAGAAATGGAACATGCTCGTCAACAATGATGAGTTCTGTGACTGCAGCATGTTACAACCAGAACACCTGCTGATCTGCCCCTTGATGGAGGACATATGTTCAAAAGACGATCTTATGGCTGCAAATACACACATCAAAAAAAGTTTTGCATCACCTCGGTTCCAAGAGTTCCGGAACCGTTAAATACAAAGGGAATAGAGATCAACACAAACAACATTTCAGCTCGTTTTATTGCTCATGAGACCCACACATTGCATGTTGTACCATCATACAGCTAGACTTGCAGCATTTGTGGTCCAGATTGCAGTACACACCACTACCTCTAATACCCAGTAGCACGTCCTCTTGCATTGATGCATACCTGTATTCGCCGTGGCATACTATCCACAAGTTCATCAAGACACTGTTGGTCCAAATTGTCCCACTCCTCAACGACAATTCGGCGTAAATCTCTCAGAGTGGTTGGTGGGTCAAGACGTCCATAAACAGCCCTTTTCAACATATCCCAGGCATGTTCGATAGGGTTCATGTCTGGCGAACATGCTGGCCACTGTAGTCGAGCGATGTCGTTATCTTGAAGGAACGCATTCACAAGATGTGCACGATGAGGTCGAGAATTGTCGTCCATGAAGACAAATGCCTCTCCAATATTCTGCCGATATGGTTGCACTATGGGTCGGAGGATGTCATTCAGGTATCGTAAAGCCGTTTCGGAGCCTTCCATGACCACCAGTGGCGTACGTCGGCCCCACATAATGCCACCCCAAAACATCAGGGAACCACCACCTTGCTGCACTCGCTGGACAGTGTGTCTAAGACGTTCAGCCTGACCAGGGTGCCTCCAAACACGTCTCCGACGATTGTCTGGTTGAAGGCATATGCGACACTCATCGGTGAAGAGAACGTGATGCCAATTCCGTGGGGTCCATTCAGCATGTTGTTGGGCCTATCTGTACCGCGCTGCATGGTGTCGGGGTTGCAAAGCTGGACCTCGCCATGGACGTCGGGAGTGAAGTTGCGCATCATGCAGCCTATTGCGCACAGTTTGAGTTGAAACACGACGTCCTGTGGCTGAACGAAACGCATTATTCAACATGGTGGCATTGCTGTCAGGGTTCCTCCGAGCGGCAATCCGTAAGTAGCGGTCATCCACTACAGTAGTAGCCCTTGGGCGGCCTGAGCGAGGCCTGTCATCGACAGTTCCTGTATCTCTGTACCTCCTCCATGTCCGAACAACATCGCTTTGGTTCACTCTGAGACGCCTGGAAACTTCCCTTGTTGAGAGCCCTTCTTGACACAAAGTAACAATGCGGACGCGATCGAACTGCGGTATTGACCTTCTAGGCATGGTAGAACTACAGACAACATGAGCAGCGTACCTTCGTCCTGGTGGAATGACTGGAACTGATCGGCTGTCGTACCCCCTCCGTCTAATAGGCCCTGCTCATGCATGGTTGTTTACATCTTTGAGCAGTTTTAGTGACATCTATGAACAGTCAAAGGGACTGTATCTTGGATACAATATACACAGTCAACGTCTATATGCCGGAGATCTGGGAACCGAGGTGATGCAAAACTTTTTTTGATGTGTGTACTAATGCTGTAACTGTTGCTACTTACTGGCAAAATGTAATTTGATTCGGACACGGAAAATAAAACTTGGGTATTGAATTATGGTCATGACGATTCTGTTAGCTTCATTCAAACTCAAAATTCTTGGCTCTGAAACAGTTTTTACGTCGTGGAAGGCGTGAGCATATCTACTGGTCAGTTCTTTGAAATAAGACAGCAAAAGTACGAGTTTATTAGTCTAGAATGATTGTGGGAGCTTCCTGCTTAAGATAGGTTCATGGATATGACAGCAATATTTTTTTTAAAGAATATGAAATACAAATATTTGAATCAGAGCCAGCGCCTTCCTCTATCACTATCTGCGCCCTTCACTTTGAGGACCTCTGCAGCTGCTTGAGTACTTGAAGCTTAAACGAATTGGCTGTAAAAACAGTGGGAGATTGACGAGTGGACAGAAACTTGGAAGCTGTGTGGAAGCTAAGATTGATATTTCAAGGACTGATTGTTGCAATGCGCAGAGAAAGCATGCAGGTATAACATATCAAAACATAATATAAATAAACTAGCAACCCACCCCGGTTTCGCCCGGTATATTGAACGGTTTACTTGAAAGGCGCAATTTTTTTCTATTTGAACTACGATCTATATCTGTTTTCCGTCTCGGCATGATGGGTTAAAATCACTGACTTAACTATTAATTATATTATCATGGAGATAGCATGTACAACGAATTCTCGTCAGACGTAGGAATGGCGAGGTTCATGGAACACAAATCCCCCTTCTGTCCAATCTAAACTTGACTGTGTATTCTCTGGAACAAATGCTGAAACTGGGGTGATAGGCTCGCTTGTTAGCTAGCTCGTAAACTGTCTCCGAGGATAGTAATTGAATGGAGACTGTTGGAAGAAGTGAAAACGTAACAACACTTATAGTGGGCGATGTATTGAAGATAAGAGATATGCTGTCGCATTGAAGAGAGATATGCTGTCGCATTGAAGAGAGATATGCTGTCGCGGACTTTTTTGTAGAACTTTTCAGGCTGAACAATTCTTACACTCATAGTATATACTGTAGATATTTTCAACAGTTTGCCCAGCGTAAGCTTAGAAGGCGCATGGACGGTAGTATTTTTTTTTCAACTCGATTCACTAAAATCGTTACTGCTCGGCTTCCTTTCGTCATAAATAAATTATTTTCTACAGAAACCTTCCTCGAGAAATCCTTTACAGAATGGTGAAACCCGCATCAAAATCCATCGTGGATCTCGAGATTACCCGTAACATCCATGAATTGGGGACTTTGTTTTATACTGCGTAGAGATATTCGCCTAAATTATCTAGGTACAATGGAGTGTTGTTTTCATTTGGGACAAAGCTTTAGCCCGGGCAATGTACGTATCAAGAGAGAACTCATATTCATCACTAAAACTCGAAGTAATTATAGACAGCTTTACAAATACATTCGCACCGACAAAATGGAAGAAAACTAAATGATAACTACCAACAACATTTTGACAAGCGTGCCATTTGGATTAGTGAAGATCTTAATGAACTCTTTATTACCGTCAGTTTCGAATCCCTGTCCGTGAATTTCACATCAACGGAACATTAGCGCAACCAGCGAAGCTGTACAGAGGTTTCCCGCCCGATTACACACCATTAACCGGATGCCTTTCAACACACGGCCTTGATCGGCTCTGAATGTCCTGTACCATATGCTGCAGGCTCACGGTCAGTTTCACCTCTCCCCGATAAGGAGACTTCACGAAAACAGAAGTTAGGTGTAAACAGAAAGTATTCCACTTGCAAAGCGTAATAACCATGCGATGAAAGTCGTCGAAATTCATTCAAAAGTTTATGCCTAAATCCGGATGGAAAAAAAAAAAAACGTACCTCAGTCCCGAGGAGATCGCTTGGTCATAACGATGCAGTTACTTCATTTTAGGGGATGTGGAGATCTTAGTCATCAGCCCATTGTACTTGGGTATGTGTATAATGTCTCTGATAACCTGGATTTCTGTGGTGACTGTAGTGGTGTGTGTAGTTGTAATAATTAGGATCGGTGCCCCGGTACTTGAAATACGGTATTATCCCAGCATTTGCCTTGAGTAGTGTAGAAAAACCCACGAAAAAGCAGACGTAAGATAGCCGTTGTCAGTGCCGGGATTCGAATCAGCGAACTCTGGACTCTCCACAGATCACTACCGCGGATGTGGTGAGCGATTTATCACGCACGGCTATGTCGTGGGGTCTTCTCATAACGGGACACACTTGATAATGAGACTGTACTCGGAGCTCGAACCCGAATCCCATGTGGTCCAAGAAAGTGCGCTTTACTAAGGGTCCATTCCCGAGGGAAGCACACATCCGTCACTTAGGATGTAGATGGAAAGTTGGCATTTGAGGGTGTGTAAATGCGAGGGAGCCGTGTCAGTAGATTTATTGGCACGTTAAAGATTCCTTTCGGGAAAAAATCCGCTACCCCGGCATCTCTAAAAGCTGTAGTAGTTAAAATAGACGTATAACCATTTATTATCATTATTATTAAGTTATTATTAAAATTGTATGAGACATCTAGAGCTGGAGGCAGATGACCTCGCTGTTCCTCTCCTTAAAACCCTAATAACTAACCTCTGGAGCTGGCGTTGCCATGGTCATGGCTGGCCTTTCATTGATCAGTTTCCGAGAGGAGGAATTGTCCTGGTATTCTCTCAGAAACAGTTTATCCTAGGCTTTAAAATGTGACTTGGTGACTAACCCGAGTATTGTTCATCACAATGAGGGGCATAAAATGAGCTTTGTCTGGTCCTACTTCGATATCTAGCCTATTTTAGCCTATGCCCGAGTGCCACAGTGCCAAAATCAGAATAATATAGTTCATTTCGAAACGACAACTCTTTTTTGGTTGGTTGGTTGGTTGGTTCTTAAGTTTAGGGGCTGCGACAACGAGGTCATGTAGCCCCGTGTACTTTGGGTGTGTGTAGAATCTGTCTGATAACCGGTGTTAATTGTGATGACTGTATTAGTGTGTGTTATCTGTTTTAATTCAAGTAAGGACTGCAGACGATCAATTTTCAAGTAGTTCCTACTTTTGCCGCCTAACGCCACCGTCAACGACTACTAGTTCAGAACTTAGCTACCAGACGTCACCGCAGTCGGCTCTTGGCAACGAACGTAGGAATCTAAGAGCGTTGTTTACATTCTTAACCTATACAATTTAGCTTCACACAGGTGTAATTAGTGGAAGGTTCTTTAACATGCCATAATTATATGACATGGGACCGCCGGCTTTACTTCCCCTCCGAAGGAAGGCATACTGAGGGATTTTTAACGCTCTTAAAAAATCCGACGACTTCGGAGGGATTTGAACCCGTTATCTTGGGCATAGAAGCTCAGCATGCTACCGACTACGCCACCAAAGCCGCCCCAACTCTTTTTTTCCCAGGTATTAAATAAAAAAGCTATGATCATACACATTTTTGGGTAATTGACCGAGCAGTGAAAGAGCAACAGAAAAACAGAGAATTAAATGTATTTTTTTTTTATTAAATAATGAAGCTTTGAAATTTAAAATTTAAACTATGGACAGACAGACATTACTAGATGTTTCTTCTTCTTGCTTCCGTATTTGGCCAACTGTAGACCGCGCGTAACTTAATGCTTTCTGGCGAGTCTTCTTTTCTCTTCCCAGAACTTCTTCATTCGTTCACTTTCTCTGCTCCTCAGATATTACCGTTTTGGTGCTGTTCTTCAGTTGCTCTTCTTGAAATTTGTGATTATCCACTTGAGTTCTGAACTTCTTTCTGTTGAGGATCAATTCATATGTAATTTTAATCTCTTCTGTGTCCTTCTTAACCGCTTCCAGGTATTTCGTCATCCTCCTCAATCCAATTATGTATATAAAGATTATTTTACTGTTGTCAATCGTTTGTCGTCCATACTTACTAGATGTCCGTAGAATTTCAGTCTTCGTTTTCGCATTGTATCCGTGATCTTTTAGGAATACTTGTACAGATCCTCATTTCTCTTTTTTTTTTCATGTCCCGTCTGTGGTCTTCTGAGGTTCAAGATTTTTCCTCGAGGTTTTCCTTTCCATCTTTTCGATTTCTTTCAGTTCTATTTTATATTTAGGGTAAGGCATTCTGAGCCATACAGTTTCTCTGGTTTTACAACCACGTTGTAGTGTTTAATTTAGTAAGATATTGCCCGTTTATTGTACCTGTTCTGTGTCAAGTCTCTAGGCCACTTCCTGTTTTCTAGCTCATTCCTTGTTTGCCAGTTTTCTAGCTCATTCCTTGTTTGCCTCTTTGTCCAATCGATTGGGTTGGACCAGTTCTCCCAAATATTTATCTTTTCTACACTAGATGTTTATATCAGTATAAAACTTTGGCATTATATGATTCAGTTTTGTTACCGAAGAGTTTAAAATTGAAAATAAATCAGTATATTCCCGCGCTAAAAACTTTGCTCTAACTAAGCCATACCATAACACAGTCATTTGATGTGTTTTATATTCATTCACTTTCATTATCATTAGTTATTTAATTTTGTAGTTATTCGCGGAATAGTAAAAATAAATACAACTCCAACTCTCAAGATAACATCTGAAAATTGCTATATCACTACAGATATAATAAGCTGACTAAATGCTTAACCTCTACTTGTTTCTACTACAATCGAACAAGCGTTCTTGCAGCTGTATATTCAGGAACAACATATTTTTATGCGTAACGGGATGTTCAACGGCCATTGATGTGCATACATTTCAAAATATGGTTCCCAATCAAGACGTAATATATCCCGCCACTTCATATTTTCTTACCGTTTATAAACAAGTTATAATTGAGAGATCTCCAGCAGATTGAAGGGTCCCACGCGGACAAAAGTCAGCTGTAAAGGAGCTCTCGGTTAGTTTACCATTCTGTCGTCGTCCGCAGCCTTGCCCAAGGACCTTTAGCGGTGAGGGTCAAGGCAAGGGGACTTGCTCTTGCATCACAACATACTGCATGCCCACCAGAGTTCCATTGTATCACAGAATACACTCGAACCAATGTTTACATCCGAACTAGGTTTGTTTTTGATTCACTTGAGGGGTTTGGGACATCTTGATCATCAGCTCCGTGTAGTTGGGTGTGTGAGTTGCACTTGTCTGATAACCAGTATTTATGTGATGACTGTAGTAGTGTGTGTAACTGTATTAGGGACAGGGATGAGGTAGGTGCCCCGGAACTTTAAGTAAGGTACTATCCCAGCATTTGCCTGGAGGGAGTGTGGAAAAAACACACTCAAGATATCCGCTGTTAGCGCCGGGCTGACTGAACCAGATACGAACTAACCATGGACGATGTGCTGCCTTGGAATAGAAGTGGGGCTGGAAACCTGCCTGCGACTGTGAGGATGACAATCAGATAATTCATCACATCGACTTTGAGTGTCCCATCAAATGTTATCCAGGCGAGAGGCAAACTTTTATTGTTGTGACTCTTGATGTAATTGGCTGGGTCAAGAACCTTGACTGCAATCTCCAATGGCTGTTCAAACAACACGTGTCCATCATTATCTATTCTTTGTTATTTTATGTGTATGTGCTTTGTGTGTATGTAATGTCATAGGCTACGCTAAATAAAAATAACCCAACCAGTTGACGGGTTCTGGTCGTAAAATGCCTAATGGAAGATGGAGAGTAGTATCTTGAATGGAGCTGTAAGAACCTGGTCTTCATTCACCAGCAAACAACACTACGAGTGACTTACCTACTCTTCGAATTGTCTTCCACCAAGCAATCGAGTTTTTTTAACTACCTATTTTGACTGAGAAGATTGAGGGCTCACGAGATGGGTGGAGCTGATTGAATTCTATTATTTCGGTCTACGAAGGAATCATAATGCTCTCTTAGAATTAGCGACCGAGTTGAGAATTTCAGGTGGTCATGTATAACACGGGAGAAAATATAATTGATAACCATTTGGTGAAAAACTAACATTTCAACTTATGTTGATTTAATACACATTTCCTACAGTTTCCCAATTGTTACAGAAATACCGAGGCTCCCGAGATTACGATCTTCTCAACGCTTCCTCTTTCGAAGGCTCAATTTTTCCCGAACCAATGTCTCTTTAGCACGCTGATTAAAGAAGAACAGGGCTAATTAAACCGGAACAGAGTATTAATTTATTGGGTGTATGGAAAGTCCCTTTCCCAGCCTCTCATACACACACACACACACACACACACACACACACACACACACACACACACACACACACACACACAACGAGCTATTTAACAATGCCTTATAGAATAAAAGTATAGACTATAACGCTTGCATCGTTTAAGAACAATCGTATGGGTAACGTTTCTTACATAACCAATCTTTATGTCTGGTGATTGCACTGGCGAATCTAGACTGCTATTATGTATCCCGTTCTAGTCGCTTACTTTCTTGTAGTATATCGCACACATATGCGAGCGTTAAACCACGCCATAGCTAACCAAGCCCCCCACAAGGAAATGCCACCTGTTGATCTGAAGAGCAGAATGCCTCCTCAAGGCTTATCAACACCACTAAGTTTACCAGCAATGATATACATTCCTCTGCCATTTAATTCCGATCTTTAAGGAGTCCTAATTCTGTGTTTAAAACGAACATGCAGGGTACTTGTACCAATGGTGCTTCTGGCGTAATATTGACAAATCACCAAGATTTTTGCACTACTCACGCAATCCCAAAACACTAAAACAAGTTGCAGTTCAAACGTGTGATTGTCAGAAGTCTCATAAAACCTTTGGAAAATCATCGTATATATATAATACGCTAAGGTGTATGTTTCACAAAACTCAAGCTCTTGAACCAGAGGGAGTTAGAAGGTGCGGTTTGTTTCAAAATCTTCCCGATCGTGGAGGAATCAGTGGCATGGTTGGTAGCATGCTAGCTTCTATGCCCAAGGTCACGGGTTAAAACCCGGCCGAAGTCGTCGGATTTTATAAGAGCGTTAAAAAAAACTCGGTATGCCTTCCTTCGGAGGGGAAGTAAAGCCGGCGGACCCATGTGTTAGATTTATGGCATGTCAAAGAACCTTCCATTAACTTCAATTGTATGAAGCAAAATTTGTAGGTTAGATTAATGCTCTTAATTTCTAACGTTCGTCGTCAGGTGCTGGTTGCGATGGCAGCTAGTAGCCAAGTTCACAGCTAGGTGTCGTGGACGGTAGATTTGCAAGCAAAAGTAGGAAGTACTTGAAATTATCGTCTGCGGTCCTTACTTTAATTAAAAACAGATAACACACACTAATACACTCATCACAATTAACACCGGTTATCAGATTCTACACACACCCTAAGTACACGGAGCTACATGACCGCGTTGTCGCAGTCCCTAAACTAAGGAACCAACCAACCAACCAACCAACCAACCAACCAACCAATCAGATCGTCTCAATAGTATAAGAGAAATCTTGAATTTCTTGAAATGCTAACAGAAATAAAGTGCGTATGAATAAATAAATAAAAAAGGCGATAGCAACTGGCAGAACTGTGTCGCGCTCAGTAAAGCCGCGGGTGGTTTAACACATGCCAGATTAATCGCGCAGGCCCTCTAGTTCTTTTTAAAACGAAAAGTTAAGATATTTATATATCTATTTATGAAAAATAAAGCAAAATATCTAGAAAGACGATCAGTAATCAGCAACACCCGGATATTTTGGTTTTAATTAACTCTTATACATTGCAATAGCTTCAGAGGTGATTCTTTGCTTCCAACCAGTCAGACAGCTATTTGAAGCTCTATTTAGTGGAACAGGCATATACACAAAAACTATTTTTATATATTCTACAAAAATGACGTATCTATGCATCTGAAAAGTAAGATTACTTCAACACTTCGAGAAACAGAAACCTTTGGTATAATATATTGAAAAGAAAGAAGTATTAATAAATATTGAAATGTTAAACTTTGAAACATCCAGACCCACGAAAACGTACTAAGTGTCACGTATCACGTTTAAACCATTAGGTATTTGATCATTTTATTACACCGTAGTCAATAAAATTTAATTAATATACATTAATTAATACCAGATTCAGTCACATTAAGGCCTTCTTCAGTAATTGTTTTTAAAAGAAAATACTATTGTAATTACGAGCCAAGTTTTAGAAATAATATTTTACTTAGATTTTTCCTGTGAAAAATTAATAAAATTATATATATATATATTGAACCCTTATTGATCTTCGATAAATAAGTATTCATATTTATTATTATTATTACTACGGCCTAGGCAGCACATAAGGAAGTCGACTTGGATATTAGGGAGGCCAGCATTTCGTAATGATTGCAACAGAAGCTGAGCTGGTAGCTATTCCTGGGGGACGGCCAGAATTAGTCGAGTTCAAGGCCAAATTGTGCAACTACTGTACCAAAATTGGAGACATAAAGGAAGAATCACGAGGTCCTCTCAACGAACATACGATTGAATCAGCCAATCGCAAGAGACCAAGCCGTGACCACGAGGTGGACGGCGTCAGTAGTAAAAAGCGCGCGGAAGTGTGTATCTAAGGAACCGCCGAACGGATTAATCTCCGCTCGAGTAATTTGAGACGTTGGATTTATTTGGAGAAGAATGACACGAGCCCCATCTTTGTGAGACAAAAACTCTGGAAGTTTTTATCCGACTCCGCCCCACTCCACCACCCTTGTCAGTTTCTCATAAATAGTCTGGCCTGACGCCAATCTAAGTACTTTTCTTGTGGAGCCTTCAGAGGCATACTCCACGCCAGTTTGAAGTGTGATTTTTACGCTCTAAAATCAGTGAAGCTAATTTTATTTTTCTGAGCTCTGGGGAGCTAAAGTCGCAGCGTTTGCAGTATCGAATGTTAAAAGCTATAATACATTTTGTTCTAAAATCAACTAAGTTGTGTGATCTAAACATTTCACGCCAGCGCGTGATAAACTGTAACATTCTTTTAAAGACGACGAGTTCAACTTTAAGGGGGAAGTATCGTATCACCCTAATTAGCGCTTACCAGAACCGAAGTCCACAAGACGGGACGGAAATACCGGACGAGATAGCGACTGCGAGTGCAGCCAGGATTTTGAACTTGTTAACGAGCCAGTGGCGCGGACTCGAGATGTATATTTTATGTATAAATTGTGTGTATTGTATGTGTGTTTTTATAGTGCGTATGTGCGATATAATTAGGGCCAGTCTTCGCTATTAATCGCAGTAGGACAATTGTGGGTGAACTGAGTAGCCTGCAAGCGATTATAGATAGGCAAATATTTAACATTGAACTTTTCTGCCAAGGAGTCGAGACCAAGATGATCAGCACGTGGTTTGAAGTTGGGATGAGCTTCAAGAAATCAACGCAGACGACTACTATGGAGTGCTAAATTGTCCATAGGGCAATGGGTTGAGGAGGATGTCCTTAGTCCTACATGCAGAAGCGGTGATGTACTAAAATTGGATTATTTCAATTATGTAGTTAGATTTGGCCGGGGAACTTTGTAAATAGTCATGTTTTTCTTTCTTGTTTTATAGCTGTTTTTTTTCTTGTACCGACACTATATGTTTAAATGTCCGTTGGCGCGTGGCCAATGTGTTTGTTGATATTTTGATTTTTTTTCTTGAGTCATGTGTAATGTACGCGGCGTGCGTGCGTGATTTTTATCCTTGCAATTGCGGAACCCGTTACATTCGATAAATGGTGCTTTATTAACGTTAATATTTGAAATAGGAATGGGAGGAATTGATTGTAAAACATTTTGCTGAACAGGTTATTATTCATGTTAGGGTAGCCGAGTGCACCAACTTAAAAGTAATTGTAGAACACCTTCGTTCTAATTTGATAGATTTTTCTTGAGTCCTTTTCAGGTGACTAGTCACGGCATAGAACGATGGCGCCAGCATGTGGATATTATTTGTGTCTTTTATTTCAGGGTCTGTCACAACCCATACGTGTGATTAAGTGTGTGTTGATGTGTCTAGTGTGTGTTGATTCTACGTGAGGAGCGGGTAGTTGTCCTACCGCCCTTATATATATTTTTGCTGCTGTTGTATTTTAGATGGAAAGACAGAGTGCTCTTGGGAGACTGCTGATTCTTGTCCATATGTTTTTCTGACACACACGTATTATTGTGCTTTGGGGCACATTTCTTCGAGGTTCGACCCCATGTTCTGGGAGGTCGAGGTTATTGACACGTGGGTTGACAGACATGCAGAGTTCCACAAACCGCCCGTTTTGCCTGTGACTTATTTTGATAGGCAGTCCTTCTTGTCCGACTGAACCCTGTAAGCTTTCATGCAGCAAACCTGTTCATTGTGATGGCTAAATTTTAAGCCATAATTAATTGGGGAGTTCGCCATGTGTGTAACGGATTGTTGTACCTTGTATGGATAAGAATATTGTGATTAACGTAAATGTTGGCTGTTTGCCTATTGCTTTGTTGATGACTCGATTTCATGTAATTTTGTTTGTCACACCCGTTTGGTGTAGTGGTAGAGTATTTGTAAATTTTGACAGCGGTCATTTAAGTATTTTTCTATTGGTCACGTGTTAATGTACTTGTGTTGATTTGTGTGAGAAGTCCTAAGATTTTAGGCAGTAATGTTGCTACGGCAATTCAAGTCCAATTTCACACGGAAATTTTGTGTTTGTTTATAGTAGATTTAGGAAGTGTCGGTTTAATTTAATGTATTGTTGTTGTGTTCCCTCGGGTCGGTCTAGCTCTAGGAAATGCGGATTCGTTGTTTGAAGGGTCATTCTGGATGATAACGAATCACGCATTCAAAGTACACATCGTGATGCATGTAGAACGGCGTACGCACTTATATGGTCACTTTTGCATCTTTTATTTAAGGACACTTGGTCCAGGTAATTAATCTCTCCAGAGATATCGCCTAGTTTTTGGCATTTTTATCAAGCGGGAGTCAGTTGGGAGTTTTTGTTGTTAATTGTTTATGTGTAAATATGGTGATTTGTTATTAAATTCAGTTGTTTTTAACCCTGGCTTCACTCTTTCCTGCATGTTATTTTGTTATATGTTACCCTGCAAGTTAATGAAGCGCCCTGACAGCAACTTACGAATATGACCTGTTACGCCCCGAATCTGAGTCTCATATGCTTCTTTGCAAGGGTTCAATATATATATATATATATATATATATATATATATATATATAAATAAATAGTTAAAAACAGATCTGTAACAAATGTGGGCTTTAATTTCATGATAATATAAAAATTATTTTGAGAAAACGACATAACTAAATAGTTGGTGTTTGGATATTCCTATAAAATAGCCTAATTTTTTATTTAAAAAAAAGTATCTTCGGCTGGTCAACAGGGTGTGAACTATGAGATGAATAAAGCCTCTTTGCGGAATGGAGCATTCGCTGGAATATGTGGGCTTCTGTATTTATCTTCTTGCTCCAATGGAAATTTTGAAGTGGATGGTCCTTGACAAAAAGAAAAAACGTTGTGTCGTAATTTATGGTGATGAAGTTGAAAGTGTTTTGGTTTTCATTTGTGGTTCTCATGGATATTAATGCGAGACGTCCATACCTAGTTCATACTGCGTATCACGTTGTTCAACAAGCGATAAAATAATGCGAATTATTCATTGATGAAGTCAGGCCTAGGTGTTATACTCAGTTATTGAGTTGTTACTCAGGAACATGTCACACACACAGTCTAACCTGCAACAAGGGCGCTGACTTGGTCTGGGCGATGTCATCTGCTATGTAGGAAGCACTACACCGAACTGAAAATAACACAACAGGCCCTAGGTAATGTTGTCCTCACCGACTGATAGCGTTATCCAGCTAGCCACGACCTCCTAGTTTCGCTTATCGGCAAGGTACGACTGTTATATCCCCTTTCAGCTGTAAACGAGTGGGTATGGTGCGACCGAAAGAAAAAGGAACCTATACAAAAGATTATTGTTTTAAGAGGCAGTTCAAATACACTTTTTTTTAGGTCGATGGCTAAATAAGGGAAAAACCTGATATAGAAAAATATTGTAACAAATAGTACGGAATAAAAATACACAGTTCAACAACTAAACAAAAATGTTACATCAAATAAAGTCAACAGCATTGATTGAAATCTAAATGGTATTAAATATAACCACCAAGTCAATAAATATATTATTATTATTAGTTGTTTAATGTACTAGGACTAGTTTCAACCACAATGTGGTCATCATCAGCAATCTAAACAAGTTGTCGGAAGATTTGCGAGTAATTGAAACGTATTGAAAAGTATTTTTGAGACGCTCTTAAAATAGTCCAACACTATCGAAATCAGATCTGTTACAGAGCTATTTACCCAAAAGAATATAAATTATCTTCTAAAAAAAACTTAGTACTGTGTTGCTATCAAGATTTAAAATCAAATAGAATTTGTAATTTTACAACCAAAACAAATATTAATCATACGTTAAAACCAAATATAAATGTTGTTCTAATATTTTGTCAAGAAGGACCAATTAGTTTCAGATATGGTTAATTTCAATCTTTATGAACAAGTTCTTTCACTCACATAATACTTTAAAAAATAGATTGCAGGCCTAACGCCCTCTCTACAAAAAAGCTGAAGACTATCAGCAGCCACCGCGTCGTCGGCTAATATGACATTGAGTACATCGTGAAAACCAAGGTTTCCGTGTAGATCAGCAAGATACACACACTCGTGTTGAATTGTGGGCCACGGGTACAAAGCTCTCGTTCTTGCATTTCATTTTCAAGGGGCGACCAGTGTTTGCTTTTTTCATTTAAGTTTTGGGAACAACGTGCTCATTTATTTGCATTTGTAACTGGGGTTAGGTTTACAAGAAAACGATTAGGCCTATTGTCCCATTATTTGGATATGAAAGGGCGAAACCAAGGGAGACCATTTTGAAGGATTGTCAAACACAATGGTCTCCGGACTACATGGGTAGTGGCATGTTTCTAAATGCCATTTAAACACCAATTCTCTGTGGTATATTCAACATTGAACACTGATGCAAGTAATGCGAATTGAAATATCCTCACCATAAGACACAACAGGACGATGATTTCGAGTTGAAAATCCTACACACATTAGCTGAGATTCATGTCCACTTCGTTAAGAAGAAATGAAGTCATTGGGTGATATCCCCAAAATGTAAACCGCAGACAAACCAAGTACAATGGTTACCCCAAACCATCTTCACGTGTCTTCGAGGTCATTTTTCTTTTTCCTTGGGTGATTAGTACAACAATTATTTTTATTATATTATTATTATTATTATTATTTACAAGAAACAATTTCTCGACTAAGTGGCGATCATATCCTGGGATTCGGATAATTCATCGAACGTCCAGGGTATTTCAGTTGAAACTCATGAATGTTCGTACAATATGGCACGTGCTCAGGTCTCAGGATGACAGCCTTATGAGCTGCAGCGACCAGGTGTTCAAGCTGAAATTGATACAGTTGACACTTTAGAGTCTAAGAAGTTTCTGATATGATGATGGTCTTGAATATTATTTTTCAATGGCACAGCAACATCAACCAAAGTAACTGTTGTATGATTCTTCCACGAGAACAATTTTATTTATTTATTTACTTACTATTAACCTTAAAATTCATGGAAGGTCGGGGGAAAAGAGCAAGCCACATACAGATGGTGTCCATTGACCAGTTTATAATAAAAACAAAAATAAAAATATACACAATTTACAAAACAAAGCTTTAAAGTATAAAATATTTACATTCAGATATTTCTCATTCACTCGTACTTGCACTCACCGAATCATTCCTCCACATATTCATACCGTTTATCATAGCGTATGCTTCCTAAAATACCATTTAACCATTTAATTTTGGCGGGAAGGTCAGTCCAGAGCGGCACTGAGCAAGCAATAAACCCTGGTCTGAAGGACTCTGTTCTCACTTATGGGGGCATAAGATACACCCCTATGCCATTAAGGACGGGATGTGAGGCTGATTCGCTGGAATTTCGTGGACTGTGCTAATTACTAATATTATTATTACTAGCGGACCCTGCGAGAACTCTCACATAATGGATTGTGTGCACCCTATGTGTACAGACTACCCGCCCAACACTAGTGCTATGAGGGCTGTACGCGCAACAGTTCTTCCAGGGGCTATCGTCTTCTTTATTTGTTTACAAGCAATTAATAAACAAAACAATATATTTCCGTTGGCGACTGCTAATGAAGAGAAGAGATAGGTTGGTAGGACACATACTAAGACACCCAGGAATAGCAAGCTTAGTTATGGAAGGAAGGGTCGAGGACAAGAACTGTAGGGGTAGACCAAGGTTAGAATATGTTAAACAGATTGCCTCGGATGTAGGGTGTGGTAGCTATGTAGTGATGAAACGATTAGCTCAGGACAGGGACGCATGGAGAGCTGCATCAAACCAGTCAAAAGACTGAAGACTCAAACAACAACAAAATATATATGACTGCAATCTTAATTAATTTTATATGGCATACATAAACTAGCATTTCCATTATTTTTCAGTAGTTTTAGAATGATCAAACACTGTACACAAATTAAATGTCAACCACACATAACTGTCCAGTGCTTTACCAGCATAAACCAATATTCCTTTTTATTTTCTTCATTTGCAGACTGTACTCCTACGCGCCGGCAAGCCTTATTTTCCGGAAGTACCCGATGACTGTACCCCGGAACCGAAGCACCGTTAAGGCACTGAATGTTTGCAGATTATCAGTAGGAGTGTGTCACCATTAATCTCAATACCGATACAAGTAACAGCGCAAGGGAAATTATTACCTAAGTAACTGACTAAATATTTACGACGACCGATGGAGTTCGAAGACACGCTACTCTGTTAGCCGATCTCCACCCGATTTACTTCGGTAATCCACGGAATTCATTAGTGATATTAGGCTGACTGAAAATCAGCAACTATTACGATGATGATGATTGTTGTTTTAAGGGGCCTAACATCTAGGCTATCGGCCCCTAATGGTTTGGGTAATCGTGAAAATGAAAGATGATATGAAACCTCCAACTAAAACTAACTACTGACTTAACAACTACATTACGTGAGAAGGGCGAAAACAATTAAGGTCAAAGGAAAAAAGCAGACAGGGAAAAGATATGTCCTCAACCCTTGAATAATGAGAACTGAATGAGATCTTCCCTACGAATGAATGAAAATCCACAGCCTGCTTCCAGTCTCCGACCGGGTCAGGGAATGGAATGAATGAAGCCCCCATCTAGCGGCGAGGATATGAATTGTGCCGGCTGCCGAGGCCTGACGCACTCCTCTGGGGCAATGATTAAATGAATGACAGATGAAATGAAATGATAGTGGAGAGTGTTGCTGGAATGAAATTTTGACAGGGAAAACCGGAGTACCCGGAGAAAAACCTGTCTGCCTCCGTTTTGTCCAGCACAGATCTCACATGGAGTGACCGGGATTTGAACCACGGACCCAGCGGTGAGAGGCCGGCGTGCTGCCGCCTAAGCCACGGAGGCTTACCAGATCTTCCCTACGAATGCAGTTATTTATTTATTGTTGTTTTAAAAGGCGGAACAACAAGGTCATGCGGCCTTCTATCAATGTAGGCATCTGTCGAGGAGAGTGACTTAGCCCACTCGGCTAAGCCGGCACCGGATGTACATTTTACGACGGTAACGTTATTTAAGATCAATACAAACCTTTGTAAACCTACAGTATGTAGGCTACTCTCAGTTTTATTACAAACTTACCGATGAGAATAATTGCCACACATGAGGGAGTGTGCACGGTCCCCGGGTGGGACAGGAAGCAACTCATGGACATTAACACCAACGTGGCAACCCAACGCCCACCCACACTGCGTTCCGGCAGTCGAGAGCGCAACAGACTGACCAGTTATATTACAAGAGTTCCTGCTCTATGGACCATCCACACTTCGTTACATTCAAGGGGGCGCCCATTAATTCCGTTTAGGGGGAGGGGGGTCGAGCCAAAACTCACCCAACCTCATGTGGCGGAGAGGGAGGTCCCGGCAAATATCACATTCCCCCCCCCCCCCCCCGCAAGGAACAGTGTAAAATTGCGAGAAAACTGGGTTAAATTAAGTAAAAAATGTTTCTCCATTCAAATATGGATAAATAATTTATAATAATAATAATAATAATATGTATTTTATTGTTGAATTTTCTTACTACGTTCTTAGAAGTCTTAAATAGTAGTCTTAACTAGTCTTAAATAAAAGGAATTAAGCAAATTGTGGGCGTTTCTTCCTGTCCCACCCGGAGACTGTGCACACACTCCCTCATGTATAGCAATTCACCGCAAATAAATCCAAACGCACTCAAGCACAGATTAACTTACCTCACGACATCTCACCAAGGGGAAAATCGAAAAATCGCCTCACGTTTTAAGGGATGCCCCCCAAACCCTAATAATGCCATTCCATGGCCTATGATACAATTCCTTTCCAAGTACATGATGATTCATTTAGGGTCTTTGGGGGTATTGAGGTCATACAGCCCCGTATACTTGGGTGTGTGAGGGTAGTCTCTGATAACCTGTACCATTGCGATGAGTAAACACTATATCTTATATTATGTGGCTTCATGGCCACGTAGGAATTGCGGAAAATGAGTTAGCGGATCAAGTTGTAAAAGGGGCGGTATTGCTACCACCTCGACCAATGGATGTAGAGATATTCACTCTCAGTTACGCCGACAAGTACTGCCATTCTGGGAAAGCCAGTGGCTAGCAGAGCCAACGACCAGTCAACTGAGAGCGATCAAGGAGAGTTCTTTCCGTTCACGGGACTCCGTCATTTTGTGTAGATTAAGGATATGTCATCAAAAATCAACCCACTCGTACCTAATGAGAAGGGAAGACCCCCTAACTTTGTACCTGAGGAGCCGTTTTCACCGAGACCCACATTTTAACCGAGTGTGTGGATCTTGTTGATCTACGAAAAAAAACCTTCGTTTGCAGATGACACTCGATCTTATATTAGCCGATGACGTGGTGGCTACTGATCACATCATTCGCTTTATAAGTGAGAGTGGGTTAAGGCCAGCAATCTAAATTTGTGAATTGCATTTCTACTCAGAACTTGGTTCTTTTTTGAATTTCTGATTTTTTATTTCCGTATATTTTTTGCTTGATATTATAATTATTTTCATGTTGTTTTTGCTTTATTAATATTAGTCTCTTTTTTCATTTTTGGGCATCCACTTCTTTAATTTGTATTTTAAACTGTATTACGAGGGACTAGGATTTGGATAAGAGACGCTCATGACCTTAATTTAGGTACTATCTCGACATTCGCCTGAAGAAAAAGTGGAAAACCACGAAAAATCACTTCAAGATGGTTGAGGTAGGGATGGAACGCACCTCTTCTCATTACTGCCTCACGAGGTTGAGAAAGCCCCGTTCCAGACCTAAGAGCAAAATTAAATTTCTCGGCAGAAGCGGACCTCGGCGGTGACAGCCACAAATGCTAGTCACTGCGCCACGAGTTGTGCAGCTCTTTTAATCTTCTTTCTTCTTTTTCTTCAGCGTTTGTCCCGCCTGGTGGCAGGCAAGAGATGGAAATTTAATGTTCTCCAGTCGGTCAACACGATTGTGACCAATTATAATGAAAACAAAACATGATATCAATAAATACACTTAGATGACCAGTTTCGATCGTCAAGCGATCATCATCAGATCCCAGTTCAATGCAGGCAGCGGTGAGAGGAGCTACACAGGACGGACCACACATCCCTCAATGAGCTAAGTTCACAATGACCTCCAACCTGACCCAGGACTTTTTTGTAGAACTTTTCTTGCTGATCAATTCTTACACACATAGTAGACTATATAGATATTTTTTACTGTTCACCCAGAGTAAGCTTAAAATGCGCTCGAACGGCAGGTTTTTCTTCGACTCGATTGACTGAAATCGTTACCTGCTTGGCTTCCTTAGGTCATAAATTATTATTTTTTCTACAGAACACCATCCTCAAGAAATCCTTTATAGAATGGTAAAAACCGCATCAAAATCTATCCAGTGGTTCTCGAGATTACCCGTTACATCCAAGAATCGGGGACTGTTTTATACTATGTAGAGCACTGGTTCTTAACCGATGGTCCGCGAGTGCCTCGGGAGTGGTCCACCAGCACGTATAAAAACAGTGGCCAATAAATGGGGATTTCGAAAACGATGTGCGTTGAATGAGAATTGTCCGAATGTATTCGCGGCGATGACTATCAGGTTTTGAATTGAAATATCTTTAAAATAAGTGTTATCGAGGAAGGGTTACAACTGATAAGGTGTATTGGGGGGGGGGGGGGTCCGTACAGGATTCAATTTCAGGCTGAGTGGTCCGCAGACTTCTACAGGTTCAGAACCACTGATGTAGAGATACCATCACCCACACTTGTAGCCTTAGATTGAATGGCCCATTTGTAAAGGATCTTATTATGATCGCTTGACGATCGAAACTGGTCATACTAGTGTATTTATTAGTCTCATGTACATTCTTTTCAGGATTAGGGAAGCACCCATTATAATTGAATGCTATCGTGTTGACGGACCGGAAAGGCATTAAATTTTGATTATTATGGCAACACTGAAAATGGCTGATTATGGATGATTATTATCATCATCAAGAGAAGGATCATTCTGCAGCCAGTCCCCGAGTTGTATGGAGGCAGTGGAAGCGCCTGTGTGGCAGGTGGCTCTGATAACCAAGGTACACACACGAGCACACTCGAGGACCAGGGTAAACACGGCAGCGTGCGGCGAGGCGCGAGGCACTTAGCAAGACAAGCACGTTCCTCCCAGCACACAGTCGAGAAACTAGAATTTTCATTCCTAAAACTGAGCATCTGCATTGCCCTTCCACATTAACATTACTCGCGGTTGAGTCGAGATTACAACAGCACTGAACATGCATCAAAAGAACTGAATTACCAAATTAGTTAACCAAACGCACCATCTTAAATAAGTCATCGTGTTGGAAATTATAACCTACAATTAAAGCTCTGCGCGGATGCGGATATAGTTTGCATGACTGTGAGGATAGCGGATAAGCTGCGGAGTAAATTTGGGGATAGTTTTTAGAATACAGTGTTGAACTGGATTTTTTTAAAAATAATTATAGTTTTTGCTAAGAACTGCGTCTTTTACGTATTTGCTTTGGCTTGGATTGAATGAGAATAATAGAAAAGTGAGAGAAGCCAGTCATGGAAATACCCTCAATTAGTGTTGACTTTTACCAAAAAGAAATCCATTATACCTGGGCTTGCCTGCGTGGGTATATCCGAAGACTACGTGCTATAATTAGCCACTCGCTGTTTCTCATGCCGTTACTCAGAGGGACAAAACTCAGTAACATTGTCTTGTGATTCACATATACTGTAGCCTAAGGGAACGAATGTCACCTCAAATGTGTAAATGTGTTGCTTTAATACTTATTTGCTTTATCTAATAAATTAAAGATATTATTGTAATGTCAGCGGATCCGGATACCAAACGTGCGGATGTGGATAGAAGTCGGTGGTTGCCGGGCGGTTGCGGATAACGTTTTGTTTATCCGCGCAGGGCTCTACCTATAATGCCATTCCTATTGAAGAGAACACAAGAGTGCCTTGCCCACCAGTATGGCAATTTGATGTTTGATGATGTTTCGGTAGCTATAGCGTAGTCTGTGCGTTCCTTAATGATTTAAATATGCTTCTTCTTTTTTATGTGCCATCTCCTCTCCATCATAGAGACTCTTGCTTTAGATAATGCAGCACGAAACAGCTCAATAGTGGAACAATTGAACCAAGTTTTCAGATTATCGATCCAAGAAATGCGTCTTCTTCCTGGTCTTCTTTTGCCTTGTAGCTTCCCTTGAATGACCAGCTGCAGGAGATGATATTTCTCTCCTCTCATCACATGACCC
This sequence comes from Meconema thalassinum, assembly GCA_946902985.2. Lineage (NCBI taxonomy): Eukaryota > Metazoa > Arthropoda > Insecta > Orthoptera > Tettigoniidae > Meconema > Meconema thalassinum. The sequence goes on along the minus strand of OX336392.1, from coordinate 382,606,706 downwards.
AGATACTGCAGTTTTCTAATTTTGAGAGTATTTAATATTCCTTTCTCTTTCCCATCCGCCTCATCACCTCATGGTTCGTGACTTTTTCTTTCCAACACAGCCTCAGTATCCTTCTGTACGTCCATAGCTCAAATGCCTCCAATCTGTCCATTTCTCGTTTCTTTATGGTCCATGTCTCAACTCCATAGAACAAGGTGGAGAAGATATAACATCTCAGAAGTCTAATTTTTAGATGTAAATTAAGGTCTCTGCTACAGAACACTCTCCTCATTTTATTGAATGCATTTCTGGATTGACCGATCCTGGACTTTACCTCCTCAGTACAGTCAATGTAGCAGTTCACATTTGTTCCTAAATACTTGTACTTTGTCACTTGCTGAACTGTCTCCCCATTGATTATCAAGCTCTCTTGATGTTGTGTTCGTGATACTACCATAAAACGTGTCTTACTGACATTAAGTGTTAATCCCCATTGTTCACTTGCCTCCACGACTTCGTTAGTCAGTCGCTGTAAATCTTGTAGACCTTCCGCGAATAACAACGTGTCATCTGCAAATCTTAAGTTGTTTATTATTTTTCCATTAACTTTAATTCCTGCTGTTTCTTCCTCTAAAGCTGCTTGTAATATTTCTTCTGAGTATTGATTAAACAGCATATGAGACAAGACACAACCTTGTCTAACACCACGTTTTATTTCCACCTTATTAGATAGCTCCCTACCTTCCTTTATGACCGCAGTCTGTTTGTAACAAATATTGCTGATGATTCTAATGTCCTTCACATCCAAGTTCTTCTTCTGGAGCATTTGGATGAGGCAATCATGACGAACTTAGTCGAAAGCTTTATTATAATCCAAAAAGCAGACATACATAGATTGATTCACATCTAAACAACTCTGTGCCAGCACATTGAAGGTAAACAGGGCTTCTCTTGTTCCTAGTGCATTTCTGAAACCAAATTGTGTTTCACTGATATCCTGTTCCAATTTTTTGAAGATCCTTCGATGGATAACTTCTAGGAAAAATTTTCGAGTATGACTCATGAGACTAAACGCTACTAAACCCTTGACAATTGCATTCGAGATGGGATAGACGGCGGGACTTGAAGTAAGGCACTACTATCAAGGCAATTCCCTGGAGGGAGTTTGGAAAAACTACACTCAGGATATCCACCGTAAGCGCCGGGAATCGAACGTGCGATCTCCGGACTGACTGCAGCTATCCGCGTGACCGTGGTGCACGATTTAACGAGTACGGCTACGCCGCGTGGTACGGTGGTTACGAAAGTATATGTCTGTGTTGGTAACTTCGTGACGGATGACAATTTTTTGCTAAGAATAAATAATTTGCTTTTAGAGTTTATTGTAAGACGATTCCCTCTACTGTCGATAAGCCTTCCAAGCGATTCGTTACATTCGATCTGACAGTAACAAAATACTAGACAGATACCGATTACAGTATTGCCATTTTGCACTCAGACAGACAAAAATCGAACAAACTGTAATAATTTGGCATGGCTATTATATGGAACTAATATAAAAACGCTATTTCCTGTATGCAGCTGCGAATCCGCATGATCCGTTGCTACATATTGTCTGTTGTTTTAGATGGATATGAGTACTGGAACCTGGACAGTTTCATTGAAAAATGAATTGATGCCTCTGAAATGTATATATCGGGTGATTCAGCAGCCCCTTCCAATATAGTTTGCTGCAACCCAACTAACGCGTGCTATCAGGAATGTCTACATTTCTCTGCTTGCATCCCGTATGATGAAACTGCAAGCATATCTCGCAAACTATACTAACCCTTCCCCCCCCCCCCCCCCTTCGTACTAGTCTGTAGTCACATCGAGGGAAAAATAATAGTGTTCAGTATCGTTTTCAGGATATGCTCGCGGTACTAACTTCGTAGTCACATCGAGGGATGATGAACACTCCTTCCCTTGGTAACGACAGTATATATCGAGGTTTAGATAGCCTTTACACTTCATATCTAGATGATGAAAACTCTTTGCCTTACGGGCAGATGACCTCGTATTTCCGCCCCTTAAAACAACAATAACTAACTCTTTGCCTTGGTAACTACAGTATAGAGGCCTAGATAGCCTTTATTATACTTCAGATTTAGATGATGAATACTTGTTGCCTTGGTAATCAACTAATATAGGAGGCCTAGATGACCGTCACACTTTTAGAACTTTTTATGCAAATTGTTTATTAACCCCTAGCCCCAAAACAATCTATGTTAAAAAATCTTACGTCTTTGTGCACTAATTTGTTTTAGAAGAATTGCTTCATAATTTTGCCACAAAAAATTTGCGTCCATGAAAAGAATCTTCATCGATGTTAAATCTCAATTCGATCCTGTCCATGGTAGCCTACTCCGCGTCCGATTTAGTTTTACCTTCTCCTAGCACACGATAGCAGATAACAGTAGGCGAGTGTTTATAGATAGAATCCAAACTAATGTTCTACGGCTGGTATCACACCATGTGTACTAAAAGACCTGCATTAACACGAGGGAAAGCCTTTATCTTTGCGCCATTTAATATCTACTGCAGCGCATAGGAACAACAACACAACACAGTTTCACTTTTAATTTCGTTCATTTTTCACGCCACCTCGAGCACCGCACCTGCCTTACTCATTAGGAGACTAATTAAAACGTATTATCATTGAGTAATTGAATCATTACAATGTGCGTGTGGTCAACACTAGTCACTTTCTCATGGCCTCGGTCGTTGTCCATTGTTCCCCAGCAATAACGAGAAACATTCCAACGGAACGTAAGCCTGAGTTCGCGAATCATCAATTGATTTGTTTACCCGCCTGCTTCGATGCTACGTTTTAAGTTCCTGCTCTTTGGAGTTGAATCATGGACACTTACCAAGGTTTTAAGTAAGAAACTGATAGCATTTGGGATGGGATGTAGACGTATCGCAGGATTTTAAGGATATCATGGACAGCTAAAGTCACAAAACTGCGGCATATGAACAAAGACTCGAAAATTCTCAGTGTCATCAAAAGGAGAAAACTAGAATACTTTGGTCATTTCATGCGCAACAACAAATTCCACCTCTTGCAATTAATTATCCAAGAGAAGATTGATGGCATTAGGGGTCCAGGACGCTGACGAATGTTCTAGCTAAAGAACTTAAGCCAGTGGTTTGGACTTAATACAGTGTCACTGTTTAGAACAGCTATGGGCAAACAGCAGATCATGCTACTGATCGCCAATGTTCTTGGAGGACGAGGCACTTGAAGAAGAAGAAGAAGAAGAAGAAGAAGAAGAATAAGAAGAAGAAGAAGAAGAAGAAGAAGAAGAAGAAGAAGAAGAAGACCAAGTTGGGCAAAACAAATAAGTCAATTCAACAGAGAACACTGAAAAACACATTGTACAGTGCCTATTTAATATTCATGAAACAATATTATGACAAAGCTTTTTCTGTAACAGTGTGAGCATATATATTAGGATTTAAAACAGATATCATGTGACAATGTTCAAGCCTGACACATAATAACGTGGTGACTGATGACTGTTCAGAGGCATTGCCCGGCCAGTAAACTCTCCTGACCAAAACGTGATAAAAACAAAAACGACCAGGTTGATCGTGAAAAGAAGGCTGCAGACTTCGGATTTACAACATGAAGTGAAGTTTCAGAATACTGGTATAAAACGGATGTGGGAAAAACTGGTTAAAACATTCTCACGTTTGTGTTGAACGCCTCGAAGTCAAATTATGCCTTGTTTTTACATTAGATTTACTACAAAGTTTTGCAAACGCGTCAATTACACGAAATTACTATCGTGTTGGAATCCATTTTCCAATGTTGCCTTAGTTAACGAAATTATGCTAGGTACTGCGCGTCTTGCACTTATTGTAAATACAGTGTTTAGGAGCAGCAATGACCAGCCAGGAAACATTGGCAAATGGTAACTAGAACTAGAACCGAAAACCACCAAGACTGATATAGCTGATAAAATAAGTATCATCGTTATTGTTGTTGTTGTTGTTGTTTGCGAGCTTGGGACATATTGGTGATCAGCCCTGTGTACTTCGGCGTGCGGTTAACTTGCCTGACAGGGATGGGGTAGATGCCCCGGGATTTGAAACAATGTACTATCTCAGCACAGGGAGTGTGGAAAGAACACTCACATTAGCCACTATTAGCACGGAAATTCAAATCTCCGATCTCCGGACATTCTACAGCTCCCGCAGCCACCGTGGTGCGCATTTAACGCTGCGGGGTGAACATAAAAATCAAGCCATATTAATCCTAATTTAATCATCAGTTCGATCCAACGACGAGATATTAAGCACTACCGACTGGCTCGAACAATACAATACACTGTGATCTAACAGTGCGTATGCATCATGGCTTGTGTGGTTTATTTTTAACTTCAGAGAAAGTAGACTTACTCTTTAAACGTATTTAATCAAGGTTAACATTCGAGCAGCGGTGACTGGTAGGCCTATATTACACTTGTCTCTCGCATTTAAAAGTGTTTTAGGAAAAATCAATGAATGGATTAAATTAGGCATTGCATGCGTGGTAAGCGATATATAGGAGGAGTCCAAAGCGACAAAAACACCTGGATGACTAGTTTTGATCGTCAAGCGATCATCTCATCCTTTACACTCAGGCTATTAAACTATGTCTACTATGTGCATGTATATCATAACCCACATATTCCTAGACTAGTCATCCAAGTGTGTTAATTAATCTCATGCAATGTTATCAGGTTTAGGGAATAACACCCATTACAATTTGGGTACAATCGTGTTGACCGACTAACAGGCTTTTCAATCTCATTTACCAAGGTAACTAGTGAGAATACCACTGGAGTAGCATCGTAAACATTTGCCTAGCATAACTCAGCCCCAACTGGACCGGTCGCCACGATCACTACACATCGCTGAGGAGAGAGAGTATGACGTAATGTCACCTGTGGGAAGAAGCCAGCACATCGCGGAGTGCAGTCATAACCTTTCACTTCACGAAGCTGCCACGCGGTACCTTATTTCGGTATGTAAACAATATAGCGTTGAAGGTGTACTTACAAACTATGACACACCATCACTTGCACCGTTTAGCATACGAGTGGCGCTGAATGCTGTTACAATGGACATCGTGTACTTAGGTGCGTTAGGATTTATCTGTTAACCAGTATTATTGATGTGTCTGTAGTACTGTGTGCATTGGTAATTGAGGCGAGGATTGAGTAGGAGATGGCTGTGACCCTATGTTAGGAACCACCCCGACATTTGCCTGGAGTAGACGTGGGACACAACAGAGAACCACTTCTAGGATGGCTGAGGTGGGAATCGAACCCACCTGTTCTCAGTTTTTTCTCACAATGCTGAGTGTACCCCCGTTTCAGACCTCAGACTAGAAATTTCTGGGAAGCATCAGGAATCGAACCCAGAACTCGGGGGTTGCAGCCGAGAATGCTAGTCCCCACACCACGAGGAGGTCGCGCTGAATGGAAAGGAGTTAGAGCATAGCAGACATCAATGGACACACACACCCACACACACACGCGGCAACTCTCTCCTTCCTTTTGTCAAAACTGCCCCACAAGCGAATACGAAAGCCTTCAGCGTAACTGCATTCAAAACGCTCTCTCCCATATGTCAACAATGGGAGAAAGTACGGTTAAAACTGTAGAGGAAAAGACATGTCATTTCCTAATCACCGACATATGCTTCATACAGCACAAAGGTAGTGGCGACTTGTTTTGATTCGAATTATGACTTTCAAAACTCGTTGGTCAGCGGTAGAATAAAAATCGTAATGTCAATGTAAAAACACAAGAAGTTCCGTGACAAACTAAAGAGCCTACTTTTCTTGAAATTTAATATTCATGCCAATGATTAATCTATATGGATCTATCTAGAATAATGACAAAATTAAGTTGGTAATATCGAAATATCTATAGTTCGAAATACTGTATACCTGGCATAATGTAGGCTAATAGAGAACTACAGTTGGCAGCCCTGGTGACTGCATATATTCTTAGTTCCATCTCTTAAGGTACAGTACATAATTTGGTTGAAGTCCAATGGATAGCATGGACGTTACATGCAGTTAAACATTGGATTTAACAGCGCGCGTAAAATCATGTTCAACAATGACATACATGTATTGGTCAGAAATAATCTGAAATAATATCATCTATTGTTGTGTCAATTTTGAATGAACCCCATTAGTTTTCTTTTTGACTCTGAGAGTCGCACATTTTTTCCGTATTGACTGAATTATATTAAGAACAAAGTTCCAAATGGTTCCGCCTCGTCAATACTGTTTATTAAAATTTCGTGATACAATCACTCGTCTTTTAACACATGGTACATGTTTCGACGTCTAACATTTATTGACGTCTTCATCAGCCTATTTTATTTGGGCAGCACTTAAAACATTCCCTTTATATACTGGATGTAGTTAAAAATTGTACATGAAAACACACATAGATCACTGTAACACATTAAAAAGTTGTTAAACCATTTTCTTATGTTAAAAGCTCAATAAAATCCTCAGCCGGGCTTGCCAGTCTTTCTTGGTTCATTTCTAATGTTAGCTTCAAAAGCCCAAGCAAGGGGTGACCATTCCCAACTGGAAAGAAATGAAACTATGTAACTTCCACCCCTATTGTCTTGCTTGTTGCTTCCATGTTGACACACCGTTTCAGTACAGCACAGTCTCCGTCCGACTCAGCACGGCTCTGTTAGCTCATTGCCGCATTACATCGTAAGTCTTTACATAACATTTAGGGTTTTTAAAGTTTTATTTTATCTACCACCTCATTCTCTCATACGTCAATAAATGTTAGACGTCGAAACATGTACCATGTGTTAAAAGACGAGTAATTGTATCACGAAATTTTAATGAACAGTATTGACGAGGCGGAACCATTTGGAACTTTGTTCTTAATATAATTCAGTCAATACGGAAAAAATGAGCGACTCTCAGAGTCAAAAAGATTATGAAGCAGGCCAAGCTAACTGCGCTACAAAGGCGCGTTTTAAATATAAAGATCTGAAAATTAAATTGGCCAGCACTGTCAAGGACATCGCCTTTTTAAAGAAATGCAGAGAACATAACATAACTCCATCACATTTCAAATCTTACCAGAAAAAGGGCCCATTAAATAAATATGAAGCCAGAACACAGAGGATAATTAATAGTAGAGTTTTCCAAAGAGAAATTAAATTTCTTTATATCAGGAAGAACAATCTTAATAACAAACTTTATCGTGCACACCTAGAAGCTTCAAATCTATCCAGTAAGAAGGACTGGGATAGATATTCATTCACTGTAAATCAAATCTTATTCACGAAAATCAATAAGAAAGTACAGTCACTAGAAAATAAATTCAGAAACCTACAAAATAAATTCAAAAAAGTCAGGAATGCGAATGAACAAGTTAACAACCGTCAGTTTACCCCAGTACAATTTTCTCCACCAGTCAAAAACTTATCAAGTGTTCCAATTGACGATAATGAACTCGAAATTCTAGGCAAGGGGCCCAAACTCAGCTGGGAATGTGACCTCAATGACAGACCGCTAACCACTTTAGTAGTGGAAGCAGAAACAGCCATACGTAGGCTTCCTCTTGATAAACAAAAAGAAGTCAGGTACGCGACTAACAAAGAAATTCAAAAAATAGATAACACTATTACAAAATGCAACAAGAATTCGAATGTAAATAAACTTAAGGAATTGAAAGAGAAAATAAATAATAGCGATGTAATTGTTACTAAAGCAGATAAGGGTAACACGGTCGTGCTGATAGATAAGGAGGTATATATCAACAACACACACAATTTCCTCAGCAGCTCGAGCTTTGAAGAGGTTAAGAAAGACCCCACCCAATCTATACAAAATTGAAAAATATTTTGAAAACCTCCATGTTTATTATCAATGAAAAACAAACTAGTAAGTTAACCAATATGAACCCGGGATTACCAACTTTGAAAGCGCTCCCCAAAATTCATAAAGAAGGAATTCCAATAAGACCTGTCATTAATTTCAGAAACAGTCCCCTTTACAGAACCGCCAAATTTTGTCAGCAGCTCCTTGAAAGACATTACATTTTTAAAGCAAATAAATCCCTGAAAAACACACTCAATTTCTGCGAAGAAACCATGAAACTTACTTTAATGAGCAAACACTCTATGCATAGCGTAGACGTGAAAGATATGTACACAAACATCCCAATTGCACCATCGCTCAAGGTCATTAAACAAAATTTGTCTAACAACAGTATATTGTCAAAAGTAGAAATTAACGAATTCATGTCGCTATTAGAATTCACACTCACAAATAATTTTTTCACTTTTAACAATAGGATCTATAAGCAAAAAGAAGGACTCTCAATGGGATCTCCGCTATCTGGTTTAGTAGCTAATATATATCTTGACCATCTGGAACACGAAGAACTTGTAGGCAAAATTGACGGTATACATTATTGGGGAAGATACGTGGATGACGTGTTTGTAATAATCGATGATACTATTTTAAACATAGAAGGACTCTTGCAAAAATTAAACAGTTTGGATAAAAGCATACAATTCACCTCTGAATCAGCCGTAAACAGTAAAATCAACTTCCTTGACACTACAGTTTGTTTGAATAATAACAGGTTAACCTATAAAGTTTTTAGAAAGCCAACCCAGACCCACACGACAATAAGAAAAGACTCTAACCACCCGGGCAATCAAAAGAAAGCCGCCTTTTATAGTATGATCAACATAGCCTTTTCCCTTCCTTTAAGCAAAACAGATCTAAATGAAGAAATAAAAATCATTAAACAGATTGCCAAGGTAAACGGATTCACATCGCTGTTTGTCAACAATATTATCAGCAAGCTTAAAAACAAACCGGTCACCCACCTAACGCCGGAACAAAAAGAGCAGCCCAAATACGCGACTTTCACGTATTTCAGCACCAAAACGTATAGTATTTCAAACATTTTCAAAACGTGTGGACTAAGAATAGCATATAGAATTTCCAACACAATAATATTTTATTCAATACTAATAAATTGAACCATACGAACAAATTCAGTAAATCAGGTGTGTATATGTTGAAATGTGCAAAATGCGACGCTAATTATTGTGGACAAACAGGTAGAGCATTTATGACAAGTTATGGTGAGCATTTCAATGCCATTAAATACAATAAATTTTCCGCCATGGCAAATCATATGAAAGATACCAAACATGGGTTCACAGACATTAACAACGATATGAGAATCTTACATCGAGCAAATAAAGGAACTATAATGAACATCTTAGAAGAAATTGAGATCGATTTAGCCCAAAGGACCGCCCCCCTAACGAATATTAATGAGATTCATTTCGAAAACAACGTACTCTATGAAAAGTTAATCCATTACAAAACAAAATATAAACCACCATAGAAATAAATCCACAACCGTTGATCCATGTTACCTTCCCCTAAACTTACTCCGTACTCCCCCCCTTCCCCCTCCTAACCAAAACACTCCCGAACTCTCACCCCTCTCCTCTTCCACCCCTATTGTCTTGCTTGTTGCTTCCATGTTGACACACCGTTTCAGTACAGCACAGTCTCCGTCCGACTCAGCACGGCTCTGTTAGCTCATTGCCGCATTACATCGTAAGTCTTTACATAACATTTAGGGTTTTTAAAGTTTTATTTTATCTACCACCTCATTCTCTCATACATAGTTTCATTTCTTTCCATTTGGGAATGGTCACCCCTTGCTTGGGCTTTTGAAGCTAACATTAGAAATAAGTTAAACCAAGAAAGACTGCCAAACCTGGCTGAGGATTTTATTGAGCTTTTAACATAAGAAAATGGTTTAACAACTTTTTAATGTGTTACAGTGATCTATGTGTGTTTTCATGTACAATTTTTAACTACATCCAGTATATAAAGGGAATGTTTTAAGTGCTACCCAAATAAAATAGACTGATGAAGACGTCAATAAATGTTAGACGTCGAAACATGTACCATGTGTTAAAAGACGAGTGATTGTATCACGAAATTTTAATAAACAGTATTGACGAGGCGGAACCATTTGGAACTTTGTTCTTAATATATCCATTAGTTTGTATAGAAGTTACATCATGCATTTTAAAATTGGACCTATCAGCAGGCTTGGAATCATGTTGGCAGCACTGGCGTAGGCCTATATTAGTTACTCCAAATTAAACTAGAATGCCAGGTACTATACATGTGCAAAGTTTCGAACTATTGGCTTGCATACTTTCTGATATATTGATATTAGGGTAACAAATATAGAGATGTACTTATTAAAAGTTGGCAACCTTGGTTACTCTTAAGAATCGGCATAGTCATATCTGTTATGGTGCACATAGCACACACGAAATTTGGTTGAAATCCTAATGATTGTATAGAAGTTACATGTATTTAAATTTGGACCTCTCAGCAGGCTTAGCATCATGTTGGAAACACTGACGTATATAAGTTACTCCAAATTAATATAGAATGTCAGGTACTATACGTGTGCATAGTTTAAGGCTGTCGGCTTGCATACTTTCTGATATATGGGTATTTGGATAAAAAAATTGAGAGCATTTATTAACAGTTGGCAGCCCTGGTGGCTCTTAAGAATACGCTCAGTCATATCATAGCACATACGAAATGTGGTTGAAATCCAATTGATAGTGTAGAAGTTATATGCATTTAAATGTGGACCTATCAGCAGGCTTATAATCATTTTGGCAACACTGCCATGTATGGCCTCCTGGAAATTAAACTGCAATATCATTATCTATACGTGTGCCAATTTTGAAATAGCTCCCATTTATACCTTCCAAGATATCCAACATGGAGCTCAAATTTCAATTGCGATTTTTCAGCAGTTGGTAGCACTGACATCATTTTCAAATATGGCCGTGATATATTCTGGTATAGATCTTTACACCTACCAAATTTTGTTTCGATTGCTGCAGCGGTTTAGGAGTTGATAGGGGGGGGGGGGGACACACACACACAGCCAGACAGACAGGACAGACAGGACAGACAGACAGACACACACATTTGCCCGATCTCATGAGTCGACTTTTTCCTCATTTTTGCAAAATGTGAAAAGTAGGCTAACAAGAAGGAAACTCATAGGGGATAAAACGAGATTTTATAAGTCTCGTGAATAAGAAGGGGACAATGCATAGTTACCAAGAATCATAATTGAAAAAAAAATCGAAGAAAAAAAACACCGTGCATGGCTATATGTTCTTTCTTGCTCTTCTTTGAATACTGCAAGGTCTACCCGTATATAACATCAAATGATGAAACCGAATTTAAAATAATCAAATCTCATGAGGCGTGGTATGTACACAAGTAGTGATGAAGCCGTAGTATTCCTGTGCCATTCAGTCAATATGAACATTGATTATGGATATCACTTAAGTAACCAGGGCCATAGAAGGCGATCACGGGCCCTAGGACTTATGGGCCCCTCCATTTGTATTGAATCTGTGACAAATTTGGAATTACGGCTAAGCTTTCTACCCCCTCCCCCACCCCCAACAAAAAAAATCATGGAATTCATTTACTTTGTTTTTAGTTTTTCAGTCACTTTCATTTTTCTCTCTCCATCATGGTTCTTTTATTTCAAAATTGTGATCACTGTGCATTAAAAATTCCATTTTCGTTGTATCTATACGTGTTCAAACCACAACAATAAGCCATACTCCTTTCAGAAATGTAGCCTATCATTTTTTTTTTTCGTGAGATATAATTAGAAACTTTATCCTCCACAAGCGCTCTTGAGCTTTAGCATGTTATGCATTAAATGCACAACTCTGGCAACTTTGCCATTTCCAGGAAGAAAAAAATGAAAAACAAAATTAATAATATGTTCGCTTTGCAATGCTTTGGATACTCTTCACTGGCTGTATTTACATCTAACAGAATCGTATCAGAAAATTTCGTAATAGTTTTGATATTAAATGCAATTAAGCTGTTCTTTTACGGCCACGGGCCCTTTAGCATATCTGGGCCCTGGGGCTACAGCCCCCCTTGCCACTCCCTCTCGTCGGGCCTGTAAGAAAACTTGGCACCTATCCTGAGATTAAAAGAATATAATCCACACACTGGCATAACACGCAGTCCTAATACACCGATAGAGGACGGCACTGGGATCCAACCACTAACACTAGACATCGTTGAGGAGAGAGAGAGAGAGAATTATGTCATGTCCACTGTGGGAAGAAGCTAGCACATCGCGGAATACAGTCGTAACCGTTCACGTAACGAAGCTGCCATGCGGTAGCGAAACTAGTAGTGCAACCTCTTTCCTTGGTTAAGTAAACAATATGGAGTTGAGTACCGAATATTCTTATGTACATGAATAATAATAAAATTAAAATAATAAAAAAAACTGGGTCCAGTCAAAGAACACGGCGAGTTCCGAAGACGCCACAACCAAGAGTTGCACACACACGTAGAGAAAATAACTGGCGTGATGAGCAAAAGGAGAATTTCTTTCTATGGACATACTGTATAACCCGAATGAAATCAACTCTGCTATCCAACCGAATTTTTGCTTTTCTCCATGAGGAAAAGACGAAGGGGGCCTGGTTCAGTGAAGCTGGAGATTGGGATAACATATGAAGATATCCAGGAGCGTGGCCCACTTAGAGAAAAACTTCAAAAACATCGGAGTTTTCAACTTAAGCCGAAACTAAAAACAGAGAAGGCGTGGACGACGGAGAGAAAGGTGCAACATCGATTGCGAATGAAGGAGAACTGGGCCAACATTAAAATGCAGAATAGACAGTTGACACGACATGGTCCTTAGTTGGCCATAACGAAGGAAGAAGAAGAAGAAGAAGAAGAAGAAGAAGAAGAAGAAGAAGAAAATAATAATAATAATAATAATAATAATAATAATAATAATAATAATAATAACCATTTCAGATCAATACAGGTGTTCGCCAAGGTGACGGGCTCTCTCCGCTCCTCTTCAACCTAGTGCTGAACAAAGTTATCAAGGAATGGGAGAAAGAGCTGAGACTTCAAGGTTACTGGAGGCCAGTGCGACTAGGACGACCAAAGGACGAACTGGAGGCTGTCTAGCCTTCGCGGATGATCTGGCTCTACTCTCAGATAACGAAACCACATAAATTAGACAGAAGTACTCAAAGAGTGCGCCGAAAAAGTAGGACTACAGATCTCGTTCCAAAAGACAGAGTTTTTCTGTACGAAATTCGACATACAGAATTTAAACACGAAATATGGCAAGATCAGTAGAGTCGCCCACTTTAAATACCTAGGTGAAGTGCTTGAACCGACGGGAAAAGAGAAAATCGCGCAGAACACTAGGTTAATGAAAATGAAGAGAGCCTTATACAAGACACAGAGTGTCTACAACAAAAAATGTCTGTCCACATTCACTAAAATTCGTCATTACAACACGGTTATTAAACCTGAGGTGCTTTATGCTAGTGAGACGTTGACGTTACACACAAAGGGCGACTTGGAAAAAATCCTCACAGAGGAAAGAATAATAATAAGGAAAATAATTGGACCAAAGCACACAGATGAAAGATACAGGCTTCACTCCAGAGACACCACAGAGAAATTGTCCAACCTCGCAGCAGACATCAAAGAGGCGACTAAAATTTTACGGCCACATCAGCAGACTCCCACAAACCAGACTCACCAACAAAATTCTTAGATATATACAGCGGCTCAAGATTACTACACCCTGGATGATGCAAGTCAAAATTGATCTAGTAAAAGCACAGGTCGACCCAGAAGACGTCATAGACAAAAGCGTATTTAGACACAAAGTGTACATGTGGGAAGTGTTGTCAGAGAGAGCTGCACCTACAGCCCAAAGACCAAAGTGGACCGAAGAAAGGAAGAGGGCCTTTAGTGCACGAATGAAAGAGTACTGGAAAGACAGGAAGAACAAAAAGTCATGATTGCTTCGCGTGGTCTAATAGGCCTGTAACGTGTAAAATAAAATAAATAAATAATAATAATATTAGACTATTATTACTATTATCTCACTTCGCCAAAATGATTAATACACCAAGAATGCAAAGTTAACTATAAAGTATTGCTAAAATTGCCAATTCACTTTTCTGTGAAACGAATTCAACAAATGCTGCTAAAAATAACAGAGGAAATTGAAACGCACACTATTTTATAAGCGTCCCAGTGTGCCAAGTGCCTGCGAGATCCCGGCCATCAACCCCACGAGGAACAGCACTGAAATAGACCACGTCAGATCGCCAATCGAACACGTAGTGGTTATCGCTCTACGAACACCAGGAATTTCACCCGCCATTCTTGGTTCTTACATGAAGGTGAGACAGTCGATAAAATTCAGATTTCTCCTTGCTCCTGACCTTTTAGAGCGATCTGACATTCCAGCATCTTTACAGTCACAGCACACATGCTTCACCCATTATATTAGTTCTCATTATATTGAAGGAAGTAATACACTGTTCTGAATTATATTTTCTTTCTTTCTTTCTTTCTTTCTTATTTTGAATACTTCTCCAACGTTGTAGGCCGCTAAAAGAATAGAGTATCGCTGTATACTATTCTTACTATGGACGTGAATACAAACGGAAATAAAAACTGGATTTTAGACACATATAATTATTTGAAAATCTCTCGACTGAGTTGTAAGTTCTATAGGCTACGCATGATTCATGAATATTGAAATGGAACTCCTCAGCGCACCAATTGCAGTTGACTTAATGTCCTTAGGAAGTCCAAACCATTTGCAGAAGTTGGCAAAAAGAAAGAAAAACTTGATTGTCCCTCCCTTTTATAGATTACCATTAAGCTAATTACTGAAATTGAAGTAACCGGGTACTTCCCTTTAAAATATCCTATAGTTGATTCATGCTATGTTTACTTCCTCTCGTGTGTTACAAATCTAACGGTGGGGCCAATGATGTACCTTTTAGATTCAGATGATATAGGCATGGAGGCGATGCCTATCTCTTTCTGCAAGGTATATTTCGCAGTGCCGTTTACTACTTAACCGCTTACAGCGAAGTATCGTATTAGGAGACCCGGGATATGGATTTTTATAGGAATGAAAGAATACCGCATCCATGATAAATCCTGCCTCACCTCTTGACTCATTTTTCTCAAATTTCACATTCCGAAAAGAAACTTTTTAAACAGTGTAAGAAAACACATTGAAAAGTACGGATTGGAAGGTAGTGGATGCCAATGTTCCGTTTGTTGGAGCCTTATGAAATAAGGCACGAGTGATCTAGTGAATCTTGGCATTGAATATACGTATAAAAGTTTTATAACAGAACGTCAAAAATAGACTAAAACATGATTTGGTCAGAAAATACTCACCTTACGTAAGAGCCATTCACATGTTGACCTATGTAATCGAGACGGTCTCCTGCAAAATTACTTTCCATTTAATGCGCGCTCGCTTTTGTATTCGCTCGTCATTCTTCGTCAACAATACCCACTATAAATACCCAAGCCCATACACGCAAACTTTCAATGCGAGGTCAAAGCTGGGATTAGAGCATTCCCATTGTTACATACATTTAGCGATTGGGGTTAAAGGCCAGGGCTATCAGATATTCACCACCCGAGAGAACAGTAGGAGTTTCTCTCAGGACTGCGAAACAAATTCTTCCAGTCAGTAAATGAATTGGTCGAGATAATTAAAATGAACTATTATTCTTGTACAGGTCATTGAGTCTACAAATCATTTTTATGCAGCGCTCTTCATTCAAAGGGCGGTTAAATAAGAGACCCATCCAGAAATTAAGTTTACCTATTTTTAAATAAAAAGAAAACTTAGTTACATGCAGAACTTTATTGGCAGCAAACACAGCAATGTTTGAGCTATTTCCCGACATAATCACCACCAGAATTGAGACACCTGTCATAACGCAGGATTAACTTTTGTATTGCTGTGTCGTAGAAGTCTTCCGCCTGGGAATGGAACCAGCGTGTGACATTCGTCTTCAGCTCTTCTTCAGCTTCGGTGGCGTAGTTGGTAGCATACTGAACTGCTGTGCCCAAGATAGCGGGTTCAAACCCGACTGAAGTCCTCGCGATTTTTAAGAGCGTTAAAATCCTTCAGTATGCCTTCCTTCGGAGGGGAAGTAAAGCCGGCGGACCCATTTCATAGATTTATGGCATGTAAAAGATCCTTCCACAGACTAAACTTGTGTGAAGCTAAATTTCTAGGTTAGATTTCGTTGGAACGTTCTATCAAAGTTCCAACGTTCACCACAAGGTATCAGTGACATCTGGTAGCGAAATTTGGAACTACCTGAAATTGAACGGAACTTGTAGCTCACCCTATGGGTGTCCGCTTGAAGCTGCTACAGCCTCTGGCGAGCCGAACATGTCCTCGGATATGATAGATAGATAGATAGAGTGAAAATGCTGACCGGATGATAGGAATTTCTCGAGGCGCAAAAAAATATGGAAATCACTTCGACGACTTACAGCAACTGTTCTGCAGGAGTTCGGCTGGGAGCTGCTTGATCATCCACCTAATGTTGTACCCAGAGATTTCCATCTATTCTATTTCAACTCGTGCCAACAAAATAAAAATGTATTCTATATTTGGCGAGCACTGAAGTCTATAGGTAACTTTCTCTGCACGCCTCGTCACCGCGTGGGTGTATCATGTTACTGTGAGAGTAATAGAGCAATATTTGCAATAACCTGCTTAACCGCTTACAGCTAAGTATCGGATTAGGAGATCCGGTATATGGATTTTTATAGGAATGCAAGAATACCGCATCCAGGATAAATCCTCCCCACCTCTGACTCATTCTTCACAAATCTCACATACCGAAAAAACTTTTTAAATCATGCGAGAAAACACATGGTCGTCCGCTACCTCCAAACCTGTAGAAAAACAGAGTACGGAGGGTTAGGGGCAGATGACCTCGTAGTTCCGCCCTTTGAAACAACAATAACCAAGAGTACGGAAGGGGGCTTTCTCTGTGACCAAGGCCGGTCGTCAGCTGTATCTTCAGTATCGCAGCCAAGATTTGATTGATTTTTTTAAGGGCATTGCTACATCGTGGACATGTAGCCCCGTGTACGTGCGTGAGTGCAGAATTTGTCTGATAACCTATGTTACTGTGATGCCTGTACTAGTGCGTGTATTTGTAATTGAGGTAGGATTTGGGTAGGAAGTGACCGTGACCGTAAGTAAAGTATCATCCCGGCATTTTCCTGGAGTAGAAGTGGGAAACCACGGAAAACCACTTTCAGGAAGGCTGAGGTAGGAATCGAACCCGCCTCTTTATCAGTTTTGCCTTACGAGGCTGAATGCATCCCACTCCAGCCCTCAGACTAGAATTGAATTTTATGGCAGAGCCAGGAATCAAACCCGGGCCTCCGCGGTGACAAAGTAAGGTATTATCCCAACGAGGGAGTGCGGGAAAATACGGGGATAAATCACACTCAGGATAGCCGTTGTCAGCGTCGGGAATCGAACCTACGATCTCCAGACTTTCTGCAACTGCTCCCGCGGCCGTGATGCACGATTTAGAAAGCACAGCTATGCAGCGGGCTGTAGATTATCACTATTGTCCTGGAGGAAGGAACTTATGAGCCAACTTTCGCTCAAAACTTCTAACCATATTAAAAACCAACCCCTTACTGGGCGAGAAACGCTTAAGATCAATCGCATGCCGAATAGTTTGAAACAGTCAAGGTAGGCTACGCGTTAGCCGTCGCGACTAGACCAATTTTCAAGTTACATTGTAAGTGCTAATTCCAGTGCCCGCAAATTGTCTAAAAGTATGGTGACCTTGAAACATGAGTGACAACAACCCTGAACCATCACAGCAGCAAGAAATTATACCGTAAGTCGCTATGTTTGTAGCGATGGTAAGGTTACTTCGTCAGCTGATCCACCTGTTTCTCCTCTGAGGAGGCTTTGCTAGGAAGAGTGGAAAGTGAGCGGCCTTCTGCACGCATGTAAGGGTTCTTCACGCGAGCAAGTTTTCTGGCCGACCCTGCTCTGTAACGCTAATCACCTCAAGACCTAAGCGGTCCCTTTGATGTTCTGGTCAGCTAACGCGCCAGGAAATAGTTCCCACCTTTTCTGCTTGTTTTTGGCGTACAAGATTATCCAGCGCATGTTGCTAAGTTTCCATAAGCCGGCTAGATTTCCTTTGTAAAAATCCATGAATACATTTTTCATTAATTTGGAGCTTTACCAACTTTGCTTTTTATGTGATGAATTGTGTATGTGAATGTAGTTTATAGTGATATTTAGAATGATAGGCAGAGTAATTCAGTACGAATCTGATATTATATTACATTTTGTTGTGTATAAACCTAGGTTGAGTGGCAAAAGAGCACGCGAGTAATTCGATTTTATGGCAAATCAGGTTCTAAGGTATGGCAACTCTGTTACTATTACACCAAGTTCAATATGGCTTCTTCAAGTAGACAACTGCAGCTATAAAGCTTGCATCACCAATAAAATACTTTCGAAGGTGATAAAAGTGGAGAGAAGTTGGAGTAAAAGGAGCAATCAAATGATTTGAAATGTATAGGCCTATACAAGGTTGAGGGATGCCAATCTAGAGTTTCCATGCCGGAAACACAAGAAGAGACAGGGATATTTTCCTCAGGACTTCATCTGACGTTTGGTAGACTAATAGGGAGAGAGCGAGTTGTGGTACCCCTGTCAACCCGGGAACAAAGATGCGTTAGACCATAATACCCAGTGGTAATGGCGCGTTACAAGATAAGAGGCGTTAAGATTAATAGACGACGTGATAATAGGGAAGACGGATGTGAAAGGGAAAATCTTCCGGGGAAGGGAGGGTCACCGGACAATGAGGGTACTAAAAGGCTTATATATCTCCAGTCATATAATGAATCTAAATATATAGCAAAGCCATTATCCTCTCTTCATGGAGTATTAACTACCTATTTATGTTAAGGTTTATTCTTGGAGGTTACTTCCTTGCTAGCCTAGCTCAGCTCAGTTCCATAACCACAGTCTCATTCATTTGACAGTGAGATAACCAGTGCAAATCTGAATTATTGCTGGAAGAGAATAGCCTATAACTGAAGTTCAATTTCTAGCTAACTTTTACAACACTGCCTGGCATTACAGAATGGTTGTCCTTTAGTGAAGAAACATAACAAGAAAGGATATGATCCACAATGAATGATCGACCGTCGTATTTTTAGAACACGGAACAATGTTCGCGATAGTGCAAGTGTACCCGAGTACACTTGTGTGTTCGTACTACGCAATACAGAGCATTGGAACATCATAGTTATCAGCAGCGTGTACTTTGGTGAGTATGTAATTGTACTGTGTGAAATAGTGTGTTCAGCTGTAGTTATTAGGATCTGCGATTGGGCAGATGTCCCAAGACTTGAATAGCATTTACCTGGAACAAGTTTAGTAAAGACTCTAGAATAAACCACACTCAGGATGGTCGCTGATCTCCTAACATCAAGCTACCCCGTTCAGTCGTGGGATGTGTCTAATATCGCTCGGCTCCTCTGGTATGTGGGTGATAACAGGTCTAAATACTGTCCAGGCGCAACTAAGGTTTTCTAAACGAAATGTAGCCTACTTGCTCACGTCCGAACGGCAAGGATTCTACGCAAGATTCATCAGAACAACACACTGCAACATCTTCATAGGCGTTCTGGTTTTATTATGCTTCAGTTGTAACCATTTGTTACCAAAGGGATTTAGGTCCTAATCCAGTACGTAACCCACAGGAGTTAAAGATACGATTGCCGCTGAACTTTGCTGCGCCAGCGTTTGTTGATAATACGCAACTGGAGCCTTGCGAGACAAGCAGGGGGACACAGCGATGACATACGCATATACGCATATGTAAATGCATATTTTGTGGGTTGATTGGATTTATTGCATATTCTGAACATAACAGCGTATTTTAACATATGCATTTGAAACGAAGTATACTTTAAAACATATTGAACAAAATTGGTTTCGCCTGCGTGTTGGACATCGCTTGTAAGCAACTTTCAGAGCAACAGATAACGCGATAACAGTATTTTACGCTTCACATTTCAAGAAATAGATGGGGTGGGACATTCCTTTCACCATCTGGGTAGTATCCCCTGTAAGCAACTTTCTGAGGAACATAACGCAAGCATGCTGCCTCAAAATGCCTAAAGAGTGGACAAGCAGAAAGTATTTATTAAATCGGTGGGTGTCTGGTAATAGCGATTATTCAACTGATAGGGTTGGCGTTATCTATTATTACCAAATATGCTCGAAGGAAGTGCAATGTGAAAAGAAATTTCAACTTTAACAAAATGCAAAAACGTCTGCACATAATTAGGCAAATGAGGGAAAGAAGAGTGAATAAGATTGCCTTATTGTTAAGTGCATATTTTTCAATTATTAATGCATATTTTTTACATCTTAGTGCATAATTGCATGCATATTTTAATAGTTTTTAGTGCATACATGTCCGGTCTTCATTCATGAGTCAAGCAGTAACAGCACGGCTAAGCTCATGCCACCACGTAGAGGAGAACGATGACTGATGCTACTGGAACCGAGTTATATCCTACCCGCGCGACTGTACCTGACAGTGTGATACAAGTAAACAAAGAATAGTTCCCACCTCTGCCGCCGGCAATCGCATCTTGAAAGGCTAATATGTAATCCTCTATTTTATAATCACTGGTAGACCTATTACAGTAATTAATTTAATGTTGTAGTTATCTAAACATATAAAACTCTAGCTCCAATATAGTTCAAAATAAGATTCTAAAACTATCGCTGTATTACGGATGATAGCCTAATTCATAGCAAGTAACGAACCACCCACATTCACCACGCTGACCATGTTGGACTTCTGATATCTAGTAGCGATAACACAGGAGAGAAATAGCCTAATGCAGGACACTACTCCAAGAAAGGTGATATAAAACTCAAAGACGCAGAGCCAATCTTGAACGAAACATCCTGAAAATTACCCGGCAGACACGAACTTGCATTAGCGTTAATACACTGAACGAAACTAGTTTTTCGTTGGTACTTACTCGCAGGCGCCGAGCGGTCCATCGTGCATGGCGAACGCGCAGGTATACTAGACTACCACGGGGCAGTGCATTAGCTTTTATCAGGAGCTCTGTTATCAGACATGCAGGCCATTTCCTGCGGACAGGACTTAACCGCCCTCCGCTTATCATCTCCCAGAAGTCACCCAAACAGTGGCGCCATAGCTTCGCAATCGGTTATTTTTCCAGGCACACATCAGGGGTGTACCGAAATAGCATAAGCAGGGTTAGCCATCGAAGACACCTGACTCCAGATACGTGCCGAGTCAGAGATGATTTCCCATCTGGCGTCAAGGCACAACCTGTACCGCTCCTTCAGAGTCAGCAAATATGTTCCCCCTCAAATATCATCTGATTCGATACAATTTTCACTTTTATGAATGGTGGGTGATAAGGGGCTCATAACACAACGTGCAAATCTATCCGGTGGGATTATTATTATTATTATTACGATCATTATGCCCAAATAAGGAGCGCGATGGCACTAACCGTATAGGTTCCTCGGGAAATATGTGCCTGTTTATTAGGGTTCTACATTTTGTGAACGGTTTTTCCGTTGATATCAATTTCTTCTAAGTTAGGTCTTGTGTTATTTCTATCAGCCAATTGCTGTGGTTTTTTTTCGGAGATAGTAACATATTTTAATTTTTATTAGTCTATTGTCATCCATTCTGTATATGTGACCATAAAATATCAGTCTCCTTTTCCCGATTGAATCTGATATTTTTCTTCTTTAATTTATTTTTAAATCTGTCAATTTTTGAGCCCATTACATTAGGCAGGAAAACAAGTATTTACTGTATATGCCCTAACTTGAAAAAAAAAACACTACATAAGATATTTATGACAAAATAACACGCTTTTATGTACAAAAACGAAGGGTACTCAGAGTGGATATGGGTACATTAATAATAACGCAACAAGCATATCCATTCTAAGTACTCCCATTTTTGTACATATAAGCGTGTTAGTGTGTGTTAAATATCTTATGTGGTGTTTTTTCATGTTAGGGTATATAAATACGTATTTCCCGCCTAATGCAACTGGGCACAAAAATGCGTGTTGACCGATTGAAAAGCTTTCTTTATTAGAACTAGGCAACACTGAAAAATGTCTTCTAACGCTTCAATTATTTTTAAATGGCGCAATTTTAACAGCAATATTATTAACATTTCCATCAGGCAGAGTTAAACTAAAGTACATTTTGAAAAACAGCCATGTTAAAAAATAGGCTACCACATATAAGGAGAAATTACTTTAATACTTTCAGCCTTACATGCTGAAAATTTGCGAAAGAAAAGGGAATTTTTATATGAAGAAATATATTTTAACGAAATACTGTAGTCAAAGATATTCCTGTTAGCAGAGGAAACTGCGACAATTTAGGTTTTAGGACGAGGTATGCTCCGTCTTCACAACACACGTTTTGCTTTCTTACAATGTTCTTACAAAACTGATCCATACATTGCGATACCTCGTGAACAGCTGATGCAGCAAGAGTGAGCCGACAAGTGTGGCTTGACTGACTGATATCGAGGTTGGAATGCTCAATAGCCATTAAAGATATAAGTTTTCACCTCATTATCCGCCAGGAAGTGGCGTCTTCTACTACTACGTTTTTCACCTCGTTATTCATCTGGAAGCGGCGTCTTCTACTACTACGTTAATAAACCAAATTGGAAGAGTGTGACTTGGGCAGTTTCGTAAGGTAGATTTCTATTTTTTTTTTACATTTATACATTTCACCAGTATTATTCGTAACTTCATTTCTAGTAACAACTTCTTTCTAGTGGAGGGGTAGATGACCTCGTAGTTCCGCCCCTAACTTCTTTATAGTGTGTTAAATTGTATAGGGTAAGGCATTCAGATGCATAGGCTATAGTGGTACTGGTTTGATGACAGTGTTGTAGTGACGAATATTTGTGTTCATAGGAAAGCACTTTTTGTTATATATGTTGCGGGCGGTTTGGAAAGCGACTTCCATTTTCTTAATTCCTGCTTCTATGGCTTCCTGGACAAGGCCATTTTGCTGGATCCATTCCCCAAGATATTTAAATTTATTAACACGGTTTATCGTTCCATATTTGGTGTTTAGTTTTTAGCGGCTTCGGTGGCGTAGTTGGTAGCAAGCTGAGCTTTCATGCCCAAGATCACGGGTTCAAACCCCGAAGTCGTAGGATTTTTTAAGAGCGTTAAAATCCCTCAGTATGCCTTCCTTCGGAGGGGAAGTAAAGCCGGCGGTCCCAGGTCATAGATTTATGGCATGTTAAAGAACCTTCCACTAATTGCACCTGCGTGAGGTAAATCATAGGTTAGGTTAAACATTTGACAAACGCTCTTAGATTCCGACGTTCGTCGCTAGGAGCCCGACTGCGATGGCATCTGGTAACCAGTTCTGAACAAGTAGTCGTTGACGGTGGCGTTTGGCGGCAAAAGTAGGAACTACTCGAAAGAAAAAAAAACAATGTCTGCAGTCCTTACATGAATTGAAAACAGATAACACATACTAATACAGTCATCACAATTAACACCGGTTATCAGACAGATTCTACACACACCCAAAGTACACGGGGCTACATGACCGCGTTGTCGCAGCTCCTAAACTGAGGAACCAACCAACCAACCAACCAACCTACCTAAAATTTAATTTGTATGTGAACTTTTCATTTTATTTTAAATCAGAATTTTGTAAGGATATCCATTTCACTTTATAATGTTAAACTATTAAACTATCAACGCTGATGAAGATATCATTGCCTTATCGAAACATGTACGTTTAAAATATTTTATTAAACATCATTTTATAGTATTGACAAGACGGATTATACAATACATATTGCCATTAGTTAATACGGATAAAACTGTTATCAATTTAACATGGATAGCTTAAATTATAGACTACGCATTGTATTACGCCTATTGTCTAATAGAGAGAAAACTAATAATCTAGACAGATATCAAGGGGAAAATAGAGATGGTTGGTTGGTTCCACAGTTTAGGGGCTGCGACAACGCGGTCATGTAGCCCCATGTACTTTGGGGGGGGGGGGGGGGTTAAAGTTTGTCTAATAACCAGTGTTAATTGTGATGGCTGTATTAGTGTGTGTTATCTGTGATTCAGGTAGAAGGACTGCAGACGATCAATTTTTCAAGTAGTTCCTACTTTTGCTACCAAATGCTATCGTCCATGACACCTAGCAGCGGACTTGGCTACTAGATGTCATCGCCGCCAGCACCCGGCGACGAACGTTGGAACTAATAGAGCGTTATCAAACTAACTAACACATTTTAGCATCCACAAGTGTAGATAGTGGAAGGTTCTTTTTCATGCCACAAATCTATGACATGGGACCGCCGGCTTTACTTCCCCTCCGAAGGAAGGCATACTGAAGGATTTTAACGCTCTTTAAAAATCCGTCGACTTAAGCCGGGTTTGAACCCGCGATCATGGGCATAGAGGCTCAGCATGCTACCAACTACGCAACCGAAGCCGCCGGAAAATAGAGAGAGAGAAAAAATATGCGGATTTAAGAGTAGGACGCACTGTTGTGGGAAAGTGTGAGGAAAGTAGTCTTAACAATGAGCGAGGGAAAAAAATACATTTACCGCTGGAAAGATAAGGGTCCGTAGCATAATATGACATAAAAATGAAATGTTTAAATGTAGAAAATTTTCCAACATCTTGAAGCCCCTTCAATGAATGTCGAGGATGCTATGGAATCACCGAGGGTTCAATCTGAACTCAACACGTACATTCGTGGACAGAGCCCAGACGAGTGAAACTGTTATTATCTTACTTAAAACACGCCACAGTTTTCATTTCATCACGTCTGGTCAGACGGACGACCACAGCACTACTTGGGTCACAAAAACGTCGGAGGACGTGAGAAGCTATCCTGCTGGTTAATGGAGGCTGGTTAAATCAAGTCGTAAATTGGCGGGGGGTGGGTGGAAACACTTTCTCCAGCCGTCTGACTTCTGACCTGCGATGTCTTCACCTCGATGAGTCGGAACCAGAATTAAAGTCTTCAACTACACAATAGCTGGAGAACAAGAGGGAACATGGCGGCCCTCATGCAAATCCTCTAAATATTGACCAAAATTATCCTGTAGGTTTGAAAAGTACCGTAATATACAGGTCTATGTACATCCCTCCCTATATTATTCTGCTAAGGTCCCATTCCAGTTTTGTACCGAAAATAAGGTCCCATTAACACCAACCTACACATATGGGGTACCTACAGGTTCAGCATAACCCAATGCGTAAGCGTAACGCACTTGCTCTTTAAATGCCTCACAATTAAATAAATACCTTAAAACAAGTATATTTACAATGAAATAATGCAACAAGGTAACCATGGCAATAGAATCTCACAGGTCCATCTATTTCTGTAAGACGCAATGCAATTCTAATTATTACATTACTGTGAAATTTTCCAAATGGTTATAAGGTTATCACTGAACCAAATTAAGCTGTAAAATTCATCAATACATACAGTGTGAATGCGGTACGAAAGGTCTTTTTCACCCGACTATGAAGGGTCTCCGAAAACCAAATTTAAAGGCCCTTAAATTAACAGTGTCTGTGATATTCCCAGAAAACTAACTTCGCTCTGATATACCTATGAAGGAATGACAAACCCCTAACCACTGCACCAGTAGCTGAATTGATAAAGTCTGATTATTCATACCAAGGATGAATCAGTCATAGCATTCATGATTGAGATTTTGCTAAGTGTACTCTTTACAACTAGAATATTTGCGGGCGAAGCCGCGACGGGTAATGCTAGTATATTACAGTATATCAAATTACATACACAGGGACACCAACAAAACAACCAATAATTAACATAATTGTGTTGGAAGCCATTTTTCAGTGTTGACTTAGTAAAAAAAATGAAATGATTTTCAGACGGTCAATACGATTGTACCCAATTGTAACGGGCGTTATTTATTCCCTAAACCTGAAAAAAAAAAACATTACATTTATTAACCTCTTGTAATATTTTTAAGTTCTATTGTAGAGATTAACACCCATTGCAGATTGGTACAATCGCGTTGCCCGACTAAAAAGCATTTTAATTTTTTTGTCATTTTAGTCATTTTCATTCATGATTGATTGATTTAAACAGTCCGAGCAATTCCACAGGGTCTTGAAAGAGTTTCGTATCTCATCGAAGGACGTTTTCAGATGTGGAAATCACACACTGGATATAGCAAAGTCTTACAAATACCTAGGGGTAACTCTACAGGTCACAGGATTTACCTTTACAAGGCACGTCGAGGATAGAACAATCACCGCAACTAAGACCACAATGCAAATAAAAAGACATAGAAGCTTATCACTGGCGACAGCAATTTCACTGTTCAAACTGAAAATCGCCCCAGTAGCATCATACGCCATCGAAGTAATATGGCCACACCTAAACTACAAGAGTGTCAAAGCCCTGGATAGAGACAAAGCCAGATTCTTAAAGAAGAGGCTTGGTGTATCGAAGTACGCTCGAACCCGACTAGTACAGGGTCTTTCATATAAAATAAGAGCGCCAAGCGGCGGCTTTGTTAACCGCAGCTGCGGTCACCTTGGCAGAGCTTGTGGCGCGCCACGGCCCCCTGCTGTAGTATTGAAAGCGCGCGCATAGTATATACGAGGGTTGTTTTTTTTTTTTTTTTTTTCGATGGACTGTATAAAAATAACAGCCTGACATTACCAAACTTGGCCTTGCAATAAGCGTGTAGGTGCTCAGTCGCCAGTCTAAACCTCAAGTGCTAACAGGGTGAGACAGTTATCATTGCAACATCGTATTTTGTATGTAAAACTGATTTTAAGTACGAGTCGGCTCGGCGGGTACGTGATGCATTTGTTCAGCAATTTCCAGAAGAAGTGCCACCTTCACTACCACAGATTCACGTAGTTGCAAATAAGTTTGACCCTACTGACTCGGTGCTCAATAAAAAGCATGCCCGCACACGAACGGTTTTAACAGAGGATGAGATAGATGTCATTGGCGAGAATCTTGAAAGGCCTCCGAATAAATCACTCACAAAATTAGCACAAGTAGGGGTTTCGGTTTCATCAACAATAACTAACTAAAGTAAGATTTCAGCATTGCACACACGCTAGCAAGGCCGCTGCAACATATAGGATTGTACACACGCTTAAAGCAGGGGGCCTTGGCGCACCACAAGATCGGCCAAGGTGCCCGCAGCTGCGGTTAACAAAGCCGCCGCTTGGCGCTCTTATTTTATATGAAAGACCCTGTATATCAACTGGCGGGAACAACGATATTTATAGAAGACATGATGTTAAAATACAGCTTGACCTCAACCGAAGCATGCGACAAGTTCTTGGAAGAACGAGTACCGAAAGCAGCAGAAATCGACCAGGCATTCTACCGAACCCCAGCCATGCAAGAGGAAGAATGGAAAACAGCTGGTTACGAACTCCGCCACCTTTACACAAGAGGGGCAATACATGGATTTCACCATCGAATCTGCAGCAGGAAAGGTTTCCACAACGCCGACAATGAATGCGTCTGCGAACTCGGCCACCAAGCCTGCCCACAGTATCATCTGTTCGAATGTGCCCAACGAACTCTGCCAATCTCACATTACGGAAAGGACTGATGTAAATGACGTAAATAACTATGTATACATTGTGTTTAGTTCAATAAATATAAATGCGTACATGGGGGGATATCAGTTCATCTATGAAATAGTTAAGTTTATCGCTGCTTCATTACGGAAATATTAATGGCAAAGTTTTACGAAACAGCACGGATCAGCCCGGGTTTGGGTTGTGTTTAGAATTTAGACTCATTGGTGTTTATCTGTTCGTAAGGAGGAAGTGGACCCTGGCTGAGCGGGCCTAGTGAATACGAGTACAAGGTAGAAGCTGAAGATTTGCTCACCTGTAGACAAGGTCAGTTCTTCAGCGCCAAAATTATCCTGTAGGTTTAAAATGGCCTGTTTGCCATCTCTTGATGAATGCAGTACATTTGCATTTGTCTGTTGGCACAGGCTAGAGTAAAATGTGGCTTTTCACCGATGTCTCAGTCTCACTCATGGCTGTGATTATATGGAAGCTATTGAGGTATGGGTGGTGCTTAGTAATGACATTCAGGGCACAGTCAGTGCCTGTGGATGCTGTGAAAGGTTCTACTCAAAGGGTTAGTACTGCTGAACTGACTCAGTGAGGAAAGCAATGGCAAACTACCTCACTCTTCTTGCCTAGTAGCCTACGCCTCAATATAGCGCTGCCTCGGGTTTTGGTGGGTAGCTACACATATAACCTAACGGCGGTACTTTTTGAGGATCCAACCAGCCTTCAAGCTGACTACGTAACAGGTGTGAAAAGTACCGTAACATAAACAACTATACAGAGTGATACCAACAAAACAAAGTATCATAGCAAATAGGAATGTCTGTTTCGCGGGCTTATAGGCCGTGTTCTAAGGACATTTTGTTGTCCTGACGTTTCGCTGAAAACTGCGTTCAGCATGTTCACAGGTTACATTAAGCGAGGTAAAACAAGTAAACAGAAGATATATACCTCGCTTAATGTAACCTGTGAACATACTGAACGCAGTTTTCAGCGAAACGTCAGGGCAACAAAATGCCCTTAGAACACTGCCTATAAGCCCGCGAAACAGACATTCCTATTTCAACGCCGGTCGTAAAAGTCTGAATTTTTACTTATCATAGCAAAATTTTTAAAACAATATTTAAACCAAATGTTTATTTATTTATGTATTTATTAAGACGGGCATTCATAATCTTAAACTACAGCCTCTCAGGTATTTTACTTTTCGCAACCAAGGACTGAAGTATAAACTTTCTCGCGCCAGTCACGATTTAAAACAACTCCTTATCGCAGGTTATTAATCTTCAGTGGCTCTTGTTTAGTCACACTTGTGGTACATCAAACTACATGCTCCGTACGACACAGAATCTAATTAACTTGAGAACATTAGGATACCAAAACAGTCATTAAATACACGTGTATTTTCATTTTCGTGCCGTGAAGGCTGGCTCACTCTTGGGTGACCATGAGCACTTAAACCAAATTGAATACAAGCCTCCTCTTTCTCGAACACGCACACAGCAGTGTAGATGTGTGCGTTGTCACACAACGCGACTGCAAGGGGGAGCTGGAGGTCCGAACATCTCAGTGCTGGGAGCTACAATGCTGATTTGTGGTTTCTACTCGGAGTTTTTCCACACTCTCTCCAGGCAAAATGCTAGGAAAGGTACCTAATTCAAGTTCCGAGCAATCAACCCCAAGCGCAGAACCTAATGCATTAATTATACACACACACACACACACACACACACACACCCCATTACAGTAACCACAGGAACTCAGGTTAAGAGACATATTCAACACACACTGAAGTAAACTGGGATGATGACCAAGATGTTGTAAGCCTTTGAAATAAATTAACAATATATTATCTCTCTCTGTGCTAAATTATATATAGGTTAAACATTTGAATACCGTTCTTAGGTTTCTACGTTAGTCGTCAAGAGCCGACTGCGGTGGCATCTGGTAACTAAGTTCTGAACTAGTTGGTCGTTGACGGTGGCGTTTGGCGGCAAAAGTAGGAACTACTTGGACAAATATATTGTCTGCAGTCCTTACTTGAATTAAAACAGATACACACACTAATACAGTCATCACAATTAACACCGGTTATCAGACAGATTCTACACACGCCCAAGTACACCGGGCTATATGACCGCGTTGTCGCAGCCCCTAAACTAAGGAACCAACCAATCTCTCTCTGATGTCACTCCTGAGTTCATGTTGGACGGTTTTCATACATGTGACATTTATTTTTTTCAATATGGGTTTGTCGGCGCCCATAAGTAATCGATCGTAAACAAATGACCATTCAAAACCGACAGCGGTGGCTATGCTCGCTAAAGCGCAGCGTTAGGTCATGGAGCCAAGCTCTCTGCTGATTCAGTAGACGCGTGGGTTCGGGCTCCACCGCCGGCCGTCCTTGAAATGGTTTTCCGTGGTTTCCCCATTTACAACACCAGGCAAATGCTGGAGCGGTATCTTCTGACAGGCCACGGCCGCTTTCTTCTACATCCTTACCTAGTTTCGTTCATATTCATCCATTCCATCTCTCATCTCGGCGCGCAATCTCCCACGGGCGTCAACTAGAAATACCTGCACTCGGCCTCTCAGGAGGCCACACGACAAAAAAAACATTCAAAAGAAATAGAATTACCCGCAGCAGTGACCAATTACACTCTGATTTCACAGATATCGACAATTTTGTTTTAAAAAAAAAGTGCGCTTAAATAAACAAGACGAAATGTGTCGCGTCGAGCCCGCATAACAGTAAAGCTGGGCAGGTGAACACATGCAAGATTTCTCGCACAGGCCCTCTATTATTATTATTATTATCTTTAATTCCTCATAAATATGGTACAACTCTTGTCTACAAGATACGGATTTCACAATCAAGTATCATGTAAACCTTACTGAGATAAAAAATAACCTAACAATATGACACGTATCCAGCAGCACTGCCTTCTGTATTCTGGCTATCAGATGTTTCATTTGGAGTTCTTCCAAAGCCATACCCAAAGTCTTTGGAGCAACTCCCGTGGAAGAAGATCACTACTAGCAATATGCTCTCGCATTTTAGTCCCCATAGCTACCGTGCCCGATATCATTCGAGTACAACTCACGATGGCAGATAGACGTGTACTGGCAACGTAGTCGCCAATGAAAGTGCGTGCTGTTATCCGGTATGAATGGGCAAGTGAGACTAGTGTGTCAGCAGTCCATGAACGCCTACAGACCGAGTATTGTGAAGCGGTCATGTCTCGTCAAATGGTATGTCGCTGGTGTTGCATGTTCAGTGAAGAGTGTGGAGGATGAATATCGTAGTGGACGTCCCTCCACATCCACGAATAAAAACAACATTGCTCGAGTACACGACATGGTGTTAGCGAACAGGCGCATAACGGTGGTGTCCACACTGCGCATTGGTCGTGCCCGGGCCCATCACATGCTCCATGATGTATTGGATCACCGAAAAGTGTCCCCAAGATGGGTACCAAGAAACAAACCCCAGAGCAGGCTCTGCGACAAATCATTCCATCGCAAGGCATCGAGCTTTACCAGAGTGGTTCCTTCAAACATATTGCACGCTACGACAAGTGTATCAATGTTGGTGGCGACTATGTCGGAAAATAGTGCAAGGTGTCTAGTTCATGAAGCCATGGTGTGTCAGTTTGGCAGTGACGAAACTTATTTTCGGAACTTCCCTCGTAACACCATTATCAGAATCTACGATCCAACACCCCATAAAAGGGATTAATATGAATATCTTCAGACACCAAAAATCATGTTGGGATTAATATCTCCAAGCACCAATATCGTGTCGGGATTAATATCTTCAGATACCCAAAATCATGTAGGGATTAATATCTTCAGATACCCAAAATCATGTAGGGATTAATATCTTCAGACACCAAAAATCGTGTAGGAATTAATATCTTCAGACACCAAAAATCGTGTAGGAATTAATATCTTCAGACACCAAAAATCGTGTAGGGATTAATATCTTCAGACATCCAAAAAGCATGTAGGGATTAATATCTTCAGACACCCAAAATCGTGACGGGATTAATATCTTCAGACACCGAAGATCGTCTATGGATTAATATCGTCAGACACCAAAAGATCGTGTAAGGATTGAAATCTTCAGACACTAAAAATCGTGTGGGAATTAATATCTTCACACAAAAAATCGTGTAGGAATTAATATCTTCAGACACCAAAAATCGTGTTCCCCAATGTAATAGTTCTCAAGATGTGCATGTAAATCACCTCGAAACTCAGGTGCCGCAGTTTAGACACTATGCATCATCTTGAAACAAGAAGATTCTGTGTGTTGTGCTCACCCATCACGTTGTTGAAATTATTCATTTAGGGAAAATTGAGAGCTCGTTCTCATACTTTTTTGTAATCATAAATATTTCAAGAAGCTTTACCAAAAAAAAAAACTGTAAATACTCTGCTCATTCCATCGGACTGCACCCAATGTCTGAATACTAACAGAAAACAACAACAATTTACTTATCTTAGTAAATTATTGAAATGACCCGGTCCATCTATTTGATGCTAAATGAATGCCTACCACTGTAAGTCTTCTCTTCATAAACGGACGTCTTTATTCTACTATCTTTATCCATACGGTACTGGATTGCGCTAATACTCGCCTTATTCGTCATGCTTACAACTCTCGCCTTATTCTTGCTCCTTACGAGAATCTCTTGTGTCCGTCTAATTGGCTATCTTTTACTGTCAGCCACTGGACAGAGCGCTATTGTGCAGATCGGAGGCGACATGCTGTAAATAGCACGTGAGGCATGACAATGGTTCTCTTGTGGAGAATATTCTGTGACAGCCAGATGGACATCATCAAAAGCCGCACAAGTGGCTTCCAAATGAGACAGTGTTTTTATCCATCAAGAGACTCCAGGATTTGCCCACGAGGTGATCTTTAGCTACCTCTTCCTTAGCGTTTCTTCCGTATTTGTGGCGGGGTTTACTTTCTTGGATTTCTGTCGCGTGTTGGCAGGATCATACGTCTGTCCGTGAGTGCAGACGTACGATCTTCACGTCGATATGAAAGGTGTCGAGCCATCGATACTTTGGTCTTCGTGATGGGCTCTTACCCACAATTTTTTAGTCAAACTTCTCCCCGACAGAGGAGTTGTTTGCTGTGATCTCGCGTAATGAAGTCTACTGACACTGGTCTCTTACCGTGAAATCCAAACCGCATGCACCGAGATTCGATCCTACAACCTCAGGTAAATTGCACTTCATAGCAAGCCGAAACACTTTTCTTTAATAAAGTCCTTTCAACAGTAAGTTTGAACAATAACCATATTGGTTGATAATGAATATTCCGTATTCACTTACAATCCGAGTAAATAGATTATCATCCGTCGGTGAATATTGTTTAATGTTCCAAAAATTTTAAAATATATATTTTGCTCATGTTTCGAACAAGATTGGCTCTTCATCAGTACAATTGTATTATTAGTCTACTAAAACAAAAATAAACCTTATAACTAATGAGATTACAAATCCTAGACAATTTAGAAACAGGAATGAAAAAACTACCATAAAACTATATTATTAAAAAGGGGGGGGGGAGAGGGGGAGCTGAACTAATACTGTTAATAGATTAAACAAAAAATCATTTAAAGAAATATATCAGTAATATTAAGTAATAATAGAAAACTTTCGAACAATTATTGAAATATGCAATAAGAAAATAAGAAAAAAAAAAAAGAGTATGTTGAAAATTATTTCTGACTAGTAACCTTCAACTAAACCTTATAGGCAAAACAAATAAAATTGAATTTTAAGGAAATAAAAGTTAGAAAGAAATACGATAACATTAAAATTCGAAAAATTAAACGAAAACTTACTTATATATAACCAAGCACAATATAAAGAATGTTTCAGACAAAGAAAAATGAATTTGTAAGTAAAAACAAATAATGTGATGACTTACTATGGCGGCTTCGGTGACGTAATTGGTAGCATGCTGAGGCGTCTATGCTCAAGATCGCGTTGTCAAACCCGCCCGAAGTCGTCGGATTTATAAGAGCATTAAAATCCCTCAGTATGCCTTCCTTCCGAGGGGAAGTAAAGCCGGCGGTTCCATGTCATGGATTTATGGCATGTAAAAGAACTTTCCACTAACTTAAATTGTGTGAAGGTAAAATAAGTCAGTTACGTTCGATTAACGCTCTAAGTTCCAACGTCCGCCGTCAGGTGCTGGTGCGGTGGCATCTAGTAGCCAAGTTCATAGCTAGGTGTCGTTGACGGTAGCAAACGTATGAACTACTTGAAAATGATCGTCTGCAGTCCGTACCTGAATTACATATAACACACACTAATACAACCATCACAATTAACACCGATTATCAGACAGATTCTACATACACACCAAGTACACGAGGCTACATGACCGCGTTGTCGCAGCCCCTAAACTGAGGAACCAACCAACAAATATTATGGGAGATAATAGATAAATAGCATAATGATATTAATAATGTTATTGGTTTTACGTCCCCTTTAAAAACTGCGGCGCTTAGAGACGCCGGGATGCCAGAATTTTGTTTGTTTCTTGAAAAGTCAACGGAGATATATTTATTTGTTTACAACAAACAAGGCTATAGCAGAATTATGATAAAATCCAAATATCATAACCATAGGCCAGTTATAAACATAGGTTTAATAGCCTAAGTGCAATGGATCCGATGATGACCAAAATGTCCTCAGGATTGCTCCCACATGCTACGTCGAACTCGCGTAACAGTAAAGGCGGGCTTTTCCTTCTTCCAGCACTGTGCATGTCGACGTTCTGACCAACCATATACAAGGATGAAATGTTCAATGCGTGGAAATGACCAATAATGTATTCATTTACACAACTGAAATTTGGAAC
The DNA here is from genome assembly GCA_946902985.2 of Meconema thalassinum. NCBI lineage: Eukaryota > Metazoa > Arthropoda > Insecta > Orthoptera > Tettigoniidae > Meconema > Meconema thalassinum. The sequence continues at coordinate 382,572,165 of OX336392.1, read as the reverse complement.
TTTCAGTCTGAAAAGAAAAAATATGTTGAAAGGCCTGAAGAAAACGAAGCTTACAATATGAGCCGAAGAGTACAGTTGACGATTGCGACAATCAGGCCAATGCTGATAAATGAATGGGCCTTGAAGTCCTGTTGGACGAAACAACGGAACTCGGAACGGGATAGAATAAGCCGGAAGGTACGTGCGAACATTATCTCATTCTGCGACAAGACAATAAGAATGGCGAGTCCGAGCAACTCGAAACAACAGCAGTAGACACAATGAACTTCATGGCTGATGCCCAATATTTCAAGACAAAATGAACGAGTATTTCCTGCTCTAAGATACTTTGCAATTTTAGTATGAGACTCCAGTCGAGATTCAAGCCCGAATCTCCTGTATTTCTGACAGGTGTATTATCCACTTACAAATATTACTCGGTTGATCAGTGGTAGAGACCAAAGGTGAAGGTTCGATTCCCGGCCGAGGAAGAGTTACGAAGTAAAGAAATGCCTGGCCCACAACTACGTACGGGGCTGACAATGCATCCAACAATGGGGAAGAGAATGGGTATCAGAGGAAGTTTTAATGTGAAAAACCCGAAGACGCCCTGAATATAAACGCCCCCCAACCTTTGAATTACGAAGTCAAAATATTAAAAAAAAAAAAAAAAAAAAAAAAAAAAAAAAAAAAAAAACAACACACACACACACACACACACACACACACACACACACACACACACACACACACACACACACACACACACACACACACACACACACACACACACACACACACACACACACACACACACACACACACACACACACACACACACACACACACACACACACACACACACACACACACACACACACACACACACACACACACACACACACACACACACACACACACACACACACACACACACACACACACACACACACACACACACACACACACACACATATATATATATATATGTAAGAGAGTATGTCTCAAAGCAGCGGGCAGCGCCACGATATGCGGAAGTGGAACGTAGCATCCTGTATATATGCATGTAAAGCCTGTTACTCGTTTGAGATACGATCGCGGACGGCCAACTTAGGAACTAATAAAAGGGTTGTCCACATTCGAGCTCAGCTTGTATTAGTGCAGCGACCCCTGTACCCCCGTTCACCTCTACACGAAGATCAACAAACGCGACGCGAGCGCAACTTAAGTTGTCTGACATTCCTCGTTAACTAGCGGCGACTCAAACGTAAGGCAGTAGCACGCGCGGACATTAACCATTGTTCGCTACTGACGTTTAGCTGATGGTTACCTACTTATTTACTTCCTCTTCATGAATTAGGCTGTTAGCCTGTTCCGACTTCAATCTTCATGCCATCTCTTTCTAGAACGACCAACGTTTCTTCTTCCAGTAGGATGATATTCAAAAGCAAATCTTCGGTACTCTGTTGTTATCCATCCTGAGAAGGTGTTTTTTTTTCTTCAATTTACCCTATTTTGGTATATTCTGTCATTCAGTGAGAATATATTTAGTTGTCTTATTACTTTATCTCGTACGGAGTATCCTTTCACTGATCTGAGGAATCTCATTTCAGATGACTGTATCTTATTTCTATGGCTGGTTTTATTCACCCATGTCTCACTTCCGTACATCAATGTTGTACAGCCATAGTCATAGAATTTTAAGTCGAGTATCCTCTCGTACTTTTCCCTTCATCACTTCAGAGTTCGGCGAATTGTCCCACACATATATTGAAATCGATGAAGCTCATCATCATCATTATTAAAAGATAAATCACAACCAAGATAAATAAAACTTGAAACTTGTTCCACTGGTTGATCATCAATTACTATCTTCGCTCTAACAGGATACTTCCCTTGCCATGCCATTACTTTCGTTTTTGATATCTAAAGATTATAACTTTTAGAAATTATATTTAATTTATAGATTGCTTTCTGGAGCTCACCTTCATCGTCCTGCAAGATGAACTGCTCATCGGCAAACATCATAGTATTTATGTAACTGTCATAACTCAGTTTTATTCCAGGGTGGACACTTTCCTTCCAGATCTTGACTACTTCATCTATATATTAAGAAGGGTTGGGGAGAGGCTGCATCCTTGTCTTACTCCTTGATTAATTAATTAATATTTCTTCGGTTAGTTTATGGTAGCTGATGGTTCTTGACCAATAGCATGCTTCCTCTATCTGTCCACGTGGAGTCCCGAGTCCTGTCCTGGCTTCTGGTTCACTTGTCAGTGTTCGCAGTGTTGCACAGCTGCACGTAGTTCTGCCCAGTCTCGGTGCTTGCTCTTAGTGGCTACGGTGGAGAGTTGACAACGCTACGCCTCGAACTGGGAAAGCCCTGGCTCCCCGCAGACATCGAATGTAAACATAGCCGCCCGGGAAGGTTTCAAAAGTGAGTCGGTCGTTAATGAGGAAAGGTTAGTGGCCTTGAAACAAACTAACAAAAAACCAAGTAATGGTTTTAAGTTGCAACGACATAAGTCTAACGCTTTCCTGTCATAAAAGCGTGTTAGTTTGTAATAATTAGTTTCTTTTCAGATTAGTATGTAAATACTTGTATACCGCCTAATGTAACTGGGCACAATTTGTGTTGACCGACTGGAAAGCTTTCTTTAATAGAATTAGGCAACTCTGAAAAATGGCTTCTATCACTTCAATTCCGGACACCTCTTGGGACAATAAGAATGGAGAGCCCGAGCAACTCGAAACAACAACAGTAGACACAATGAACTTCATGGCTGATGCCCAATATTTCAGGACAAAATGAATGAGTATTTCCTGCTTAAAGATACTTTGAAATATTAGTATGAGACTCCAGTCGAGATTCGAACCCGAATCTCCTGCATTACTGACAGGTTTAATATCCACTTACAAATATTACTCGGTTGATCAGGGGTTGAGACCAAAGGTACGGGTTCGATTCCTGACCAACTGGAAAGCTTCTTTAATAGAATTAGGTAACTCTGAAAAATGGCTTCTATCACTTCAATTCCAGACACCTCTTTTGATTCAAGTATATGATAATGAAAGTTAAATACGCACAAAAAGAATTCTTGAGCATAACTAGATTATTAGCAATCATCTTCCAGGAACGTTAAGGAGCAAGAAATAAACCACTCTCCCATAAATGCCTTTTTCGTTCTATCTGTAAATATATTTTCATGAAGAAAGAAACATATATAAATCGTAAATGCCTACCAGCACACATTTAATGACACAAAATTCAATTAAGAACAAGCGTACATGTTTCGCATCCAAGTTGGATGCTCCTTCGGCGCATTGATATAAAAAAGAATCTTAAATAATGTTAACTTAAATGTTGAAATATTGAATGAAGTTATCTCTAATTAATTCTTATTAGATCTATTTAGAAAATAATAATATTAAACAAAAACACTCGAAGGAATCTGTACCAAAAATGTAGTGATGTTAAACTTTGAAAACAATTATAAAAGGAATCCGCTATCTTAATAAAATATTTAAAAACATGCAAGAAAATTATGTAGAAAAGAAATAGTTTTAATACTAGACAAAATCTGTGATTCTCGTCAAAACACATGTCGAAAAACGCTAATATGGAAGATTTTTAGGTATCGGATGAGGTGCTAACCAGGTCACGATACGGCAACAGATCGAACAACTTGAGAGTAGCGGATGTCTCTAAGTCTTTATTGTTTAAAACTCGGCAATTTATCTAGGTTTGTGCCGTGTCTTTAGTGGGGTTTCGCCTAGGACACCAAGCTGGCGAGGACACCAAGAGTCCGCTGATAAGCCAGCTTGGTACCTAGGCGAAACCCCACACAAGACACGGCACAAACCTAGAAAAATTGCTGAGTTTTAATTCACTGGCCGTGAAAGCCAATATACCATCTCTTTATTATTTGTTAGGTTAGTATGTTCCAAAGAGGTTCGCATAGAAGGGAATACAATATTGATTGAAGTATGTTTCTATGTTAATTTTCTTGTGAAAGGATAGTTATGAGAATATATTTTAGTGTAAAAGCATACTCCTAATTATGGTATTTATTTGACTTTGCTATTATGTGAATCCAGAAAAAGGTCCATCATGGTTAATATATTTGCTTATTATGAAGAGAAAATGGAATCAACCACTTCCAGTGGTTCTTTTTTTGTATGGAACTGACATCAAGTAACTGATGATCGACAATTATTTCTAATCTGCTGTACGGTGTTTAATGTTAGTTAACTTGTCGCAGCGGCAGTTTCGTTTCCCAAGGCCCAACACACAGAGCGCTCAGATAGCTCAGGACATAAAAGGAGAAACAAGCTGCTGGGTACACACATTGCACATTCATCTGCATTCAAGGAAACAAGAACCAGCCAACATCGGCAGCATATAGTGCGTTGAAGAAACTGTTGCACAGGATAAACCAATTACATCTTCTGTGTTGTAGAAAATTTCTATACGTACCGTATAGTCTCTAAATAAATCAAAGTGAGCCAACAATACTGATAGTCATACCTTCATATCATGGTTGTAGCCTATCAGAACAGAAACTATATGTATGTATGTATGTATGTATGTATGTATCAAGTTTAAGACAATGTTATCAGCGGGAGAGCACAAGAAAAAGTTCTGAATAATATTCATTTCATTAGAGATTGTTTTGCCATTTTGCGTTCAGTCTTGTCTGAACCATTCTGTTAGCGAACGAGTCGCTTCCATGATCCCGTATTAACAGTTAGCACTGTGACCTCCTCTTTTTCAACACCTCTCACTTTTAAATCATTAACACTGAATCTAACCATCGCCTCCTATGCTTCTTTTACCCTCTATAGCTGAGTTCATCAACCTTCCTCCCCCATTTTTTCCACATGACCCCACCATCTGAGTCGGCTCATACGAACAGCCTCATCTAACGTGTTCATTTCTGACAGCATTTATGTCTTCAGAACGAATACCCTCCTGCCATTGCTCCCAAGTCCCAGCAATCATTCGTGCTACCCTCAATCCACCCCGCTCTCACTCCCATAGAGCAGGTCAGTCTAAACACTGAACAATGTAGAGCGAGTTTCGTCGCTATACTAATTTCTCTACAGCCAAAGTAGATCGCAACTGGGAACTCACTGCACTGGCTTTTCTGCGTCTTGAATATTTCACTATACCTTCATCCTGAGAGAATCCACAGCGCAAGAACTAGAAATGGTCCACCCAACCTAATCCAACTTACAATTTACGCCACAGTTTTTGGCTGGTATTGACCGGCCAAAAACTATGGCGTAAACTGTAGCTCAGGGGCAGATGACCGTAGTTCCGCCCGTTAAAACAACAATAACTAACTACAGTAAACTGTAGCTCCTCCTACCTGGTATCCTATTTTCTTGTGTTTCGTCCCTACCGACATCACCGAATATGCAAACAAAAATTCTTTCAACTTTTACATTTTGTTTAAGTGTGAGAATTCCTTTGTTATAGAATTATTGTCTCAATGAATTATTCGGTGGTTCAGCTGTGCAGAACTTTGCTCTTGTTGCTTGCCACCTTAATCGTTGGATGACCCTGTTCTCTAACTTCACTAAGTTTCTTCTCTTTAAGTTTTTAGAATTATAAATGTATCTGTAATAATTTAGACCGAATGTAAAAATGACTGTCGGCCCCACAGTGCAGAAGTAGCACGCTTTCCTCTCACCTAGGAAGTCTCGGGTTAGACTTCCAGCTCTCAGCCTCCTGAGGACAATTTGGTACCTGATTGATATTAAGAAAAACACACCCTACTGTCGACCAAAGTATCATGTGTACTCGAGTTTGAAGGTTGTTTTTTAAGTAACCAATAGACCTACATAAAATCCAATACCATCAACATTTTCGTCGTTCTATTTTACGTTAGTTCATGTAGGTTTGGATTTTTAAATTTATATTTTCATATTTTGTGTCGCAGTTGGAACACAAAAAGTGCACGTTTTTAAGCGTGTTTCAACCATGCGTCACATTTAAGAATTATTATCTCAAAAGCCCGTCATCAGATCGAATCCAAATTTTAACACAATGTACATTGGAATGTTGTATAACTGGTTTATTATTTTCACAATTGTGTGTGTCCAAGAAACAAAGTTGTTATCATTGTTGTAAGGTAACTTTTTCTCGGCTCGAGGTGGTTGGAAAATGTAGTTCTTGGTTGCGTTGTAATCGTTATACATCAAAAAGTTATGCTGTATGACTGTGAAATACGTAAATTAATTCACTTATTTTGTATCAGTTTGTATTTGTACGAGGAAATAACACATGGTTCACCAGCTAGCCTCTCCTGGAAAAGCTGTACAGCGTTGCTGCGATGGAGCCCATCACTTCCAAGCGAGACGCGCCATGATGCGTGTGGGCACCATTTCAGCAACGCTCTACGGCTTCTCCCAGAGCGGCTAGCTGGTGAAACATGTGTTATTTCCGCGTACAAATACAAACCGATATAAAATAAGTGAATTAATTTATGTATTTCACAGTCATACAGCAAACTTTTCGATGTATAAGGATTACAATGCAACCAAGAACTACATTTTCCAACCACCCCGAGCCGAGAAAAAGTTACCTCACAAAAATAACAACAACTTTGTTTCTTGGAAACACAAAATTTTGAAATTAATAAACCAGTTATACAACATTCCAATGTATATTGTGTTAAAATTTGGATTTGATCTGATGACGGGTTTTTGAGATAATAATTCTTAAATGTGACGCATGGTTGAAACACGCTTCAAAACGTGCACTTTTTGTGTTCCAACTGCGATAAAAAAAAAAAAAATTAAAATATAAATTAAAACGTCCATACCTACATGACCTAACGTAAAATAGAACGACGAAAATGATGATGATATTGGATTTTATGTAGGTCTATTGGTTACTTCACAAACAACCTTCAAACTCGAGTGCACATAATACTTTGGTCGACAGTAGTCTTAAATCACGGTAATGCGCCAGGGGGTCCTGGCAGTCGTCCTTGGATTCCCGCGGTCCTCTGGACCCAGTCTATGAGTTAGTTCTTTTTATTTTAAACTAGCGGACCCGTGCGAGAAATCTCGCATGTTCATAAACCACACTTTCCCCAATAGGTTTATAATGAGAGACTTAAGGAGAAATCAACCAAATGATTATAGAACACTATTTACAGTTCACATAGAATTCCAAGTTCTACGTTCTCTAACTTAAGAAGGCATAACACTCACCGCTTATTCGATATTTATGAAATTATGAGTACTCATTCCTTTGATTTACTGTTTCTGAAATTCATGTAAAATGATAAAGGAAAGACCTCAGAATGTTAAAATGACACGAAACAGGCGTCATAACGGCCAAAATTTGAAGTGGACAGCAATTATGGAGCGTATTTTCCTACAGCAACAGTATCTGTAAATCGCACACATTTTTAAAAGTCATTTTTTGAAGAAATTATTGATAGGGTAAGGATGGACGAATCGGGTCAACAGATGAATCGGGTCAATTTTTAAATTTTTCTCCTAGCCACCAAATGAAACACACTCAAGGAAGTGCTCCCATCTAGCGGCACGCATCTTAACTTCGTCTGTAAGCTGGTGACAAGTAGCTACTGGTAGTCGTATTTGTTTGTGTGTTATTATTGAATAAGTTCGTGCTGTTTCAGGTAAGTTTCGATTTTTGTTTTGTTTTCAAAATAGTATTAACTTTATATTGAACTGGCTGCGATAATTGTATTATTAATGGATTGAATATTTGCCATAAACGAAACTGATATATTATTATGAAAGACGTTATGTCGTTCCGCGCCTTTCCTAACTCGTGCAGGTTTGCCAACGTAGAAAACTAAATGCTTCATTTCGGGGGAATTGGCAACTCAAACTAACACTTGGGGCGCTGCGGTCGGTCTGGATAAGTAGGGTAAAAATACTCAATAACACGCGTTTGATATGGAACACTTTTTAATTTTCGGTTATAATCAGTAAATGTGGTCCCTAAAATAATGACAGTGTTATTTTCAATTGTATATATGTATAACTGTGCGACACACGTGATCTAATTTGTGTATTCCACTGGATTTTATGTGTCAATTGCATATTATCAAGCATCGGTTGTCTGCTGGTATTTGTTTTTGTGCAGTTCGAGCCATGGCACTGTTACGTTTAAAAGCTATATTTGAGTTTGCTCACTCTACCATAGACTCTAGAAATGATTTGCTGCTTGGTAGGGCAAAGGGATGAGTTTAACTTGTATTAAAACTCGGGGTAGACAGGAATTGCTTGATTTGGATGGTAGGTATTAACCCTGCGAAGTCAAATTAGGCCTATATGACTCGTAGTGGAATGGCTCGGATATCGCAGAGAGAGGTGATGCCGATTGGTAGGGTTATTGGAAATGTACTAGGGAGCGGGGAAGGATACCTGACTGCTGAAGCTTGGCTGTTCTCGGCTGGTGTAGGCTTGGCTCGGCGAGACTGTGCTTGGCTGTCTAGGTGTAGCTTGGCTCGGCGTAAGTGAACAACCCGTCCTGTCGTCAGTGAGTGTAGTGGTGAGTGGTCCAACCCGCTCTTGTTGCCCGTATTTATTGCTATTGCTATTTGCATCTTTTGGAAAGTGATAAAATCGTATATCCGCAGCCCTCTTATACATCGACTTACAGCCGTAAACTGAACAATATACTTTGCTTTTACTCATTTTGCACTCTTATCAACGAGTAAAACTTATTACTTATGTATAAACACGAAGAATTTACCACGATCTGCTTATCAATACAAGAAACCATATACAAACAGTCACCACGTGACAAATGTACCCTACTTCGTAAGTTTCTCATTTTTACCGCTAGATGTCATATCAGATAGCTGGAGTTGCCAATAGGGTCACTTAAATGCAGGTGAATAGGGTCATGATATCCCACGTATTTTCCTCTCAATACGTTTTTCTATTTTGCTTCAAATTACAGATGGGGAAATATAAAAGGTAAACCAGCTCTCAGTGGACCGAGGATGATATGCAAACAGCAATAAAGCTTTCTGTGAGGGTAGAAGCCAGTGCCATGCAGCAGAGTTATTTGGAGTTCCGCATTCTTGCTTTCAAAGGCGACTGCAAAGTGGTATGAATACTTCTGCAAAGACAAAGCGTGGTCAAAGTATATTTGATAAAGACCAAGAAAATGAGTTCGTCTCTCGAATCCTGAAACTGTCTGGTTGTGGGATCCCGTTAGATTCAACGGATGTAAGAAACTGGAAAAGTGACTGCAATTTACCAAAAGATTGCGTAATCATCATAATCATCATCATCATCAGAGTCATCCGAATCCAAGGAAGAAGCGGATGGTGAGGAAAATGACACCTCACATGAACTCTGCGCCATCAAATACACGGATCCAATGTCAGTTAAACTTGGGGACTGGAATCAGTGTCAAGGCAAGGGGAGGGAATCGTACCATGAGAACTGTGTTGGTGCTAAAGGGAGAAACGTTTTATTTGTGGAAAATGTGTTGCTCTTGAGTGATACTTCGAATTTTGGATTGACCCTATTCGCCAGACACTGTGACCCGATTCACCTCACCTGAGCAAGGTGAATAGGGTCATGCAGGGCTCTTATAAAACTTATTTTTATAAACAGTGAACAATATTTATAAACTGTTATGTATTTATGTTTGTAGCTGAAAGGTGGATCTTAAAATATATGTGCAATAATCAGAGTTTATGGTGACGAGTTGACTGCAAATCATAGTTTTCCTATTTTTGACCCGATTCCCCCGACCTTACCCTATTTATGAAATTAGAGTGCAATTCGTCACTGCAAATGTCTATTCTCTTTCATTTGAATGCTCATTTGTCACGATCGGTCGCTTGTGAGCGCCGCAGGAGGGATCTATACTGCTGAAATAATGAATGAAAATCCACAGCCTGCTTCCAGTCTCCGACCGGGTCAGGAATGGAATGAATGATGCCCCCATCTAGCGGCAAGGATATGGACTGTGCCGGCTGCCGAGGCCTGACGCACTCCTCTGGGGCAATGATTAAATGAATGACAGATGAAATGAAATGATAGTGGAGAGTGTTGCTGGAATGAAATTGTGACAGGGAAAACCGGAGTACCGGGAGAAAAACCTGTCTGCCTCCGCTTTGTCCAGCACAAATCTCACATGGAGTGACCGGGATTTGAACCACGGACCCAGCGGTGAGAGGCCGGCGTGCTGCCGCCTAAGCCACGGAGGCTTTAACTACTGAAATAATATATATAATTGATATGAGTACATACGGCATTGCTATTACAACTTTTCAGTCGGTCAACACAATACCATCCTAATTACTCGAACATGCGACAAAATAACCTGAAAAAAATAGATATACTGCATCTTTGTTATGGACTACAGAAGAGGGAGAAAACTATTGGATGACATGTTTCGCTCATCAAGGGAGAATCATCATATCCAAATACTGTCATACCTGCCAACTTTTGAAAAGGGCTATCAGTAAAACTCACGCGCGACAAAAAAATTAACGATTTTCGACATACCCCGGCTTGACGAAATAATAATACTTCTGGGCTACAAAATACAATAATTCATGCTTTAAACAGGATACTTCAATGAAATCATATCTACTTACATGATTTGTAGATGAACATAACAATCAAGAAGAAATCCATGTTAATCAGCAGCAGGCGTGGTGAATATTGGTTTGGAGCAGACATAACAGGACTTCCTTGATAGATTAAGCTGATATACGATAATTGAAAAAGGCTTTAAACAATAAAACTTGTTTAACGTAACACAGGCAAGAAATAATATAATACACACTGCAAATCACATGCTAGTTCGACATTTAAGTCATGGTTGTGGCCTTTTTAGCTTCCTGCAAACAGTCTTGAGAAAATGTTTTGTCATAACAGGGACCAGAACTCCTGGTCTTCAAAATAGAAATAGACTCCAGAGATTCATTGGACATGGATGACCTGAACTGTGTTCTATTTTTCTTCACAAGGCTAAAAAAACGTTCACATTCTGCATTGCTATGGGGTATGGTGAGAATAGAGAGCAATACTCTAGAAATTCGGTTATACTTAAGAAGTCCATCGGCTCCACGAATTCTTGATATTTGTGCCCAACTGGAATCACTTGCAGCATCTTGATGTGCAGCCAAAGTGTCATCTACCGCAAGAGCTGTGAACTGCCTCTGAAGCTCATTCACCTCCTCATCTGTAGTTTCATTCTCTTCCTTGCATAACATGATAGGAAACTTTTCCAAGAAAAAAACGAATGGAAGATAACTGTGCATCTTCAATTTTGTCTAACCTAGCAACTTGAGCATTCTTTAACACGTCATCCTTGAGTGGAAACTTGTTGATGATGTAGTCACAGGCAGTATAAAAGTAGTTTCTCACTGATGAAAAGAAAAGGGATTTATCTGTATCCGGTCCGTTCTGAAGGCCTTAACAACTTCAGATGATGCATTTTTTGCCATTTTATTTACAATACATGTCGTTTTCGTGCGACCACAACTATATTTCTTTGCAACTTCTGATGTGGGAAACATCTTCTTAAATAAAGCACCAGCATGATCAGCCGCACTTCAGGGCACATTGTGTTCCACCAAAAAGGAAGTAAACAGACACTCGGCCCTAATTACGTCACTGTCAACGTTTCCAGACTTAGCAAAAAAGGTGTTGATTTTCTTGCTATCTTCCTTCGATTTAACATAACGAATGTGTTTACCGCACTTCACGTGATTACTTAAATCGTTTTTTCCACCATGTGCAATATTAATATCACACCCACATACCGTGCAAAAGGCAAATTTTTCTCCCTTTCTTGATTTTAGTATGCACGGAAAATCAACCGAGTACGATTCTTTAAATGTCTGGAAGTACTGTTTCTTGTTGGATTTGTTCATTCTCGATATCTACTAAAACATCGAAAGGAACCTGGATCACTGCACGTCACATAAAATTATAACATAAAACACTTAAGACAGCCAATACTTCATTAAAACATGTCAAGACACACAAAGCCATTAAATGAAAACGACGCCAACCACGTGAAGAAAGAATATGCACATGGTAGAAAAAAAACACACACACACACGTGGAACGAATGTAATTAGTCCAAGGAATACAGGAAACTGCGAAGCACGAAGTTATAGCACAAAAACTCGAACGCTTCATTAAAAAAAGCCATAACCTTAAAAGACGAAAACATTCAAGTAACGCCAACTTCGCGAACAATGAACAACTAACGTGGTCAAAGAATATGGTTTAAATCGCAACGAGCGAACGGAGCGGAACAAAGAATATGCGAAGCAGAGCCTGTCGACACATGGAAGAACGGTTATCCCGGCATCAAATTCAATTACAAATGAAGACACAACCATCACACGGTTTTAAAAGTACGAATCATATCAAAGAACGAGTTATCGACTATCGTGGACTTACCTTCGACCCACGCAAACAATCGATTGTACGGAAGTGGGCGGTATTATCGAATGTAAATTATCGTTTCAAATTTTTGTCCGCAAAATCGTAAAATGACACCGTTCATCCGTAAAACCGTAAAAAGCTGCAATTTCCGTAAATTTTACGGATAAACCGTAAACGTTGGCAGGTATGTACTGTATACAATTCAAAATAACTCTACAAAACACTACCAAACCCGCAATGACACCCACAAACCGCCTCTGCAACCCAGATACAAACAAGATGTTCAGTAAATAACAAATAGCCTACTTTCTCCTAAATGCATGGGTATTGTTATAACTCTTTGTCCTTTTCAAGGAGTATAATTGAATTTTGGTTGTAGTAGCTTGTTGAAATACAACGTGCTATCCGGATATTAAACATGAATAACAGGTGCCCTTTGCTAATGCTACCTCTGTAAAAAAAAACACATTCAATTCGGTTTCTCCGTGTTTGAATTGATATGGGGAATCGATTTGCACAAATATATGGCCGCCATATGCAAACTATTGAACTGATGACCCTGTAGCTTGGCCAAAGAACGCATCTTACATAAAGGTATATTGTTGCAAAATTTGGTAGAGACCAGATGATTAGGTTGGTCGTAATTTGATTTAAGCTCTTTACATTTGGGAGGCCACCATTACGTTTCCGTAAAAATGGCGGCGATATAAAACATGACACTGAGGTGCCCTTTGCTAGTGCTACCTCTGTACCAAATTTCGTTCAATTCGGTGTCACCGTGTTTGAAAAGATAGATGGAATCGATTTGCACACATACATGGCCGCCATCCGCAAATCATTGGGCTGATGACCTTGTAGTTTGGTCAAACGATTCTTTATATATAAAATATAAAGGTATGTTGTTGCAACATTTGGTAGAGATCAGATTATTAGATTGGTCGTAATTTGATTTAGGCTTTTAACATTTGGGTGGCCGCCATTACGTTTCCGTCAAGATGGCGGCAATATAAAACATGACACTGAGGTGCCCCTTGCTAGTGCTACCTGTGTACCAAATTTTGTTCAATTCGGCTTCACCGTGTTTAAATGGATAGGGTGAATAGATCTGCACACAAACATGGCCACCATCTGCAAAGTGTTGTGCTTATGACCTTGTAGTTTGGTCAAAAGGTGTTTGATACATAATGGGATAATGTTGCAAAATTTGGTAGAGATCAGAAGATTAGATTGGTCGTAATTTGATTTAAGCTTTTAACATTTGGGTGGCCGCCATTACGTTTTCGTCAAGATGGCGGCGATATAAAACATGACACTGATGTGTCCTTTGCTAGTGCTACCTCTATACCAAATTCAGTTTCACCGTATTGGAATTGATAGGGGGGGGGGGGGGGACATACATTCAGAGTACACACACACACCCTCACACACAGACACACAGACAGACACACAATTTTTGGCCCTGTGTAGATCTCATAAGTCTACTTTCGTTTTTTGCAAAAATCGTAAGTAGGCTAAAAACACGACAGAAACTTAAGAAAGTGTGGCAACCATTTCTTATGAACACTAAAGCATTGAACACGCGAAAAAATAACCATTAAAATACATTTTATATGCTAAAAATAAAAAGTTTTTAAAGTATATTTATATAATTCTTCATATAGCTCGTTTTTCGGGTGTTTAATGCTTTAGTATTTATCAAAAATAGTTGCCACACTAAGTTTTTACCGTGCTTTTTGTTTATGAATGGCAGAGACCATTTGTGGGTTGGTTGGTTCCTTAGTTTAGGGACTGCGACAACGCGGTCATGTAGCCCCGTGTACTTTGGGTGTGTGTAGAATCTGTCTGATAACCGGTGTTAATTGTGATGGCTGTATTAGTGTGTGTTATCTGTTTTAATTCGAATAAGGACTTCAGACAATAATTTCTAAGTAGTTCCTACTTTTGCTACCAAATGCTACCATCCACGACACCTAGCTCGCGGACTTGGCTACTAGAGGCCATCGCAGTCAGTACCTGGTGACGAACGTTGGAACTAATAGAGCGTTATCAATTCTAACCTACAATGTTTGGCTTCACACGAGTGTAGTTAGTGTAAGGTTCTTTTTCGTGCCATAAATCTATGACATGGGATCGCCGGCTTTACTTCCCCTCCGAAGGAAGGCAAACCGAGGGATTTTTAACGCTCTTGAAAAATTCGACGACTTCAGCCGGGTTTGAACCCACAACCTTGGGCATAGAAGCTCAGCATGCTAACAACTACGCCACCGAAGCCGCCTCCATTTGTGGGTGTGATTGTAGGTTTGGTAGTGGATTGCAGAGCTATTGTGAATTGTATATTTAAATCTGATGATGCTCGCTTGACGAGCGAAACATGTCATTGGTTTTCTCTCGCTTTCCATAACAAATATACAGTATACATATATTTTTAGCCTACTTTCAATTTTTGCAAAAAATTTATGAGATCTACACAAGGCCAAAAATTGTGTGTGTGTGTACTCTGAATGTCTGTGTCCCGCCCCCTATCAATTCCGAATTGAACGAAATTTGGTACAGAGGTAGAACTAGCAAAGGGCACCTCAGTGTTCTGTTTTATATCGCCGCCATCTTGACGAGAACGTAATGGCAGCCACCCAAATGTTAAAATCTTAAATCAAATTACGACTAACCTAATCATCTGATCTCTACTAAATTTTGCAACAACATACCTTTATGTGGTAAGCATCTTTTGACCAAACTACAAGGTCATCAGCCCAATCGTTTGCAGATAGCGGCCATGTATGTGTGCAAATCGATTCCCCCTATCAATTCAAACACGGTGAAACCGAAATTAACGAAATTTGGTACAGAGGTAGCACTAGCAAAGGGCACCTCATATTCATGTTCATGTGTAATATCCGTATAACACTTTGTATTTCAACAAGCTACTACAACCAACATTCAATTATAGGCTACTCCTTGAAAAGGACAAAGAGTTATAACAATACCCATGCATTTAGGAGAAAGTAGGCTATATGTTCTTTACTGAACATCTCGTTTCGCACATTATGTTGACCAACTGAAAAGTTACAATATCAATTATTGTCAATAAGGCAACATTGAAAAAGGGCTTCAAAACTATCTAAATATACAGCCGAAATTTGATATTTTTCAGTCTGTCAACACGATTGTACCCAATTGTGATGGGTTATCCCCTAATCCCAAAAACAAATTTTTATATAAGATTAATAAATCGACTACGCTTGGATGACCATTATCATGATGATCGTCTTACGATCGAAACTGTTCATCCAAGCATATTTATTAATCTCATGTTGTTGTGTTGTTTTTTTTTTTTTTTTTTTTTCAAGATGAGGGAATAACCCATCACAATTGGGTACAATCGTGTTGACAGACTGAAAAATATCAAATTTCGATTACTAAGGCAACACAGAAAATGGCTCTAAACACCATAACATACATACAGTCTTAAGTAGCTTAAATTCAATCCCTTTTCATATTCGTGAAGCTGCCTCAAAAGTGGTCAAGTGGTCGGCGTATTTGATTTCCCTCTTCGACAAGTCACAAGTAATGTTGACTACCCCTAGATAAAGTAGAGGTAGCTGAAAAATGAGAACTTTTCTTGTAAACACATTCTTTAATGTTTTTAAACACAAGAGTGAGTATTTCCCATAGCTACTTTCATTGAGACCAGAGTGTAGTCACGAGCGAGCACTGCACGGGACAGAGCAGGGGCAATGTATTATGCAGCCTCAGGGACCAGAACAGGTGCCAGCGTGACTCACCGACCCACCGGCAGATCCCACACACCTCAACACAAGTCGTCTCATTCCCTACTTTTAAAGAGACCGCGAATCGTAAGTTGGTTCTCAAACATTCTGGGGCCCGGCACCGATAGAAATGTAGTTATAAACTCTGAAATATCTACCACACATTTTACACGTACTGGGGGTCAAAATATCACTCGTGCTCGCAAACGACCGTCCAAGTGTTTAAGGAACGTGTGTGAAACACACAATAATACAATATTTATTTAAAAAATTCACAACAAATAATCTCAAAAAAAAAACAACTACTTAAGCCATATAACCCAAGATAAGGAGCAAAAATTGCACCGGTGCCAGGTGCAAAGCAAAACAGTATTTGCGCCGAAGAAATACTGCCAGATATTTAACCTTTTCATAAATCAATTAATTGTATATTATTATTAGTAGTAGTAGTATTTTGTGTCACAGCGCTAATAATATAGCGTCAATATACATATTATAGCCTATACATTTAAAAATATATTTTAAATTTACTGTAGCGTATATTGATTGACTGGTGAGCCCAATGGAACCATATCCTATGGGGGACACGTTTTATAGTAATGTACAGTATATGTATTCCTTATTATTCCCGTTTTGAACGGGGTTGGGGTGAGATGAAATGCAAGTCTATGTGGCGGAAGGATTTTACGGTCGGTTGCCCTTCCTGACACCAACCTCATGAGAGGAGTTAATGAGAGATGAAAAGCAAGGAAGGAAACTTGTAGTTTTACGTGACTGTTAATCTCGCGATCATGAGCCACGGGACCTCCATTTTACATGGAATCCGAACCACAGGACATGGCATTTCACTTCGAAAATCTCACATGCATTGACCGGGAATCGAACTAGAATCGAAGCCAGTTCACCTTGGTGAGAGGCCAACAGCTTGACCGCTGCACCACCACGCCCCCGAATGTGAGATGAAATGAATGAATATGAATGAAACTGGTCAAGGAATGTGGAAGGAAGTGACCGCGGTCTGTCAGTAGGTGCCGTCCGAGCATTTGCCTGGAATTGACAATGGGAAACCACAGAAAACCATTTCAAGGACGGCCGACGGTGGGGCTGAACCCACGTCTACCGAGTCCGCAGATAGCTTGGCTCCCATGGCCTAGCGCTGCGCGTTAGCGACCGTAGCTACCCCTCTCGGTACATTTTATAATAATGGAATACAGAAGTATTCCTTAGTGAGAGTTTGACTCGATATGTCTAGAAAATAACTAAGTACCATTCTTAAAAATAATTTTCAAATATCATTAACTTGTACCCCGCCCCGGCTTCGCCTGGTATCTTTAACGGTTTTCCCAGCGTAAGCTTAAAAGGCGCACGGACGGCAGGTCCCTAACGCAATTCAGAAAAGCCGAGGTGAACAGCGAAACTCCAAACACATATACTCTTCTCTACGGCCGAGGCCGTCGGATATTTTAAGAGCGTTAAATCCCTCAGTATGCCTTCCTTCGGAGGGGAAGTAAGCCGGCGGTCCCATATCATAGATTTATGGCATGTTAAAGAACTTTCCACTAATTACACCTGTGTGAAACTAAATTGTATAGGTTAGGGATGTATACAACGTTCTTAGGTTGCTACGTTCGTTGTCAAGAGCCGACTGTGGTGGCGTCTAGCCAAGTTCTGAACTAGGCCTAGTAGTCGTTGACGGTGGCGTTTGGCGGCAAAAGTAGGAACTATTTGAAAAATTCAAAGTTGCAGTCTATACTTGAATTTAAAAAAAAAAACAGATACACACACTAATACAGTCATCACAATTAACACTGGTTATCAGACAGATTCTACACACACCCAAAGTACACGGGGCTACATGACCGCGTTGTCGCAGCCCCTAAACTAAGGAACCAACCAACCAACCAAACTTTTAACTCGACACGACTCGACAGTTTGATGCTGGCCGACGCTGGGCTGATAGGCTAGGTCGTAAACTCGCTCCGAAGCTAGTAATTTAAATTTTTACTGAATTGAGATTGTTGGAAGAAATGAAAACGTAAAAACATTTATAGTGGCGATGTATTAAAGATCGAGATATGCTGTCGCGGACTTTGTAGAACTTTTCATGCTGAACAATTCTTACACTCATAGTATATACATATATTTTTAACGGTTTACCCAGGGTTAGCTTAAAAGGCGCACGGACGGCAAGTTTTTCTTCGACTCGGATCACTGCTCGGCTTACTTTGGTCTAAAATAAATGTTTTTTTTAAACAGAAACCTTCCTGGAGAAATCCTTTACAGAATGGTGAAAACCGCATAAAAATTCATCCAGTGGTTCTCGAGATTACACGTTACATACTCGAATCGGGATCGTTGCTTTGTACATGGTGTAACTACAATGGTGAGGCGGATCGCTCCCTCTTCCTTGCTGGATGACGTCACAACGGGGGCATTGCGTTCGGTGACACAGCACGAAGTACATGTATTTGATACGGCTGTGGTCTTAAGTTGAAGGCATAATTAATAAATAAAATGTATTATAACACTCAACATACTTTGTATTGTAAGCTCTGATAATAATGTTGGTAATTATGAATGCGCCGTACCTCTAAATAATATTAATAGTCCAATAACGAGATCAACTATTTTCTTACATTGATGAATTTACACATTTTGCGATTCAATTTTCTCTGTGAATTGCCGAAACTTATTTTTAGCCTATTTTCAATTTTGAAAAAATAGGCTTATGAGATCACCTTTTGTCCGTGCGTGTGTGCGTGTGTGTGTGTGTGTGTGAGGTGTGTGTGTGTGTGTGTCCCCCTAATAAAATCTAAACTGCTGGAGCGATTTCAAAGAAACTCGGTAAGTTCATAGCCCTATTCCGGGTGACCCCGACCGTGCCCTTCAAATTTTGTTACGTCTCACCAATCCAACATGGCGGCTGTGCGAAATATTTCACCACCATTCAATATCTCCGAAACTATACCGGATATCACCCTGGAATTTATTACGGTGATAAAGAGAACTACTACAAGTCCATCTATGTAATTTTTGAAAAACTGGTAACTACAAAACCAACATGGCGGCCACGCGAATTTGCGACTTTTAAATAGACGTTTCTCGCGATTTAACCAACCAAACTCAATAAAACTTGGTACAGTATATGTTTATACACATTGTAATGCACCGACATCTAACTTCGTTCAATTGTTTACATAACCACAAGATGGCGGATGTGCGAAATATTTCACCGGCATTCTATATCTCTGAAACTATTAGCGGTATCACCCTGAAATTCTGTACGAAGATAAAGGGCACTATTGGAAGGTCATATATAAGACTTTCAAACACCGATTAACTATAAAACGAACATGGCACCCAAGCGAATTTTAAAATTTTAAATACACCTTTCTCGCGATTTAATGCACCAAACGCAATGAAATCTGGTACAGGAAATGTTTATACACATTGTAATGCACTGGTATCTAATTTAGTTCAATTGTTTAGATAACCTCAAGATGGCGGCTGTGCGAATTTCAAAAATTAAGTTTTTATTTCTTGTGTCGTATTCATGCGATCGAAGTGAAAATTTGAATAATGAACCTACACAATAATTTTCCTTTAATGGTACATGACTCTATGGCCTATACATTTAACAATCCAACATGGCGACCATCCGAAATATTAAGACGGCTCTGAATATCTACGAATTTATTATAGCAATCAAACTGTTTTTTTTATGTTCATAGGGGCTATGAACTTAGGTTCGCCTATAGGACTTTAAATAACGTGGTGATCACAAATCCAACATGGCGGCGACGCAAAGTATAAATATTCACATGAATGTTTCTCGCAATTTAACCATCCGAGTGCAGTGAAACTTGGTACAGTAAATCCTTATACGAATGTTAATCCAGTGGCATCTAATTTATTTCAATTGTTTCCATAACCACAAGATGGCAGCTGTGCGAAATTTTAAAATCTCCTTGTTACTTTTTTGTTTCTTAATCATGCGATTGAAGTTTGAATGCTACACATACACAATAATCTTCATGTAACAGTACATAACTCTAGGTCCTACATATATAAAATCCAGCATGGCGACCATCCGAAATATTTAGTCGGTTCTCAATATCTACGAATCTATTACAGCAATCAACTGAAATTTTGTACGTTGATAGTGGCAGTTAACATAAGTAGGATATATGAAAATAGGCTGTATAGTTTTTCACGGAACTACTTGTTCTGTTTAAGCCAAGCAACCTAATACATTTGATAACGAAATGTCATGAAATTTATGAAACTCAGCGTCCATTGCTGTTTCAACTTCCATATGTTCATTAGAGGAATACAAACGATTTCCCCTTGAAATAAACTGGAGCCAATCTGGGCCTTCATTATTGGGTTAATGTTCATGAGATACAAAGTACACGGGACTACATGACCGCGTTGTCGCAGCGCCTACACTGAGGAACCAACCAATGTTCTTGAGATAATGTTCGCAAATTTTTGTACTTATCCCTGAATCTATGTGCTACATATCCTGTACTGTATTTTAAACCTTCATGGTTCATTTCATCTTTAAAATCTGAGACATCAAATTCATCCATGAATTCATTCTGATGATCGGTCATTTTAAACAAACTCATATTCATTTCCACAGTTTCGTAACTTGATTCAATAAGTAAACTGGAAACTAGTTTTTCTTAGTCAGGAGCATCCACGATATCAGTAATATGTTTGGCAACATTCACTAACGCAGTCTGCGAGAAACAGATAGGCCTATCGGTTTCTGTTTCCATTGGTTTAATCAGACACTTTTCGTCAATAACTTCCTCTGTATTTGTATTTAAAGTAAGCACTGAAGCAGAGAGCTTGTCCAAAATGTACCATCTCAATCTACAGTTTATTTAATATCCAGAGGATATGGGTGATCATTGGAGCCTCCCATTCCTCTAATATATGTGAGAAGGTTCTCCAAAATATCTTGATTTAGACGATAAGTTATTATGTACTCGACTTGGTACATCGGCTTCAAGCATCTAAAAAGGTTAACTAGATACGTGTTGCTGAGTAGAATTCCTTTTCGAAATGGGAGTAAGGCTTTATGTCGGTCAACTTTCATGAACGTTATCAACTCATTGACATTATTTAGCACACTGATTTGCTTGTCTAAATCAGTACCAAATGCATTTCCTTCAGAATGATGATGATGATGATAATAATAATTGCTGTTTTAGGGGGTCGAACATCCAAGTTATCGGCCCCTAATGGTTTGGGTGATAGTGAAAGATGAGATGAGAATGAATACTATAACTAATACAAACTAGACTTACATACTAAAAGAAGAAATGGCAAACAAACAAAGGATAAGGCAAATAAAGGACAGAAAGAAAAGAAATGACCTCAACCCACGAATAATGAGGATTGAGGGACTTGGAAGGAAGGTGAGCCATGAAAGGCGGATAGGAAAGAGGAGAAGGCCCGGTCCAAAGTCAGTGGTAAAAGGGGAAAAAACGGTCCCAGCTCAGGAATCCCTCGGGATCGCCAACTCACGAACTCACCAGCCGTGAGCCCCTGAGAGAGTAGCATTATCTAGGATGCACCTGAAGTGGTGGGGATAAACACACCCTGCCTCCTTCAGGGCCTTGGGCAGAAGGCAGGAGATTACATGAACAGAAAAATAAGGCTGACCCCTCGCAGAAGGAGGGTATCAGAAAAGATGAGACAAGGGCCAATTAAGGCGGAAAAGGAAGAGACTCCCTAGGCCTCGGAAAACCGTCGGGGTCGGAAGAGAACAAGAGTTGACCAAGAGAGGTCGACAGGAAAGAAGACGGAGAGGAGCCCGGCACAAGTTAGTGGAAGCAATGCCGGACTCAGCTGGGGTCCTGTGGTCACCAACCCACGTCCCACAAGTTGTGATCCCCTGAGGGCTTTCAGAATAACTCCCAAATTTGTTTCTAGCATTAAGTAAGCCAAACCAGTCATTTATTAATTTTATACATCTAGCAGCTTCTTCTCAGTCAATGTTTTTCATCAAACCTTTCCCTCCACACCATTCAAGAGCCTTTGATACCTGGTTTGAACGTACTTGAGCTGCAGGCCGAAATTTTTGTATCTCTGATCCCTTTATGTCTAAATGATATCTGCTAATTTTGTGCGCAATAGCGAGTTCAGAAGAAGACATAGACATTAGTAGTTCCAAAACATTCCTTGCTCACCTTTTTCCCATTGAGCAGTATACATCCCTGATCTAATTACGGACAAATCTAACAAATTTCTAACAAGTTTCAATAACTGAGGAATGTTTGCAAACACAAACACCTTTAAGGAACCGTTGCTTGGATGATTGAAGACGCATTCCTTATTATGCCGTTGACAGAGATTGAAATACAATACTTTCACTAGCAACGTACACACCTGTCAACATTAACATCATTATTTCAATCGACTGCGGATTCACGCGCCTGACTCCCGCCTTTAGCCACAAGTCACGGCTGCTCCCGTTGTGACGTCATCCGTACGAGAGAGAGGGAGCGATCCGCCTCACCATTGTAGTTACACCATGGCTTTGTACTATGCAGAGATAGAGATAGGCTTATAATTTCCTTGTCAGAGCATCCCAAGATCCGGTATAATTCATCCCGGAGTCAGTCAATGCTCAATATTTTGTATCTATTAAAACATTTGGGATGGCAAATACATTTCCAGGAAGGGATGTCAATTAAGGCGTACACGAGAGCGTCGTATATAACATAAGATACATTTATGATTTTACAGTTGATGATTTCCACGTGCTGGGGTGATATTCATCGTAAAAACAGTGGAAGCAGTACTTTTCTCGCAATCTTGCACACGCTATAGCATGCACCGCAATTTTAGAATTATATGGTTGTCTTAAAGTTGCAATAGAAAAGCAAAAATCATAGCCAACGTGAATAATGCCTTGCCCGACCCGTGCTAAAAATGCTATATTTGTTTCTAAACGCTTGACCATCTGGAGTCCCCACTTCTGTCACTTTCATTTCTGGCCAAACTCTGCATTTACCATACATTTGGATGAAATCGTTGATGACGAGTAGGCGCGGTTCCCTTGTACAAAGCCGGACGTTTGCTTTAGACGATTGTCCTTGACCTTGAAGCTTGCGGGTGAGCCTGTACACAGTCACTCTCTAGCCCTATCGCTTCACATTTGTCATCACCGGTCTGATGTAGAGGTATTCCAGACTTGAGCACGTGACGACACCACCGTGCAGACAGTACAGTCGACGTCTAAGTATTGTGTGACGCGGAAGTACACGTTACATAGTTACGAACAGAACGTCATTATATTTGCTAATGACTGTACTTCAGCAGTAGTGTGAGATAGCTCTGTCAATCATCAGACCGCATGGGGCAGCTGACAAAAACACAGGTACTGTAGTAACTCGCCGCCATTCCATTAAGATTTTTCATTGGTCTAAAACAAACGTCCGGCCTTTTTTTTTTTTTTTTAATAAGAATCGCCTCTGACAGCGCCTGCAGTTCCCCACTAGGGAGTACCCGAACGTCTGAGCTACAGCATGTGCTAGAAACAGAGTGATAAATAATAGTAATAATAATAATAATGCTATAAAGAAATCAACACCTTGGCTAGAAGAACTTCGAAAGGATCTCAAAAATAAAACATAAGTTCAACAGACATTTCAGAAAGGGACACCTTCAGACACAAAGTAAACAAAATGGGAAGTTATATCAGAGCAATGGAAACAAAGCAGTACAACGAAAGTTGTCCGAAGAACGTAAACAAGCCTTCTCGGAAAGAATGAAAGCCTATTGGAACAACAAGGAGACCCAACGTATTCCATTTATTGGGAGATTTCCCTTTAACTAACTAACTAACTAAACAAATAAACAAATAAATAAATAAATAATACTATTGGTTTTACGTCCCTTTTAACTACTACGGCTTTTTGAGGCGCCGGGCTGCCGGAATTTTGTACCGAAGGGGATCTTTAACGTGCCAGTACATCTACTGACACGGCTCTCTCGTATTTGCGCACCCTTAAACGCTAACTGGCTGCGCCAGAATTCAATCCTGCAATCTTGGGCACAGCAAGCGAGAACGTTATCGCTGAGCCACGCAGTCAGACTGATAAATACTACAGTAATCAGAACCCGGTGAAAAAAAAAAGATCTCGAGGAAGTTTTTACCTGCTAGCAGTACTAATTTATAAAACAAGGACTCAACATCTTCTAACTCGAGGTCTTTTTCACTCGCCTGGAGGGTGTCCGAACCTTGTCTTAGATCCTGATGGTTACAATTTGAGAGATGGTCCTCAGTGCCCTTGACATCCTGATCTTGCCGTCATCTCCAGTCCCCTCCTTTCACTTCTCAAGCAGTCACGTCGGAATGTACCAAGAGCACATTCTCGAGCGGGCCTTCCAAATAAAGTAGCATGTCCCACAACAAGAACTCGATGGGCCACTGCACTTTTTAGTGTCTCTTTGCACGGAACTTGATTTCATCAAGACACTGAGTTCAATCGCGAACCCATACGACTCAAGAGGAGAAAAATAATTTGCCATCATATCCAGGGAAGACGGAGGGTCTTATCCACTTCCCTCTCCCATGACGACCTTTAACCCCTTGGAAATTATTATAAGACGTTTTCAAATTTTTGGATCAATTTTTAAATAAGCAATATCAGAAACTAGGGTTACAAGGCGTATATTCCTGAAGTTTCGTTACAGAAATTAGTAGTGTGGGGGTAATTCGAATACATAAGGTTGGTAACTGTGCAGAGTTTCAGCCACCCGCCACCTACAGCACTAGTTATAGGTAAACAACTAAAGGCGACTCGTTTGGAAATCTGGTCTCTAGTTGTTCGATTTCAGTGGGCGCAACATGTAACCAGGGCCAGAACTTCTCTCCGGAGGCGCCATCTTCCTTCATGACAACGCGCGCCCTCATACAGCCAGAAAGACCACCACGCTGTTGAAGCGGTTTCGCTAGGACATCATCGACGACCCTCCTTACAGCTCAGACCTCACTCCAAGCGACTTGCACCTGTTTTCTCACTTGAAGGAGCACCTAGGAGGTCGACGATTCGCTTCAGAAGAGGAAGTGAAACACTTCGCGACAACGTGGCTCAACACGCCAGGAAAGGATTTATACTATGAGGGAATATTCAAACTCATTCCACGCAGTGACAAGTGCCTAAACCAAATGAAGGCTATGTCGAAAAATAACCTAATGTATGTACTATCAGTTGGCTGTATTGGTTGTATGGAATAAAATGGACACGTTTCACTGCAAACTTTGTAACCTTAGTTTCTGATCACCCCTCGTATATCTTTGTTACCCAAAGGCAAGAAACCACAATTTATAAACTTAAACAGTTTGAAAATGATTTTGAGATCAGTCTTTCAAGCCAATTGTTGGAAAATACCTTAATCCAAATCTGGTACGTATGTTTCTTTCTGCTCGCATACAAATGATGCTCGGTGTTGTCGTGTTGATTCTAAACCTCAGGGACCAGGAAGTTGAAGTAGGCTCAGTGATGTAGTGGGGGTAACATTAAATTGGGTCGTTTAGATGAGGTAACAGGCAATTTGAACCAGAATTTTTAAAATGATCTGAATGCCAACCAGACATAAGTCTTTTGGACGAAGAAAGTTCATTACCTTTCCGAATGACAATTCCGGTGTTCATCGGCCTGTAATTGTGACTGACAGACGCGATGAACACTTAAGAGGAATCACACATCTTGGATGGCCCGCAAAACCTCCAGAATTGAACCCTATTGGAAACCTGTGCGCCCATCTTGAACAATACGCCCAGCTTCTGAGACGGCATTTACGCAATCGAGTCGTCCAGCTCCAGAGATTGAATATTGGTACTTTCAACATACAGAACATAGGCCATGGCATTTCTCAGCGAATCACAGCTGCTATCAAGGCTCGGCGAGGCGACTGTTTGTCCTGTGATTGCCACTGCACTAAACTCTTGTGATGGGGGAGAAGATTTACTGTCTCCCCTGTGTCTCACCATTCCTCTTTGTTGAGAGCGGGTGCGTGCTGCTGACACTTTAATTATGCTCGTAACTTCTTCAGCACACAACTACAAAGTTAATGGCTAATTAATTCCAGACAGGAGGGACGGTAGATAGGTTAAACGCGATGCCATCAGGCCAAAGAGGTTGATACCGAAAAGAAGAGGCATCATGAACATTACTTCCATTAATTGAAACTCCAATATGAAGTCAAGAGGGAAGACATCAGGTTTCTTTTAATGCGCGTGGTATAGTTCCAAAATTCTCGCAAAATATTTTCAAGCGCTTATCAATATTTTGCAACATACGTCAAATAATGCATTAAGAGTCGTCTCTCTAAACTTAACATAACATAACCATTCGTACAATTTAAATTCACTCGAGAAGAAATCTAACCGCGTGATATAATTTACATTAATTAATAAGGAATCTGAAAATGTCAATCCCCAAAACAAACTTAACTTTTCAGTTTATTTGTGTGTTATTGTCTTTTCAGATTTATTCGTAGGCTGAACTTTTAGGACATTGACAGCTATCATACTGAAAATTATCTCTGCCTAGTGATAGTTGAATGCATAATCAAAGAGTAACTACACACGTAGCACGGAAATAACTGCAATATTACTGCATCCAGGCGCTGATCCAGAGGGAGGGCAAAATACCATTTGTCCCCCTCCTGATGGTCTTCTTCCATTAAAAATGTATAACTAAGAATAAACAAAAATCAATACATAATCAACGCAAGCATATATGCAGCTTGGTTGAAGTGGAAAACGACACCGTTTGTCACCTGCGATCGTTGGATGAAGACCACCGTAAATCCAAGATCTACCGTCCTGTCACTATGGCACCGAGTGTTGACCAGATGCAAAGGGGGGACGCCGACTAAGCGTCATGGAGACAAAGATGCTTAGTTGGACGGGTGGCATCACTAGGTTGGATCGCGTTTCAAATGGTGATATATGGAAAAGTTGTGGAGTTGCGCCGATCCAGAAAAATATGTGGGAAAGCCGTCTGCGTTGGTTTGGGCATGCGCTGCGTGCAGGAGAAAATACAATGGCTAAGTCAGCATGGAAGTCGCAAGAAAGTGTCCAAGGGTCGACCGAAGTAGCGATCTGGAATACGCCTCGGCGGTTTGGGATCAATATCAAG
This sequence comes from Meconema thalassinum, assembly GCA_946902985.2. Lineage (NCBI taxonomy): Eukaryota > Metazoa > Arthropoda > Insecta > Orthoptera > Tettigoniidae > Meconema > Meconema thalassinum. The sequence continues at coordinate 382,544,834 of OX336392.1, read as the reverse complement.
TCGGGCTCATCAACGAGTTGGAAATTGTACAAAGAAAGGCCGCTAGATTTGTGCTCAATGACTTTAATCCTAGGAGCAGTGTGACCCGTGTGTTTAAGAAACTCAAAGCCTCAAATAAATGAATGAAATACAGTACACAATGACCTGGAGACTGTAAAGCTCCATCCAAACATGCATCAAGACCGAAACAAAATGGAGACAGTGAATCCACATATCTGACTCTGCCATCAGTCAGGACCACTGATCTCTATACATGGATCGCTGATGGCAGCTCTCCGCTGCACGAGAAAGTACGCCAGGTTGAGCGCGCGGTCCGCCATGTTGGTGTGCCCATTCTCGAGCCATCCTTATGGGGAAGCAATGATAATCTAGTCAATTTTAAATCGTAATTAATGGTGCTTTGGAACAAATAAAAATATAGAGATATGTTCACTCATAGCATAAGGGCATTGGGATCACTGACACGTCATTCCGAGGTCAGTAAATCTCCGGAATAGCAATAAAAATGAATGTATAATAACGGCTGACAAATATCAACTTAGGTGCTGAGTACACGCAATTAGCGATCAGTAACAGAGTAACGAGTGAAAAACAATTTCTGGAAACTTTCTTGTAAATTGAATCAATATATATGCCACGAAATTATGCATTCTTCAAATGATGTACCTATAAACGTAGCTCACTATACACTCGACATATCGTAATCGGTTCTTGGTAATGAATTTCTGTTTCCTTGAAATAACGCGCAGTTTAATTTATAAAATGAAAATATCATTTAAGCAAATTGTACGTATTTATGAAACCAGCAAATATTCAGACCTTGTCAATATATCACATAACCAGCAGCTTAATTGCCACAGTAAAAATTACACAAAAATAAATATACCGGTAGCCTATATAATTATCAGGGTGCGAAATCGGAAAGACATGGTGGAGGGGGGGGGGGGAGAAGGATTACAGGGCTTAATTACTAATCCCAGCACTCTACATCAAATACTACAGCTTTTAATCACGCTAGCAGCACAATACACTTAATAATAAAGGGAAGTAGATCTAGGCCAAACTGCACTTTAAGCCAAACCAATTTCACTCCACAGCTCCACATAAAAGTTAACAGAACAGCTGTTTTCGAAGGTTCCCAATTCTCCCGCTTGATACTCCTAATCCATGATCTTAGAAGTTCGGGTCTCGAGAAAGGAAACCTACAAAAATGAATTGCCATTTTCCTCCCAGAATATGCGAAATATAAATAAATATAATAAAACTCAAAACACTACCCTCGAAATATTAATTTTTATTATAGTATAAAACTCACCGATGAAACGATTTCTCTTTCTGCTGTTCGGTTCTGTTTGTACATCTATATGCTGAACACTGCGGCATGTTGAAACCTCATTCAGAATTCACATGAACACATAGTACACATTGAAATTGAATCTTGTAATTTACAAGTATACTACTATACATCGAACCTAAATTCGCAAAATACACTACTACTTCTTTTGCATTAACACAACACAGAACACTCGTGGAACTACAATCAAGAGGCCTGACCACTGGGCATGGCGTCACCGAATAAGACAAGAGCGCTCTACGGACCACGTGGTCTACGAGCAATATTGCACCATGCGCTCGCTGCCATCTTGCTATACCTCCTGTCATCGTCTATTCGGCTTACTGCTGCCTTAGCTACCAGCCATCCATTTATAGAGATCAGTGGTCAGGACAAACCCTAAAAAATACTAAGAATCGCATAATCCTTTAAAAAATGTTAAATTAAATGTAACTACTCAAGTTGGTGTACATCAAAATGTACTTTCTTGTAACTCCTGAAAATTAAAGAAGAGGATAGTTTTAACCTTTAAAAATGACATCAGTCATTGGCCTATTTCTAGCCATCAGTTGGAAAATAACTTTATCTCCAACATCTTCCTCAAATTGTGGCGTAGTTGACCAGGCTCTCAACTCCAGTAATCAACGCTGTGGGATCAAATCCTGACACATTGGGTTGGTGACTAGGGACATAAACCAAAATATGTTAGCCTAACTTTATTAATGACAAAACACTCAACCTGGGTTGCTTACATATTTCATTTGCGCAACTCTTTATAGGCTACTTCTTGTTAATAATAATAATAATAATAATAATAATATTATTATTATTATTGTAGTTTCATTTGACGAGCTTGGACATCGTAGTTATTCTAGCCCCGTGTACTTGAGTGTGTGTGGTATTATGTATGTTAACCTGTATTACTGTGTGTATTTGTAATTAAGAAAGCGTGTAGTTTTACGTGACCGTTAATCTCGCGGCCATGAGCCACGGGACCTCCTTTTTACGTGGGATCTGATCCACTGGACGTGATATTTAATTTCGAAAATCTCGCATGCATTGACCGGGAATCAAGCTGCTTGACCACGCCCCGTATTTGTAATTAAGGTGAGGATTGGGAAGGATACAGTCGTGGCTTTCAGTTAGGAACCATCCCGACATGTGCCTGGAGCAGGAGTGCGAAACCACGGAAAACCACTTCCAGGATTGCTGAGGTGGAAATCGAACCAAATTCTTCTCAGTTTTGCTTCACGAGGCTGAGTGTAGCTCGTTACAGCCCTCAGACCAGTATTGCATTTCTTAGCAGAGCCGGGATATCGAACCCAGACCTCTGCGGCGACAGCCAAGAATGTTAGCCGCTACACTTGTTGTACAGTAGGCCTTTATAAAATGAAATGGTTTTGCTTTGAAACAATTCTCGCATAGATAAGAGCGTCATTGGATGAATAGCGTTTTGTCTTCAAATAACTCGAAAATTACCTTTTTGAATTGTGTTGGTTTTGTATTGGATGTGCAACGTGTTCAATCTTCAACTTCTTAGTCAAGACAGAATAAAAAAAACAGAGTGCACGAATTGTCACAAATTAACCTTATTAAGTTATACAATTATAAAACCACGTCCTCTAGTGTAATTTTAACGGGTCTTAACAGTTAATTAAAGCCTTTATCATGACGTGAAGGTTGCAAGAGTTCACGTCATCAAGTAATTGACGTCTACCCAGGGTGACGCATTTAATCTATCCAGCGACCCTGTATTACCATAAACTAATAACTGAAGTTAAGTTTTTGCAGGAAGTGGCGTACTGAAGGGCTCAAAAAATAAGATTCCTCCTTGAGAGAGCGATCAAGCGCCGCACATCCCCCCCCCCCCCCCCTCTCTACGGCTGACCGTCGTGTCGGGAACTGCTGGTAAATTAGGCAAATGGCTACGCGAGTTTTTCATTATCAACACTACTTGTTCTTTATTTACACGAAAAAAAAAACGCTCCATGACTAACTCATTCTACTTTTTTAATTTTAATTCTGAACATTTGTTAATAATACACATTAAAATAATCAGGAAGGAATTTCACCTTTTACTAAAACTAAATGTTTGATAGATGATTATGCTATTATTTTGCGTAAAGAGGTTTGATTTAATCTCCCCAAAGAACAAATTGCATTTGATGAAATAATCTTGACAAGTAATTGTGCTACAATGACGTTTGTTGGGTTAACAGCATGCACGTTATACATTGTCCACTGAGCCGCAACTTACTTGATTTTTTCATTTGTGCATTAACATAATTGCGAATATTCATTTCACCAAAGTCACATTTTATATTTTACTAATAGGAGAAGATGACCTCGCTGTTCCTCCCCTTAAAATAACAACAATTAATCATCAATCATCTTTTACTAAAACTGAAATATCTGACAAAAATTGTGCTACGACGAAGTTTGTTGCCTTGAGGCAATATGAACGTTATGCATTATCCGTTGAGCCCCAACTTAGATTCTCCAATCCGTATTTTAAAGCAATTGCGAATATTAATTTCACAAAGGTAATTTTTTGGGCAAGCTGGGTAATGAAAGTTACTGAAGTTCCACTTTTAACCGCCAGGCGGTACCCAGCGCCCCAATGATGGAATGGCCGACTATCTCCTCAGGCCAACAGCACATAAACCTATTACAAACAGATTTCGTACGAGATTATTAAAGGCAAATGCTCGGCGACATTATGTACCGTATCTGAAGCATACACATGCTATCAAGTCACGCGACATAGATATTATACAGTTACGTCTGATGGTGGTCTGGAGGGTAGCATGCTTAATAATTGTTCAAGTAACGCATTTTAGGAGGTTCGAAACACACGCTCAGCTACCGTTTTATGGTCTGCCAATTTGTGTCTTATTTTATGCTTCGTGTTTCATTACATGCTATTTAATTATAATATACATATTCCTGTACGCGTCTGTGTCCCAAATTCTTGGTTCCCGCCCACTGCGCTGCGGCTATCAAATGGCCACATCTTATATACGGTATTAAAATCATTGGAAGAAATTTACTAAGACTGAAGTGTATTGATAAGTAATACTGCTACGTCGACGTATGTTGGCTTGAGACACTATGCACGTTACGACGCATTATCCATTGAGCCCAAACTTACTTGATTCTGGCATGTGTGTGTTAGCATAATTGCGAATATTCATTTCACCAAGGTTCCATTTCATATTTTACGAAAACAAATATATTGACAAGTAGCCTAATTGTGCTACGACAACGTTTGTTGGCTTGAGGCACTATGCACGTTAAGACGCATTACCCACTGAGCCCCAACTTACTTGATTCTGTCATGTGCGAATAGCCATAACCATTTCACAAATATCATTATTCTGGCCAAGTTATGTGCTGGCTGTAGTGAGGGGAGGAACGAGTCAAATTCATCCACCAGGAGAGCCACTGCACTCATTTAAGGTTTATTGAAGAGTCACTGCGCTATCTAGAGCATGGTTCAACAAGAAAATTCTACACAATTACAAGGGTGCAAGGCACCCGTGGGCATTGATCCGAAATATGGTTGCGAAGTATATCTTCTAAAGAACTTGAATTAGAAATCTCTAGCTAACAGATAAAATATTTAAGTTGCTTATTTTTGACTTCAAATTATGCAATAACCTTTGTATAGTTCGTATATAGGCTACAGTAATATCACCGTTTAATTGGTGTGTACCACCTCCTTAAACTCTATCGAAGTTACATTTTGCTGCCCAAGAGCTAGAACTGAACAGCACAAACATTTCCCGATTATAAGTGCATATAAGTGCAAAGTCCAAATATACAATGACCATAAACACGAAACAACCTCGAGTTGTTCAGTAGTACGTATAGCTCCTTGTTTCTGCCTCCTATCAGATCACTTGAAGTCTTGCATTCTACCTACCCGATTTCCTACAGAGAATTATTTAAATATCAGTAGGCCTATTTAGTGTTAGAATTTATTTGGAATACAAGCTAAAACCAGTCGATTATTCTGTAATTTTATAATACTATGTGTAATCAAATGCACATAGTATTAGGTATATGCATGTTGGAAGCACGATAAATCTGAATAAATAAAACTGTTTTGCCTGGCAGGGCCATGGCTATTTAGATTGTTGACAACCGCAGAGATCGCAGCAAGCGGTGTATCTTACGATAAAGTGCGAAACTTCGGGCCAATGCAAGCCATTTACCCCCCCCCCCCCCCCACCCCACCCCTCATAGCTCATGCCATCGCGCTACCTTCGAACAAGCAAGTTTAAGTCTGGCCACGGAATTTGGAGACGTCGTCTTTTATTGTAGGTTTAGTACACCGTATTGCATATATTAAAACTAAAAGGACGACGCTCTTTAAAGACATGAATAATAATAATAACATTTTCCAATGCACCAATGAATACGATAGTTTGTTAACTAAATATCAAGAAGAATAAACACTCACATGTCAGTTCAATCAAAGCTCAGAAGAACTTTATGTCGTTGTTGTTAAATATTCGTGTTAGGGGCTTGGAACATCTTTGGTCACCAGCCCCGTGTACTTGGGTGTGTGTTTAATTTCTCTGATCTCATGTGTTTCTGTGGTAACTAGCAATGTGTGTAGCTGTATTAGAGACAGGGATGGGATAGGTGCCCCGGGACTTGAATAAGGTACTATGCCGGCATTTGCCTCGAGGGAATGTCTAAAAACCGGGGCAAACCACACTCAAGGATATCCACTGTCAGCGCCAGCATTCGAACGTCCAATCTCTGGATTTGCTGCAGCTCCCATTCGCGGTCGGTAGCACGTCTTTAGCTGACAATGCATTGGGGCGAAAAGCCGAGCTAACCCGAGGTTTGCCGATAGCAGGCGAAGGGCCATTCCATCTGTCACTCAGCATTGGCCAAAGCCTCGCTGACACTTCGGACTTCCAGACGCAAGTAGACTAATGTCCGCACGGACCCATGCTGGTAAATGTCATTACCCGTCCTCATGCCACACATACTGGTGGAAGTGTTCACATGAAGCATACTTATGAAATGGAGAGTTATTGTCTCGGGGAATGGGCACCGGACTGCGTTATTTAATCATGACTCAGCATTAACTCATCGCTTGCAACGGTGGGCCAGTGGTTATTGTGTCAGACTACCAACTCCAAGCTTGCAGGTTCGCTCCTGACCGTGGTAAGTAATTTTTGATAGGTGACAAAATCTCGGCACGTATGTCATGCGTTGTTGGCATGTTAAAGAACCCACATGAATTCAGTAGGCCGTGTTCATAATGGCAAAATTAAGCTCGGGATTTTCCGCCAACACAAAGTTCCTCATTTCTCTACTTGAAAGGGCTATAATGTCAAGGAGCTTAGATATCTAACCTCCTTGACTTTCATAACTTTCCAAGGAACGACAAAATTCGACATGCAAGCTGCCCTCTGGGTGTCAAATAACAAAGCTTGCACCCGGCACCGAGGCCATACGATATTATTAACTCACCGCTGCTGTTTGGTGATACTGCGGGTCTCGTCTCTCGTTCTTCTGAGCACGGAACTGTTCAAACAGCTGATTAGCAGCCAGTGTGAATGGAGTATGATTCATGTACTGTATGTGCCTGTCAACAAGAATTTCTAACACAGCTGCGGAAATTTACTACGTCCATCCTACAACAACTGTCGCTGGAAGATAACGAGTGATAAATAGCACACATGTTCGCCTACACTTGCAAGCCATGTCCCCGGGTTCGAGGACTCATTTCCTGGAATATAATAAAAAGAAGCACATTCTGAACAACATAGAAGCCTCTCTATTCAACTATCATGGTTTCCTGTTCACTCCGTCAAATCTCATTCCCTCCCAACAATGACTGGGATAGGAGGCAAAGGAACGCTTTTAGCTATTTATAAATTACTAGCAACCCGTCCCGGCTTCGCTCGGTATCTTTAACGGTTTACCCAGCGTAAGCTTAAAAGGCGCACGGACGGCAGGTTCCAGACGCAATTCAGTAAAGCCGAAGTGAACAGCGAAACTCCAAACACATAGGCCTAAACTATCTCTAAAGTCATAACTCGACAAGTGATGCTGGCCGAAGCTGGGGTAATAGGCTCGTTCGCTAGCTCGTCAACTTGCTCCAAAGCTAACAAAAACAAAAGTTTGGTGCTTTTCAGTCGGTCAACACGAATGTACCCAAATAGAGCTGGGTATGCCCTAATCCTGAAAAAAGTTACATAAGAATAATAAATACACTAGTAAACTTTTGTTTACTTAGGCAACACTGAAAAATGGCTTCAAACCTCATAATGCTCCGAAGCTAGTAATTTAAATTTCTACTGAATGGCCATTGTTGGAAGAAATTAAAACGTAAAAACACTTGTAGTGGGCGATGTGTCGAGGACTTTTTGTAGAACTTTCCTTGCTGAACAATTTTTACACTCATAGTATATAGATATTTTTAACGGTTTACCCAGCGTAAGCTTGAAAGGCGCAAGGACGGCAGGTTCTTTTTCGACTCGATTCACTGAAATCGTTACTGCTCGGCTTCCTTTGGTCATAAATGAATGTATTTTTTTTATACAGAGACCTTCCTCGAGAAATCCTTTACAGAATGGTGAAAACCGCATCACAATCCATCAGTGGTTCACGAGATAAACCTTTACATCCAAGAATCGGGGACTTAGTGTTATACTACCGTATGTAGATCTGAGGTTCCTGCGGGCTAAACAGCTTCATGAACACGTGAGATGAGGGGCAGGACGCAAGAAGAGAAGCTAATACCTCCCCCCTCTTCCTCCCTGGATTCGGAATTTCTTCTAGAGTAATATAGGCCTACTGGCTACTGACCAAGTTTGTTTCACAAGAAAATTATATTTCTATACAGGCCTAGTGTACGGACGGTATGTGGTGGGGTATCAAGGTCAAGCTGACCTCTCTGGGCAGACAGATTTCCAGCCACGTTTCAGTGGTGGGGGAACAGCGACAGTAGTCACTCGTCGTCCGCCGTGCTGTTGACATCACGTGTAAGAAATCTGTACATCCAATCGTCTTGATCTGGGAGAAGTTGAGTAAGCGGTGTCTACTCTATAGAGCGTCTCTGCCTTAAAAAACAGTACGCATTAAATGGAGCGCGCCTATGCCAGATCTGCTGCATATACCAAGTTCTGCAAGGCCGGGCACATGATGTAACATAACTCTTATACAGGCGTGTTTTTACGCAAAACTCGGGAAATTTCCAAAATATTTGTTTGTTGTATATAACTGTACCTCATGCCTTGAAGCGAACGACGCGACGGTACAATATTTAGATATGATACACCGAAGTTCAGAGCGCGATTTTAATGCACACATTATAATATGTTATAGTATTATATTTTCTCGAATATCATAGGTTATAATAAATTATAATATGACATTTAATAATAATAATAATTATTATAATTATAATAATAATAATAATAATAATAATAATAATAATAAAATAATATATATTGTGGTCCACGTAATTTACCCAATTTTGTGTAGTTAAGTGGTGGTATGCAGCCGAAATTAAATTATTCATATCTTGTTTCTTGAATGAGACATTGTTTAATTTTATATAGGCTAGTTCTTTACTTGCACCGATACCATTTCGATGGGATTAAGTTCACTGTGGTATGGTGGCAAGCAACGAACATATTTCTCTGCTGTGATAGACTACATTGTCTGTTACTAGTCTAGATCCTTCGGGAACCTTGGGCAACAATTGCTCGGTGAACCACTTTTCATACACTTCACCTGTCATTTCGTCGTGGGTGGCCGCCGTGTCCTGTTGGCACAGAAACGTTAACTCTGCACCATTAACGAACCCTTGTTCATTCCCGGGACGAACAAAGGCAAACTACGGAAACCACTTCAAGGATGGCTGAGGTACGAATCGAACCCGCCTCTTCTCAGTTTTGTCTCACGAAGTTGAGTACACCCCGTTCCAGCCCACAGACCAGAATTAAATTTCTTGGCAGAGCCGGGATTCAAACCCGGGCCTCCACGGTGAAAGCACAGTGACAGCCAAGAATGCTAGCCACTACCGAACGAGGCGGACAATTTATAAAGATCACAAGCTCCACTTCATTTCACAGTTTAACTTCACACCATCATCTACCCTCCTTCAAACGCAGTCGGGGAGATAGCCTATGGGCCACATTAGTAAACAAACTTTCGGTGCGTCAGCGCTGGGCGGGAGGAGTAAGCAAAGTGATATAACTTATGAATGCTATCTGATATCGAGCTCTGGTTTGTTTTAAAAACTATTTCAGACATTAATGGGCATTTCTTCTCGCTCAGTCACCGACGTAAAGTCAACAGCAAAAATGTTTCTCGCTACGTTAACTTTTGTGTGACAGCATCCCAGATTTTTCAAGTTTCATTTAAGAAAATAAATCATAACTTTCTTATTATGAAAATAATTACTGCCCTGAGAAATAGGGTATCTTCCACCAACATCAGCCATTCTAAAAATAAATTCTTGATCTGTTGGGATCATTAGTTCATTATCTATGACGTGATAAGTTTTATATCTGCAAAAATATAGATTCGCGCTCAAATATCGTAATTGTGAAAATGGGGCCATGTGTTAATTATTTATGGCTTTTATTTTTACATCATCATAAAGAGCGGAAAATTCTCTATAAGACCACGCAAACATTTTTTTTTTTTAGATTTGTCACTTTAAATTATTGGGAAATGGCAACATCGCCGGCGTAGAAGAGGACGAAGCTAATTGCAGGACATAGGAGTGCGAGTGAGAGGCAAATACTACATTTAATTCCATACTGACTTTTAAGGTAGAGACGCACTATAGCGCTCCAGCTGCTCCCCACCACTCATATTGTACCGCGACCTTAAAGCCTCAGCACATACCGTCCGTACTAGCTAGGCTTGGGTAATAACATTATTTTTAAATCATCTGGGATAAGCGTTCCTTCTGTCCTTGTGACAACTAGATTTTCCTGGGACTTTTCTCCAAACTACTGAAAAAGTCTTTCGTTAGAAAATTGTCCGCATGATCAAGAAACTCACCGGTTTGCTAAAATCGAGTCAAGGAAATATATCGTTAAATTTTACGGACATATTTTAAGCATCTGAACGAAATACGCGCAGGTGGAGGGCCGCCCTCGATTCCTACTGTTAGTGGTAGCCGTTTTCTGAGGCGAAGTATCTCAGTACGAAAACAGGCAAGTGAAGGTCTTCAAAAACTCATTATACCGTACTCTATTTAGATTATTATGATTGTTGTTTTAAGGGGCAATTATATCAGAGTTCCTCGACAAACACGGTGCTTCAGTATTTCAAAATCTCCATATTCACCCGACTTAACCCTCTGCAACTTTCGCCTGTACGCAATCTGAAGAAACTAATTCTCCATTATTAAATGAGGTAAAACCAGTATCGCAGGAGAAATAACTGGTAGATAATTACAACGCCGCAAAAGTTTAGTCTCCAAAGGAGATCACCTCGAAGTTCATTGTGGCTCGTTGGTGAAGTATTCGTGGTAAGGACGTGTTCGCCAAGCCTCCATTTGTCATCAATGTGGTTCTGATACTCGAATTCTGGATTCTTGAACGTGCTTAGCAAATGCAGTGTTGGGAGAATCATATGCGAATATATATCATCAATGTACTGACAGTTATACTGCAGTACGTAAAAAAACAAAAACTCCAATATAAATTATCGATTTTAAGTAGGGAATACTGATGTGATGGTTTAAGTGATTCCGTTATTTGTAATTCGTTACTTTCCATCTACTGTGTGATCACCTCTTGAAAGTCCCTCTGAGAACCGGGTTCGATTTCCAATTCTGCCAAGAAATGTAGGCCTATTTCTGGTATGAGGGTACACTCAATCCCGTGAGACGAAACCTAGAACAGGTGGATTCGATTTCCACGTCAGCCATCCTAGAAGTGTTTTTTCGTCGTTACTCTCTTGTACTGGAGGCAAATGCTGGGATAGTTTTGCCCACTTCCTTCCCAATCCTAGACTCAGGTCGGACAGTTCCTCAGTTTAGGGGCTGCGACAACGCGGTCACGGAGCCCCGTGTACTTTGGGTGTGTGTAGAATCTGTCATACAACCAGAGTTAATTGTGATGACTTTATTAGTGTGTGTTATCTGTAATTCAGGTAAGGACTGCAGACATTCAATTTCCAAGTAGTTCCTATGTTTGCTACCAAACGCTACCGTCAATGACAACTAGTTTTCAACTTGGTTACTAGATGCCACCGCAGTCGGCTCCTGGTGACGAACGTTGGAACTTAAGAGCGTTAATCAAATCTAACCTGTAATTTAGCTTCACACAAGTGTAATCAGTGGAAGGTTCTTTTACTTGCCATAAATCTATGACATGGGACCGCCGCGCCGGCTTTACTTCCCCTCCGAAGGAAGGCATACTGAGGGATTTTAACGCTCTTGAAAATCCGACGACTTCGGCTGGGTTTGAACCCGCGACCTTGGATACCTAGACTCTGTAACAAACACTACAGAAACCATAATAACACTGAATCAGATATCCAAGTAAACGGGGCTAATGATCAGGTATCCAAGCCCCTAAAATGAAGGGAAATGCATAATACAGAGGAGAGAAAGCTATTGAGGCTAATCTGTTTGGCCAGTCTGGGTGGGTATACCATCGCAGTCTGTCCTGAGATGGTGCAACTGGTAAGCCTAATATGTATCCATGAATGACGCTCCTTTATGCACGGCCAGCCATACATCATCACAACTGCCCCATTAGGCAGGGCTGACACTCAAATGTGTTCCTGTAGCGAATCTGGACGAGCTGGCCAAATAAAGAGCTGTCTTGTGACGCTTCAGCTGCTGACTAGCCCTGGCCTAAAACAGCCACAATCGCGACTGTAAACAATAACATAATAATAATACTGGATTAAGTTTTAGGGGCACGTGACCCGAATGCCATCACGATTAGCCTACCAAATTTTAAATTTTCTCCAATAGAAAAAGACAAAGGGAGTCTGGTTCAGCGAATTACACGAGATTGGGATCTCATGAAGATATCCAGGAGCGTGACGAGCTTAAGAGATCGAACATCGGAGTTCACAACCTAAACCGACGCTGAAACTGAGAAAGTGTGGACAAAAAAGAGGAAGGAACAACACCATCTACGAATGAACACTGGACTAATTTTATAGCTAAAACTGTTGAAAAGGGGCAGATGACCTCGCAGTTCTGCCCCTTAAAACAACAATAACTAACTAACTAAACTGTTGAAATGACGTGATCCTTAGTTGCGCGAAACAGAAAAATAATAATAATGTCATGTTACCATTTAGAAAGCTACAAATGAATGAAAATCAGTACGATATAATTTATCAGTATAATTATGCAGTTGGCGATTACAATCATCAACTGCCCCTGTAGCGGACAACCGAAACTCAGAAGTGCAGTTCTTATAGAGCAGCAGTGTCCAGTCTTTGCACGGGCGGCGTGCTAGCTATGCTCCGCCGCACGCCGGTAGGCTGGCTCTTACCTCTCTTGGCTGGGCTGCCTGTCCTGCGACAGCTCTTCGCCGAGTCTAACAGTCAAGTTGGGATCGCTAGCACACCAAATATAGCCTAATGCAAGCAAACGAACTAACAATGCGTTGGTTTTCCGACACATCTACATTGTGTTTCACGCGTTTTTACGCGTACCGGTCCTTTCAGATTACGTGTTTAGCATTAGAACAGCCAGACATAATAATGTATCATGGAACTCATTTACGGCACTAAAAATTCGGTCACATAGTTGGTTTTTTTTCTTTCGTCTTGTTTCAATGTTTACATTTTCAATATACTGAACATCGTTCGACGTTCGACCGATCAACCACAACAAAGTGAAGGCAGTACGAGAGGGAGTGAGACAGGAAAGCGAGCGAGAAAGACAGCAAGGCCGTCCACGCCAGAAGCACGCCAGCGTGCTGTATGGACACCTCTGTTAGACGGACAATTTTCTATGCCAAGAAAGGGCACCCGGACTTAAAACTCAGGCTAGCCCCAGTTGGCTCCCACGATCCAATTAACAGAGGAAAGAAGCCTGTGAAGAAATTGCTCTGCCGAGGCTCCAACAAAATATAGACTAGACTGCAAATATTCCGTAGATAACTAGGCACCAGTGCTTAGCTGCTGGACTTTTATCCCGATGCCAACCTCATGAGAAGAGTTAATGAGAGATAAAATGAGAAGATTAAGGATACTGGACATAGTCATCCTTCCCTCTTATCCAGTTTAAGGCCGGGTCGGGGCTCCTCCTCCTTCTTCCAGGAATCTGTTCCACTCCATATTCAGTCTACTTATGCTGGTCATAATCAAGTCAACCCGTCATGCTCGGGGTCTTCCTCTTGCTCTCTTTCCTTCCCATGTATCCTCCAACATGTGTTTCTGTATTCTTCCATCTTCCATGAGATTTTAACCTGCTACTCTCAATTCCGTCATTCAACTTTTCTACTCCAATGACCGTCCTGACTTCGTAATTTCTCACTTTTTCTCTTCTTGTTTTTCCTATCATACTTCGTAAGAACTTCATTTCACTGGCTTGGAGTTTACTCTCCTCTCTTTATGTCACTGCCCAGTCTCTCGCACTCGGATAAAATGCATTACACTGTTGCACCCTTTTGCTAAGCTCTGCATCCATCCTTGCATTCTGCATTAGTTCGCTTCCTAGGTATTTGAAGCTGATTTGTTTCAGGTATTTCGAGGGATATTAATAATAACCCATAATACACAAGAGTGTACCAAAACTTCCTACGTCGGTGCAACGTGTGTAAGGACAGCATTTCCAGCAACTACTCTGAAATTCATGTAAGTACTTACCGACTGAAAAGCAATATTTCACACAGAATTCAAAAGCTAGATTAACTGTCGATAAGCAATCTAGAGAAAAGAGGACTGTCAGCGTTAAAAAAGCTTAACGAACAGTGGGTTAATGTTACCGTTACAAATAAAGATCTTATTGCACGCAATGTGGTGGCTTAATCATATGCTTATACATTGATCTGTCTTGTATCGTTAAGGCTGCCGCATTCCGAAATAAGACATTGGCACGTAACCAAGCAGTATTGAAGGAGTATATAAACAACACAGTCTCTGAAAAATATCAGCTGTGAGAACCGTCTAAATATTTCGGTTGGTCGCCATGTTGGATGTTATATATATATATATGTCATCGAGTTGATGCACTATTAGATGACAATTTTTGCGTAAGTTCATTATTCAAACGTTCACTTCGATTACATGATCAATACACAAGACATAAAAACTTAATTTTAAAATTGCGCACTGCCGCCATCTTGAGTTAATGTGATCAATATTGAACTAAATTAGATACCATTGCATTACAATGTGTATAAACATTTACTGTACCAAATTCACTGCGCTCAGATGGTTAAATCACGAGAAAAGTCTATAAAAATGTTTCACCTTCGCTTGACCGTCATGTTCGTTTTGTATTTTACAGGTTTTTGGAAATCTCATAGCTGAACTAGTAGTACTCTCTATCACCGTACAAAATTTCAGGGTGATATCAGTAATAGTTTCGGAGAGATAGAATGCCGGTGAAATATTTCGCACAGCCGCCATGTTGATTGGTGAGACGTTATAAAATTTGAAGGGCACGGTCGGGGTTGGCCGCAATAGTACTATGACCTTCCCGAGTTTCATTGAAATCACTCCAGCCGTTTAGAAGTTATTGCGGGACACACACACACAAAGGACAAAAGCTGATCTCATAAGCCTATTCTTTTTCATAAAATGAAAATAGGCTAAAAATGTGACTTCTAAAGTGAGAGCCTTTCCTATAGAACGGACCTATGCCGAGTCGTGAGGCGGGCGGGCGGGCGGAGAGTGATAGTCACCGCCAGTTTACTAGTATTTGACGATAACACAAGAGCAGGACGGGAAGTCCCGAATGCTGGCATTGCATTTATTCCATACGGAGCTGGCAACACACCTTAGATGAGATAATTACGACTTTTGAAGTACTGTAGGCTAGATGATGATGATGATGATGATAATTGTTGTTTTAAGGGGCCTAACATCTAGGTTATCGGCCCCTGATGGTTTGGGTGATCGTGAAGATGAAAATGAAAAGCGAACTTAAAACTAAAACTAACTACCAACCTACATACTAGAAGAAGAAATGGAAAACTAAAGGAGAATAAGGCAAATAAAAGGACAGAAGGAAAAGAAATGCCCTCAACCCTCGGAGAAGGCGGATTGAGGGACTTGGAAGGAAGGAGAGCCATGAAAGGCATATAGGAAAGTGAAAGAGGAGAGGGTCCGCCCCAAAGGTAAGGGACAAAAGGGGAAAACGGACCCAGCTCAGGAATCCCTCGGGGTCGCCAACTCCCGAACTCACCAGCCGTGAGCCCCTGAGGGTGTAGCATTATCTAGGGTGCACCAGAAGTGGTGGGGCTACATACACCCTGCCTCCTTAAGGGCCTAGAGCACAAGGCAGGAGGTAAAAGGAAGAGAAAAAGAAGGCTGACCCCTCGCAGAAGGAGGGTATCAGAAAAGATTAGACAAGGGCCAATTAAGGCGGGAAAGGAAGAGACTCCCTAGGCCTCGGATACCCTAATACCGTCGGGGTCAGAAGAGAACAAGAGTTGACCAAGTGAGGTCGACAGGAAAGAAGACAGAGAGGAGCCCGGCACAAGTAAGTGGAAGCAATGCCGGACTCAGCTGGGGCCCCGTGGTCGCCAACCCACGCCCACAAGATGTGAGCCCCTGGGGGGTACTGTAGGCTACCTCGTGAACATAGGTATAGAACAAAACATCGTATTTTCCTAGTGGAAACTTCATCTTTTCAAGAAGAAGTCTTACAGTAAGTTTCAGCGCTGTGCAATTTTTACTTGTGGGGGAATCTCAAACAAAAGGTATACAGAAACAATCCTCGTACTCTGGTGGCTCACGAGAACGAAATAACTAGGCTACACTGATACGAAATATCAGCGAGGATGAATTACAGCGAATGTACCAAAACTTCCTACGTCGGTGCAATGTGTGTACGGACAGCATTTCCAGCAACTACTTTGAAATTCTTGTAAGTAAATATGATTATTAAATACGTTAAAACGTGTGAATGAGTTAAATTAGTTGGGCGCAAAACTGCTCCTCGAGCCAATGCTTTACTCGACACGCTGCAACACACAGTGCCACGGCCGTCACGCGGCGACTGCGAGGCCCCGTTCTGTACGGAAGGCTCTCACTGTAATACAGCGATCTAGCCTACTCATATCTAACGTCATTACTAGTGTTTAGCGAACACAATAACGAGCAAACCTGCAACAAAGGACCAAACAACTGTAAGGAGCTCGCTTTA
Organism: Meconema thalassinum; assembly: GCA_946902985.2. Lineage (NCBI taxonomy): Eukaryota > Metazoa > Arthropoda > Insecta > Orthoptera > Tettigoniidae > Meconema > Meconema thalassinum. Next base: position 382,528,167 of record OX336392.1, on the reverse strand, counting down.
ATGAATAATCGCAAGTAGTTAAACACGCCATTAACTTCTAATGGTGCTTAGAAGAATCAAATTAAATCTCTAAGAAATTGTGCATACCTCTGTGGTGTTTCGGTCATCGCAGAGTTCGTGCTATCAGGGACGCAATATGGGAGCATGGCATTTGTCTATCTGTAATCAAGCAGCGATAAGTTTAATTGTTGTTGTAAAGGCAATAGCCCGTTAATATCAAATGTTGTGGCCAGCTATAGAAGCCAACCACCGGCTTCTAGATCAAACTCTGTTATCCATCGCCAACAGCAGTAGGACCAAACCTTATCATGGTCTTCATATGTCGCGGAACTCTTTGAGGAATTAACGCGTGTTTTCCCTTATTAGCGTGTTAAATTAATAGTTCATTGTTTACCGTTTGTAGTTATTTAATTTATGTTGTACTGGAGATTATTTCTAACAGACATACATTAAACTGAAGGTATATTTAGGATAATCATAAGCAATATAGACCGGGGCATAGAATAATACAGGGTCATCGAAAAATAATGCCTAAATCCCTCCCGATATTATTCTGCTAAGGCCCCATTCCAGTTTTGTACCGAAAATAAGGTCCCATTAACACCAACCTACACATATGGGGTACTTACAGGTTCAGCATAACCCTATGCGTAAGCGAAACGCACTCACTTACTCTTTAAATACCTCACAATTAAATAAATACCTCAAAACATGTATATTTACAATGAAATGGGGTCAAGGGGCACTCTAGAATGTTTTCACGCAATTTTCACGTGAGAGTGTGATACGAAAGGTCTTTTTTACCAGACTATAAAGGGTCTCCGAAAACCACATTATAAAGGCCCTTAAATTAACAGTGTCTGTGATATTCCCAGAAAACTAACTTCCCTCTGATATACCTATGAAGGAATGACAACTCCCTAACCGCTACACTAGTAGCTGAATTGATAAAGTCTGATTATTCATACAGAGGATAAATCAGTCATAGCATTCACAATTGACATTTTGCTAAGTGTACTCTTTACAACTAGAATATTCGCGGGCAAAGCCGCGACGGGTAATGCTAGTTTTAAATAATTGCTTTTAATCAACTATTAAATGTAATGTAATGGTTTTAGCCTTAAAATGCGTGGAAAAGATAGCATTTCTTGGAATACCATAGTAAGTTTCAATGTGCGCTCAGTTTGTTGCTGTGCAGACGTGCGTCTAGTGTATCGTGTACCGCGCGAAGGTAGTGAGGCGTAGCCCCATCTTACTTCAAAATGACACGCCGTCCTGTATGTTGTCCGATGATACTTGAGCGAACACAAACTGCTCAAGCATGTCGAGGTAAATTAGGCTTGTAATTGGTTTTTTTTTTTCAGCAAAATAAAAAATAAAAGGTCCAATAACTTGGTCATGAAGTAACCCGCGCCAAACATTAGACGTCTGCAGAGCAACAAACTGAGCAAACATTGAAACTTACTAAGGTATGAAAAAAAAAAATGTTATCTTTTCCACACATTTTAAGGCTAACACTGATCAATCCAAATGAGTCTTGGCAGACACACTACAGTTTTTCAAGCTGAAGTGATAGCAATCACTACATGTCTTGAGGAAAACATGAAAATGAACTACAGAGATAAGAACATTTTCATATTTGCGAACAGCCAGGCAGCTATTAAGGTACTTGAAGCTGTCCGGATAACATTCAAAATTGTTTGGTATTGCCATACACTTCTTCTGAAGCTCTCAGAGCGCAATGCAGTTAAAATAATATGGGTACCTGGGCATGCAGGCATAGAAGGAAATTTAAAAAAAAACTGATAAACTGGCAAGAAAAGGGTCAGAAACACATTTTGTGGGTCCAGAACCAGTATGTGGGATCTCTTATAGACAAGCCCGCTACTACATAGGGAAATGGATACAAAAGAAACAAATGGAAAACTGGAAAAATGCTCTAGGTTGCAGGCTTGCGAAAGAACTAATTCAGAGACCAAACAAGAAGCATACTAAGGAACTGCTGGAACTCAGCAGGGAAAAAATAAGATGGGTAGTAGGACTGCTGACGGGACACTGCCATCTTAAAAAGCACCTACATTGGAATAATACGAGACAATTTATGTAGGAAATGTAACGAACCGGAAGAATAAGCTGAGCACATACTCTTTGAATGTGAGGCGCTGGAAAGAATAAGAATCTCTACATCGGGTTTACCTGGCGAAGACAGAGATAATATCAGAGAAGATCCAATAAGGAGGACCTGCAACTTTTTTAAGAGAGCAGAAATAACCAGTTGGGAATGAAGGAAAACACATGGTAGCAAAATATCTTTGAAGTCGAAGCTAATAGGAACTGTTCACAGAGACCACATGGATAAAAAAGAAGAAGAAGAAGGCTAAAACTATTACATGTAATAGTTTTATAGCAATTATTTAGAATATATGCATTATTGTTCGATGAGCCTGTACTACAGGCTCTAGAAAAAGTTATTGGCAATTTCTAATATATTATTACGCGCAAGTGGTTACAGGTTTTCCTCGTATGGAAATAGCTATCGATCCCCTTTCGAACCTTTTTCCAGTCCATTATAATGGGGTATTTATTGTGTTAATCCGTAGGTTTCTGACGTTTCATGTTAATAAGAACATATAACTAACGATGAAAAATTTCTTTAAATCTTCAGCAAAAACACTAAATTCTTAAAATTGGCTGGTAAAACAAAGACGTTAGAAGTATTTCCACTTCTTCGGCTGTTTTTCCAACCTAACTGTCACTCAAAGATTTCTTATGAAATTCACCCAGGACGAGATTTCGAACGACACAAAAATTACTAAATTCGATCCAGTAGAACTAGAAATAAACGTTAACGTCTTGTTCCAGATAAATACTAATTTAGCATAAAGCCTGAAACTCAAAATGTACAAACAGAATGACAAATTAAATGAGCTACCGTATCTCTAGAGAGGTCGAGATGCACGCTCTGAGATCCCGTGGTCCTTTCCAACCAATTGGTTTTCAATGATTACCCCTAACTGACACACATGCTTTTCAGCGACCTGACATGTTCTCCCTAGTGACACAAATTAGAACTAGTTTTGAGACCTAACATGCTGTAGTCTGTAGGTATGTTTCTCTCTGGTTGTTGTTGATGATGAGTTCTTGATAGTATGCCAAGAATAAGATTATTCAGCGCTAAATAATATAAAAATAAAAACGAAGTTATTATATAAGTGGTTTGCTGTTAATGCTATGTCAATAGGGACTCAAACAACAAGGTACCGTAGTTCAAGAGCTCGACTGTTTGGTGTACGAGAAAGAAATAAAGTTATTTCGCTGTTGAATTCGATGTTTTGGATAATGTCGTATACCAAATGTTTTGTAGTTCATTTTTACTTTGTTCAGTAACCATTCCCACAGCCTATTAAGGCTAATCGTATCTTGGTTATGCTTTTTCTTTTGGACACTGTTGTATTTAACCATTTAGGAAACTCCACACATAGCTATGTTAGCCTACAGTTTTATAATTCTCGCATGGGTCATAGTGCAGTTGAACTTTGTTATAACGGCATCTGTTTCAGCGACTGCTCTGCTATAACGAGCGGCTTCGGTGTCGTAGTTGGTAGCATACTGAGCTTCTATACCCAAGGTCGCGGGTTCAACCCTGACCGAAGTCATCGGATTTTTAAGAGCGTTCAAAATCCCTCAGTATGCCTTCCTTCGGAGGGGAAGTAAAGCCGGCGGTCCCATGGTATTTAAAAGAACCTTCCACTAATTACACTTGTGTGAAGCTAAATTATGGGTTAGATTTGACTAACGCTCTTAGGTTCCAACGTTCGTCGCGAGGAGTCGACTGCGGTGGCATCTAGTAACCAAGTTCAGAACTAGTTGTCGTTGACGGTGGCGTTTGGTAGCAAAAGTAGGAACTACTTGAAAATTGAATGTCTGCAGTCCTTACTTGAATTGAAAACAGATAACACACACTAATACAGCCATCACAATTAACACCGGTTATCAGACAGTTTCTACACAAACCCAAAGTACACGGGGCTACATGACCGCGTTGTCGCAGCCCCTAAATTGAGGAACCAACCATCGGCTATAACGTCATGTATTCGGCGGTACGGACGTATTCCTTATAAGGGATAAGTTACGTTTTTCAGCCTTGCTTAATGCAATAAATCATGCTAGCCAATACGCTTCCATGTGCATGTTCGTGACATTTTGTCCTCTCTGGAGCAGCCGAAATAAATTGTGGAAGAAAAGAATGCCTATTTTATTTCCCTCCTAGTCTTACCTACAGTACATGGAGGCCAAGTGTCACGTGGTTCCTGTGATAGACATAACTTGAATCTCCATCACCCGTTGTTTCTCTCCATACTACTGTCGCGAGTTGGACGGAACTCAGATCATATCCTGCACAACCTATGATGTCCTAGTGAGTATTGATTTTCTAATGCATGTAGCTTATCTTATAAGAATTTGAACTAAATTATGAATTAATATGAATGATACATAGGCTTGCCATACGTCCCGGTTTGACCGGGAGAGTCCCGGTATTTTGCTCTTGTCTCGGTGTCACGCCCGGTTTTATCAATGTCCCGGAAAACGGCTATAAGAAAGAAGCGAAGAAATAAAAATATCTTCAGAGGAAAAATGGAAGCAGATTTTTAACCACTTCTCGGAAAATAAAATCTCTTTTCTGAACCTTGGACGCGTTTTATTGTATGTAAAATCAACTTTGACCTTTCTTGCTATGATTTTTATGAAAAAGTCAAGCTTAAGAGAGACATTTTGAAAAAAGTACATTAAAGTAAAAAATATGAGTGGTTTGAAAGCAAAGATTAACATTTTAAACTCATTAATTAATTGCTTTTTTAGTTTGACAAAAAAAAGTCTATTGTAATTGTTTTTGTAGTTAGACAAAAAAAAATAGTTTTCAAAAAATAACATGACGTAGTAATTGTTCAAATAAACAATGTTATGAAGTATTTTATATTGTATTTTATTAACACTTTTTTCTAGATGGTAGACCAGAAAAAATATCTATAAAAAGGAGAAATTATACATTTTTATGTAGCAAAAATTCCTGTTTTCTTTTTAAAAGGTGTGTAGGACTAACAATTTAGGGTGCCCGATTCCCCCCCCCCCCCCCTCCGTCACTTGCGAGGCTTAAAAAAAGGTTTAAAACTCGCTTCTAATTTTTAATTTCTAATTCCATACTCCCCAGTAAGGCCACCCCATATTAATGTGTCCCGGTTTCACTCACCAAATTATGGCAAGCCTAATCATACAAGGTTCGCAGAGAAATAATCTGACGAAAATGAGGAAGCATCATCAGAAATACAGAGAACAACTCCCTTAATGGGCGCAGTTACGAAAGGTATAGCCACTCAAGGAAATTGGAGGCAGGCTAATCAGCTACTGGAGAGATAACATTGTTCCTGGAAGCTTAGAGGAGATGTGTGGGAGAGTTGACCACACTAGGGAAGGTGAGGGCTATGTGACACAATCACATAACAACCAAACACTATATTCTGCACGACAAAAATGTGGCTTACAGTCGAGTTACATCTCACACAGACCGAAGTGCTGCTGGACCACAGATATATAAAAATAGCCAGTTATAAGGACACACAGACGTTGACAAAAGTTGATTTTGTAAGGCCATATTTCATAGGTTTAAAAATACTACAGGATGACACAGGCTTTACAAATCTCTCCAAAAATGGCATAATAACAACAATAAACTAATAATAGGCATTATAGGCACGGTTGCCGAATGTAAGCCTTCTGAATTGATTCCACTAACGGGACTTGCCATGATCCACTTTCATCACCAGGTTGCACCTAAAGTCAGTTGCTTCGAGTCAATACGGTCATCAACCCTATGAACTTACTGTGACGTAATGCTGTATGATATTGTGTACATGGATATATATAGCCTATAGATATTTAATAATGCAGCCAATGGCCATTAAACAGATTAAAATGTGGAAATGAATATCACACTTTAATAAAATGTAGGGAATGGAGGAAGTCAAGTAAATTAGCGAAACAATTTAAAGTTATAAGGGAAATGTGGGATAGGGAATCGACAGATGATAAAACAAAACGAAGAAGCATGTGAGAAATGGAAGGGTGTAGGATATGGTATCCAAAACCATATAATTTTACTATCCTCTTTGTACCGGTTTCAACAAAATTGTACTAGCCGTCATTAATATTAACCTTTCTATAACTTCAGTATCAATATAACAGGTTTTACCTAGTTCCTAATTATTGTTCAAGACATTTTAAAAGCAGTTCATTTATTTAAAGGTTTCTTTAGTTCACTTTTTTAAAATTAATGTTGTGATTTCTTTTGTTGACTTTTTTGTATTTTAATTTTCTTAGCATGTCTTTCGTAGTAGCTTATTAGAGAATTTCATTTGAAAGTGTTTTGCCTTTCAGCGTCCAGTGTAGTTCCAAGGCTTTCGTTTGCTAATAAGTCGCCTTCAAGATCCCCTATTAGCAGTTAGCACTGCAGCCACCTCTGCTTCTACGCCTCTCACTTTGAAACCATTCAACGTTGAATCTTACCACCGCCTTCTAGGTCTGTTTTTCTTATCCTCTACAGCCGAACTCATAAACGTACCGTAATATCTCCTCCGTTTCTTAGACCATCCGGCTATGCTTGTGGGTACGCAAATTAAGGTTGGGTTTGTCATCCAAAATTATCGTGACCGGGGTTCGAAGCGTACTCCAAGGTCCGTGAATTAATATCCGTGACCATGGGGGTCGGTAGCATTCACAGTAATCCATTCACCACATCAGATGTGGTCTGGGAGAGATTGTCATGCTCAGGGAGAGCGTAGGGAGAAAGCATGGAAAAATGTATTAGCAGCGCCCAAGCTGTTGACATTGATTCTTCACTTTCAGTCCACGCTCTTTCTCAACGGTTCTTCGTCAACACTTTCAGCTGTATTCAATAACATCATAACTAGCGCCAGCGGGCTCTTGGTGTCCGACGCGGCACAAACCTACAAAAATTGCTGAGTTTAAATTCACTGGCATGAAAGCCAAAATACTATCTTTTTGGAAGCCTTCATAGGGAGGTTAAGGCAGCTTCAGCTCTTAGTTTCGCAGTAAAGAAGTGCACTTATATAAAGGGAGGTAGCGCACAGTTCGCTACTCCTGTGGGGGTCCAGGCGCGGACACCAACAGACCGCTGATGAGCCAGCTTGGTGTCCTAAGCGAAACCCCACACAAGACATGGCATAAACCTAGAAAAAAAAAAAATGCTGAGTTTTAATTCACTGGCCGCGAAAGCCAATATACCAGTAGAAGTCTTTTCCTTAGGCATAGTGGAATGAATGCGTACTGCAGTGCGATTCACCGTAACCTGACGCTTGTTCAAGTAAAAGAAGGAGATGTAATTAACCAACTGCTGCGAAGGGTTTTTCTATATTATTTCTACCTCTACCAGTGCGACTATGTGGTGGCGCAAGAGGTGGAGTGAGGTGTAAGACCTTCATCCCATACAAAAGGCATTCCACTTGCATTAACTGCCGTTGTGACATCCAGATTCAATTTCTGTAAATACTAGTTCTCGTTCGGTACGTTGAGGATGATTGCACACCTACAGCTGACGTCAAACTACCGAAATATGAGGTTCTTACCAAAAAATGCTAAAAGTATGACCTAATGGTAAAAAATGTTCGAAATATGCCTATGCATGTATATGACAAATAAAAACCACTGCATTGTGACGATAATCACTTGATTTGCATAAGAAACTAATCGGACATGAAAATAAAGGAAATAAAAAAATATGACTTCACCTAAATATCCGAGCCCTATTCATAACTAAGGTTCGGATGTTTAGGAAAAGTCATAATTTTAGCCTATTTTCATTTTATGAAAAATAAAAAGGCTTATGAGATCACCTTTTGTCCATGTGTGCGTGTGTGATTCATGTGAGTCCCCCCCCCCCCCCCTAATAAAATCTAAACGGCTGGAGCGATTTCAATGAAACTCGGTAAGTTCATACACTATTCCGGACGACTCCGACCGTGCCCTTCAAATTTTGTTACGTCTCACCAATCCAACAAGGCGGCTGTGCGAAATATTTCACCAGCATTCAATATCTCCGAAACTACGAGTATTACCGATATCACCCTGGAATTTTGTACGGTGATAAAAGGAACTACTAGAAGTTCACCTATGTGACTTTTGAAAACCTGGTAACTACAAAACCAACATGGTGGCCAAGCGAAGTTGCGACTTTTAAATAGAAGTTTCCCGCGATTGAACCAACCAAACGCAATGAAATTTGGTACAGTATATGTGTATACACATTGTAATGCACCGACATCTAACTTCTTTCAATTGTTTACATAACCTCAAGATGGAGGCTGTGCTAAATATTTCACCATCATTCTATATCTCTGAAACTATTACCAGTATCACCCTGAAATTTATACGGAGATAAAGGGCACTAGTGGAAGTTCATCTACGAGACTTTCAAAAACCGATTAACTACAAAACGAACATGGCTGCCAAGCGAAGTTGAAAGTTTTAAGTGGACTTTTCTCGCGATTTAATGATCCAAACGCAATGAAACTTGGCACAGCAAATGTTTATACACATTGTAATGCCCTGGTATCTAATTTAGTTAAATTGTTTACATAACCTCAACATGGCGGCTGTGCGAATTTTAAAATTAAGTCTTTATTTCTTGTGTCGTAATCATGTGATCGAAGTGAAAGTTTGAATAATGAGCCTACGCAATAGTTTTCCTTTAATGATACACGACTCTATGGCCTATACATATAACAATCCGAAATATTTCGACGGTTGTCAATATCTACGATGTATTACATCAATCAAACCAATTTTTTTTAATGTTCACAGGGGCTATGAACATAAGTTCATCTAAAGACTTTCAATAACCTGGTGATCACAAATCCAACATGGCGGCGACGTGAAGTATAAATATTCACCAGGACGTTTCTCGCAATTCAACCATCCGAGTGCAGTGAAACTTGGTACAGTAAATCCTTATACAATTGTTAATCCACTGGCATCTAATTTATGTCAATTGTTTCCATAACCACAAGATGGCGGCTGTGCGAAATTTTAAAATCTCGTTTTTACTTGTTGTGTCCTAATCATGCGATTGAAGTTAGAATACTACACGTACACAATAATCTTCATGTAACAGTACATAACTCTAAGACCTACATATAAAAATCCAACATGGCAACCATCCGCAATATTTAGTCGGTTCTCAATATCTACGAATCTATTACAGTAATAAAACTGAAATTTTGTATGTTGATAGTGGCAATTAACATAAGTAGGATACATGAAAATAGGCTTTAGTTTTTCACGGAACTACTTGCTTTCCTTGAGTATATTTTCATTAAAAACTGTAATTAAGCAGGAGTTCAATGTTCCTGATTTTTTTTAGGTGGATTTTATAGAGCATATGCCATGCATGTTTGGGTGATTTTCATAGTTATTGTCATATTTTATCAATATTAATGTCTTAAGGACATATTTTGCTAATATTTTAGTGGTAGGTGGTGGACTTATAATATGGTATCCGGTGGCCACTGCAAGGTTTTTTTTTGCGTTAGCGGCGATAAAAATTTTAAACCTTGCCAATTGTTGCTGACTACCAGCAAATATTTAACTGTGTAACTAAACTTGGTAGCATTTAAACTTAGGGCACTTTCTTTCTCTTTTACAGGAAATTTGAAATGTGTCGCAGACTTTAACGCGAGAAAAGGTGAAGAATATGCTGCTTTCCGCGAGTCTCTTGAAACATTCTATGACAAAAATTTGAGGAAAACATTTTTATCGTAGGCCTAGTCTTATTCATGAAATCAGCGTAGGTTTTAACAATTCCTTAGGTTTGAATGTAGAATTAATAAAATAACATTTCACGACATTATTAACACTTGTTTTAAGAAAGCATGTAAATATATTAGGTCATATCGTACCTTTTTAGCCTATTTTCATTTATGAAAAAAAAAAATAGGCTTATGACATCACCTTTCGTCCGTGTATGTGTGCGTGTGCGTCCGTGTGTGTGTGTCTAATAACGTCTGAACGGCTGGAGCAATTTCAATGAAACTCGGTGAGGTCATAGCACCATTTCGGCCGAACTCGACCTTCAAATTTTATTAGACTATGTCTCATCAATCCAACATGGCGGCTGTGCGAAACTATTACTGATATCACCCCGAAATTTTGTACGGTGATAAAGGGTAGCCTACTACTATAAGTTCATCTATGTAACTTTCCAAAACCTGGAAAGTACAAAACGAACATGGCGGCTAAGCGAAGTTGAAACATTTTAATAAACTTTTCTCGCGATTTAACCATCTGAGCGCAGCGAAATATGGTACAGTAAATGTTTACACACACTGTAATGCATTGGCATCTAATTTAGTTGAATTGCTTACATAACCTCAAGATAGCGGCTGTGCGATTTTTTTATTATTTCTTGTGTATTAATCATTCGATCGAAGTGAACGTTTGAATAATGAAACTAGGCAATAATCCTAATCTAATAGTACATAACTATGGCCTGCATATACTAAAATCCAACATGGCGACCATCCGAAATATTTAGACGGTTCTCACTCAATATCTATTAAGCTATGACAGCAATCAAACTGAAATCTTGTAAGTTGATAGAGGATATGAACATAAGTTCACCTATGGGACTTTCAATAACCTGGTGAGCACAAATCCAACATGGCGGCGACGCGAAATATAAATATTTAAATGGATATTTCTCGCGATTCAACCATCCGAGCGCAGTAAAACTTGGGACGGTAAATGCTTATACAAATTTTAATCCACTGACATCCAATTTATTTCAATTGTTTTCATAACCACAAGATGGCGGATGTGCGAAATTTTAAAATCTCGTTTTTATTTCTCGTGAAGTTTGAATACTACACCTACACAATAATCTTCATGTAATAGTACATAACTCTACCCAAGACCTACATATAAAAATCCAACATGGCGGCCATCTGAAATATTTAGACGGTTCTCAATATCTACCGATCTATTACAGCAATCAAACTGAAATTTTGTATGTTGATAAAGGCAATTAACATATTATGTAGGATATATGAAAATAGTCTGCATAGTTCTTCAAGGAACTACTTGTTTGGATCATATTTCAGTTTAAGAAAGCATGTAAATATATTAGGTCATAGTGTACCCTTTTTGGATCATATTTCAGTATGTTCAGGGCATATTTGCCTGCATATTTCTAGTTTCTTTATGTCCTAACATCCGAACCTTAATCGTAACTAAGGTTGGGTAGTTAGGAAAAGACACTTTTTCGTGGGCTAACTTTCCCCGAAATGATGAAAATATGTGCAAGTGAAGGGTCCACGACCTCGTTCAAAGCAATTTATTTTGCATATAAATGCATAATTTGGCCATTTATATGGTGAACGAGAGTGGAATTTGAGACCACCTCTCTCCGCAGGTGTCCTCACGATGCTGAACCCCCCCCCCCCCATTCCAATAGCCTCGCAAGGATTAAAATCTTCCACGGTAGAGCCGAGAAGTGAACCCGCACCACAATGGTGGGTCATATTTCCAAGGAACGGAAAGACGGAAAGATGCACGTGGGAATTTAACATCAAGCGAGGAACCTTGATATGTCTCATTTGGGAGAAAGAGACCGGACCTGTGAGAGGTAAGTAATTACTGCGTCTTCAGTGGGAACAAACTGCTGAATCTTCAGCTCCTGGTGTTCCCAAAGGATCCCAGCAATGCCAGAAGACATAATTTTGAGCTGAGAGCAAGAGCGTCGGAGGCAGGCTTAGAACGATTACAATAAAACTGCAACCAACAAAACGTTTTACTAAGATACGAACCAAGGGTCATTAACTTCTGCCAGGCGATTTGTTGATTCCACTCATTCTCTCTTCTGCCACTCGCCGATTAGGGCTTTAAACATCTTTATTGCTTGCGTCGCACCGGCGTTAGAGATTATATGGCTTTCAACTCTCTTGTTTTATCGCGGTGTCTGAAATAGTGTATTAGTTACTTCGTGATTGGGATTAGGAGAGATGCCTCGGGAGTCGACACAACCATTCTTTTCCTGTGGTGAGTGTTTTTAGTGTAGAATTTTTAGGGGCTTTGCGACATCGTGCTCATGTAGCCCCGTGTACTTGTGTAGTTGTATGTAACTAAAGCTACAGTAATGTGTCCCGGAAATCACCCAAGAGTTGAGAATCTTACTCAGTTTGTGGCGTCAAGTTTAAAACCCTTCGCTTCATATAGAACACACAAAACTGTCACCAAAACGTAAATTTCAAATTACATCAGAGATTTCGAAAAATATGATTTAAAAAACATAAATTTTGCTTCTGACTATTAAATTTAATTTTGTACCCATAAGCCTTCACATCGATGTTACACACTCCAATCCATCTGCAATTGTCTGCTATAACGTTACGGGGAATAGGAAATGCATGGAAGGGGAGAAGAAACAAATGAGGACATAATAATATGGACAAGCTCCCAAGAGAACTCGATACGTTAATGAATATACATGTTCTTGGGTGTGTGCTAGATTTGATAACCTCCGTTTTTGTGGTGACTGAGGTAGAGTCATTTTTATTAGAGATGGTTTTGACTTACAGCGACCTGTCTAGTGTACAAGCGTCTATTTGCGAATAAGTCGCCTCCATGATCCCCTATTACCAGTTAGCGCCTTCCACTTTGAAATTGTTCAACACTGAATCTAAGCATCGCCTCCTAAGTCTACTTCTGCTTCTCTTAACCTCTATATACGAGCTAATTAACCTTTTCGGTAATCTCTCCTCCCCAATTCTCATAACATAACCCCATCATTTGAGCGGGTTCAAACGAACAGCTTCGTCTAACGTGTTCAATTTTAATTAAGCCCGTACCTCTTCATCGCGAGTATCCTCCTACGTCCTACCATTGCTCTCATCTATTCCTTCCAACAATCTTCACATGCTATCATCTGGGATAGGTGCCCCGTGACATGAATCATTTGCCTGAGGGAGTGTGAAAAAAAAACGGGCGAAAACCGTAGGATGGCCAATGTCAACGCCAGGATTCGAACTACCGATCTCTAGAATTGCTGTAGCTCTCCATCGCAGTTGCTTTATAGGTGGGTCAGTGGTACTGTGTCCGCCTCATGGCCCCAACATCGCGAGTTCAATTACCGACCAAGGGAAAAGGATTTTTGAGGGGCTGTAAAAATCCATGGCTCTCCGAGTCGTGTGTTGTCGGGTCGTGATAGATCTCTTATCACATTTGGCCATTACGAGACAAATAAAAAGACTGATAGTCTGAAAGACTAGACTTTATATCATTTTAAATGCTACAAATGCTGCATGAACTCTAAGTCCGTTGGCAAGTGCAAACCAAGGTCAAAGCATAACGTCACGCTCACCGGAGCGGGCGGGGAAAGGAGGAAGCTCAAACAGTACTATGACGTCACACACCTCAGTGCATTCTCGGTACATTTCGTCCCGTCACCGTAACGTAACGCCAGACCCCAGCGTAACGACGAAGTCGACAAGATCATTTAAAATGATAATTCATAGGACTTCTGTTTTTCACTACCAGATGGTAGTTAAACAATGTCAAAATTGGAGAGTAGATTACCCGAATGGCTTCAACTCGAAAGATCCACGTTACGATACCTGAGGCCATATTATTATTGTCAATGTGCGGGACTTAACGCACACGGCTATCCCGCAGGGTTATGCAGAAGTGCATGTCTCTAATATTCATAAGACACCAACGCCGTAAATAGAGTTGAATATTGCCCTAATTTTCAATTATTGTGAATTAAGGTACCACTTACCACACAGATAAACTCGCGATTTCATGTCTGTCAATATAACGGCAGAAATGCTGGTGGTGATTGCTGTTTTAAGGGGCGGAACATACGGAACACTGCAATACATTACCTCCCATGTCCAATGGGATTCATTTTAACTTCACACCATGGCGCAATTAAAGAAAGGGAGAAACCCAACTGCTGCTCAAACTGTCCAGAGATCCACTGATACCAAGCCCGTAAAATCTTAAATCTATTCCTAGCACCTGAGCGAGTAGGTCCGACCGCACCGTGTAAAACCTGACCTGTTTAGTTATCCCAATAGAGCATTTCCAATCGCAGGTCGAGGGACCTCCTCTTCCTAAACGGGTTTTCTACGACATACTAGAGTATTTTTTTTTCTTTTTAAGTTCATGAAAGAACAGCCAAAGCGACTGCTTGTAACCTTCATAATCCACAAGAATTGTTGTACTCCTAAAAATTATTATCAAACGTTAGAGGGATATTTGGAGTGAGCTTGGAAATGTGTGTTGTATTTGAGTATTCAGTCTTTTGACTGGTTTGATGCAGCGCTCCATGCCTCCCTGTCCTGAGCTAATCGTTTCATCACTACATAGCTACCACACCCTACATCCAAGGCAATCTGTTTAACATATTCTAACCTTGGTCTACCCCTACAGTTCTTGTCCTCAACCCTTCCTTCCATAACTAAGCTTGCTATTCCTGGGTGTCTTAGTATGTGTCCTACCAACCTCTCTCTTCTCTTCATTAGCAGTCGCCAGAAACATCTCTCCTCTCCCACTAGTCTCAATATCTCTTCGTTTGTAACTATCTACCCATCTGATATTCATCATTCTCCTGTAACACCACATTTCAAACGCTTCAATTCTCCTCTTTTCTGCTGCACCAATAGTCCAAGTTTCACTTCCATAGAGTGCCACGCTCCAGGCAAAGGCCTTCAAAAATTACTTCCTAATACCTAAATCTATATTCGATGTCAACAGATTCCTTTTCTGTAGAAATGCTTTCCTTGCCCGAGCTAACCTACTTTTTATATCCTCTTTGCTTCGTCCATCACTGGTTATTTTGCTTCCTAAGTAACAGAATTCTCCTACTTCCTTTAGCTTTTCACTTGCCCTTTGGAAATATTCCGGTAAAAAGAGCCACACCTCCAGCATGCATAATTACTGTACACCTTCGTAAGGATCCGCTCATTATGTAAATTAGGCAAATAAGGAGAGAAATCAATAAATCGTCCAAAATATTTAGTAACCTCACTGTATTAATAATTATTTTTATACTAATCATACAAACATTTAATTATTGCTTTTCTTTTTCAATCAAGAAACACCATTGAGTATTTATTAGACTCAAAATTAAATTACAAAAAGGTGGAAAGTAGGAATTTCACGAAGAAGTTGCGTCTTTCACTCATATTTCATCATGCATATGGAATTTCAGATACGATAATAACAATGAATATAAAATTGACAATGCGGATTCAACAAAATATAGCCACTAAAAAAAAATACCGGTATTTGGAATTAAATTTTACATTGTTATAAGAACAATCACTTCATTTGTAATTATTATGCATTTTCTTTCGATGTTTACAAACTGACAGCTACGGTACAAATAATTCATTGTATGTTGACATGGTTGTGAATGTGTTGAATTAATGATAAGCATGCAGGTTTATTTATTTTTGTTGAAGCTCTAACCTGGCAACGTGCTGTTGGCCTCACGCACTGCCGATCACAACATAAACACACACTCACTCTCGTCTTAAACACTATGTCGCCTCAGATCCGTTCTACTCGCTCGCGCCACGAGCACTGACTAACCAAAGCCTCCTGCAGTCGCCCGCCAAGCAGCTCCGCGCAGCGCGGCGCAGGTGGCCATGGCGTCACACCATATCGCACTTTCCCTCCGGCACACGTTATTATAATACTACAACCACTTTTTATGAGTATGATGCGTTTCTTTTGTTCATCTTCCACGCCCATTACAGCGCAAGCAATTACACTACGTCCGGCGCTCCTCTTTATTACGATATCCACAGGCATAGGCGCCGGCACTTTCTGCCACCTCAAAGTATAGGGAAAGCAAGGAGCATCGCCGCACTCCTGTAGTATCACAGAAGGGGCCTGGCTCTCCAATTAATTCCAGGGAGTGTTTCTCATTACTAAATAGGCTATCGACAGTTTGAAAAAAAAAACTAGTTCAAAGGAAGATAGACAACGAACAAATATCTTTAGTCAATATAAATATTGATGTGTAACATCTTTCCTCTCGGTTGCTGGATATTTTTGTGGGAGTGAATTTGAAAAATGGGACTGAAGTAGATCGGACGGAAGTGTGTAAGACGCACTGCTAGCTGAATCGCATCCCTCCTGGCTGTTTTTATGTAACTTTGGAGAATGATGGGGCGTGGTGGCTCAGCGGTCTAGCTGTATGCCTCTCACCAAGGCGGTCCGGGTTCGATTCCCGGTCAATGCATGTGAGATTTTCGAAGTGAAATGCCATGTCCTGTGGTTCGGATTCCACGTAAAAAGGAGGTCCCGTGGCTCATGATCTCAAGATTAACGGTCACGTTAAACTACAAGCTTCCTTTTAACTTTGGAGAATGATAGGTCGTGTAGGGGAAGGGTATAGAAGTAATTTGAGATAGGGAACTTGGGGTCGGAGGTGCCTCCTTAACCCCTAAAATAAGGGTTGATTCAGGCCCTCCACCCTGAAAGTTAGGCAAACGACCCCAGCCTCTATAACCTTCTCAATCCTTTAACTCTTGGCAAGATTCATCTCACCATGTGGCGCTGGCGTAATGGATAGCGTTGCGGTGCGAAAGGCCGGTAGTCCCTGCCAGCGCCACATGGTGAAATAAATCCTGCCAAGAGTTAAAGGATTGAGAAAGGTAAGAGAGTCTTGGGTCGGTTGCATAACTTACAGGGCGGAGGGCCTGAATCAATCCTTATTTTAGGGGTTAAGGAGGCAGCTCCGACCCCAAGTTCCCTATCTCAAATTACTTCTATACCCGTCCCCTACACGGGCCTCCGTGGCTTAGGCGGCAGCACGCCGGCCTCTCACCGCTGGGTCCGTGGTTCAAATCCCGGTCACTCCATGTGAGATCTGTGCTGGACAAAACGGAGGCAGACAGGTTTTTCTCCGGGTACTCCGGTTTTCCCTGTCAACATTTCATTCCAGCAACACTCTCCACTATCATTTCATTTCATCTGTCATTAATGTAAGCATTGCCCCAGAGGAGTGCGTCAGGCCTCGGCAGCCGGCACAGTTCATATCCTCGCCGCTAGATGGGGGCTTCATTCATTCCATTCCTGACCCGGTCGGAGACTGGAAGCAGGCTGTGGATTTTCATTTTTCACCCGTCCCCTACACGACCTATCATTCTCCAAAGGTACATAAAAGACATCCTGTATAGTGTTCTAACAATTGAGGTTGGTTCCATGAGCTCGAGTTCATTGTGACCCACAGTAGGTCCGTGCACAGCTCAAGGATCCCCTCGGCACCTGACACATGTCTGCTTTCAACCCGTTACGTGCCGCATCACCTACTGCACCTGCTCGGAACTTTCACTCTAAAACCGGGAGTTCCTGTCCTGTTACATCACTTCCGTCATTTAGAAACCAATCTATCATTAGCAGAGGGGAACATCTTTATAACTTCCAGAGAAAGTACAATACAGTAGCTTGAGCAACGTGAGAACTGTAGTAAGTGGCGCTCTCACCAAGGTCATAGCCTACATTACATCACTCCAGACTGTATGGGGACCCCAACGTATTGTCTGCGCGCCAGGACAACTCAGCTCGACACGCCATGAAAGGGAGGGAGGATAGGGCTGTACGCAAGCGCGCTCTGTCTATTCCTGAATAGGGTTGCCAGATTTCCAGAATGGAAAAACAGAACACACGTCCCAAAACATTGTTTTTATCATTTCAAATGATCTTGTCGACTTCGTCGTTATGCTTGAACTAAAGTTATGCGGGACGGAGACGGTTGCGTTACAGAGACGGAAGTGACGTCATGCAGCCGCGCGGGAAGCCTAAGTTAATGGGTAAAGGACGGCGAGTGCGTGACGTCATGCAGCCACGCGGGAAGCCGAAGTTAATGGTTAATGGAGTCCGTTGAAAGAGTCCTGGGGCGTCGAGCGACATGGGGCTTTGAGCTAAGCCAAAAGAATACAGCGTGACTCCTAAAGATGTGTACAAGATGCCAGATAAGAATACAGGGTGACTCCTAAAGAGATATACAAGACGCCAGATAAGAATACAAGGTGACTCTTAAAGAGGTGTACAAGATGACATAAGAATACACGGTGACTTCTCAAGAAGTGCACAAGATGTCAGACAAGAATACAGGGTGACTCTTAAAGAGGTATACAAGATGTCACACAAGAATACTTCTAAAGAGATATACAAGATGCCATATAAGAATACAGGGTGCCTCCTAAAGAGGAATGCAGGATGTCAGAGCAAAATACAGTACAAGATGCCAGATAAGAATACAGGGTGACTCCTAAAGAGATATACAAGATGCCAGATAAGAATACAAGGTGACTCTTAAAGAGGTGTACAAGATGGCAGAGAAGAATACAGGGTGACTGCTAAAGAGGTGCACAAGATGTCCGACAAGAATACAGGGTGGCTCCTAAAGAGGTGTACAAGATGTCACAGAAGAATACAGGGTGACTTCTAAAGAGATATACAAGATGCCAGATAAGAATACAGGGTGCCTCCTAAAGAGGCGTGCAGGATGTCAGAGCAAAATACAGGGTGACACTTAACGAGGTGTACAGTATGTTAGATTCAATCAAATACAGGGTGACCCTTAAAGAGGTTTGCAAGATATCAGATTCAAATAATGGGTGACCCTTAAAGAGTTGTAAAATATGTCAGACTCAAATACAGGGTGACCCTTAAAGAGGTGCCCGCGCGGGAAGCCTAAGTTAATGGGTAATGGAGTCTGTTGAAAGAGTCCTGGGGCTTCAAACGAAGCGAGAAGCCCTCCTGAGCCTTTCTAACATGTGTAGCATTTGTAGCATGCGTCATTTGAAATTATATAACGTCTAGTCTTTCAGACTGACTATTTTTTTTTATTTGTATGAATCTTCTGATAAAATTCACTGAAATTTTCGTCATAATTGTAATATGTGAACAATTCTTGTTTTATCAAACTAATAATAATAATAATAATGTTATTGGTTTTACGTCCCTTTTAACAACTGTGGCTTTTAGAGACGCCGGGGTGCCGTAATTTTGCCCCGAAGGGGATCTTTAACGTGCCAGTAAATCTACTGACACGGCTCCCTCGCATTTGCGCACCCTCAAATGCCAGCTGACTGTGCCAGGATTTGAACCTGCAACCTTGGGCCCAGCAAGCGAGAACGTTACCCCTGAGCCACGCAGCCAGACAATTATCCAACTAATGGAGCTTCTGTTTCTATCATCCCTGCATTTGATATTCATGACAGAAAAAAAACTCTCTCCGTAAAAGCATTGGAGGGGAAAATGCTGAGTATTAACTTCACAAAGACTAAGATATTCCTTAATTTTGTTGCCCCTAATAAATCTATAACATGTACCCATCTATCTGACACAGACATAGAAATAATTTCCTCTTTCAAACTTGCACCTTTATCACTAGAAGCTACCTATTACAATCAATTCTAAAGCGGGGCGTTTGAAAATGTGCGCGAAATTGAATATATTATCAAATTAACACAAAAAAAGTCCTCTCGGCACGCCGGAAGGCGGAGGTAGATTTCACCGGACAAACTTGGGGATAGGCGAAAATAGGCAGAATATGCAGATTTTCGTAGAAGGATCAGACCTCATTTAATGCGAGAAGGTATTTTATAATTGGAGCTTAATTAACTTTGTTTTTCGTCATTTTATGCTTATTTTAAACATTTTATTGTCTTATGGGAACGGTAACCTTCTTGTCATTTGGGGTCCATTTTTATACTTGTGGTCACACTGTCCTTATGCTAGGTTTCGACACTGATGTGCAACTATGTAACGGTCTGTTACTTCTTCACGCAAAATTATATCTACCGCAGAGATTTTGGTTGGTTCCTCAGTTTAGGGGCTGCGACAACGCGGTCATGTAACCCCGTGTACTTTGGGATGGCTGTATTAGTCTGTAATTCAGGTAAGGACTGCAGACGGTCAATTTCAAGCAGTAGTTACTAATGTTGCTACCAGGTACTACCGTCAACGACACCTAGCTGTGAACTTGGCTACTAGATGCCACCGCAACCAGCAACTCGCAACGAACGTTGGAACTTCCCCTCCAAAGGAAAGCATACTGAGGGATTTTTGGCGCTCTTAGAAAATCCGACGACTTTGGCCGGCTTTGAACTCGCGACCTTGGGCATAAACATTCAGCATGCTACCAGTTACGTCACCGAAGCCGCTTCACACTTAGATGGAAATCTGAATCTGATCTCGTACAAGTGCGTTATCTTGGCAACGTCTGATGGCTCATCCCTCATCAATTTAGTTGATAGGTCTTGGCATTTTCTTATAATTCCGAAATTATTTTTCTCATCCCTTGGCATAATGGTGGGTTATATCAAAAATTCTTTCAGACAAAAGTTTTAGGTAATTATTATGGGAATATTGTCCATTTTGTACGGTTTTGATATTGTGCCTATTAAGAGAGATATGATTAATGTTTCCCGAAAAACCCACTTTTTCCCACCCCTTTGGTCAATGGTTGGTGCTATAAAAAAAACTCTTCAAACATACATTTTTGGGCTTTATCCGACACATAGTATGAATGTTGAACGGATTCGATATTTCACATATTAAGAGAGTTATAGCAATATTTCACTTTTTCGAAAAAAAAAAGCCCCCCATTTTCACCCCCCAACGACCGATTTAGCCCAGTAACGAACTCGACCGAGATTTTATAGGTATACGTATTCGGTAAAAAATTCAAAGTGATTGGTACAAAATTACGGCAGTTATCGTGTCCACAATAAACTGATATACATATACATACATAAATTATATATAACTTTTGAACTGACGGTGGTTTTGGGGCCTGGGGATGTGAAACGCGAAGATATGTCGAAATTTTCCGGAAGTCGAAACATGGTACCCATTGCAATAGTTAGCTTTCTAACGAAATCTACCTCTGGTTGGTTCCTCAGTTTAGGGGCTGCGACAACGCGGTCATCTAACCCCGTGTACTTTGGGTGAGTGTAGAATCTGTCTGATACACGGTGTGAATTGTAATGGCTGTATTAGTCTTAATTCATGTAAGTACTGCAGACGGTCAATTTCAAGCAGTAGTTCCTAATGTTGCTACCAGGTACAACCGTCAACGACACCTAGCTGTGAACTTGG
Organism: Meconema thalassinum; assembly: GCA_946902985.2. Classification (NCBI taxonomy): domain Eukaryota; kingdom Metazoa; phylum Arthropoda; class Insecta; order Orthoptera; family Tettigoniidae; genus Meconema; species Meconema thalassinum. The sequence continues at coordinate 382,506,978 of OX336392.1, read as the reverse complement.
CTACTAGATGCCACCCCAACCATCAACTCGCAACGAACGTTGGAACTTCCCCTCCAAAGGAAAGCATACTGAGGGATTCTAGTGCTCTTAGAAAATCCGACGACTTCAGCCGGCTTTGAAACCGCGACATTGGGCATAGACATTCAGCATGCTACCAGTTACGTCACCGAAGCCGCTTCCCACTTTATCAGGCGGCTTTGGTGGCGTAGTCGGTAACATGCTGAGCTTCTATGCCCAAGATACCGGGTTCAAACCCGGCCGAAGCCGTCGGATTTTTTAAGAGCGTTAAATATCCCTCAGTATGCCTTCCTTCGGAGGGGAAGTAAAGCCGGCGGTCCCATGTCATAGATTTATGGCATGTTAAAGATCCTTCCACTAATTGCACCTGTGTGAAGCTAAATTGGATAGGTTAAGAATGTATACAACGCTCTTAGGTTTCTATGTTCGTTGCCAAGAGCCGACTGCGGCGGCGTCTAGTAGCTCAGTTCTGAACTTGGCCTCGTAGTCGTTGACAGTGGCGCTTGGCGGCAAAAGTAGGAACTATCTGAAAAATTGTTAGTTGCAGTACTTAAATTAACAAACAGATAACACACTAATACAGTCATCACAATTAACACCGGTTATCAGACAGATTCTACACACACCCAAAGTACACGGGGCTACATGACCGCGTTGTCGCAGCCCCTAAACTTAAGAACCAACCAACCAACCACTTAATCAGATGGAAATAATGAATCTGATCTCGTGCAAGTGCGTTGTCATGGCAACGTCTGATGGTCCATGCCTCATCAATTTAGTAGTGTTGCCATGGCAACCACTGATAGCTCTTGGCATTTTCTTATAATTCCGAAATCATTTTTCTCGTCCCTTGGCGTAATGGTGGGTCATATCAAAAATTCTTTCAGACAAAAGTTTTAGGTAATTATTAGGGGAATATTGTCCATTTTGTACGGTTTTGATATTGTGCTTATTAAGAGAGATATGATTAATGTTTCCCGAAAAACCCACTTTTTTCCACCCCTTTGGTCAATGGTTGGTGCTATCAAAAATCTTATTTGACATAAATTTTTGGCACTTATCCGACACATATTATGAACTTTGAATGGATTCGATATTGCACGTATTAAGAGAGTTATAGCGAAATTTCACTTTTTCGAAAAAAGCCCCCCATTTTCACCCCCTTCGACCGATTTAGCCCAGTAACGAACTCGACCGAGATTTTATAGGTATACATCTTCGGTAAAAAATTCGAAGTAATTGGTGCAAAATTACGGCAGTTATCGTGTCCACAAGAAACTGATATACATATATATATACATATATATATATATATATACATAAATTATATATAAACTTTTGAACTGACGGTGGTTTTGGGGTCTGGGGGATGTGAAACGCGAAGATATGTCGAAATTTTCCGGAAGTCGAAACATGGGACCCATTGCAATAGTTAGCTTTCTAATGAAATCTACCTAAAAAAACGTTCCGGGTAATACGGAACGTCTGGCAACCTATTCCTGGCCTAAATAATATCGGTTGGTTGGTTGGTTGGTTCTTAAGAATAGGGGCTGCGACAACGTGGTCATGTAGCCCCGTGTACTTTGGGTGTGTGTAGAATCTGTCTGATAACCGGTGTTCATTGTGATGAGTGATGACTGTATTAGTGTGAGTTATCTGTCTTTTTATTTAAATTTAAGTACAGACTGGAACTTAGAATTATTCAAATAGTTCCTACTTTTGCCGCCAAGCGCCACCGTCAACGACTACTAGGCCAAGTTCAGAACTTAGCTACTAGACGCCACCACAGTCGGCTCTTGGCAACGAACGTAGAAACCTAAGAGCGTTGTTTACATTCTTAACCTATCCAATTTAGCTTCACACAGGTGCAATTAGTGGAAGGTTCTTTAACATGCCATAAATCTATGACATGGGACCGCCGGCTTTACTTCCCCTCCGAAAGAAGGCATACTGAGGGATTTTAACGCTCTTAAAAAATCCGGCAGCTTCGGCCGGGTTTGAACCCGCTATATTGGGCATAGAAGCTCAGCATGCTACCGACTACGTCACCGAAGCCACCCTAAATAATATAGACGGACAGTTACTGCTATGACTCTTAGTTACCTCAAAACCTAAGCAGTCCGTTTGATGTTCTGGTCTGTGAAGAGGCTAACGTGCCAGGAAATAGTTCCCACCACTTTTTTTTTTTTTTGCTCGTTTTTGGCGCACTGGAGTTTCAGAATTACCTTTGGAAAAATCTATGAATACATTTTTCATTTTCACGTTATGGGAGCTTTGCCTACTTCGATTTTCATGTGATGAATTGTGAGTGTGACAGTGGCGTAGCCAGGGGGGGGGGGGGGGGGGCCAAAAAAAAACAACCAGAAATCGGGGAGGGCATGGGCCTATATATTTTCCAACAGCTCGAACAAATTTAGAACCTACAACGAAATGTTAAATACCGTACAGTAAATGCAATGACAAAGATGTACCAGTACTAACACTCTCAGCACGGCGAGACATCATTTTCCGTGCCTGCACTGCTTGAAAGAGCTGAAATAACAGGGTAGCAATTAGGATTGTGCGTGTGGGGATTTTCCAAGTAGGCCTACCTTACGGGCCTCAGTACTTGGGATACAACCAGGTGATTGAGACAAAAGTCTGCCAAGAGATTAGGAGTGACAATTAGCAAAAGATCTCTCTGCAGGGGGCCAGTTATAGCTTGTCTGCTCACACTCTTTTGTCAGCTCTTAATTACCATTTCCTAGAAATAGCAGTGTTCAATAAAGGCTACAATACTGACGCTGCGTTCTTTGATAGTTGCTTTTTCTTTTTGTCACATTAGCGAGTGTTTAAAAATGGACCGCTTTGTCGTAAAGAAGCCAAAACTGGATAAATCTTCGGTAAGTTAATGCAAGTTTTTATTGTTATGTGTAGCAAACTCAGGGCCACATTTCATTATATAGGTACAGCTTTTACAAATAATTTTCTCTGCACGAGAAAGACGCATCGCTTACTGATAGAATGTAAAGTTATTCGATTTGTTTTAAAAGGTTCGTATTAAATTATTATTATTATTATTATTATTATTATTATTCAAAGTGTATTAGAGCCTCCGTGGCTTAGGCGGCAGCACGCCGGCCTCCCACCGCTCGGTCCGTGGTTCAAATCCCGGTCACTCCATGTGAGATTTGTACTGGACAAAGCGGAGGCAGACATGTTTTTCTCTGGGTGCTCTGGTTTTCCCGGTCACAATTTCATTCCAGAAACACTCTCCACTATCATTTCATTTGCCATTCATTTAATCATTGCTCCAGGGGAGTGCAACAGGCTTCGGCACCCGGCACAGATCATATCCTCGCCGCTAAATGGGGGCTTCATTCATTCCATTCCCTGACCTGGGCGGTCGACTGGAAGCAGGCTGTGGATTTTCATTTCATTTCAAGTGTATTACAGTTTCCTCTGAATAATAATAATAAACAAGAATGAGGTCCACAGCGATCGTTTGGCTTACCTTAAAACAGCGCTGTTTAACTTAGATTAACAATAATAGACCTAAAAGTGTTGCAACATACCTTCTTTATGGGTATATTCTCTGCTCTGCAACTATTGATGACAATTCTTTATCGTGCATTCTACCTGTTATTTACTCCTGATGGCTTTTTTTTGGGGGGGGGGCAGATTTATTCAATTGACTAAAATCATTTCTGGTAAATGAACTATTTAAAAAACACCAAGACATAGTAGGCTACGGTATTAATGTAAAGAGCATTTTGAACTGAAACGTGTGAATTTGCCATAATAGCAGTATTCTGATAACTGATAATTGAAAATCTGAGCGACAGAGACAAATGTAAATACTGATACAGCTGTGAGCTACTTCAAAACAGAAAGCAACAAAGGGCGGAATTCAGACAGTCATGAACAGACTGAAGAGTTTTGCCTAAGCTAAAAATGAACCCTAAAGAACTTCGTAACAATCGCAATTGAGACACGTGTTCCTTCAACTTTGTCATACCACGCCGCCGAGAGACATGGCCAGATTAGAATGTTGCCGATGCCGACAACAATGATGCCGCTTTGCTTCAATTGCTCTTGCAACGACAGCAGCTTTTACTTCTTCTTTGTGCCCGCTTCGGGTTAAACATCTCGGTATTAGCGGTTTCTGCCCCCCCCCCCCCCCCCCCCCTCGCCCCCGCCCCTCCTTCCTGTCTTACCAACATTCCTCAACTTCTTTAGGCGCGCCTCACAGGCCCAGCGCCCTGGCACTTGACCCCTCCCCCCCACCCCCCACCCCCCCCACCACCACCCTCACTCTAGTTGCGGCCCTGCTTAAAACTGTAGGTGGTGTTGGGGTAGCGCGGCTCTCTCTCACCCGGAGGTTCTGGGTTCTCTCCATCTGGGATTTAAGAAACTGACGTGAGGATTGGAAGGGGTTCACTCAGCCTCGTGAGGGCAATTGAGTAGCTGCCTGATCAAAGCGGCAGCGGCCCGGTGACGAAAACCAAGATTAACGGCTGAGGGATCAGACGCGCAGACCCCGTTGCCCCATAATCTGCAAGGCAAATGGCTGAGCAGCGGTCGCTTGGTAGGCTTAGGCCCTGTAGGGCTGTATTGCCACGGGTTATTTTTTATTTTTATTTTCTTTAACTGTAGGTTTTATCACTTATGGTCACAAGATCTGCAATCACTTTAAACACCAAGTTTGCTTCCTCGCTTTTTTTTAGTAATTTTGAACCAAAATCACATAGTTTATACTACAATACTGTAGTTTCAAGATTACACTAACAGTTCACTCTTGCATTGATTTAACTTATAATCAGAAAAATATATGAACTTCTGCAGTAATAGATGAGGACCTAATGCCCCCCCCCCCCCCCCAAACTAAAATCCTGGCTACGCTACTGGTGTGTGAATATAGTTTTTAGTGGTATAAGGAACTATAGGCAGACTAATTCAGTACGAATTTGATATTATATTAAATTTTGTATTGTACAAACTTTGTATGAGCGGCAAGAGAGCACCTGGGTAATTCGATTTTATAGCAAATCAGGCTCAACGGTTGGCAACACTGTTACGATTGCACGAAGTTCAACATGGCTTCCTCAAATACACAACGTGTTCAAACTGCAGCTGTAAAGCTTGAATCACCAATAAAATACTTCAACGGTTATAAAAGTGGAGAGAAGTTGAGTAAAAGGTGCAAACAAATGATTAGTTTAGCTCCACGTTACATATGGCACTAGCAGATAGTTCTATTAGAGTACGGACAGTATTTGGTGAGGCATCAAGGTCGCGGTACAGTGCGAGTGGTGGGGAGCCGGAGGCCTGGAGAAGACAACCCTCACGTAACTGCGGTGAATATTTGGAATTAACACGCGATGTCGACAGCACGACGGACGACGAGTGACTGCTGTCGTCGTTCCCTCACCACTGAAGCGTGGCTGAAATAAGTCTACCCAAAGTGGTCAGCTTGACCTTGAAGCCTCACCACATACCGTCCGTACACTACTTTTACCAAACTAAACTTCTTTCAAATATGACAACTGACTACGCCAGGATTCGATCCTACATCCTTGGGAACAGCAGGCGAGAACGTCACGGCTGAGCCACGCAGCCAGTCCATACGTAAGAAAAACAAACATACGGTAATTAACATGATTCATGTCATGTCAATGTGTAAGTTAATAGTTTCTTCATAAGTTACTAGCAGTCATACACGTCGTTGACACGTTGATTATGCATGCCCTACAGTTATAACCCCCACCCGTGATACCCACATTTGGGGTATCTCGCAGGGGTCTACTCGAACCAAGTGCAATGCAAGGGCATTACCCTGGGGGAATCGCCTTGTTGATCACCTTAAAACCTCTATGCCAGATAAGTATGCATGAACTACTATATTCTTAAGCTGTACAAGTTTACCCTAATGGATGCTTAATAAAAGAACAGGCTATCGGTCTTAATGTGCTCCATACCGTGTGGTTGTGAAGTCTCTAGGCTGGTTTGATGCAGCTCTATATACCTCCCTGCCCGGAGCTAATTGTTTCATCTCTACATAGCTATCACACCCTACATCCGGGCCAATTTATTTAACATATCATTCTAACCTTGGTCTACCACTACAGTTCCTTGTCCTCAACCCTTCCTTCCATAATTAAGTTTGCTATTCCTGGGTGTCTTAGCATACAGTATGTCCTACCAACCTCTCTCTTCTCTTCATTAGCAGTCTCCAGAAACATCTCTCCTCTCCCATTAGTCTTAATACCTTTTCATTTGTTACTCTATCTACCCATCTGATCATCATTCATTCTCCTGTAACACCACATTTCAAATGCTTCTATTCTCCTCTTTTCTGCTGCGCCAACAGTCCAAGTGCAACACTTTCTAATACGTAAGTCTATTGATGTGAGCAGATTTCTTTTCTGTAGAAATTCTTTCCTTGAACGTGCCACACTACTTTTTATATCCTCTTTGCTTCGTCCATCACTGATTATTTTGCTTCCTTTGCTTCCTAAGTAGCAGAAGTCTCCTACTTCATTTAGATTTTCGGCTAGCAATTCGATTCCAATAGCCGTATACCGTACCCTATTTTCAGAGATTTTTTGTTCGTTGAGAATTTAAGTATACATAAAACAAGTAGTTCCGTGAAGAACTAAAGCCTATTTTCATTTTTATATCCTACGTATGTTAATTGCCACTATCAACATACAAAATGTCAGTTTGATTGCTATAATAGATTCGTAGATATTGAGAACCGACTAAATATTTCGGATGGTCGCTATGTTGGATGTTTATATATGTAGGTCTTAGAGTTATGCACTGTAACATGAAGATTATTGTGTACGTGTAAGTATTCAAACTTCAATCGCATGATTAGGACACAAGAAGTAAAAACGAGATTTTAAAATTTCGCACAGCTGCCATCTTGTGGTTATGGAAACAATTGAAATAAATTAGAAGCCAGTGGATTAACATTTGTATAAGGATTTACTGTACCAAGTTTCACTGAACTCTGATGATTAAATTGCGAGACACGTCCATGTGAATATTTATACTTCTTTCACTACTTGTCGAAATACTACAGTGAGAGCTTTCCCTATAGAACGGAACTTCGCATGCGCCGTGCGACGGCGGAGCGCACTGGCTAGCCACCTGTCGAGCAAGGCACTGGTGCTAGCAGCAGCGTAGAGCCCAATTAGTTCAACACATTTACACTTTTTTAGCGTATTTAATAATCATAATTACTTACATGAATTTCAGAGTAGTTGCTGGAAATGCTGTCCTTCATTTTCTAAACACACATTGTACCAACGTAGGAAGTTTTGGCACACTCGATATAATTCATCCTCAATGATATTTAGTATCAGTGCAGTTATTTTGTTCTCGCGAGCCTCCCAAGTACGCGGATTGTTTCTGTATACCTTTTGTTTGAGGTTTCCCTCAAGTAAAAATCGCACAAAGCTGAAACTTACGGAAAAAAAAACTGAAAGACTTCTTGAGAAGATACGTTTCCACTGGCAAAATTCGAATTTTTGTTCCATTCCTAACCATGTTCAAAGGATACGAGATAGGCTACAGTACTTCACCACAAGTCGCAATTATCTCAATTAAGGTATGTTGCCAGCTCCGTATATATAGATGCTATGACAGCATCTGGTGCTTCCCGACCCGCTCTTGTGTAATCGGCAAATGCTAGTCAACTGGCGGTGACTAATCAGTCTCCGTCCGTCACACGGCCCGGCGAGGCTCCATTCTATAGGGAAGGCTCCCACTGTACTTGCAAGAAGATCGTCCATTGTTGCAGGAAAATAAATCTCTATTATGGTAGATTTTCTCTCTGACCATTTTGAATTTTCGACCTAAAACTTTGTATTTATCCCGGATGAGTTGTATAATATACCTTTAGTTTCTTCTTCTTCCTCTCAATTGGTCTACTTAGGACCACGTTTATTCAACTGGAGGGTCTGTTTATTTATGAGTTGGCATCAAAAATATTAGAGCATATAACATGAAAATTTGTATTGAAATAGAAGGCACCCCTAAAATAAAAACTCAACAAAAGTTAGTCTTTACTACTTAAAGTAAGAAGTTGTTTCATTATTATCTCCACTACTATCAAAAGTTACAGTGCCATGCCATAAGAAAAAAATGTCAAAGAAAAGGAAGTACAGTGATGATTATGTTAAATATGGGTTCACATGCAACCTTGGACGTGATGGAATTGAAAAACTGCAGCGTTTCTTATGTGCCAATATTTCTTGCAATGATAATGAGGCCTGCCAATTTTTGTGTAACCATCTAAGAAGGTAAAGAAATGTTAATTAGGCCTACATAATGGATCCATTATTTATTACTTTGTGAAAGAGGGGGAGAGGTGAATTTTTAAGTTTTACTTTTAGGGGAGGTATGAGTAAATAGGTTAAGAACCCCTGCTATAGATTAACCATTGGCATGAATCTTAAATTTTAAGGAAAGTAGGCTCTTTAGTTCATCACGGAACTACTTGATTAAACACGTATTTGAGGTTGAATAAAGGCTATTTTCATAAATACTTCTGTAAGGACGTCCATTTCTTTGGACTTGCATATTCAAAATTCGATTTTCAGAGTTTAATTTTATTTATTATATTATTTTTTCATAAAAGTAACCTATTTAGTATTCTAGTAATGCAACCCATGCTGATGACCCCAATGAAGGGTTGAAAACATGTTCCAATAAACATACAACTATTAAACACATTTTCCGTCATGGTTAATGTTTTTGGTTCATATGAACGTGACGTGTTTCAAAAAACTCATCTGCCAGATAGGAAATTTATCTCGTCTCATCCCCGATCTCATAGAAATAGGAATAAAAAATGGTAGTAAAGAAATACAGAATTTTAAATCTATATTCATAGAATTGTGAAAACAGAATTCAGCATAGGAGAATTAAATAAATTGGGGTTACCCAATTACCAACCTCCGACGCCACGGCTGACTTCCTCTCTTCGGGCCTGTTGAAATATTTTACAGTGCATATAAATTTAGATTCTACTGAGTTTATAGTTGAAATTCTTGACACTTGCTTATGACAACCCTTCAGGGGGCAGTGGGTAGGGTAGGATGGGTCAACAAACCTAAAATGACTATGTTAAACTGATTCCCTTGGCTGCATACTACCCAAGAACTTACAGAGAAGGAAAACCTACTTCCAAATTCATCTGAATAGATTACATAACTCTCCTGTCCTTCATTCAATGAACAGCTGTTAGAAGGTAACAATTTATCAAGGCTATAATGTCTACTGGAACCATCTGGAATATACCAGGACACCTGACATCCCTCAAATTAAGATGGTGACAGCCCCCAATGACATATTTATTCTTTTACAAAATGCAAGTATGAGCAATAATGATAAGATATTTGGGGGATATAGCCTGGATGTTAATTGAAACATGAATGAGATATGCACAAGTTGCATGAAAGAATGTCAAGGGAACGATCTATTGAGAGGTCAACAGACAGTTTGGTGCATATTCTGCTCAATATGGGAAGTTAGTCATGTGGCCCTGACTTAGATTTATCTTCCTGCAGGCAGAGTACAGATAAGTTCCATATTAGGCTGCAAGCTACCTCAATGCCATATAGATACACACTGTGTTTTCTAAAGAGGACATGAGAGAAAGGAAGAAATGATAAATTCACATCAGTGAACAGTTAAAGTTAATGTGTTTCTAATCTCCATTCTCTGCCAGACAAAGTTGACTCTCCATACTTCCATCAGGCAGCTCATACTTATTTAGCTTGCTACAGAGACTTCACTAGGTGCATTAACGACCAGCACTTGCCCAGCTGGCTGTCAAGAGAGAGTTTCAATATGTAACTAGGTCTAACTTTTAGCTAACATGTTGAGGTTGAGGTATGATATTTACCATGACTGCTTGAATAACAAATGAGCCTTTACAGCTGCTGGTTCATGTTGTATACATGAAGTACTAGTAATCAAGATGTTAGCCAGTGTGTTAAAACATCAGGCACAGCCAAGACTCGAACCTGGGACCTTTGGATTTTTTTTTAACCCCATGCTCTCTCTATCAAACATTTCATAGACAGTATTTGTGAGGAAGTGGTCAAATTTGAAGGATACGAGATGTGAACTCTGTAAATGAACTAGGGGATTCATTCTGTGGAGATATGACCTATAGCACAGATTGTAAGATGTATGGATAAGTTGGGCAACAGCAGAACACTTCCTTCTCGGATAGGTTGTTCTGCACCTTTCACAATTCAGAAAGTTTCTTAAGCCAACTTTTTCAGTATTTCCTTATTAACAATATTGAGATCGCAATTTTTTCGTCAGTCAACACTAGTGCAAACCAATTATTGGGAAATGTGATACAACCTGAAAACAATTATACACGATTAAAAGTTATTTGCACAGATTACAAGAAGAGGGAGATTAAAATAATTGTTAGTTATTGTTGTTTTAAGGGGCAGAACTATGAGGTCATCTGCCCCTGTAAAATAATTGTTTGTACAGATTACAAGAAGAGGGAGATTAAAATAATTATTTGCACAGATTACAAGAATAGGGTTTAATTAATTATTTGCTCAGATTACAAGAAGAGGGAGATAAAATAATTATTTGTATAGATTAATAGAAGGGATTAAAATAATTATTTGCACATAATACAAGAAGAAGAAGATGATGATCAGGTGCCATCAAGTTGGTGTCGACTCCTAGCGACTGCATGGATGGACTGTCTCCATATGAGTTGGTCTTCAGCCATATACTTCAGATAATTAAAATAATTATTTGCACCGATTACAAGAAGAGGGAGATTAAAATAATTATTTGCACAGATTATAAGAAAAGGGGGATTGACATAATTATTTTCACAGATTACATGAAGAGGGGCATTAAAATAATTATTTGCACAGATTACATGAAGAGGGGGATTAAAATAATTTTCAATCACATGTAATTTTTTTCTGGTTGATTCATATTTCCCAACAAAGGTTTGTACTCATATTGACAGACTGAAAAGTAACAGTATCAATTCTCTCAATTCATACAATGAAATAGCTGCTTTTTCCCAAGCAGGAAGAGAAAACTTCTTAAATAATGTGAGTTTTGATTACCCATAGTTAATGGGTCCATAGAGTCATTGGGACAGTGTGTGACAACTACTAGGACATATCCTCATCACCGAAGAAAAGAAAGAAAAGAAAGTCTTATGGCAGAGAAATGGACGACAGCCTTGTCCTCTAAATCACTAAACACTAACACGATGTTCCGTGAAGAATAAAGTACTTCCTACCATTGGAATCTGTAGCAAGAAATCAAGGTTTCTCGAGAACAAACCAGTGAAACACTAATAAACATACAATAGTTGTGAAGAGAATCGAACATTCCTGCTCCACAGTGCATGTGGACACACTCCATGGTCCTTTCAAAGTGAATCGTGTAAAAAAAAGTTCTGCCCGTCTTTAATACAACTGCGTCAGGGAAAAGGTAATATCGCAAATGATGAAATGAAACTTGTTAGTAGCCTCTTGGGTGGGAGAAGGTGATGTGTTTGTTATTGGGTCGTGGTGAATCGTCAACACCTATGCTGGCCCCAGGAAATCCCACGTCAGGAAGAGATGCTCATCGCAGCAATCTCCTGCAACTGTCCTCCTCCCTGTGTTCTTTGCATTATCTCTGGGAGGGTTCATTTGATCAAGATTTAATTTACCTAAAAACGTTTATGGTTTAATTTATAATGACAGAGTCTGTGGATTTGAACATTTAAAACTCCTCCATTTTGTATTTTGAATTCCAAATTTAGCAGCATCTATAATTTTCAGATCTAGAGTTTTGTAGTAAATGTGTTACAATTTAGGTTTTTGTGCAATATTATATGTAGGACTAAAGTAATCATCATCATCATCATCATTTTCTGTCTTCCAGCAAATATGACCCCCCTCCACTTAACTCTGTCCACCACCCTTCCTCAACCACTGAACTCCACTCCAGGTTCCATTCTCTCACACTGTCTTTCAGCAAGTCCATCCACCGTACTTGAAGTCTTTCTCATCCCCTCTTTCCAGTCATCTGTCTCTAAAACTTGTTTTGGCATTCATTCAGCAATCAACCTTTTCACATGTCCATACCATCTCAATCTGTTCTACTCCAGCTTATCATTCAGCTTCTGTACATTCACTTATTTTCGAACGACCTCATTTCTCACTCTATCTCTCCTAGTCTTCCGTACAATACTCAAAAGTAATTACATTTCAGTTGCTTGTATTCTACTTTCATCTCTCCTGGTCATCGGCCAGGTTTCTGTTCCATACGTCATTACTGGTGAGTAATAGGTCTTATACATCACTTGATGACAGAAAACACTCGCACATTGCATTTTCTTGTTGATCTCCATATCCAATCTTGCATTTGGACGGCGTTATGCATTAAGCGGCTAAGCGCCAATTTTTGGAAATTGAGTTATTGGCACCATCTAGTGTGTATGGTCTGGAACTACATTCTTTTTACATAAGTATGCCATTTTTCTTAATATTAACCGTTAATTTTATAGAAAAGTCTAAGCGCCATTCCCTTTATCTTAGGTTAAGAGTTTTGCATTAATCGGCTATGAGGCGAAACTATGAAAATATCCTTCGAAACGCTATATTGAGTTCTGCAAGAAACAGCCAAGCGACATTTCATTGTCTCTCACACTTTGTCTGGGTTGTTTCGCTGTACTCTGTACGCTTGCAGAAAGGGATTGATCTATTTACCTTGGGAATTGACATTGACCGGAATTTCTAAGTCAGTCATAACCCCTCTGCCGCTTGACCACCTATGTGATAGTTGATGTCATAATACTCTGCGTTGCAATATCAGACACGTGATTCAGTGCCTGATCAACTGTAACTTTGACTTATACAGTTTGGCAACCTCGTTCTCAGACCACATGGCGAGACGAGAACTGTGCATCACATTCACCCAGCTTGCAGAATATTATTTTGCCTCATTTAATCTCGCAGGATAATCTTCTGACTACTCAATGAGTGCGTGTGTGTGTGTGTGTGTGTGTGCATCATGACAACCAGAGCGAAGAAAATACTTTTGCTGCTGAAGAAGAATAATCCTGATGATTCAGAAACTTCACATGTATACAAGGTAAGAATAATCCTGATGATTCAGAAACTTCACACGTATACAAGGTAGGTATTTAGAAGTACTTCCTATTTGTAGTACAGTACATAACTCAACTTTCCTTGCAATATCCAACGTCATTATTGATATTCATTTACCATGTGTACATCATTGAACTAACTCAGCCCTACCAAATAGACTTCAGCAGTTGGTTACAACATTTCTATTCCATACAAAGTCCGAAAACATTTCTTTAGCAATTCTTTATTATATTAAATGCACTTGGCGGGCTTAAATTGCATAGCATTTTTTGATATACTTACAGGGAATACAAGATAATGACACTAGCACCGTGCTGTACCACTCCAGTGAATCAAGCTCAGGCACCTCTAAACCAGAACCTGGTTCGACTGATCCAACCCCTCTTCAAACTGTTAGTGGCAGTAGTTGTTATGATGTGTTGTACTCATAATCTGAAAATAACACTGCAGCTAAGCTGTTGTCGTATGAGGCAGGTCCAAGGGTAGAACCAATCAACTCTGTAGCTGATACTTCCAAACTCCAGCCAACTAATAACAATGAATTTGACCCCCTTTCAACTGTGTTATCAGGAGATGAATATAATGGAACTGCTAACTTACTGCAGAAGCGAATCAATAATAATGCAGAATGCAATGACCAAAACTCTCAGTCGATTGGTAGGCCAAGGAAGGGACGGAAAAGAAAATATCCGGATCAGAGTAGAGAAGAACGAAAGAAGAGATGCCAGGGGAATGAATCTTATATCAGCCAACAAGGTAAAGTCATTGAACCAAAAGAATTCCGAGACTTTCACTGCTGTACAGAATGCCATAGAAAAGTTCGTCTAGAAGACAGGAAGGTAGAGTTTGACCGATTTTGGGCCCTGCCTTACGAAGGTAAAGTTTTATACATTGCTAAGAAAGTAATCGTAAACCAAGAGAAGAGGAAGAGGACAAAAGATGTAAATAGAAGAGCTTTGACGAGAAGTTACACTCTGGCAGGAGTATCAGTCTGTAAAATGTGCTTTGTCCAGACCCTAAGAATATCAGGGAATATCAGGGGAACGCATTAACAACTATCTTAAGAAAGCCAACGAACTACAAGGAATTATTAAGGATAACAGAGTTAAATCAGGAGGTTATAACAGAATAACTGATAGTAAGATGGCTGAAATTATCGAGCACATTAATAAATTTCCTAACTACAAGTCACATTGTTGCAGATCAGAAACAAGCACTCTCTTTCTCCCGTCACATGTCACACTTCCAGTTATGTATGACTTATACATAAAGGAATATTCTCAGCCAGTTTCCCCTCTCATGCTTAAGAATGTATTTTACTCCAGATTCAACCTACGACGAAAACCGCTTAAGAAAGATACATGCAACTTTTGTGACTCTACAAATGCTCAAATAAACAATAAAAATGGTGATACTGATGTGCTAAAGATAAAGTTGCTTGCTCATCAGGAGGATGCAGAAAATGCTCGAAGTACAATGAAGAGTGCCTTTCAAAAAGCAACCGACATTAATGGACTGTCGGTACTTAGCTTTGATATGCCGAGAATTCCAACAAACATAATATTCTACAAACGTCAGTTATGGCTGTATAACTGTGGAATTCATGACGCTTCATCGAACAAAGGCTTCTGCTACCTGTGGCTCGAGGGCCAAGCTGGGCATGAAGCCCAAGAAGTGGGCTCTTGTCTAAGAAATTACGTCACTGAATATTTAGAAAAAGGCACAGAACAACTTGTGCTTTGGTCCGATTCCTGCGGAGGGCAGAATCGGAACATAAAAATGGTCCTAATGCTGAAGTCAGTCATGGAGTCACATCCAACTCTAAAGAACATAAAAATGCGATTTCTGGTTTCCGGGCACAGCTATTTGCCCAATGATGATGATTTCGGAGATATTGAAAGTGTTTTGAAGTTGCATCAAAGACTATATACACCAGAAGATTACATGGAAGTAATGAGAACTTGCCGAAAGAAGAATAAGCTGGTCGTGAAAGAAATGAAAAGAGAAGATTTTGTGGGCACGGCATCCGTTGAGAAACAAATAATAAATAGGAAGAAAGATACCAATGGCAATGGAGTAAGCTGGCTAACAACACGGAAAATTGAAATAAGTAAGGAAAGCCCATGGCTGTTGACTTTAAAACGTACTTTCGATGACAAAGACGGCCAAGTAATCAATTTGAAGAGGAGAAATAGCGCATGCCAATGTGACCAGAATAACCTCAGTTTTTGCCTTAGTGCTCTATGGCCAAACGGAAAAGCTATATCAGAGCCAAAATTACAGGATCTCAAAAGTGTCATGCATCTGATACCATCCGATGCCAAGGAGTTCTACGAAGGCCTTCATTCAGATGGAAACAGTTTTGACGACATCAAGGGTTTTGGTAGTCAACTTGATTTCTCGATACAACACGAAACCTAAGACTGTGTCAATTTCCTATTGTGTGGAAAACATTTACATCATAAAGTAGAATGTAACACCAATGTTTATAGCATTAGTTCATTTAGTATAATTATTGCTTTAAGATTGATTCTGGTATTCAAATGTATCTGTGTTTCTATTAGACTATTGATAATAAAATTGCAATTAAGGACACACGAGTACTCATTGTACGCGTCAGTCTCCAGAAACTGGCATTAAAACAAAAATGTATAAAGGGCTAAAAGACTAAAAAAGGTGCTTAGATGGTTTACGCATAACTATCGTGTTCGATAGAATAACGTAACAACAAGCTAATCACCAAAAATGGGGCTTAGCAGTTTTATGCGTAACTAAACTAACAGATAACATAAAGCAGCTAAGTGTCAATTGCTAATAAATCAATTGTTTGCTGTATTTTTGTAATTTAAACGCAATAACTATCAACAATGCATATAGGTAAGGGTTTGTTTGCTTTTAAAACTCAAACTTGGCTAACAGGAGAGAATTTGTGATAGTTTAAATGTCAAAACTTTCAATCACGTTTTTCTCAAGATCAGCTTTTGGCGGATAGCTGTTTAATGCATAACGCCGTCCATTTTATAGATTCACTTCCAAATATTTGAAGTGCTCTACTGCATCCAGATCTAAAACTCCAATTTTAACAATCCCCTCTTCTTCTTTCTTTCTTTCTTTCTTTCTTTCTTTCCTCTTGTCATTACCATTATATTACTTTTCTCTACACTGATTTTCATTTCCCACTTATCAATATTTTCCTTCAGTATATGCAGCTGTTCTTGGACCACATTCTCATTCTCTCCCCAAATCACAACATCATCAGAAAATAGGATTGTGTTCATTCTTGTACCAATGCACGCTTCCTTTGTTGCATTTAGTATATCACCAGTACAAATAGCAATGGTGAGAGTACTAAAATAATATTAGCATATCACCAGTACAAATAGCAATGGTGAGAGTATTAAAATAATATAACACTGTATAATAAGCTATACATATTGACTAAAAAGGGTAAGTTACTGTTTTGACTTACAAATTCGTAAAAGATAATCTTGTTGTATCTGCCTGTCAATATTTATTATTACAAAGAATACTCAAGTTAATATAATATCGGGTGACCAGACGTCCTCTTTTTCGCGGACATGTCCTCCAATTTACGTCTCTGTCCTCTGTCCACTAACAATTTTTAAAATTGTCTAAATGTCCTTTTTTTTTTATTAATTTACTAGACTATAATATCATATGAATGGATGTACTGTATGTATGTTTTAGTTTTTCGCAGTTTATATTGGCGCCATGGCAATAGTTTAATTTTTTACCGATGTGCAGCGCTACTATTTTTGTTTCCTGTCTACGCTGGGTTTGGGAATGTGTTTCTGGGTTTGTGCTCCATTGAATGGCAGTCTTGTGGCGTGGTTGCGTGTTTGCCAGTTTAAAATTTGCTCACATTCAAGATGCCTAAATGAAAGTGCAAATTTACAGATGGTTTGAAAACGAAATATTCTGCTTTCAAGCTTGGACGTAATGATTTTGAGGCAGAATGTAAAATTTGCCCAACAGCAACTTTCATCACGGTAGCAAATCATGGTAAGTTCTATAATTTATTGCTTTAGTTAATAAATTACAAATATTAAAACAGCGTTATTTATATAAAATTTTCATTTAATTTCGTAGGTTCTCAAGATTTGGATAGCCACATTTCTTCAAATAGACTAAACACAAAAAAAGTGTACAAGGCTGCGGCAGTTCGCAAACTATAGACTAGCTTTTTTTCGTATCTTATATGGTTTTATTACTTTTAGATTTGGCCTCTTTTTTCCCTTAATGTCCTCAATTTTTTCCTTTGTTGTCCTCTATTTCACAGTACTGGATCTGGTCACCCTAATATAATAAGAATTTGTTGGAACCAAATGATTATAAAGTACCATAATAGAATAAACATGAAAATTATCACACAATCACTA
This sequence comes from Meconema thalassinum, assembly GCA_946902985.2. Taxonomy (NCBI): domain Eukaryota; kingdom Metazoa; phylum Arthropoda; class Insecta; order Orthoptera; family Tettigoniidae; genus Meconema; species Meconema thalassinum. Next base: position 382,489,415 of record OX336392.1, on the reverse strand, counting down.
CGACCTACATATGTAACATTAGATTTATCTTTGCTATATTCCACTAAGCTTTTCGTCCTGTTACCACATAATGTTGTATGGTATTTCTTGCATGTCTTCTCACATGAAGTACACACACAGTCATTGTCCGGTGCATGATATTTTGTTCTTTTACACATTTTGTGATGGAAGCCGTGTACAGTGAGTACAGTGAGCCCAGCCCGCATCTCCATTTGTGGGGTAGATGGCAGATGAATTTGGAATTGGAGATCTTCAATATAGAAGGGCTCCTTTGATAGTTCATAGAATAATAATAATGTTATTGGTTTTACGTCCCTTTTAACTGCTCTGGCTTTTAGAGACGCCTGGGTGCTGGAACTTTGCCCCAAAGGGGATCTTTAACGTGCCAATAAATGGCTAGTTCATAGAATAACCTGGACAGAGACATTCTTGCCACGCCTAGTGCTCTCCTTTTTCTCTTGTATTGAGATCTTGTGTGGATAACTTTTCCTATATTAGCCCCAAAGTGTATGAGATAGTGGGAGTTATTTTGGCATAGAAAAGAGTCATGGCAGTTCTCCAAGAGAGTTTTGTTATATTCTTCAGATCGTATTACTTTAATAGCCGCTGCTGCTCTTTCCTTTAAGTGTTAGTTATTGAGGTTTTAAGGGGCGGAACTACGAGGTCATCAGCCCCTTCGTTTATGTGACGTCTGAAGGAGTGTCTGCATGGTGATGCCGAGATATTTGTAAATTGTGCTCTGAAAGAAGTTCATTTCCTGTATTGACAGATTCACTATATAACAAATCCTCCATTTTACAGGAAAGGGGACCACTATGAATATTCTAGAAGTGATAGAAATTAACACCACACAGAAACTATCCACTCTTCATAATCTTAATTAAATAAATTTTGAAACGAATATCCTGTACAACACCCTAACGGAATATATAAAGAATAAAATTGTAAACAACAACAAACCACCGTGAATTCCCCAACACAAACTCCCCCCCCCCCCCCCCTTCCATATCCCATCTACCTTTATATGTTCCATTTACAACAATTCCAGGTCACAAAGATATAAAATTATATTACCTCACCTTCTTTTAATTTAAATCTCATATTGTATTTTATGAGTATTTTTTTGTGTCATTATTTTTTAAATTTAATAATATATTAATGATGAGAGTGCAATGGTTACAAATTTAGATACTTCATGACCTAGGCAATGCACATAATCTAGAAGCCTTAGATCCAAGGTATCTAAGCAACTGGAAAATAGGAAATAGGAAAATAAAACATGTCAGAAAAATATTTATATAAATAAACAAAACATAATTAGCCAGCAGTCATCGTAAGACTGGTTGGCACCTATTCAAAATTGTTAATAAACTCAGTATTGAAGAGGATTCAACTTATTTAACTCAAGCGCCGAACTGAATTATTTTATTAGTTTTCTAAATTATTTTGTGTATATTTTGATAAATATACACGGCACAAACCTAGAAGAATTGCTGAGTTTTAAATTTTTTAAAGCTTAACATTTTTACACTCACTGTTAATAGCTCTTATTTTCTAACTGTTAAAAGACCAATCTTGTATTTATTTAATTAATAATACATTTGTAAGGATATCCATTTTATTACTATATTTTATTTATTATAATTATTATCATTAATTTTTCATTTTAATTTAGGTTTAAGTCACACATGCTATTTTAGTTTTCAATTCTTAATTTATTTTCTTTTTAGGCTGAGGATGACCCCATTGTGGGTTGAAACATGTACTAATATATAAAATATATATTTGTTTATGTATTGATTTGGCGTATAATTTTAAACGTTTAATTCTAACATCAATACGGATATTTAAAAACATTTGTTTTCAATGGCAAATGTGTTTGCAGTCCATCTCCTTGACGAACACCGGTTTTAATTTTGAAGGGCTCTGATACTTCACCTATAAATTTCACTTTGGACTTAGTGGCTGTGAGTGTTTGCTTGATAAGACTTAAAGTCTTTGGGTCGAGTCCTTGCCCCTCCAGGATGTTGAAGAGGGACTGTCGGTCGACGGAGTCGTACACCTTCTTGAAGTCAACAAACGTGCATACGATTGGACAGTTTCTGATTGCTTTATACTTCAATATTGCCTTTAAGTTGAAGATTTGTTCCACGCAGGAGTGCCCAGGTCGGAAACCCGCTTGGTATTCGCCGATCGTATGTTCAAGCTGTTCTTGTGCTCTTTTAAGTAGACACGCTGAGAGAATCATGTAGGCAACTTTAAGCAAATAAATCTCTCTGTAGTTATTCACATTCGTCCTGTTACCTTTCTTGTAGAGTGGATGGATGAGGGCATACTTCCAGTCTTCTGGTAATTTTTCTGTTAGCCAAATGTCTTTGATGATTTGAGTGAATTCCTCCAGAGTGTTGGACCCTATGTTCTTCAGGAATTCAGCTATAATACCATCTTCTCCAGATGTTCTGTTATTTTTGAGACTGAGGATGTGTCTGTTGATTTCCTCTTTGGTTGGTGGTTGGGATTCAGGGTATGTATAAGAAGGCATTTCCTTAGGAAATTTCGAGGGTTGTTCTGGGCAGTCGAGCTAGCTCTCTCTAACTTATATATATATACTAGCAACCTGACCCGGCTTTGCCCGGGAACAGTTATGAATGCATTACGTAATAAGTGCTTTTTTTTCCAATGTCAATGAACAACGACCAATATCCGTTTTAAGTCTCGGCATGAAGGGTTAAAATCACTGACTGGACATTAATTATATTATCATGGAGATGCATGTGCAACAAATTCTTGTCAGACATAATTTAAGAATGGTGAGGTGCATGAAACACAAATCCCCCTTCCGTCCAATCTTAACTTGCGGAACGAAAAGTTCACAGGCGAAATGAAGAAAAGCCGAGTTGCACTTCCAGGGAAACTCTGAACACAACCACTCTTCTCTAAAGTTTTTAACTCAACACAACTAGACAGTTTGCTGCTGGCTGTATCTGGGGCAATAAGCTCGTCCACTAGCTAAGCTGTAACAGGGGTGATAAGACTCGCCCCTAGCTAGCTCGTAAACTGTCGCCTCAGTAACTGAATGGAGATTATTGGGGAAATGAAAACGTAAAAACACTCATAGTAGGCATGTATTGAAGATAGAGATATGCTCTTCCGGGCTTTTTTGTAGAACTTTTCATGCTGAACAATTCTTACACTCATAGTATATGGATATTTTTAACGGTTTGACCAGCATAAGCTTAAAAAGCGCACGGACTCCAGGTTGTTTTTTTTCGACCTTTTCACTGAAATCGTTAGTGATTTGGTCATATATAAATTATTTTCTACAGAAACCTTCCTCGAGATATCCTTTACAGAATGGTGAAAACCGCATCAAAATCCATTCAGTGGTTCTCGAGATTACCCGTGACAACCAAGAATCGGGGACTTTGTTTTATACTAAGTAGAGATTATTCGTCAATCAGTATAATTTAATATAATATACTCTAATCCCCCTTCCGTCCAATCTTAAATTGACTGTGAATTTTGCGGAACGAAAAGTTCACATGTGAAATGAGAGTTGCACTTCCAGGGAATGGCGAGGTGAATGAAACTCAAATCCCCCTTCCGTCCAATCTTAACTTGACTGTGTTTCACAGGCGAAATGAAGAAAACCCCTGTTGCACTTCCAGGGAAACTCCAAACACAACCACCCTTCTTAGAAGTCTTAACTCAACACGACTCAACGGTTTACTGCTGGCTGTATCTGGGGTAATAGGTTCGCCTGCTAGCTAGGCTGTAACAGGGATGATAGACTCTCCCTTAGCTAGCTCGTAAATTGCCGCCTCAGTAGTTGAATGGACATGGTTGGAAGAAATTAAAACGTAAAAACACTTATGGAGGGCGATGTATTGAAGATAGACATATGCTCTCGTGGACTTTTTTGTAGAACTTTTCATGCTGAACCGTTCTTACACTCATAGTATTTAGATATTTTTAACGGTTTGCCCAGCGTAAGCTTACAAAGCGCTCGGACGCCAGTTTTTTTTAGACTTTTCCACTGAAATCGTTACTGCTCGGCTTCCTTTGATCATAAATAAATTATTTTCCACAGACATCATCCTCGAGATATCCTTTACAGAATGGTGAAAACCGCATCAAAATCCATCAATGGTCCTCGCGTTTACCCGTAACATCCAAGAATCGGGGACTTTGTTTTATACTAAGTAGATATACATATATAGACTATAAATTAAGGCATATTTTCATACACAGACACATAAAATCAAACCAAGACCTCAGATGGATGGTATTATTTTCATATTGCTTGCTACCAACAAGTAACTTTTTCTATTATATACTGAAGATTCCAAGGCCATTTCACAACTAATTTCACAGGGGCAGTAACTAGCATTGTTGGCTGCTACCCCAGAAATCCCGGGTTTGACTCCCGGCTCTACCAACGATTAAAAGTCTTGGTATGGTCTGGTATGGTGTCAATTTGCCTCATGATGCCAAATGGGAACCTGCCGGATGTTGTGGCAGGAGGAAGAGAGGAAAAGAACAGGCCACCATACCATACATAAACTCCGAATTCGGATGCCTGATTAGAGATCCCTCGACACAGCCAGGGACTCTAATTGGGTTGTTTGTGGATATGCAGCTTTTTGATCTCTGATGCTGTCAAAGATACGGTAGTTTAACAAAAGTGCTTGTTTGGCGACTGTAACAGCAACAACCCTAATTCCATCATTTGAATTGCCACCCAATTGCAGTTAGTAAAGCAGAAAGAAGTAAGATACTCAGCAGCAGAAAACTGTAAAATACGACAACGCAAATAAGGCTAAATACAATCAACAAGTCATTTAATGTATCTTTATCACTCGTGCATTAATGCAAGATCACCATGTAATTTACACGTGTGGATATAACAGTTAATACGTATTGTCAAGCCTCTGCTGGTGCTGTACGATTTATGGTGTGTGGCATTAAGATAGCCACATCCTCCACAGTAGCAAATACCAGTGAATCCAGGAACCATATGACTAGAGGAGCGAGCAGAGGCCACGAGGTACAAATAAGTCCTGTGGATTCAAGTAAAATTGCCAGGCTGCAACCTATAATATAAACTTGGAACTGAAAATGAAACCAATCAGAATGCTGTGCAGAAAACCTGAAGGAAACCTGTTGATAAAGTTGAACAGTACAAGTAAATTCATGCACGGTGTCACCGATATGAAGTGAAACAATAAAACTACTTACTGTTCTCGAAGCTGTTTGTTGATGGCTGCTTGTCTCCGGCGAGCGACGGCTTCGTTGCGGATTATGCGCCGCACTTCTCTCCCGCCTGATGATGAGGTATCATAGTCTGACGTGGGTGGTGTAGTTTCAGCTGCAGATGACAGATGTTGCAACTCTTCTAGTTGTCTCCGTACCTTCTTCTGATAAGTGAGGTCCTTGTCATCAATGTGACTTTCTAGCATTTTCTTGGTTTGCTGCAGTTCTTCCACTACATGGTTTCCCTCAGATTTTCTTTGATTCAACATCTTCTGTTCAACAATTTTAGACTGAAATACTTGATTCTCCCGTGCATCAATTGCTTTTTTACCAGATGAGAGATAGTCATCAAGCTTTTTCTTCACATAAGCATCCTTCTGATTCTCTTTCTCTTGCGACAGATTTCTCATGTTTTTCAGCTTCTCTTCATCTGCAAGGTTATGCTTGTTATTTGGAGCTGAGCTCAGAGCCTGCCTCTGTTTTCTGGCATGTGCCTCTACATCATGCAGAATGCTGACCAGGTCGATGCCACTACCACCTCTCAGGTTACCTCTCAATCCAGGGGAAACATGGCTGTTACGCACAGGTTGGTCATCCTCTGAGGATTCTGAAGTAGAACTGTTATCATCAGAAGAGGAAGAGTCATCCTCCTGAGAAGCCCACTCTGTAGACTCACGTTTCAGGATGGAGCGAAGATGGTCGTTCGTTGCAGAGACTACATCGCAACTTTCTGAGTTGGAATCGCCAGCACTCGATTCCTTTTTCAACATACTCTTCAGATGACGGAAGCTTTCCAGTTCTGGGGTTTGAGATCCAGACCCATTTCCACCCGTCTTTAAGATCCCTCTCACTTCGTTTTCCGACTCTGTCTCCGTCTCCCTCTCTATGTCCAGGGATGAAGCTCGACGGAAGTCCAAGTCACGAGTGTACTTCAATATACCTACAACAGACAAACGTGAAGAGAAAATGAGTCACAACATGAAAGAAATCATAATTTGTCACAGGTAAAAGCATCAATCAAATGCATAAACTGCAAATTTTGTTGCTTTGAAAATGAACAACCATTCAAATATGCCACCCTACTTGCCTCACACGTACTGTAACCTATCAGGTTACATTGAACCGAACTACACATGGAATTTTTTAAAATCAAGGGTATTCTCATTAATCTACTGTCCATATCTCATCTGTATTTATTCATTATTAACCTTTTTATAATCCCACTAGTCCCAAGAATGCTAGCCAACTAATGGTTACACTGTGTTCTGCTGCACGACTGAAAGCAATGGGCCACAGCCGTAATGCTATTCCCGAGGATATGCACCTCTCTATGCATAATTACATGTGATGATGGCCTCGTCCCTTGTAAAATTTCAATCCGGAGGTAAACTAGTCCCCCGTTCGGATCTCCGGGTGGGGACTACTCGAGAGGGGGTTAACATCACAGAAGTGACAAAGAGGAAATCTGACATTCTACGGATCGGAGCGTGGAATGTTAGAAGTCTGCTAGGAAGTGGAAGGTTAGAAAACTTAGAAAGGGAAATTGATAGGTTGAGATTGGATTTGGTTGGGATTAGTGAAATGCACTGGCAGGAAGAACAGGACTTTTGGTCAGGAGACTATACGGTCATTAGCACTAAATCAAACAATGGCCAAGCAGGGGTTGGTCTCATATTGAGTAGGAAACTTGGACAGCGGGTGGAATATTATGAGCAATACAGTGAACGGATTATTGTAGCAAAAATCAATACAAAACCTACGTGCACCACAGTGGATCAAGTCTATATGCCTACCGGTCAAGCTGATGATGAAGATGTTGAAAAGGTCTACGAAGAAATAGATGACATTCTGAGGTATATCAAGGGTGATGAAAATGTTATAGTAATGGGAAATTGGAAGGCTGTGGTAGGAAAAGGAAGAGAAGGGAAGATAGTAGGAGATTTCGGATTAGGTGAAAGGAATGATCGAGGAAGCAGGTTGATGGAATTCTGTACCGAGCATGAGTTGGTCATAGCTAACCCCTTATTCAATAACCACAATAGAAGAATATACACATGGATGAGACCAGGAGATACAGGGCGTTACCAAATCGACTTCATTATGGTCAAGCAGAGGTTTCGAAACCAGATTTTGGATCGTAAAACATATCCTGGTGCTGACATAAGCTCTGACCACAATCAGGTTGTTAAGAAATGCAGATTAAAGTTGAAGAAACTGAAGAAAAGTCAAAAGCCAAAAGGGTGGGCAATAGACAGACTGAAAGAGAAGGATGTAAACGAAAGATTCAAGAAGAGTATAAAGGTAGGACTAATGAAAAACCCTAAACAAACTTCAATTCCAGACGAATGGGCACTTTTGAAGAATGAACTAACAAAAACCGCAGAAGAAACCATTGGAGAAAGAAAGAATAGGTAGAAAACCGTGGACCACTCAGGATATACTAGAATTGATTGATGAAGGCGGAAACACAAGAATGTAAGAGATGAAAAGGGGAAAGCAGAATACAGACGTCTGAGAAATGAGGTTAACAAGAAGTGCAAGGAAGCGAAAGAAGAATGGCTGAAAGAGAAATGTGCAGGCATAGAAAATTGTCTGAAATTAGGAAAAGTAGACACAGCTTATCGAAGGATTAAGAATATTTTTGGGGAAAAAATGACTAAGTGCTGTAACATTAAGGACACAAATGGAAAGCCTGCAACAGATAGGGAAGAAAAGGTTGAGAGATGGAAAGCTTACATAGAGTGTTTGTATAAGGGAAAGGAGATTGAGAATCATGTAATGGAAAGGGAGGAGGAAATTGATGAGGGTGCAAAAGGAGATTTAATATTGAGATCAGAATTTGACAGAGCATTGGAAGACTTAAGCAGGAACAAAGCACCAGGCATAGATGATATACCGATTGAGTTGCTATGCTGCATAGGAGATGAAGGTCTGATCAGGTTATTTCACTTGGTGTGTAGAATGTATGAGACAGGTGAGGTACCCTCCGATTTCAAGAAGAATGTTATCACCCCTATACCGAAGAAAATGAGAGCTGACAGATGTGAAGATTACCTTACAATCAGCTTGATTACTCATGCTTCAAAGATCCTGTGTAGAATAATTTACAAGAGGATGGAAAGCCAGATAGAAACGGAGTTGGGTGAAGATCAGTTTGGTTTCAGGAGAAATGTAGGAACAAGGGAAGCTGTGCGAAGTCTTAGGCTGATTTTGGAAGGTAGAATAAGGAACGACAAGAGAACATTCATGGCATTTGTAGACTTAGAAACGGCTTTTGATAATGTTGTAACTTTGGTAGTTTTATATTTTACTTTTAACAAGTATGTGGTTCTATACATCGACGATCACTCTCATTGGTGTGAAGTGAGATTTCTGAAGGCAAAATCAGAGGTCTACGAAGCTACCGTCGAGTACGTTACCAGGATGGAGAATCAGAAAGGAAAACTAGTAAAGGTGATCCAGTCGACAACAGCAGGGAATACCTGAATTGAGAGTTCGACAACTACCTGAAGAAGCGCGTAATCACAAGACGCCTCACAGTCACTCACAACCCCGAAAAAAACGGGAAGTCGGAGAGGATGAATAGGACTTTGATGGAGACTGCCAGGTGCATGTTGTTCGACGCTGGATTACCTCACCGCTTCTGGTCGGAAGCAGTGAATACTGCAAATTACATCCGTAATCGCCTGCCATCAAAAAGTGTCGGAGGCAAAACACCGTACGAATTGTGGACAGGAGAGATTCCTGACATCTCGCAATTCAGAACGTTTGGAAGCAAGGTTTACTTCCTGGACAGGGATCCCGGAAGAGGGAAACTGGATCAACGAGGCAGAGAAGGCGTGTTCATGGGTTACTCCGAAGAAACCAAGGGCTTTCGCATATACTCCCCTGACAAAGACAAAGTTTTGATCAGCCGAGATGTAAAATTCTTCGAGAATGAAAAGCCACTGGAAGAGACTAGGATGGAGCGCCCGGAATCCTCGAAGCAAGATTTGTTGGGAGCTGTTCTTTGCAGAACCACCGCCGCAATCACCAAGAGAAAAAGATCAACCAGCTGTCATGGAGGAACCAGTCTCTCAACCCGAAATTGGAGAAGATGATTAACCTTTCCTCGGTCTCGATGTGACGCCAGTGGATGATCATGATAGAACGACTGTCGAAACATCCGATACTACTCAATTGATACAAGGACCTGGTCGACCCAAGATTCTGCGAACTGGAAAAAGGGGAAGACCGAAGAAACTTTTTCAAACAAATCTCCAAGATGTGGAGGAGCAAGAAGAAGACGAGGAGAGAGATTCCATTCAAGGAGGCAATAACAGGACCAAACTCTAACGAGTGGCATGGTGCCATGGTCATGGAAATGGAATCTATCCTGAGAAACAATACAAGGGTGCTGGTGGATCCTCCCCGTGATGCCAAAGTCATCGGATGCCGGATTGTGCTGCGCGACTAACTAAAACCTGATGGAACACTTGAGAAGAGAAAGGCCAGGCTGGTGGCTCAAGGTTTCAACCAGGAGTATGAAATCAACTACTTTGACACGTTCGCACCGGTGGTGCGAATGGAATCAATTCGATTGATGGTTTGTCTCGCTGCCAAGCTCGGTGTAAAAATCAGACAGTACGATATCACAACGGCTTATCTGTATGGTGACCTAGACGAGGAAATATTCATGAAACAACCGAAGAACTTCAGGGAGATATTAGAGAGCATTGAGATGTCTGGAACCGACGACGAAACCAAGGAGAAGGCCAAGAACATGCTTCGCCAGTTGCAGGGAGGCGACAAGGTCTGCTTACTACAAAAATCACTGTACGGATTGAAACAGGCCGGTAGAAACTGGTATGCCAAGCTGCGTGAGGTCTAGAGGAAGTGCAGTGCCAAACCAACCGCATCTGATCCGTGTCTATTGCAAATTGGTTCCGGAATTAACATAACTTTGATTGCCGTTTACGTTGACGACATGACGGTGCTGTCAAAATGCAAAAAGACGATCGCCGAGATTTCCCGAGTCCTGAGTGAAAATGTCAAGGTCAAGGACTTAGGATTGGCCAAACACTTCCTAGGCATCAAACTAATCCAGGAGACCGGATGTATAGCCATGCTACAGCAGGGTTACATTGAAGAACTTCTCCAACGCTACGAGATGGCCGACTGCAACCCTGTAGTCGCACCACTCGACCCTGGAACGAAATTGAGCAAAAATGTGAATCCCAGTACTGACGAGTCGAAGTTGCCTTACCGCGAATTGGTAGGCGCGCCGACATATCTGTCTACAACTACACGCCCGGACATTTCGATCGCTGTCAGCTACCTGGGACAGTTCAACAATTGCTTCGGAGTCGAACATTGGAAAGCTGCCAAGAGAGTGCTGCGGTACTTGAAGGGGACTTCGAACATCGGACTGATCTATGAAGCAGACACCGAACCGATCCAAGGATTCGTCGACGCCGACTGGGGAAGCTGCCAAGAAGATAGGAGGTCCTACACGGGGTACGAGTTCCTGCTCGGCGGATGCCCTATATCGTGGCACTCAAGAAACAAACAAAGAACCGTGGCCCTTAGCACCACGGAGGCCGAGTACATGGCGTTGTCAGAGTGCGCCAAGGAAGCTGTGTACTTACGCCGATTTCTGCTCCAGTTAGGCTTCAAAGACTTAGCCACTATGTTTATCTTTTGTGACAATCAAAGTGCAATTAATTTGGCAAAGAACGCGATGTATCACAGTAGAAGCAAACATATTGATATCAAACATCACTTAGTTCGCGAAGTCTTTGAGTGTAAATTTCTTGTTTTGAAGTATATCTCGACGAAGGATCAAGTTGCTGACTTTCTCACGAAGAGTTTAAGTTGAATGAAACATGAACGTTGCTTGAAGTTTGCTGGTTTGGAGAGTGTAAAGATTGTATGAACCTCTACTTGAGGGGAAGTGTTGTAAATTTGGTAGTTTTATATTTTACTTTTAACAAGTATGAGGTTCTATACATGTAAGGTGCTGCCACTTGCCCTTTATGCTTCAGGTTTGTCTAAAACCCGCGCCATGTTCGCACATGTTTAGTTTGCGCGGTTCCGCTATTGCCATCCATGTACATCAGTTCGTTATTATTATTAAACTCACATCAGTTCGCTTTGCTTATATATCTCTGGTTTCCCATATCCTCTTACAGATAACCTTGATTGGAATAAATTGTTTGACATTTTGAAAACGATTGGAATAAAGTACAGGGATAGGAGGGTGATCTACAATCTATACAGAAACCAGACAGCAGTCATTCGAGCAGAAGGACATGAGAGAGAAGCTGGTATTCAGAAAGGTGTAAGGCAAGGCTGCAACTTATCACCCATACTTTTCAATCTTTACATTGAACAAGCAATGAAGGAAAAAGGAGAGAAATTTAAAGTAGGAGTGAAGATTCAAGGAGAAATAATTTCAACTGTTCTTGTACCTCCACCTCATCCTCGCCCCAGATCACAACGTCGTCTGCAAACAACATTACCTTCATCTTTGCCCTACTATATTCTTTCACTAATTATCAAAATTTAATGATTTTCAGTCGGTCAACAAGATTGTACCCAATTGTAATGGGTGGTTTCCAAATCCTGAAAAAAAATGTACAGGAGATTAATATATTCATAAATAAATTAATTTCAGTAATTTTTTAAAAATCATGTTGACCGACAGAAAAACATTAAATTTAGATTATGAAGGAAAAACTAAAAATTGGCTTCCAACACCATAATATTCACTAATTGAAAGGTTGATATTGCAACCTTCCAGTCTGTCAACACAATATAATGTCAATTGTTGGGAAATGTGAAAAACAACCTGAAAACTATAGTTTCTCAGTCTTCTGGTAATCCATAACAATTACTATTTTAATCACATGTAATTTTTATCAGGTTGTTTCTTCAAACGTCCCAGTATCGTATGGGGATTATATCGTGTTGACCGACTTGAAAGTTGTTCAGTAAAATCAATTGTCAATATGGCAACACTGAAAAATGACTTCAAAGCCCTCTTAAGAGGTTTAATTTGTATTTGATATGTATATAAGGCGAGGTTTGACGATTTCTTTTCTTTCAACCAGGGGCGTAAAACTCCTCGCAAACGTGGGGGTCAAATTTATAAACTGCGATTACCTACCTACCTACCAGGGAATGTTTCTTCTTTTTAGTTTAAGGTTTTAAAACTTGAAGTAACACGGTAATATAGATCTAAAGCTATAATTTAAAAAAAAGATGAATATGAATACAAAAAAACAAAACTTTTTTGTCAACGTCTAGCAAAAGATTTACCTCAGTTTTAAACCACTGCTCAGAAATAAGAGTTCGAAAATGCACCTTTTGAACTGTCTTGTTAACGAAACAAAGCTCATAGCACCTCGGCTAAGTTGGTGACTCGATGGGAAACAGGGGAGGGGGAAAAAACAGACTGTTTGTTCGGTAGAATAAAGAAATTATGACTAAGCAAGGCAAGAAGGCCTTTTTGATTTTCTGCATAACCTAGTATTAAATAATTTATAGAATAGTTTCGGATTATCTTACAACACTTATTTTTTTAAGGGTACTTAAACATTTTGTTTTTCACCTAAAAGTTGAGGGGGGCAATGCCCCCCCCCCCCCCCCCCCTGCCCTCCCCGTGTTTAAACATTCAAATTCAACGACAGGCAACTGACGATATGCTGTCTAAGGGGAGTTTAAAAATAACCCTTTATGTTCGACCCTGACTTATGTGTCAGTAAACTGTATCATAATGATGGTCATTATAACACTATTTTTCATTATGAAACAGTTTCTTCCACCAATCACAGCTCAAGAAACAGTTGTTTGACCAATTAGATAAGGTTAGCATCGCACCTGCGTGGAGTTCCAAGGCCTTCTAAACTGCGTTGCCTAGTGTCATAGTGGGGTAATCGAGAAGGCCATGGTCAAATACAAGGTATTCTCTGCGTCTCATGCGCTCTGTTCAGTATATAAAACTGGTGAAATCTCCACAGATATTTATGAATATTTATCTGCAAACATAAAATAGTTATAATAATTATAGTCGAACATAAAGTCGTATGCAACTCGCCTATAATGGTAATTAAGCACTCTTATGGAAATTATAAAACTCGCATACGCTCGTTTTATAAATTACTCGTGTCTTAATTATAGCCATTATAGGCTCGTTGCATAATGTACTATTATGTGGCAACTCAAGAGCCAGACTTGAGACTAGGAAAATCTGACCCGGGAGTTGAATGGATCAATGGGGTTCTACCAGGAAAGACTGCTACTCAACAGTGTGTTGTTGGCCTGTTTCAATATTGAACTTAAAGTGTGTTACCTAGTGTGCAATTGTATATGACTATGGTGATTGGTCCAGCACAGCGCGAACTGAACCTGAATGCTTTTGGAGAGATGGTTGTCACATGGGAGTTGTGAAACAATATAAGCTCGTGTTATTACGAAACTGACATTTCTCACAATTTATCGATTTTTGAAGTTACTCACTGGTGCCACCTTAACAATTCTTCGAGCTCACATTTTAGCTCAAGTCTTTGCAACACACAAGAGTTGGTAATGAGCAGGGGCGAATGCTGGTCATGAAAGTCAGGCTTGCTCTTTCATTCATGAAAGTTGGTGGGGGTAGGTCATGCATAGTTCTGAATGAATAAAAAAACAATAATCGCTAAATCACATGAACATTTTAATTATCCGTTACATGATCATATAGGGGCAGATGACCTCGTAGTTAAAAAACAACAATAACTAACTACATGAACATGCATTCAAACTGGATACGTTGCACCTTTAATTCAAGAAGGGCCAAAATATAACACATTTTCACAATCAGACTCATTTTATAATTATTAACAAATTATGACAAGACAGTGATTTTATAATTTAAACAAGTAAACATCAAAGTACGTACCGGTACACAGAAAAATTGCAACTATTTATAAGATCTACCTACTTGAAAACAAACTCTACTCTGCGGCTTTTCTTTACAAAACCATCAATAACTTCATCATAGAAAGAGGACTGTAATCTAATTTTTGCAAGCAATCCTTTTTCAATCAACAACATAGCTAATGATGATAGCCTCTCCTGAACTTGAGTCGATCTGCAATATGTAATAATGCGTCTCAGTGTTGAAAAAGAACGTTCTGCAGAGGATGCAGCAGCAGGAATTGTTGCTACCAGTTTGATGAGCTTGAAAATCACTGGCATACCCATGTACAATTTGTTAGTATGCATAAACTGCATTAAGTCTGAAACACTTTTCTCCTTAAAGTCAGAAGATGAATACGGTACATCACACTTAATTTAGTTTTTAAGCAAACAATGTCGAAAAAAATGATCCATAGGTCTTTTCTAGGGCAGTAACACCGACAGCAGTGGCTACGCTGGTTAAAGCCCTGCGTTAGGTCATGGGGCCAAGCTCTCTGCTGAGTCGGTAGACGCGTGGGTTCGAGCCCCACCGTCGGCCGTCCTTGAAATGGTTTTCCGTGGTTTCCCCATTTTCAACACCAGGCAAATGCTGGGACGGTACCTTCTGACAGGCCACGGCCGCATCCTCACACATCCTTACCCAGTTTTATTCATCTTCATCCATTTCATCTCTCACCCCGACGCGCAGGTCGCCCACGGGCATCGACTAGAAAGACCTGCACTCGGTCTCTCAGGAGGCCACATGACAAAAAAAAGGGGCAGTAACATAACTGTCTGGAAACTTATTTCTGTCCTTCTCAAACAAATCACAATCCTGCAGCGAGAAGAACACAAATTTATTTATACATTTAAAACGCTCTCCTATTTGGACAAGTGCATTGTCAATAATTTCATTGAATACGCGTTAGTATTTTAATATTTCAGGTTCATCACTAATTGCACGCTTTCTAGAGCACGGCTGCCCTCCATAATCATCGATTTCAGTATCAACATGTCCATAAAAACTATCAAAATCTTCATATCTCATAGACTGGATATTTAAAAAGAGCTCCTCAACCTTCTTGCTACAGTACTGTATACAGTATCCAAACCTTTTGTTTGTAAAATGTTGAACACTGTATCGGAGAATGAATCTTGGAGAACATTGCCAGCAGAAATCTAGTGTTGAACTTAAGTAAGAAGAACAAATTCCTTGTGCTTTCAATGTAGTGTCTCCATCCCTGTAGATATGTAGCTCTCAGACCAGAGCTTCCAACTGCTCGTTACAAACGTGATAGCTCGCAGCCGGCCTTGGACAGAAGAAACCTGTGCGCGCATACATTTCTCGCTGTGTCGACTGCTCCGCTGAAGCTCCTAGGACACGAGCAAGCCTCGCTGTACTCGCCAAGATATATGCAACATGCAATTTGTAT
Source organism: Meconema thalassinum (assembly GCA_946902985.2). Lineage (NCBI taxonomy): Eukaryota > Metazoa > Arthropoda > Insecta > Orthoptera > Tettigoniidae > Meconema > Meconema thalassinum. The sequence continues at coordinate 382,473,810 of OX336392.1, read as the reverse complement.
GACGCAGATCTATCACAGATACGGTACATATTGTATTTTTTTTCAAACTCGCCTGCTTTAGAAAAATATTGCGCTTGCGCAGCAAGCATAGCATGCTCTGAGAAATCGCCCCTGGTAATGAGTAAGAGTATGTGTCTTGTAAGTGCCACGATATATAAAGTACACCAGTGGGCTCTTCGTGTTCTAGTTCTAAACAAAACTGTCCAAATTGAGGCTTGAGTGAATGAGCTTAGCAAAACATGTAATCCAGTTATGTTACGCAGAGATGGACATAATATCCTGGATTTAGTTCAGGTAATCTGAGACAGGCAGGAACGGTACACCACCACTAGAATGAAGCTGCCTGAGAGAAACAAACTTATGAAGTCCAGATACCACAGAGGGAAGATTATTATCACTCTGAATTGACTCACTGGTGCTCGTAGTGGTAGAAAAGGCAAACTGATAATCTAATCAACCGGATATGGTTGAGTTTCCGGTGAACAATCATCAGTCTACTGAGTGTCATCATGCCGGCACCTCGTAAGAAACATGTAATGTGTTCTTTACATTTGGAAATGTAGAGAAAACAACTAAAATTAATTACAAATGCACCAACAATAAGATTCAGTGATGAAATGGGTTAGAGTCTGCAATCGCACGAAAATGTAATAGTGATCGACAGACAACTAGAAGAAAGGTTGTGAACGGAGAGGAACCTCCAAAGAAACAACGTAAATTCCCTAGTCTACATCCCCTAAAGGAATAATGTTAATGGAAGGTCTAATAATAATAATAATAATAATAATGATATTGTTTATCGAACCCTCAAATGCCAGCTGAATGCACCAGGATTTGATCCTGCAACCTTGGGCACAGCAAGAGAGTACGCTACCGGTGAGCAACGCAGCACGCCATGAAAGGTTTAGTCTATGACACTAAAGGATGTGGTCATCATTAAGTTCCTTGCCTGAAGGGCTAGAACTGTGGATCTTGTCCTTGCCAAGCCTTGGTATGACTGTCATCCTTGAACCTTTGGGTACCTTTGTTGCAAACTCCTCACTATCGGTAGATCATTCAGCTCCTAACCTAGGCAGAGTGTTGTCGAGTTACAAAGCAATCTGTCGTCGTGCAACCACTAGCGTGACATTTTTAAAAACTTTGTTTGTTTTATTCCAGTGTGTAATCTCAATTCTTGTACATGTGTCTACTCTGTTTTATGGATTTATAGTGACTGTTGACAGATAAGTGTAAAATGAATAACTGAGGATATAAATGAATGGCTGAATGAGCCAGAGAGTAAGGAATGTAATTTATTTAGCGTATGGCAGTTTATATGGAGTGTGGGTCACCGACGCCTGGAACCATCCTTGTAGGTAGTCAAGATCTTCAAAGAGTCGACCAATTCAGGTATCTTGGCTCCTTGACTCTTTCAGATGGTGACACCCTCCCTGATGACCGAGCTCGTGAGAGTGCCAGTTGGTTCAAATGGAGGGAAGTAACTGGAGTCCTCTTCGACCGCAGGACACCCACCTATCTTAAGGCCAATATTTACAGGACCGTCGTGCGCCCAGTCGCCCTCTACGGTTCTGGATACTGGCCGACCTCTGTTAAAAACGAGCAAGCCCTGCATGTTATGGAGATGCGCATGCCTTGTTCGGTGCTTGGTCTGAAGCGACTTGACCAATCAAGAATATTGCGATGTCCGAGGGAGGATGGGAGTTGCGCCCATACAGGATAAAATGCGGGAGGCTCGTCTACGCTGGTACGGCCATGTCATACGTAGCCACGAACAATCGGTGGCTAAAACTGCCTTGTGCCTCAACCCGGATGGTCAACGACCTCGTGGGCGACCTAAGAAGAGGTGGCTTGATCGCTTTAGAGAAGACATGCGACAAGTTAATCTGTGTCCGCATGATGCCCTTGACCGACAGAAAAGGAGATTAGCATGTAAAGTAGCGGACCCTGCTCCAAAGCGGGACAAACGCTAGGAAGATTATGATGATTTAGCGTATGACTTTTATTGACGGTAGTGTCCGAGGACATGTTCGGCTTGCCAGGGGCTGTAGCTGCTTCAAGTGGACACCCATGGGGTGAGCTACAAGTTCCGTTCAATTTCAAGTAGTTCCAACTTTCGCTGCCAGATGTCACTACACCTAGTGGTGAACGTTGGAACTTTGCTAAAGCGTTTCAAGGAAATCTAACCTATAAATTTAGCTTCACACTAGTTTCGTTAGAGGAAGGATCTTTTACACGCCATAAATCTACGACATGGGACCGCCGGCTTTACTTCCCTTCCGAAGGAAGGCTTACTGAAGGATTTTAACGCTCTTAAAAATTCCGACGACTTCGGCCGGGTTTGAACCCGCGATCTTGGGAACAGCAGTTCACTACATCACCGAAGCCGCTTAAGAAATGTAATGAAGTACTTGGTGTTGAGGACAAGGACGAAATTGAAGAAGACCCCGTAGAAATGCATTCAGACGTGGATGGCGATGATGATTGTGTTTCCCACCATTGATGAAGAACCTGTATAAACATATTAACTGAAGAGTGGCGACAAAGTGGATGGAGGTAGAAGTTTCTAGAAGACCGAGATGAAGGCCAAGAAGAAGCTGGTTGGACATAACAAAAGAAGACATTGGGAGAAGGGGCGATGTCAAGACCATCTTCAAAGACAAAAGTGGAAGAGGTTCACAAATAGTACCTGGTTTGCTGGAGCAATACACTGATTATGAAGGTGTAGTGCACATGGATTTTATGCCTAAAAGCACTATCATAAATTTGACAAGGTACAGCAAGGCCCTAAAAATGCATTTGCATAATTTGTCCACATATGGAGCAGCTCCCTCTCCTATTCTCTTCCATGCACCAATGCAATGAAAGCATGACAGATTCAATATTTAGGTTTCACTGTCCCATAAAGTCCCAAACCTGACCCCAACGGTTTTTGATGTGTTACCAAGTATTTAACACTTGAGAGAACAGCACTGCAATTCAAAAGTTGGCAGTGCAAACAGAAGTGAGGCTGTGGTTTCCTTGTCAAAGTTAAACGTATTACAGTGATAGTATCAAGGGACTGGTCACCCATTGGGAGAAGAGTATTCAATGCCATGGTGATTATTGGTCATACCTACATTATTATTTCTCCAAATTACGCTTACTGACAAGATAGTGGACAAGTCGCCAGTTTCACTTATTTGGAAAGTCTCATCACCAATGACAACAGGTGTAGTAAAGAGATTAGAAGGCGCTTAAAAGCGCTTGCAAAACAGGTGTTCAATAACAAGAAAAATTATTTGATTAATGCAAATTTGGATATTGCAACTAAAGATACATTTGTCATGTCCTTTGTGTGGAGTGTGCTTCTGTATGGATGTGAATCTTGAATGATCAGAGGTCAGGATTGGAAGAGACTTGAAGCGTTTTAGATGTGAATTTGGCATAGAATGTTATAGATTAAATGGATTGAAAAGAGGACCAACATCCTGCAAGAAATTCAAGGGAAGAGAGAAATGAGACTAACGATTCATAAAAGAAGAGCTAAATTCACAGGCCACATCTTGCGACGTAACGCTTTCCTAACTAATCTTCTGGAACGGAAAATCACCGGGAAGAAAGGCTGAGGACGTCCGAGAAAAAAATTCCTTCAATACATCGCACTAACTCTCCATTATGGTTCCTACTATGAAATGAAATGAGGTGCTGAAGACAGAACAATGGTAGCGGAGAAAAGGCATTGGAAGTTGATGATGAATTAACTTTTGGAACTACCCATTTTCAAATAAAAATTAGGAGGCATTACTTTTCAGCATGTCCTCAAAATGTTCTAAATACAGTATGATATATGGAAGATTTACTACAAACTTAGCTTTAAGGAAGTAGGAAAGATAAGCCTCTCACCTTTGGGTCGCATTTCTGGGTCACCTCCCGCTTGTCTTTTCTCTCCACCAGATATTGGAGAGGGCGAATCCTTGCTGTTAGCACGCACCAGTTTCGAAATTGGGAAGGACTTCTTTAACAACTGGGCACTGTGTTCATACATCTTCTCTCTGGCTGCTCGGATGGGGATGTTACCTGGGGAAATAACAAGATCATTCAGCAAATGGACAAGTACACAGCAAACAACAGCAAGAAACTTACCATGCCCTTTGAAAGAATCGACATTATGTTACCATGCCCTTGTGCCTGTATGTTATTACTATCATTGAAGGTTACGAACAAAAATGAAAGGACAAACATGACAAGCATGTAGAGCGAAGAGAGAAACTGAATGGACGGGCAGGTGGGGCGGAGAGAGAATCTGAAAGGTCGGGCAGGTGGGGGGAGGAAGAGAGAATGGGAAAGGACGGGCAGGTGGGGCGGAGAGAGAATGGGAAAGGTCGGGCAAGCAGGGGAGGAAGAGAGAATCGGAAGGGACGGGCAGGTGGGGCGGAGAGAGAATCAGAACGGACAAGCAGATGGGGCGGAGAGAGAATCGGAACGGACAGGCAGATGGGGCGGAGAGAGAATCGGAAAGGACAGGCAGATGGGGCGGAGAGAGAATCGGAAAGGACAGGCAGATGGGGCGGAGAGAGAATCGGAACGGACAGGCAGATGGGGCGGAGAGAGAATCGGAACGGACAGGCAGATGGGGCGGAGAGAGAATCGGAAAGGACAGGCAGATGGGGCGGAGAGAGAATCGGAAAGGACAGGCAGATGGGGCGGAGAGAGAATCGGAAAGGATGGGCCGGTGGGGAGGAAGAGAGAATGGAAAGGACGGGCAGGTGGGGAGGAAGAGAGAATCCGGACGGACGGGCAGGTGGGGAGGAAGAGAGAATCCGGACGGACGGGCAGGTGGGGAGGAAGAGAGAATCGGGACGGAAGGGCAGGTGGGGCCGGGAGAGAATCGGGACGGACGGGCAGGTGGGGCGGGGAGAGAATCGGGACGGACGGGCAGGTGGGGCGGGGAGAGAATCGGGACGGACGGGCAGGTGGGGCGGAGAGAGAATCGGGACGGACTGGCAGGTGGGGCGGAGAGAGAATCGGGACGGACGGGCAGGTGGGGCGGAGAGAGAATCGGGACGGACGGGCAGGTGGGGCGGAGAGAGAATCGGGACGGAAGGGCAGGTGGGGCGGAGAGAGAATCGGGACGGACAGGCAGGTGCGGCGGAGAGAGAATCGGGACGGACAGGCAGGTGCGGCGGAGAGAGAATCGGAAGGGACAGGCAAGTGCGGCGGAGAGAGAATCGGAAGGGACAGGCAGGTGCGGCGGAGAGAGAATCGGAAGGGACAGGCAGGTGCGGCGGAGAGAGAATCGGAAGGGACAGGCAGGTGCGGCGGAGAGAGAATCGGAAGGGACAGGCAGGTGCGGCGGAGAGGGAATCGGAACGAACAGGCAGGTGCGGCGGAGAGAGAATCAGAACGGACAGACAGGTGGGGTGGAGAGAGAATCGGAAAGGATGGACAGGTGGGGCGGAGAGAAAATCGGAATGGATGGGCAGGTGGGACGGAGAAAGAAACAGAATGGACGGGCAGGTGGGACGGAGAAAGAAACAGAATGGACGGGCAGGTGGGGCAGGGAGAGAAAAAGAACAGAATAGATAGACACAGACAGACAGACAAGGACCAGCACATTATCGACAGTCTGATACCAAGTGAACATTCACACTGTCAATCCACTAAATAGCTTTCAATACTACAGTATAGCTAGTTTCAATCATCCAGCCACTCTAATCAGAAGGGCAGGAAACAACCAATTTTTCCGACGCTCAAATAGTGCATATTCAACATGTTCTTGTCTTGAAATGGATGATGCAGGAATGTGAAAACCAGACAAACACACAACAGGAAGACAGGTAAAGTAAAAAATATAACAAGAAGTGACGTAGCAACACACAGGACAAACATGGAAGCAGAAAGCCTGATGAAATCGGGAGGTGGATCAGCACACCAATAGTCCCAAGTAACAGAAACATTTTTGTGCCATTTCAACTTCAAATCTCTTATAGGAAAAAAAAACTCAAATACCCACAGTTTTGAATGACAGAAGAATTAGATAATGCCTGGCAGGGCAAGGAACTCACCGAGGACTATTTTGTTTGTACAAATTAACTATTATACATTATATATTGCCAATATTCAAGAAAGGAGACAGGAAGGTGTGTGGTAACTACCGAGGTATCACCATCATCTCGCATGTTGCCAAAGTAATGGAAAGAATCCTAGAAAAAAGAATTGGAGTAAAGGTAGAAAGCCAAATAGAGGAGGAGCAGTATGGATTTAGAGGGGGCAGGCCAACAGTGGAACCCATTTTCAAGCTGAGACAGAACATTGGAAAGAGTTGGGAATATGGGAAGGATATGGTAATGACTTATTGATCTAGAAAAGGCCTATGATAGCATCCTTAGAACAAAAGTTTGGGAAAGCTTAACAAATAGGGGGATAGGCAAGGAACTGAGAGACATGATAAAAGGAATGTGCATGGAGTGCTACAGTAGTGTAAAAACTTCAGTCGGGACATCAAAATGGTTTAAAATTGACACTGGACTAAAGCAAGGAAGTGTGTTGTCACCATTATTGTTCGTAATGGTGATGGATGACATCATGAAGGCAGCAATGAAAGAATATAGTAGGGCAAAGATGAAGGTAATGTTGTTTACAGACGACGTTGTGATCTGGGGAGAGGATGAGATGGAGGTACAAGAACAGTTAAAACGTAATAAATGAAAAGATTGAGCAATGGGGATTGAAGATAAAATGTGGAGAAGAGTAAAACAGTGGTGATGAGTAGAGATAAGAAAGAAGGAAAAGGAGTAATCAAAGTAGGAGATAAGGAATTGGAAGTAGTGAAACACTTCAAATACTTGGGAAGTGAACTGACTGAAGATGGAAGATTGGATTTGGAAATTAGCAGAAGAATACAACTCGGGAGTGCTTTCTACCAACAGGTATGGGGACTAGTATGGAACGAGGATATACCAATTAAGGCTAAAGAAGTTATGTACAAAGCATATTAGGTTCCTATAATGACATATGCAGCAGAAACTTGGACAATGACTAAGGGATGAGAGCAGAGTACAAGCAGCTAAGATGAGATTCCTGAGAAGTATGATCCAGAAAACGAGGAGGGACAGAGTGAGAAATGAAGATATACGGAAAGAACTTGAGTACAGAATCTAAATGACAAACTGGAGCAAAACAGATTGAGATGGTTTGGACATGTCAAACGGATGAATGAAGTAAGGCTACCAAGACGAGCACTGGAACGACGGACGACGGGGAAGAGAGGACGAGGAAGACCACGAATGCGTTGGATGGACTTGGTGGAGAATAGTATTAGAAAACGGAACCTGGATTTGAACACTGTGTCGGAAGAGGAATGGTGGAACGACAGAACAAAGTGGAGAGGAACCATATTTGCCCCCATCCAGTGTCAATTGGAAAAGGGGAAATGAAGATGATGTTGATGACATTCTAGAAACTTAACTTGGGCATAATTGGGAGGAGTTGCTAGTCACGTTTGTGAATAATAGACAGTGGTGTTTGATCCAATGCTCCACCATTCGGAAATCAGGCTGCTAAGAAGTGGAAGACAGCTAGATATTGGATTATGATGGATATGATGATAAATAGGAAGGAACAAAGAGCTGCTTCATTGTGGCAGATTCCTGGTTCCCTTTCAATTAACAGAATAGCTTTTCATTCTGTCACCACGAGTGTACCCAATTAGATTGGGCAGGGAGTAGCAATTTAATCACCTAGTGTAGGAAATAAATACTGTGTGTGAATTATTTATTCTTCTATTACTACCATGTTTCCCTCTTATATTGTAATGCTAGATCAATTGCAGAATGAGTGTGGTGGTGATAACATCTAGGTTATCAGCCCCTAATGATATGAATAAGAATGGAAATGGAAATTAAAACTACTTACTACAACAAGTAACTTCCATACTAGGCAAAGAAATGGACAAAATAGGAATAAGAGAAATAAGAAACAGCAAAAGAAATGCCCTCAACCCTCAGAGAATGAGGATTGTGAACTGTAAAAGAATAAGAGCCATGAAAGGCAGATAGGAAAGAGAAAGAGGAGAGGGTCCGCCCTAGTGTCACTGGAAAAAGGGGAAAAACCAGGTCTAGTTCAGGAATCCCTCGGGGTCAACAACTCGTGTGCTCACAAGTTGTGAGCCCTAGAGAGTGCACCTTAAGTGGCGGGTCTACACAGTCACTGAATCCTTCAGGGCCTTGAGCAGAAGGCAGGAGATACTACGAAAAGAAAAGAAGAGGTCTGACCTTCGAAGAATGAGGATATCAAGAAAGATGAGACAAGGGCCAATTAAGATGGAGAGTGAAAGACTTCCTAGGCCTTGGATACCCTAATACTGCCGGGGTTGGAAGAGAACAAGAGTTGACCAAGGGTGCCAACAGAAAAGATGAAAGAAAAGGGCCCGCCCAGACTCAGCTGAGGTCCCGTGGTCACCAACTCTTGCTCCACTAGTAGTGTGCCCCTGGGGTGAAAATTTATGTATGTTCATGGGTTCAAACTCCACCATTGGCCACTCTTGAAATGGTTTTCTGTGGTGGTCTATTTTCAAATCCAGGCAAAGCTGGGATGGTACCTTCTAATAGATCATGGCCACTTCATTCTTGCCCAGATTCATGTATCTTCATTAATCACATCTCTCATTAACTCTTGTAAGCAAGTTGGCTTCAAGGGTATCTGTTTAAAAAATTATCTGCCACATAGCGAACTCCTCTCACCTCATAATGAACCCCATAAAGAACGGACTTTGTTCACGTAAATATTTTGTGGGCCCCGTGACTCTCATACAGTCCAGTATCGGTATCCCAATCTGGCAAAATCACTGTGAGCAATGAGGCACTCACCAGGTTGAAGATCCCCGTGTGGTAAAACACTGTGTCCTGTTGCACGAAGAAGTCCGTAACCGCCTGCTGTACATCCTCGTCCGACAGGAATCGTCAACCTTTCAATGCCATTTTTAAGGGACCGAAGGTGTGATAATTGCATGAGGAGAGATCAGGACTATATGATGGATGCTCGAGCATATCCCACTTGAGTGGGCGTACCTCTGTGTTATGACTTTCGGCGTATGAGGAAGAGCGTTAAGAAGGAGCAGCACCCCTTGTCACTGTTTTCTTGGACTTTCGCCTTAATTGCACGCCATAATTTCTCCAGTGTTGCGCAGTACCATTCCCCAGTGATGGGGACACCAGGTTCCTTGAAAACAATAAGCAATGGGCCCTGGTAATCAATCAAAGAACAGGGTGAGCATCACCTTTCCAGCGGATGGTTGGTTCTTGAACTTCTTGGGACGAGGGGATGATGGATGACACCAGTATATCGTCCACAGTCTTGATTCTGGTTCCCAGTGGTGGCACCAGCTATCGTCGCCTGCAACAATACGCTCCACGAGCGGACGTGTTGCCTTCAACATTGAAACACAGCAGGTGCTGCAAGCAAACAGCCATCCGGTGTGCTTTTTATTCGGCATCATGCCCGGGATATGCTGCAGCAACGACCTCAACGGAAACTTATATATGTATCCACTTCAGGCTTTTCTCTTCCATTCTATTGTAATTTAGTGTTATTTTATACTCAAGGAATGGCACTGTGCACCGACAGAGTTTCATCAGGAACGTGACGAACAAGTTAACAAATCGGAGGCAGACAAAATCTGAACAGGACTTCATGCATTGATTTTTTTAAATTGTGCAATTGTGCTCTCTCTCTCGTTCTCCTCAACCTGATGGTTGGTGGGTAGCATGACTGTCTTCATCCAACGACCTATCTTGAGTCTAACTGCTTGATTAATTGATATGGACATCGCCCTTTAATGCAATCTAGAAACCCTGCTCTTGGTCGTCCTTTTCTAGTCTTCCCTTCCAGTTTCCCTTCAAACAGTGTGGTGCACCTTGATGAATGTCTTAGTAAGTGACCAATCCAACTATATCTTCTTTTCATATCATTTTCTCTAGACTGATTGTTTCTTCATCTCTCTTGAGGACTCCTTCATTTGTTAGCCTGTCAGTCCAGGGTATTCGTAACATTCGGTGCAGCAGCACATTTCAAATGCATTTATTCATTTCTTATCAGCCTTTAATAGCGTCCAGGTTTCAGAGCCATATGTTGCAATGCTCCAAATGAAGCTCTTAATGAAATGCTCACTGTTAGGAATATAGCCTTGGAGGTCAATAGGCTTCTTTTTTTTTTCATTAAAAGCTTCTTTAGCCTGGGCTATTCGAGAATGGATGTCCTTTTCACATCTCCCATTAGATGCGATGATGCTTCCCAAATAACTGAACTAATTTATAGTAGCCTCACTTTCCTCGTTAACGACCGGCTCGTCTTTGAAATCTAGCTGGACAGATGTTTACATTCCATAGCTGCGGGTTGCCGAGGCATTCACGGCTTAAGGCCGGTGAGCAGGTAGACAGGACTGGCGGCAACACCTTGTCTGCACCCTCGTGGACAGATGGAGGAAGCATCTTATTGGTCAAGAACCGTCATGTACTTGTCAGCCATAAATAATGGCTATTGTCGGCTCGTGCTAATGCTTAACGTTTGAGTCGCCGGTCGTTAACCAGGATAGTGAGGCTACTATACTTGTGCAGTTGCCCAGAAAAAGAATGAGTGTATGGTATTTAAGTTTCTTGCATGCAAATCTTCATATGCAGGAACCCACAAAGTGCTGTTTACATACTCCTGAAAACTGTTTGCCTGTATGGATAGTACCACATTATTAGATTATTCTGGGCTCCAATGAAATTATGGAATATAATGAATTCATGGTCTCTTAGCTCCATGCTTCACACATGCTTTTTTTTTGAGCTATGTATTTCCCAATGTTTGCCTGGAGTGAGATGGAAACCCCACTCAGGATAGAGACTTAGCGCATTTAATTCAATACATGATATATGAACTGCAGCCAATGGCCATAGCAGGGTATTTTAATTGAACGCTCGTAGGCTCCCGGCAAGTTCGATTTCATGTAGTTCCAACTTGGCTACCAGATGCCACTGTCACTGACACCTAGCAGTGAACATTTGATCTTGACCCTGAGATTAAACTCTATGTAGACTACACTTTATGAATTTATAAGTATTCCTCGTTTGAATGTGTTTTAATAGAATTATTGAAATTGTTAAAACTTTTGAAAATATGGTAAAAGAGCACATCCCATTTCAAAAAAAAAAAAAAACCAGTTAAAATGGAGCACTACAAAATTTTGGAGGATCATACTGGAATTTATGATTTTTCTCCCATTTCATTGGTATCTTTTTATGAAGAGAAAACTAAATCAAATGGAATATTCCATAAATGTAAATACAGTGTATACATACAGGGTCTTTATATTTGCTTGGCAAGGACATTCTCGCTCACGCGCTCCTCCAGTGACGGCTCAGTTACTAGCGACCGCGCCCGCATATGTACCGCAGAATACGGTACTTAAAATCAGTATCATGCATCTTTACTCACCTGTTTACAGTAGATGCTGAAAATGTTCCCCATCCTGCCAAACATAATTGGCATCTCCTTATGAAGTTTCCGGTTACTCTGGTTAATTTAGCTTTAGTAATGAAATAACGACTTCTATTTTTATTGTTTACTGAACCTGTACGTTTGAATCTCTTAGCACGAGTTTTATTGTCCGATTTATAGAAATGGGTCTCCCTGGAAATTTTACTCTAAACTTTTGTCTTGTTCTAGTACACGATTTTCTGCACTTTAAGTACGTATTGTGCAGATATACACGAATATTTCACGTAAGGCATTACAGCACTATACACAATCACAATAAAACACTAAACAATATGCTATACAGTACACAGTAGCTTTATAAACACCCAATTAGCTCGGAGCTCACACGTCTGCCGCAGCAAGAGCGTGGGAATACGGCCGGAGACCGCGCGCGCCAACCTGTAACAGCCGACTAACGTCGAGCGGAATCGCCTTGCCAGGCAAAAATAAAGACTCTGTATATAACAATTAAGTTTGAAGGGTAAATGAACCATCATATTATTGAACAGTAGGCTTCAGAACATGCTAGATACACAGTTATTGAAAGTTAACTTACATTTTCACACATTTTCATTTGAGACTCTTTCGACTTTCAGCGGCCAGTTAACTTAATCCATAAAAATTGGTTTATTTCATTCATACCATACAGTTGCTAACATTCCAACATTACAATCCATTTCCTAAATTGGTTTATTTCATTCATACCATACAGTTGCTAACATTCCAACATTACAATCCATTTCCTAAAATGTGTTTATTTTAATTAAAAATTATGGTTTAAATATTAAATGATTAGATTACAAGGAAACAAAGAGACAGTATAAGATATTTTCAAGCACTCACCTTAACAGTGTAGGAAGAACATCTCTTATTAATAGCATACCCCCAAACAAGCATTCCAAGCAAGCAATGAGAGCGGTCAAGAAATAAGAACACTACAGTAGATTTGGTACCCCTAGCTGATATTGCAAATAGCATAGGTCTGTCAGTTGTGTTATGTCTAAAAGCCATAAGAACTGAGTATCATTAATAAGCAACATTAATGGTTCAGCAGCCAGATTATGCTTGTTATTGCTTTCAATTAAAGAACCTGGTTAGGTGCAATATTATCAGCAATAAGATTAGGGACAGTTAATTGACCGACTCAGGTGCTCGTAAACAGTGTTAATGATGAGCTATTTGAAGCCTATCAAGTAATTCTAAGTCCCAATCCTTCCCATATGGCACTGCATATAAGAAATATAAACATAAGCTATAAAGGCATCACCCACAACTCCTTTTATTAGGACATAGAAAAGTTCAGTGTCTTGGTATTTCTAAACAAAATAAGATGTCTATTGTATTACCGTCAGTTAGCAGTAATCTGTGAGGAAGAAATAATTTATGAATATATCTTCTTCTACCAGCCAGAACATAAGCGGGACAACATAAAAAAACTTTGTTCTATTTAAGTGAAAGGAACAACTCCCAGGAAAATATTTTATCTCAAAATTGCACATCGCTGCCCAACATCTCTCTTAAATGTTAAAACATACAGTTTAATAAATTTGTAAATACCGTACTTATATTTATTGTGAGCAATGCCACATGGGTTTAGGTTTCCCAATTTATTATAATGTATGTTTTAGTTTAGTTTATAAGAATTAGTTACCGTACTTTTAGGTATATTTTAATTTCTGATGAAGGGATCAAAGTTATCTCAATCATGTTCAAACCCAAAACATTCTAATAAGTTTCATTTCTAAAATATATTGACTTACAGATTCTATTCATATTTTATCATTTATAAACTGTTCGAATACCCAGAAAAAAACAACAATAACAAATGTGAAAAGTCCAAAAACTATCAATGTTAACATGCTTTTACGCATTCTGTTCCTTACATGGTCCCCTCCCTCTGATAACTTCTACATGGCCGATATTTTATACAGGGTTACACGTAGAGAACACAAAAAGTAAGTTACAGATGACTATGGCAAGTTGTGTGGGTGATGCAGTACAATGCAAAGTGGCACAGATATATATCACACAGTCTCTGTAAACAAGGTTCGAATGTTTCACCAAGGTTTCAAATCCCTAATGACAGAAACACACTCCTTGGTCCTGGAGTCATCCAAGAATGGTCGTTTGAACTTGCTGATCATTGGCAAATCTTTTTCTACACTGATTTTCTTCAGCTTAATTGCTGGTGCATGCTGCAACTCAAGCTATGCTTCAACATTTTTTGAAGGGAGCTATGGAAACATCAACCATACAGCATACATCTTGTATGGTGTGATTTTGCATGCGTTCAGCACGCTGATAAAACATCCAGGAGTGGAAAGATATAACAACAGTAAATAAGTTCTCTAATGGCTCCAGGACCAAGGGCTGATGTTTATCATTCTGGAATTGAAACATTGGTAGAATGTTCAAATTGTTGTTCCAAGCTACTAGGAAACTACTGAATAATGCAGCATATCTGTTAAATTTTGCATTACACTACATTGACACCAAAAGGCAACTGACATGCCATATTCACGAGGACATACTTTCTTGAATGCCCCTCATACATTAACACTATCAAGTACCGAGTCAAGTCAATCAAATGAAAATCTTGCTCTGTGATTGAAGAAGAAGAAGAAAAGAAGAAGAAGGCGTATTAGAAGCTTGAATTTTCTACTCTAGAGCATGTGTTGTGTGCACACCTAGGAGTTCCGGGTCGGGTGGTTTTACTAGAGTGGCCGCTAGAGGAGAGATCTTCTGGACGGCCGTCTCCATCTCCTCTGTGGTAATGGGCTGAGTTTTGAAGCGTGACGCCGAGCGTTTTCTCACGAAGGGTCGTGGAGCAGCTTCCACTGTTTTAGGGAGTCTTTCTTCCATAATCTTCTGGTTGAAAAATTTAACACGCTCGGCCAAACTTAATTTAGAAGGATCTTCCTCGTCTTTAACCTCTATTTCATACAGGAACAGAAAAATAAAAATAACTTATGTCATGCATTGAAAAGAACAAGCATATTGTAAGATAACAAGATCCTTCATTCCATTACTCATACACAGAAACATAACTAGAAAATCAAAAAGCCATAACCTTTATAAAAATGCAACTATAAGGACAGCAAACATAAGAAAACTGAACAAGTGAATTAAAATTACTCTCAGCAAATAACATTCAGTACCCATATTGGAAAGTTGATAGGTTTTACATGGACTTGGCTGGCGATGGATGAAAGTGGTACCACCGGTGGGAGTAGGGCTGGTTCCTTTAATCGATTAGTTTGAGTTCTCAAATAATGGAGTAATCTAAGCAGAAAAATCAATCGCTACAATTGATGGTTAATCGATTGTGCGTTTAATTGTTTAATCGATTAGCCATTTAATCGATTAATCGGTTGTTCAAATAATTGTTTTGTCAATTAATCGATGTTCTTCGCTCCTTGCACTACGCTCTCACAGAAGCAGCACCAACATTTTAATTAATTAAAATATATTGTATCATATTTTTAATTAATGTACCTTCTTTGTGGTAACTTGGCTAAAACAAAGAACAAAAATGTTCCTGTCCTAAATTGTGAACATTGAAGATGAATTCTAAATCGTAGCTGAATACTCTTCATTTTATTTTTACGAAACCCTTCCCAATTTGATTGATGTTTGTCCATCCACTGTCACTGACTCGTATTTGGTTATTGTTAACATAAACAAGGAAGGACACTTTATATATTTAGGTAAAAGTAACTTTTATAAATTTCTATACATCATTCCGAAAATAGGTTGGTTCCTTAGTTTAGGGGCTGCGACAACACGGTCATGTAGTCCCGTGTACTTTGGGTGTGTGTAGAATCTGTCTGATAACCGGTGTTAATTGTGATAACTGTATTAGTGTGTGTTATCTGTGATTCAAGTAAGGACTGCAGACATTGAATTTTCAAGTAGTTCCTAATTTTGCTACCAAACGCCACCGTCAACAACCAACTAGTTCTGAACTCGGCTCCTGACGATGAATGTTGGAACTAAGAGCGTTTGTCAAATTTAACCTATAATTTAGCTTCACACAAGTGTAATTAGTGGAAGGTTCTTTATCATGCCATAAAACTTATGACATGGGACCCCCGGCTTAACTTCCCCTCCGAAGGAAGGCATACTGAGGGATTTTTAACGCTCTTAAAAAGTCCGATGACTTTGGCCGGGTTTGAACCTGCGATCGTTCCGAAAATAAGCGTAACTCAACATAAGCGATGACTTCTTATTTAAACTTTTGTTCTTATCTTGTGTCTACTAATCAATTAAGCCGATTTATCTAATATTCGGTTAATCGAATGAACAGTCCATCGATTAATTGTTTTAGATTAATTTCAAATTATTCGATTAATAGATTACTGAACATCGCTAATTACCAGCTCTAGAGTGGAGACCACTGGAGGCTACTGGTTACGTTAACTCCATGTTTGTTATTTCAGTACCGGTACATTGATCGTTTTGTAGCATGATCTGAACAAGAAATTCCATTAAAATGTCTCCCATGCTATTTTTAAACAGAGATTAAGCCTTTAAGTATTTGAAATAGGAAAGGAGGAATGAAGCTTAGGTATTAACTTCACTGAAGTGCACATGCTCAAAATACAGTCCATGCCGCAGTCATCAACAGGAGATAGGGAGAACCTAGGTAGGCTGTTAAAAATGTATTTCTCAATTCTGTACACCCCTTAGGGGTACGCGAAACATTTCAGGGGGTGCACGGCAGGCCATCCTTCTACTCGATCCACATGCACAGTGAGCTTCATGCCATGACTACTGTGCGAGTTATTTATGGCGCATGTACTTGAACTCCACAAAGAATTGCATCTTTTCTTTACCGAGCACAATTCTAATTTATCATGAGCACTCGATGACTTTGGTTGGCTTTTAAAATTGGCCTACTTAAGTGATATTTTTGAAAAACTGAACATTTGGAATAAGTGTATGCAAGGAAGTGTTTCTGATATGTTCTATGTTGAAATGAAAACTAACGCAATGATAGCAAAAATCATCCTTTGGGAAAAGGAACTGAAAAACAACAACTATATTTTGTTTTATTAAAATATATTTCCTTATAAAATTACAAAGGTTAAACCATACTAACTAAATACCTTTTACATTTTTAATAACCATTATTACTACCTAAGAAAGTTTAGTAGGGGGTACGCAGGATGTATAATTTTTTTAAAGGGGTACGATGGTTGAAATAGGTTGAGAACCCCTGCTGTACACAATGGGGTTGATTCTTGAAAGATATGTAGTTATGGAGCCCAAAATCCAAAACCCCTTGATATAAATGTGGTCTAGTATAGTGTGAGATTGCCTTTTTGCAGTGCATTTCATTTAGCACAGATATCTTCATAAAAAGACTGATACAATATATGGGTTGTAAATAAAACGTTGTATGTTGAGTTAATTAAACAGACCATGAATTTGTTTGACACCGATATTTCAGCAATACAACTGCAACGAAACTGAAATGAGGAAATGGCATCAAGTGTCTAACAGAGTCTTGGCAAATAATAAATACTCCTTCATTAATAATAAATTAGAGTTTCAAAAAAAATGTATGCAGCAGGTAAAATCTTCACTTCATCTACGAGCTGATGTGGGTACTCCAGTCCGCACTAGTAGGAGCGCCTCTTCACCATGTTGCCAGTTTCTGGTATGCTTATTGGTACTGTATGATATTTGCTTTGAGAGTAAGTCTTATTCTATCATGCACAAGGGCGTATATAAGGGGAGGGAGCTGAGGAGGCTCCATTCACTCCCGAAATAAGCCAATAAAAATTAAGAAAGTGTTGCTTTGGTAAAAGCATAAAATAATTGTAAATTTGGTTGTACCGTAAGTTATAAACAATATTAAGATTGAAATTAAACTACCTCATGGTGTAGTGGCTAGCATTATTGGCTGACGCCCTGGAGGTCTGAATTCGATTCCCAGTTCTGCCAAGAAATTTTAATTCTGGTCTGACGGCTGGTTTCCACTCAGCCTTGTGAGGCAAAACTGAGAATTCTACAATATGGTACTTTTGAGAAATAAATTATCCATTTGTAAAAAAAAAAAAAAAAAACTGTTTACCTTTCTGTTTAATAAATTGACAAATATTTAAGATATTTGCCATTCATACTCCATAGTAGGCCATATTAGAAAATTCATTAAGTGTAAAAATTTACTTGTGTGTTGTATTTTACAACTTTTTTTGTGTTGCCACTAATTATTGTAGGCAATATAAACTTAGAATATTTTATAATTATCTCTTATCTAAAATAATTACACAAAGTTATATGCTCTTAAGATATTGGTTGATATTTCCGGGTATTTTGCGGTGACAATCCCCTGAGAATACTCACAAATTTCCAGGATAGTCAGCCCTCACCCCTCAAAATGTAATTTTATACACGCCTCTGATCATGCATATTACGTTACACAAGACTATGATAATACATTCAACAGATATTTTACAATACAACTCGCATG
Source organism: Meconema thalassinum (assembly GCA_946902985.2). Lineage (NCBI taxonomy): Eukaryota > Metazoa > Arthropoda > Insecta > Orthoptera > Tettigoniidae > Meconema > Meconema thalassinum. The sequence goes on along the minus strand of OX336392.1, from coordinate 382,455,833 downwards.
TACTGTACCTCTTTCTTGAAGCCATGTAAGGGAGAGGGCCTTGGCAGCTACACACCTCAACAAAAGTTTGGAATACCACCACAACGAGTATTCCGAGATATTCCATGCCTCATTGACATACGTACGTTATTCATTAGACCAGCGGTTCCCAAACTTTTTCTTTCCGTGACCCATTTTAGCCCATACGTTTTAGCCGCGACCCCCGTTTTAGCGCAGATGTCTGTGAGGGGGGGACAAAGTGGAGGGATAAAATTACTTTGGAATTTAACTTAAGTGACCGGTAGGTTATTCGTTTAAATGTTTATTTATTTACTTTGTTCAGATTTTAAAATTTTAATCTTATTCTGATGTTACTGAACTGTTTGATGTTTACTGAGAAACTTAAATGTAAAATAATATGACACAAAAAATAATATTTGGTGGTTCAATAGTATAATGATATTTAAATAAATGGTAGTAATTCTTTTTAGACTACCAGGGTATTATTTTAAAAACGAAAAGTAGTAGTGCCTATAACCTGCTATTAACTTTTATAAATGCTTTTAAATAGTCACAAAGGAACCTAGTAGCTCGACTGTCTTGACTTGACTGTAGTTGTGACGTTAGTGACGTGTGGAGGGAGAAGGGCTCGTATGCGCAAGCGCCAGCCGCGCTTCAAGCTGCCTGGCTTGTACTGTACGTCTCTTGTGTTTTGTTCGCTCGCGTATTGTTTGATTTTGTTCTAACTATGGATAAGTTTGTTAAGCGTGCAGGGCCTTCGACTTCTCATGATGATCATGAACAGAAGAGGGTAAAGGTGAGAAAGTATAGTGACAGTTATATTAAGTATGGATTTACGGTGCTCGGAAATCGGCCACAGTGTGTTATTTGCAGCGAGTTGTTATCGGCCGAGAGTATGAAACCTTCCAAGATGATTCGCCATTTAGAAAGTAAACATCCCAGTTTTAAAGATAAGCTGGCAGATTTTTTTGAACGTAAGTTAACTGCTTTAGATTACCAGAAAAATGCAGTAGTTCAGTTAAGTGGAAATAATATGAGCAAAAGTGCTTTGCTAGCATCGTATCAAGTGGCTTTACGAATAGCAAAGAAAGGTAAACCACACACGATTGCTGAAGAGCTCATTCTACCTGCTGCTCAGGATATGGTTTCAATTATGATCAGCCCAGATGCAGCTAAGAAGCTTTCCACCATTCCTCTGTCGAACAACTCGGTGGGGAGGCGCATTGCCGAGATGGCTCAAGACATATAGGATCAGTTGAAAACAAAGTTGCAGAAAAGTGAGTACTTTTCCATTCAAGTTGACGAGTCTACGGACGTGTCGAGTTTGGCGCAGTTTATGTGCTTGGTTCGTTTTGAGGGTGACGGTAGTGTGGAAGAAGACATTTAATTTTGCAAACCTTTGCCTGACCACGCAACAGGTGAGGAAATGTTTAAAATGTTCATGTCTGCAACCGATTCGCTTCAAATTTACTTTCAAAAGTGTATTTCAATCTGCAGTGATGGTGCCAAAGCAATGACTGGGAAAGACAGCGGTTTCGTGAGACGGATGAAAAATGTCATGTTTAATGCCACTTGGGTTCATTGTTTTCTGCATCGCCAGGCATTAGCTACCAAGGTCATGCCAACTGAGCTAAAAACAGTGTTGAACGAAACTGTTAAGTTGGTTAATTTTGTAAAAAGCCGGCCATTACAGTGTCGACTGTTATCACAGTTATGCGAAGAAATGGAGGCACAGTACAAATGCCTCTCGCTTCACACAGAGGCAAGGTGGCTGTCACGAGGGAAGGTGTTTTCTCGAGTGTTCGCTTTGCGCTCTGAGCTTAAGACATTTTTTCAAGTTGCAAACAAAGACCTTGCCGGTTTTTTGAGTGACAATGAATGGCTGTTAAAACTTGCTTATTTAGCGGACATATTTCTTCATCTGAACGATCTCAACGTTTCCTTGCAGAGAAGAGACAAAACCATACATTTTGCACAAGACAAAGTCAATTCGTTTTTAAAGAAATTAGCCACTTGGTCAACCAGGGTTGAGAAGAATACATTTGAAAACTTTCAACTGACAAATGAGCTTATCACATCCCTTGATCGAAGCGATGAATATTATCCCGACATTGACAACCTGTCCAAACTGGTTACTACTCACTTGCAAGGTCTACAAGAGCAGATCCTTAGCTACATTCCCGAGGATCAACACACCGGTTGGAACTGGGTGCTTAACCCCTTCAACGAGCAGGCTGTGAACGAGGCAGACTTAAACCCACAATGAGTAACAATCAATGAGAAGAAAAGTGTCCTACAACCAGTAGTGGTCTTACAATACCTGGGAGTTATTGTGAACATTGCGGCTCAGTGTGTCTTGTTGAGCCAAGGAACAAAAGCCCGAGTGCGCCAAATCCTTCGTGACCTGCCACACTATTCGGACAAACACGCGCAGCAGGCCGCAGGATTTCTGAGCTGGGTGTGCTGGGTGATGAACTGGCCAATGTTCATCCCCAAGCACACCCTCTCACACGAGGCTTATTGGCCTAGATGCCTTCTCACGCCGGAATTTGTGGACACCCCACGGGACATGCGACGAACCGACAGAGAACTTCGAGTGTTCGCGGACGTGTTCGCCTGGGCACAGGCCTGGCAATGGGAAACTACCATCAACGAATCTGAATTAGCGGCAGCCATCATGGCAGCCATCTGGACAATCAAAGACAATGAAGTGCCCTTTTCTCAATCTGTTGTAATATTTACTGATTCGTCCGTGGCCCGGTACACTCTTATATCGGGTCGCGGACCATTGCTGTATAAAAATGTATATATATTACCCATGTACTTGTCTTTAATAAAGCTGGCAGCAGAGCGAGGGGTTGCCCTCGCGTGGCGAACCGTCCGTTCGCTGGAGAACCCGGCTGACGGGCCCTCCCGGGCCGTACTCGCCGATATACGCGCGGCACTGCCGTAAGTATATTAGGCGGCCGCGCAGTCGTTTGGTGGAGGTAGCAACCAGCAGCAGCAGCAGTAGTATCTCTCGCCACAAGTAGTGGCCCACCAGGAGTCATCGGAGCATGCCACCCAAGGTCAACAAGAATAAGACAGGCACGACTCCGCGACAGACGCCAGTTAGCGTCGCACATCACTTCAAACAACAGAAGGCATCATCAAGTAAGAAATCGAATCCAGCCAAGACGCAGCAACCGCTCAGATCCCGGTCGGTGTCGCCTGCCAAGAGGCTCATCGCCAATAGGCACTCTCCACCGCCTTCGAACTCTTCATCAGATCACGACACCCTCTCAGTCACATCAAATACCAGAATGGCAGAAACCACGGATCGTATCCTGGCAACGCTGGAAGACATCAGTCGACGTCTCAATTTTTTAGAATTGCGCCAGCAGCAACCACCTCCGCCAGACGAACATCAGGAGCCCGACGAAGAACCAGAGGAATACGTTCCCGAGCTCCAACCACCCATTCAACTGGACTATCCATGGAGATCACTGGCACCGATCGAGTATCCCAAAGGTCTTCCGGTTCCATCCAGCCAGAGGGTATGGAACCTAGCACAAGCACTCAAGCAACAACTATTGTTTGTGCCGACGGGGCGCGACCACCACGACGCCCAAACAACACTGTACCTGCTTTCCAATTGGCATCTACTGGACCCTGGCCAACGGAAATACTGTTTCAACAGGGCCAATCTTCTCTACGCGGCCCTCACCAAGGGGTGGGGGTTCGCTATCCAACTAGACAGTGCTGGAGGCGACGAGGTGTTGGAACTACCTCCCAACTTCCAGTACCAAGTTCCTGTACGCCAGCCCGCGGTCTCCCGCGGGGGCGGCAGAGGTACGGCAGCCAAATAAGTTTCTCGGAATCGCCTTCCCGGCGGACGGTTTCCCGGGGAACGCCCAGACTTCCTATGAATCAAGGAGACTCTACCCTACAACGGACGACTTCTTGGCGGACACTACATGAGTATGAACGTGCCTTAGAACAATCGCTTTATTCTCACCGTGTGGCGGAAAGCCGAGGACTTCGCCCTTTGGACTGTGAAGGGGAGCCTCCTGATTAGGGCAAAATTGTGTGTGTGTGTGAAGAAAAGGACTGGGAAGATACTCATTCTTGGTGATCATGTGAAGGGTTACTTTATAGCTATGTCTTGTTAGGAGTGTGATTTCCTTGTCCTTTGGCTGTAACAAATTTATGTATTTTTATATTCTTTAATAAAGCATGGGGCCCTCAGCCCGGTCTGCCCCCTTCGCCAGGCGGCTGCGCCCATGCTCGACTCGGCTTCGCCTCCAATATACGCGCCTGTCCCGGGTGAGTATATAAGGGGGCAGGCCGGGTCGAGCGGGAGCAGTCGTTTGGTGGAGGTAGCAACCAGCGCGCCTGTCCCGGGTGAGTATATAAGGAACAATTCCCGGCTCTAACCATGATTAGCTACCTGGACGATTGGCTCATACACGGAGAAGAAATACCAGTGGAGGAAGTGCTTCTTTTCTTGAAGGTGGTTGTGGGTGTAACAATCAATGAGAAGAAAAGTGTCCTACAACCAGTAGTGGTCTTACAATACCTGGGAGTTATTGTGAACATTGCGGCTCAGTGTGTCTTGTTGAGCCAAGGAACGAAAGCCCGAGTGCGCCAAATCCAAACTCATCGAGCTATCCTGTGACATGACTTTGCAACTGTCCTTCAGCACCCAAAATGTTGACAAGTTCTGGCTACAAAGAAGAGCTGAGTATCCAAGCTTAACATCAGTGGCTCTGAGAGTCATCATGCCCTTTGCAACATCCTACCTCTGTGAACTCGGATTTTCTACATTGGTCAACATTAAAACCAAGGCAAGAAATCGACTGGACGTAGAAGACGACCTTATTCTATGTGTATCTAAAACTAAGCCGAATTTTAAGAAACTTGTTGACAAAAAACAGGCCCATGTTTCTCACTAAAGAAGTCTTTTTTACTTAGAAATGTATTAACAATTACATATCAAAATTATTAAATGTTTCTGTTTTGTTTTGACAAAATCTGTAAAATATATTGATATTTTGTAAATGTACAAAGTTATTTAATTTAAAACTCCCGATGGCCATTTAAGTTTAAGTACATAGTTCACCATTATTTGTATACATCTCGTGACCCCTTTTCGAACGGCCCGCGACCCCCCTGGGGGTCACGACCCCCCAGTTTGGGAACCGCTGCATTAGACCTTCACAACCCCAGAATTTGACAGTGTTTATTACAGGCATGTTTTGTGCTCGTACACTAGTCACTTGAACATACCCTGAGTGCAGTAGCAGACTGTCCCATATCACCAAACCCTACCATCAGTTTGTGTTTAATCTTGCAGTGACATGCCACGTAGATGAATTTAAACATTGACAGGATTCAGATAGTTGCTTTACTTTCGGCAGGTTATACACTGCAAGATGATGCCTAAAGGTTAAATGTCACACAAAGCAGTGTGCCCTAGGTGTGGAGAAAGTAGAGGGAAATGTGAATGACAGGCCTAGTTCTGATCATCTTGTGTTTTACATCATCATCCCAGGATCATTATGAATCAAGATGTGTATACTATGTTCATGTCACCAGCAATGTTCCACAACTTATAAGTGTCAGGGAGACAGCAGCCTAAGAGAGTCTTCTCTTCATATACATTTTTCTTCCATGTTTTCTATGTTTGTGTGGTTCAACTTCAATATAAACATGCAGTAGGAAACTTAATCAACATTGCTCACAATCTCAATAAGAACTGAAATAAAGTATATTACAAGATGCACAGAAATAGCCATTCAGTTGGAGAAAAGTGAAGGAAGTTTTGAGTCAACACAATTCTAACATAGCACTAATGTAAAATAACTCTCAGGGAATAAGCAAATAACATTCTTACTCATTAAAATTGAGGTTTTAACACACAGGTTTTCTATAACCAAATCTTTCTTGTAATTCCATACACCACTGAAGTGAATTAAAGGTGCATAAAAAGTACCTTAATCAAGATTCTGGATGCTCAATAAGCCTGACTTTATAGTTTGGATTAACAAGGTTCATGCCACACATACAGGGATAAGAATTGAAACAAAGTAGGCCTATATTACGAGATGCACAAAAATGCCATTCGGTAGGGGAAAGTGAAGGAAGCCAACAGCTGTTTGAAACATCAGCTGGAGAGCAAGTACGTGTGGTCACTGCCATTCACGTGCAGCAATATGCCACTTGCTTTTTATTTTCATGAAGTAAACAAATGCCAAGGTAATAACATCATTCATTTGTTTTCTGTTGCTATGATATTAATCTCCAATTTCTAAGAAACAAGCCACTAAAGAAAGATGCATGAAGTTGTTTATGCAGTAAAATGTACCCATGTTAAGTTGGGCTACAGTTTAGATGGCCTGTGTGATGTACAGTAAGTCTAATTCTGACTTAACTACTATGTATTATTGAAGTAAATTTCAATCCTAATCTTGTGAAGCATTACTTTCTCTTATTTCTTGGTTCAACTCCTAGGTCAAATAACAAAAAGGTTTAGCACACACAATCATGTCAAATAATGGTGGCTAGGATGAGCTCTTCAGAAGAAATCTACTGATACCACACTTCAAGAACTGAGTATGTCACTTAAGTGTATTGACAGCAGGGTTATGCTGTATATTAACCATACTCATACTTCCATACAACAGGACTTTGCCATCTAATGGTAGTAACAGTTCAGGTGTGGTGAACCTACAAAACTACTGTACTTAAATTAGTTAAAATACTTTTTGTAATGAATAGTAATTGTTGAAATACTGTGATAATAGGAAGTTTTCTCCCCCATTCACCCACCCACCATTCCCTTTTTCCCCATTTTTAAATCACGGCTTATATTAACAAAATTCCAGTTGTGTCCACCATAATACGCACAAATTACGATACAAATACAATATTGCCAACCCTACGCATACGGTACTACTCATCAATAATCTTTATCCAGACCAATGGTATTTGCTCGGTAGCGCCGCCCTCACAAGGGAAGTACAGTATCAGGTAAGACAGGTCGAAACCTATCTTGAAACTTTGTGGACGCACTTTTACTCTAAGAGGACAACATGCAGAAAATCAGCCGCCAGATTGAACTGAAAGGCTCCGAAATCGTACCTGACATCCTGGTACACAGGCATGACGGCTCGCGGAGCTGGACATCCCTGTGGTACTCAAGAGTAGCAGAGAGGCGGGGCATATATGCTGACTGCAGCGTGTGGCTGCTTCCCAAAGGCCTCGAGTATTTGGGCCGTTAGGGCTCTCCATTCCAACATGTATGGTACTCACTACTTCCCATTAATTCATGAGAGATTCGCCACATAATTTCGGAGCCTTGCAGTTCAATCTGGCGGCTGATTTTCCGCACGTTGTCCTCTTATAGTACAACGATTGCGTCCACAAAGCTTCAAGATAGGTTTCGACCTGTCTTACCTGATACTTCCCTTCTCAAAATTTTTGTCACACACAGTGGGAGTACTCACGCATCAATAATCTTAATCCAGACCAATCGTTTTACCAATCAATGCTTTTTCACATAATTACAAGGTGTATTTTGTATCCCATATGTTGGTAACAGCAATGTGACGGCACATCGGTAACAGTTTAATAGACCTAATCCGTCAAGCAATCATGGTAATTGTCGTTGAATGAGCAAGAAACAAAAACACATATTTACACAATTTATCATCTATTTCCAGTGCACTAGCAAAATAATGGACAGTAATTTCAATTGGTAATGACTCCCAGAATATGAAATAACCCCTGGCACTACAGAGCGCGAAGGGCCTAGGCCTACCAAGCGACCGCTGCCCAGCCATTTGGCCTGCAGATATTGGGGTGACGCGTGTCAGCGCATCGGGTCCCCTCGGCCTTTAATCTTGGTTTTCGTGATCGGGGCGCTGCCTAACTGTCGAACAGCTACTCAATTGTCTTCACGAGGCTGAGTGCACCCCTTTCCAGCCCTCACGTCAATTTCTAAAATCCCTGATGGAGCCGGGAATCGAACCTCAGGCCTCCGGGTGAGAGGCAAGCGCGCTACCACTACACCACGGAGAGAATATAAAATCAGGTATGAAAATCTTGAAAATGATGTCTATATCCAAGTACAAGTGTAGAATCCAGGTTCACCACCAATCTAAATTCTCCAGTGAACATTAACTCAACGACTTGTTCGTTTTTGAATGATAATGTTTTGTTTTTCTGTAATTTTTGCTTATTTTTATAATTTTTATGGTTATTTAATTTTTTGTTTTTGTTTTATTAATTTTTGGTCTTTTTAAATTTAGGTGTCCACCTCAAAATTTTAAATTCAATTCCAAATCTGTATTCTTTAATCTGTGTTAAGAGGGGCAGATGACCTCATAGTTCCGCCCCTTAAAACAACAATAACTAACTAACTAACTAACAGGTTCACCACCCCTGAACGATTACGTAAATGGGAAGGTGCGGGTCCGTTCCTACCCGAATGGGAGTTGGTACCTCCTTGCTCTCTCTCTCTTCCTTAGCTTCAGCTAACCTCCACCCCAGTACTGGCATTTGGGTGGCTAGCTGACCCAATGCCCAATAAACTGAGAGCGATCAAGGGAACTACTCGCGTGTGGCGGAGCTCTTTCCGGTCCATTACGGACACCAACTCGTACCTATCCAGGATAAAGGATGCTGCAACGTCAGCCGAAACGTCGGGAAACAAATACACGACGGGGCTACATCCTGTAAGCCTAGATGATAAACTAGTCACCGACTGCGAAAGCCAACGATCTAAATAAGTATAGATATTAACATTGGAAAATTTGATTGTCACCGAATTACAGTAATAGACCAGTGGCGGCCGGTAATAAGGTTACAGTGTTGCCCAACGACAAGTTTAATTCAAGAAAAACAATATACTGTAATACCGTAATTATATTTTTAGTAATAAAAGCTGTACGATTCCTGTTTAATTTTGTTCTTAAATAATTCAGGAAATGTCATACAGTACTAAGTAACTGTGAACTGGCAGCGCCCCAATTGTCTAGAGCGCTCATCCGTTTGGTCATTACCAGCCCCGAGCACCAACCAGATCTTAGAAGTGGAGGGTATGGCAGAGATGCTAGAACGAGTAAGTCCTATCCCAACAGTTAACTCGGCTGGTCGTAGCCCGCAGATTGCAACAAGGGAGACGAGGCGCGGACGGAGACATCCGTGATGCTCCGTCAACTGTCTTGCGATGTAATTTGCGCGTACTTGGGTTACTCGCGGTTCTTTCTCGTCCTGGTACCTATAACTTACGTTGTTTAGTTCTCGTGAAGGTTTTCATGCAGACTAACTTACACAGTAATCTATTTAATTTGATGACAATTTGATGTTCTCTGAAATGCGGCATTCCTGATGAATGAGGTACATACGTTTCACCGCGCAATTGAATACAGTTTTCTCTGATATCAAGCAGTCTTTTACCCTACTCCCCCTCAATAAAAATAGTGCCACACCCAGAACATTTATCTGCCAGCCTCCACTGTAATAGATCTACAGGGTCTTTCATATAAAATAAGAGCGCCAAGCGGCGGCTTTGTTAACAGCAGCTGCGGTCACCTTGGCCGAGCTTGTGGCGCGCCACGGCCCCCCCTGCTTTGTGCGTGTGTACAATCCTATATGATGCAGCGGCCTTGCTAGCATGTGTACAATGCTGAAATCTTACTTTAGTTAGTTATTATTGATGAAACCGAAACTCCTACTTGAGCTAATTTTGTGAGTGATTTATTCAGAGATTCTCACCAATGTCATCTAGCTCATCCTCTGTTAAAACTGTTCGTGCGCGGGCATGTTTTTTATTGAGCACCGAGCCAGTAGTGTCAAACTTATTTGCAATCTGTGCTAGTGAAGGTGGCACTTCATCAGGAAATTGCTGAAGAAATGCATCACGTACCCGCCGAGCCGACTCGTACTTAAAATAAGTTTTACATTAAAAAATACGATGTTGCAATGATAACTGTCTCACCATGTTAGCACTTGAGGTTTAGACTGGCGACTGAGCATCTGCACGCTTAGTGCAAGGTCAAGTTTGGTAATGTCAATCCGTTATTTTTATACAGTCCATCGGAACTTAAAAAAATAAATAAAAAAAACAGCCCTCGTATGTACTATGCGCGCACTTTCAATACTACAGCAGGGGGACAAGCTCGGCCAAGGTGACTGCAGCTGCGGTTAACAAAGCCGCCACTCGGCGCTCTTATTTTATATGAAAGACCCTGTATATGTTAGTTGTAACTCTTCAGTCAGTCAACACAAATTTGCCCAATGACTCGGCGGCGGTACTATGTATATAATACAAAACAAGACATAAATAAGCACTCCTAAAACGAATTAGGTGTAATAATTATGATCACTATTAATAATGGGGTAACTTAGACCTTTGTCACAACTTGCATCATGCACAAAATGTAAATTTCACCTTGTGATTTATCAGCATCTCCCGCAACCACTTTCATGTTTGTGCTGGCTTCCATTTCTTTCTGCTGATTCTGACGGACAGCTTCCTCCAGTTCCTCTTGAGTGACAGGTTGGGTGGCAAACCTGGAGCCACACTCCTCTTTGCGTTCCCGGTAACGTGCTATGCCACTACTGCCACCCTTCTTCGCCCTCCGAGACGTGGAATCTCGGGCTGCAACCTTCAACTCTTCTTCAAGCTGGGCAAACATAGATGCTTTGGCTGAAACACTATTGCTCTTGCATAACCCACTGAAAACATCCCTTTCTGGCTCCTTAAATTCTTCCATGGTGCTGGACGGTTGCTCGGCACTGATGCTTCCCCGAGCTGTGATAGCCTTGGTTGGAGAAGTGGGAGGTGTCCGATAGCTCACATCACTGTCCTCGTTCACAGGGGGAGAGCCGCTGATAATTGATCTGCCTCGAGGAGAGCTGTCGGCATCTTTTTCCCCCCAACTCGTACCGTTCACGAGGGCAGTCTTCTCAGACACGTTTGGGAATGGCTCGAATGATTGCAACCTAGAAACCAAAAATAACATTTGCATTAATTTCACATTGCATTAGATTTACAACAGAATAATGTGTTTAAATATAGCAGGTAATTTAGTTCACCCAACAATATTTGATGAGCATTTCAAAATGTATTTTTTAGCGGGATTGAATCATGCGGAGTCAGTTGGCATTTGAGGGAACTTCAATGTGAGGGACTAGTGTCAGTTGATTTACTGGTATGTTAAAGACCCCTTTGGCGCAAAATTGCTGCACCCCAGTGTGTCTAAAAGCTGCAGTAGTCAAAAAGGACGTAAAACCCGGACCATTATAATCCAGAATGTTTCAGCACTCAAATATACCATTACCTTCTTTTTAGTTGCAACACAACTTCGTATTCTACTTAGACCAGTCACGGCGGCTATCTCGTGCCTAGCTGCCATCAGGAGAGCGTGGGTTCAAATCCCACCTTAGCCGTCCTGGAAATGGTTTTCGTGGTTTCCCATTTTAACTACCAGGCAAATGCCAGGATGGTTCCTTTCAATAAGTCCACAGCCAATTTCCTTCTAATATCGCTTCCCTGACCTGTCCTGAAAAGAAAAGTACATGGCCATTGGCTGCATTAATACTCGTAAAATTATATTCCGCTTAGAGAATCTCGACATTGGCATGACTAATGTAATACCGAAGCAGATGAACTAGCTGTTCCTCCCCTTAAAACAATAACAACACAAACAAATACAATGCAATACCATACTCCTGTTAGGACAGAGAAACTTTACCAAAAATTTGTTGTCAAATTATAACTTGATGCAAATTAGCAATCCAGTAATTATTAGGAAACGTATTTGTGTCCATAAGTTAAAAGTGGAGTTTGGTTGGTTGGTTCCTTAGTTTAGGGGCTGCAACAACGCAGTCATGTAGCCCCGTGTACTTTGGGTGTGCGCAGAATCTGTCTGATAACCGGTGTTAATTGTGATGGCTGTATTAGTGTGCATTATCTGTTTTTAATTCAAGGACCGCAGACGATAATTTCAAGTAGTTCCTACTTTTGCTACCAGATGCTACCGTCCATCACACCTAGCTTGCGGACTTGGCTACTAGATGCCATCGCAGTCAGCACCTGGCGGCAAACGTTGGAACTAATATAGAGTTATCAATTCTAACCTACAAATTTTGGCTTCACACAATTGTAGTTAGTGGAAGGTTCTGTTTCATGCCATGAATCTAAGACATGGGACCGCAAGCTTTACTTCCCCTTCGAAGGAAGGCATACTGAGGGATTTTTAATCCGACGACTTCGGCCGGGTTTGAACCTGAGACCTTGGGCATAAAGGCTCAGCATGCTACCAACTACGCCACCGAAGCCGCCAAAAAAAGAAACAAAAAGGAGTTTAAATGGTAGAAATGTTAGTTTACTCCATAATTTTAAGTGACATACTGTAAATATTTTTTGCGTGAAACCCTAGCTGTCCCCATGATGAGCAACTGTATTAAATTTAAATTTAACTGAATTAAGTATTGAACTAGGTGGATTTATTATACGAGGGAAGTTCCGAAAGTAAGTTTTGTCATTTTATTGCACGAGCAGATTGTACACCAGATAACAGAAACAATTGCCATAAGAAACCACACCCGTGGATGGTTAAATGACGGAAGAAGCATCGGCGAGGGAGGAATGACGCATGCGCTGAGCGCCAACGAAGAGAGAGGAGCAGCAGACTTGCGTGCCCGATATTAGAGTACAACTCACGATGGCAGACAGAAGTGTACTGACAACGCAGTCGCCAATGAAAGTGCGTGCTGTTATCCGGTATGAATGGGCACGTGGGACAAGTGTGTCAGTAATCCACGAACGCCTACAGACCGGGTATGGTGGAGCGGTCATGTCTCGTTAAATGGTATGTCGCTGGTGTTGCATGTTCAGTGAAGGGCGACAAGAGTATAGAGGATGAAGATCGAAGTGCATCAATGTCGGTGGCGGCTATGTCGAAAAATAGTACAAGGTGTATAGTTCATGATGCCATGGTGTATGATAGTTTAGCAAGGGTCGCTGAGGAAAAGGTGACGAAACTTATTTTCAGCAAGCCGCAGATGACCTTTTCCACCCATTCAAGTTTCAATAATTTACTATTATTTTTGGAACTTCCCCTCGTATTTAAACACATTAATCACCCCTTAGTTTTCTGCCTCTGTAGTCCAAAACAAATAAATAATATTAAACACATGTATTTTTTGTCAGGTTATTTTGTGCATGTCCCAGTAATTGGGACCATAGTGTATTGTAATAGCCTATCAATCCCAATGGGTTCCGGGCAAGATCTACCAAAATCCTGCTGATGAGCCCAATTTAACACATGTGGGTGAAACCCTTGCAACTACACAGCATAAACCTAGATAATTTGCTGGTGTTAATTTTAATACTTGGCCGTGAAAGCTGATATTGAATCTTTACGCCCTTTTCACTTGAGGGGTTTATATAGTTGTCATTTGAAAATTCAAGCACTGCTACTCGAATGCTCTTGATGGTTGACCTGCTCAAGCTCATCACCATCACCATCATTTACCGTTTTTCAGCCCAAGCCGGGATGGAGCAAACGTGACACTCCTCCACTTTACTCTGTCTGTCCACCATCCTTCCTCAACTCTGAACTCCACTCCAGGCTCCGTTCTCTTACACTGTCCTTCACCAAATCCGTCCACCGTACTCTAGGTCTCCTCGTCCTCTCTTTCCAGTCATCCATCTCTCCATCACTTGTTTCGGTATTCTTTCATCATTCATCCTTTTCACATGTCCATACCATCTCAATCTGTTCTACTCCAGCTTATCATTCAGCTTCTGTATATTCACTTCCTTTTGAATGTCTCTATTTCTCACTCCATCTCTCTAGCGGCTTCGGTGGCGTAGTCGGTAGCATGCTGAGCATCTATGCCCAAGATCGAGGGTACAAACCCGGCCGAAGTCGTTGGATTTTTTAAGAGAGTTAAAAATCCCTCAGTATGCCTTCCTTCGGAGGGGAAGTAAAGTCGGCGGTCCCATGTAATAAGACTTATGGCTTGTTAAAGAACCTTCCACTAATTACACCTGTGTGAAGCTAAATTATATAGATTAAGAATGTAAACAACGCTCTTAGGTTCCTACGATCGTTGCCAGGAGCCGACTGCAGTGGCGTCTGGTAGCTAAGTTCTGAACTAGTAGTTGTTGACAGTGGCGTTTGGTGGCAAAAGTAGGAACTATTTGTAAAATTCAGTCTGCAGTCCTTACTTGAATTAAAAAACAGATGACACAAACTAATACAGTCATCATAATTAACACCGGTTATCAGACAGATTCTACACACACCCAAAGTACACGGGGCTACATGACCGCGTTGTCGCAGCCCCTAAACTGAGGAACCAACCATCTCTTTCTCTCTCTCTCTCTTTCTCCTAGTACCATACTCCTCAGGAATTTCATTTCGGCTGCCTGTATTCTACTTTCATCTCTCCTGGTGCAAAACACAAGGTATCTACATGGAATTCCATTCTCCGTAAATTCTCTGGTACTAACTGGGGGACACAATCTCATACTATAAGGACTACTGCTTAAGCATCGAGTTACTCTGTTTGCAGAATATGCATGCCCCTTTTGGTACAGATCTTGCCACGCCAAACAAGTAGGTATTGCCTTAAATGAAACATGCAGGCTTATAACTGATTGCCTGAAACCTACACTATTTCATAAACTTTATCGCTTAGAAGGAATTTCACCCCCAGATATCAGACGTGAAATGGCAGCCAGATATGAAAGATCGAAGGTAGATATATCTGAAGCACATCTATTGCACGATTATCAACCTGCTCATCGACGATTGAAGTCTAGGAGTAGTTTCCAGCATACGAATGAATGCCTGAAAAATCCATCCCAAACATCAAGAGTAAATGTCTGGAGATCTAGAAGCCTTCATCTTGATGGGTGGGTAGACCCATCTGAAAGTCTTCCAGCAGGGCACAAAGAGACATGGACTATATGGAAGAGTCTCAGTATTTATTTATTTATTTATTTATTGGTGCCTTTATTGTGGCTAAGTTAGGGCTCTAGGTCCTCTCTTACACTTAACCACAACTTACATACAGTATTATTATTTATCGTATTGTAACGTGTTTTTCGAGGGGATTTTACACCACTGGCATAAGTCAGTAGGAAGCCATTCTATATTTATTTACGCGGCAAATTGTTCAGCCAAGAGAATTTTTCATTATTATTATTAATCGTATGGCAATTACACATCACTTTTTGGAACACAAAGAAAATATAACCATAATTTACAAATTTACAGACATATTATTTACATAGTTTAACACATTTGCTGTAGAAAACAAAAAGTCAAAGTGGTTTCCAGGATATAAGTTCTGAGGGCACTCTTCAACTATATGCTTGATGGTCTGACACTGGAAGCCACACGTGCACTCTGGAGAGGTGATCTTTCCCCATTTGTATAGTAGATCACCACATCTCCCATGGTTGGTGCATATCCTGTTCAGTGTACACCATGTCCTACGGGGCAGATCAAGTTCCCATGGATTGTTGTTACTATGGAGAAAACTATGTAGCTCTGGTGGAGTGTTTGTGTACCAATTTTCTGCCCAGGCTTCATGAAGATTGAAGTTATGGTCTGCCAGGTTGTTGGCTGTTCTGATTGCAGGGTGTCTGGAGCGGAGTCTATTGATTTGGATTGCAGGTATGTCCTCATGGATTGGCAGCTGTTGGTTGTTGCAGATTTTGTTAAATTCTCTCAGGAGGATATTCTTTCTTCTCAGCGTAGGAGGTGGAATACGGCTCAGGACAGGTAGCCAGAAAACTGGTGTGGACTTGATTGTACCAGTAATAATCCGCATAGTTTGGTTTAGTTGAACATCTACTAGCTTCGTGTGACTACTGTTTAGCCAAACAGGGCTGCAATATTCTGCTGCTGAGTATACAAGACCTAGGGCAGTTGATCGGAGGGTAGACGCAGTGGAACCCCATGTTGTACCACACAGTTTTTGTAGGATGTTATTTCTTGACCTCAATTTGGCTGCAGTGTTTGTTAGGTGTTGTTTAAATGACAGTGTTCTGTCAAGTGTCACTCCAAGGTATTTGGGGTATTTGTTATGAATCACACGTTTTCCATCAAAATATATGTTTAGTTCATGGTTGGCTAGGATGTTGCTCAGATGAAAGCACATGGATTCAGTTTTATTAGGGTTCGGTTGAAGTCCCCATTTACAGAAGTATTGAATCATTGCACATAAGTCCTTCGTTAATATTTCTTCAGTGGCCTCGATTTGTTTGTGTTGAGTTGCTAACACCCAATCATCAGCATAGCCGAACTTCCTGGACTGGGTGTCTGGCATATCTGCTATATAGAGACTGAATAATAGCGGAGCTAGGACTGAGCCTTGGGGTAGTCCGTTGTTAAGAGTCTTCTGGTCACTAACGGCATTCCCTATGGTTACCTGGAAAGGTCTATCAGTCAGCATGTTGTTCAGGAGTCTTGCTGTTCTTCTGCAGGGTATGACACGGAGAAACTTATTAACAATGCCCTGTCTCCACACAGTATCGTAGGCGGAGGATAAATCAATAAATACAGCAGAGGTCTTTTGCTGTTTCTGGAATCCTGCCTCTATATAAGATGTAAGTGAAAGAACTTGATCCACACAGCTTCAGTTTGGACGAAATCCAGCCTGTTCAACAGGAATCTTTTCATGTAATTCATTATGTATTCTGTTATACAGCAGCCTCTCAAGTAGTTTGTACATCATGCTCAGAAGAGAAATAGGACGATAACTTTGGGTTTCGTTATTGGGTTTACCTGGTTTCAAGATACCAATGATCTTCGTCTGTTTCATTAGTCGAGGAATGAACCCTGTTTGTAAAATATTGGTGAAAAACTGGGCTAGCCATCTTTTAGCATACTCACCACAGTGCAGAAGGAATTCTGGGTGTATGCCATCAAGACCTGGGGCTTTACCTGATTTAATGTCTTTTAGAGCTGACGATATCTCTTCAGGGCTGAAAGGTATAGAATAAGAGCTATTATCTGGGCATTCTGATAACATGGTTCGCAGTTCTCGTTTTACTTGAATGGCATGAGGCCGGGAGATAGATGGCTTAGATATTGAGACAATGTGAGCAGCAACTTTGTTTGGTTTTATTAAGTTGTTATTTCGTGTTGTTCGATTTCCACCTCCCAAATCACGTAAGAGGGACCAGGCTTTCCTGCTTGAGTGTTTGAAGTCTAGATTTTCGACAGTGTCCAGCCATTTCTGTCGACGCGTGGCATCAAGGCTATGCAGCAGGTCATCTGCTATTTCTTGTTCTCCAGTAGAAAGGAAGTCCTCGTACAGTTTCTCACTGACTTCAGACCAGCCAGGAATATATTCCTTCCGGTATCCTCTGGGAATAAACTTTTTTGCTATGCTTAATACTGCTCCAACAAATCTTCCATAGTTGTTACTTAAAGGAGGAATCCACCCTAAGACTTTATCAAGATTTATAGAGAACTCAGACCAGTTAGCTTTCTGAAAGTTCCAGCGTGGACGAGGAATGGAATTCACCAGGGGGATTTGTATGCCTACTTCTTGAATAACTGGGCGGTGCTGACTATGTGGGAAATCAGGTAGAACTCTGCGTGTGGTTGCTAGTGGTTTGAGGTTCTCGTTTGAAGACACAAAACACAGGTCCGGATTGGACTCCCGCCTCCAGGCAGCTGATCTAAATGTGCATCTGTCTTTGGCATCAAATATTAGATGAAAATTGTGTACTTCTGCCCATGAAACTAAAGCTTCTCCATTAGAATCATTGGAGTTATATTTCCATTGCTCATGGTGACTGTTGAAGTCACCTGTGTAAATAACTGGATGAGGATGTAGGTGGAGGACTTCAGATGGCCACTGAACTGCGGGAGGTTTGTAGATGTTTACAACGTGCAAGTCTCCAATTTTTATCACAACTTCATGGATGTCATTAATGGCATTAGATGAGATTAAGTAGGCATTCTCAATAGTGTTTCGCACATACGTGGCAATCCCATAAGCTAGATGGTAAGTTGCACCAAGGAGGTCATATCCTGGTATTTTGCCTCTTGATTTGAGTTGGTATTCATCATTTGCATGTGTTTCTTGGATGGCAATTACATCAATATTATTCTCCAAACAGAGCTTAGATAAATATTGACTTTTAGATCTGCTAATACTCTCTATATTAATCTGTAGGATTCTAGTACTTGGTCCAACGTATCTACGTCTTTGGTTCTTAAAAGAACCGTTGTTGATGAGAGGAGTCATAGTGATGTGATTGTGCTAGGAGATCACAAGGATTGTCTAGCAGCCAGAGTTGTTGCTTTCTTAGCACCACCCAGGGGTCACGTGTAGGGTACTTACAGGTTAAACCTACGGACGTGAAGCATGTTAATTTATTATTATTAACTTATTATTATTATTATTATTATTATTAAGGTATTTTTTGGAGCATTTTTATAAAAGTATAAGCATACAGATAGGTTTTCTATGTCATAGAAAACACTATCAAGCAAATTATTACGAACAACATTATCATAGAAAATTATATGATTACGGAATTTTACGGAGTTTTGTCAGTTAGGGTATTATGAGAGAGATGACTCATTGGGAATTCAGATACAGGCTTATTCTTGTCAAGAAGTATGTCGCAAGCCTGGGTTGCAGCGTGAAGAAAAGGTGAAATAATCTGGAACGGCAAACGACATCATCCGCGCGCCGTGTGTATTGAGCCTAAGGAGGGGAGTAGCGGGGTGGCACAGCCAATCAGTGGAGACCACGTAAGGTGGAAGTCGGGACCGGAGTGGGGGAGCCGTGGAGTGCATATATCGTTTGGCGCGCCGTGGAGCAAAGGACTTTTTTGTGTAAGACATGACCAGTATGGTTGCGCGTGCGAGTGGCTCCGATGTTCAGTGGAGTGAGGGACTATCTGTGTAGAACTTAACGAGTATGGTTGCGCGCGTGAGTGGCTCCGAGGTTCCGTGGAGTCAAGGACTATCTTTGTAAAACTTAACCAGTGTGGTTGTACGAGTGTTTGGCTCCGATTTTCGGACCATAAAGTTATCAAATCTACCAGGATATCATCAACTAACGAAGAAGATGACGACGTCCAGGAGACAGTGGGAAGCTCTCTTCATCATCCAGTACGAGGGAAATGCTTCGGCAATTTCCAGTGGTAAGCGCGGCAATTTCCAGTGGTAAGCGCGAATGACGCAGAAATACGCAATCTCTCATTTCTGTTTGTTTTATATTCAGTATTCAGTAACTTCATAGCTTGGGAATAAGAGTAAAATCAGTAATTTATCCGAATCCGTTTTCACGTAATTTTCTAGCGGTAATATTCAAATCGCAAAGCTCCAATTTAAATTTTAAACTTATTATTATTATTTTAATTTTGCAAAACTTGTTTTATATAATAAATTCATTTCTTTTAACCATGCAATCTTTGCTTTCAGTAGGTAGCATTAGATATAGACCAATTCCTTCTCCTGATACAATTGTTTGTTGGGTTAATGATCAAATCATACCACGATCTGAGTGAATAGATTCTTGAAGGTGTTTTACTAGAGCTAGGTGTTGTTAAATACAAATTTAGATTTCAACATTGCGTTGAGGTCTTGGCGCCCATTAAAACAACATATCTTAGGCAGAGCAAATATATCAAAGTGCAGTAAGGGCCAGTCAAACTGTTACACTTGTACGCTCAACGTGGAGCAAAGTGAATAATGTTACAGTATGGTTTTTAGTGCCGTGAGTGTCCCGAGGATTTACATACAGTAACAATATATGGAGTTTTAACAAAGGTTTACACTGGTCATTCACTCACACATTCATACACAAATTGTTCTGGTTGGCCAAGGAATTCAAGAGGAAATCTTTACATGCACGTTTGAAAGTTGTTAAGGATGTACAATTTCTAACATCGCGAAAACAATTATTCCAAATTCTACACTACTGTTTGTAGAAAGTAAAACACCCAGAAGAAATGGTCGGAGACACTCCCAGAACAGGGGTCGTGTAGGCCTGCGGTACCATACTAAGCGATTGAAATCGCAGAGTGATGGCGTGCACATTGGCCCACCAGTGCCCTCTGTCGTGAGACCGGACAGGGCCGCACAGCTCTGTCGGCGTGGGGCCGTCATACCAAGTGAAAAGTATAAGCAAGAGCAACGACGCCTTGCCGACATCACAGGGTGGACTATCAGCATGTGAGTGCGGGTGAATGGGACAGAATGCTTGGGCTTCGGGAGGCGGGTCTGTCGTTCCGGGACATTGCGGCTCGTACAGGGTACGCTGCATCAACAGTAAGGCGTATGTGGATCCAGTGGAGAGAGGAGGGCTGTACACAGCGACGGCAGGGTACAGGACAACGCAATATGACCACAGCACGAGACGACCGCCATCTTCTCCACATGGCCGTATCGGACAGAACAGCGTCGTCCTCTGTGTTGGATCGACATTGGAGCACTGCAACGGGGGTGGACATGTCTGCGTAGACGGTGCATGGACTGGAAACCACTGACTACAAATGGGCACGTGCATGCCGGCACTGGCAGGCTGAGTGGCAAAATGTAGTGTTATTGGACGAGTCCCGCTTCAACCTGTCCTACAGTGATGGCCGCATACACGTTCGCCGCCGCCGTGAAGAATGCAATCAGGAAGACTGTATTGTTGAGCAGCATAGCGGACGAACACCAAGTGTAATGGTTTGGGATGCAATTGCCTATAACTGGTGATCGCGCTTCGTACGTCTTGCGGGCAATCTGAACAGTGACCGCTAAATCAGGTAAGTTTTACAGCCCACGGCACTGCCCCTCTTGCAGGCCGTTCCACAGGCCATATTTCAGCAGGACAGTGCCCGCCCACATGTGCGAGGAATGTGCAAGCCTTCTTCACAGAACGACGGATACCTCTGCTTCCCTGGCCTGCCCGTTCGCCTGACATGTCGCCCATCGAACATGTCTGGGATATGGTCTGTTGGCAAGTTGTTCGTTCAGGTCCACCTGCTGCCACTGTTGATGCTTTGTGGACGCGCCTACTAACCGCGTTGGACGGTATTCCCCAGAAGCGTATTCAAGCGCAGTGCAGCACGCGGTGGCGAGACGCTGTACTGAAGATCGACCGTCTACGTGCATGTACCGGACTGGCCTTCTAATCAGTAATGTATTGTCATGTCCCTAATCTGTCGTATAAAGTGCAATGTGGTCACATCTCTTGTTCTTGGTGTTTCACTTTCTACCAACAGTACAGTAGTTTCTGACACGAGGAAAGAGTTACTGAAGGCAGATGAATGATGTAGAGGCATTGCAATTCTAGATCCAGATCGCGTGTGATGATCGTGAAATGAAGAAAGAAAACTAAAATTACAAGAGTGATAGTGAGGTGTACTTTCATTGAGAAGTCGATAGATAAGTGTACATAATGTGCAGGTTTCTTTGTTCTACTCTTAGCCAGGAAAGTACAGCATAAAAAGGAGACACGTGTGATGAACATTTTAGGAAGAAAATAAACCTAATGCAGGAATTTAAAGCTCTTTGAAGTTTCTTGATTTGTTCACCGGTAGCATCTACTAATACAACATCACAGTAGTTAAATATAGGGAGTATCAAGGTTTGGATGAGTCTTATTTTCAAGTAGCGGTCTGGGGTTGGTAGATCCAGGACCCACATTAAGAAGTGGGGACTACCTTGTGAGTCGTCTTGCCGTGATTGTGATGACTAACAAACCATGGCCCATCTCCTCAACTGCAGCATCTGCCCTCTCCAGTGCTCCACGGCTGATCTAGAGGAGGCTACACCCAACGGCCGGGACATTGTAAAATATTGGTCCAACGTTGTTTAGTGAAATATTTGTCTTTTTGTTAATACCTTTTTTATTTTTATTGATTTATATGTGTTTCCTGACACTAGTAATAAATAAAAATCTCTCCAAGTTTCTGCTCCATATGTCATTGTTGGTAATGTCTTATACATCACTTCTTTAGCCTTCAGTAATATGTCTTTATCTCAAATTAAATTCCGAACTTGATTATAGAAGACACTCCCACATTGTATTTTCTGTATCCAATCTTGCATTTTCCTTACTACTGTACTCTTACTAAATATACACTGACCGGCAAAGAAAACCGGTCCCTTGAAAAATTCAACATTACTTTCATTTAAATCATAAATATGAGTGCACTAGGCCTAGTACATAACTTACCCTTTATAGCATGGAAGTAAGGTTAATTGTTTTCCTGGATGTACAGCATTAATATGCTTCATGTCATTGTTTCACTTAACAATAGTGATTCATTGACATGATGCTGTTTCCCATGGAAAGATGTGCACACCACCATTTTCGATCCGAGTCACTGCCCTAGCAAGCGCATATTAGTTTCAGAATTGCACAGCAACAACTGAGGATATGGCTGTATTGATCTTTTCCTATGCCAACAAGTGGGAAAAGAAAAAAGAATAAGGGGCAGATGACCTTGTAGTTCCGCCCCTTAAAACAACAATAACTAACTAAAAAAGAATAAAACATTGCATTGTTGACGATAGCGATGGTGCGCACATCTTTCCGCTGGAAACAGCATCATGTCAAAGAATCGCTACTGTTAGGTGAAACAATCACATGAAGAATGGTAATGCATCCAGGAAACCAATTAACCTTACTTCCATGCTATAACTACAGTATGTACTGTACTA
Source organism: Meconema thalassinum (assembly GCA_946902985.2). Classification (NCBI taxonomy): domain Eukaryota; kingdom Metazoa; phylum Arthropoda; class Insecta; order Orthoptera; family Tettigoniidae; genus Meconema; species Meconema thalassinum. Next base: position 382,433,145 of record OX336392.1, on the reverse strand, counting down.
GGCATATACCTTTCATATTGAAGATTTGAATGAAAGAAATGTTGAATTTTTCAAGTGATCGCTTTTGTTTGCCGTTCAATGTACCGTATATTACAGAAAAATCGGGTCCCAGTACCTTATTTTCACACGATTCTCTTCCTTTGTTACATTGCTAAAGAGTTTTATATGTTTTGTGTCTGGAAGTGAGGTAGCTTCGATAACTGCGAGGGATCCCCATCGTGGTATGCTTCTCAGCCCAGTACATATTTAATTGACAGTCAAGACTGCCCTGACCTGTTGTCAGGAACAGTCTCTAGTAAACACTAAGTGGATAAACAACCAAACAACAATAATAGGCATAGCAGATAACAATTACAAGTTCTCCTAGCTTGGTTTCCACAGTAATGGATATAAGCAAGGGATGTGAACAGTGTAATAAGATTGAACACTATTCTCGGATTTGGTGAAGTACATTGCATTCAGTACCAGCTGTCAGTTTGTAAGGTTTACATAGCAATGACATAGCAGTTTAGTTGCTACTCACCAATGCAGAGTCCAGACTGTACTTGACATGGTTGCAACTCCTCCATGGAAAACCATGCATAGGAGACAGAATAACAGACTGCAAGCAACTGTGTGCTCCGACCTTCCCTTGAGGGTGTCAAACGCCTGGCTAACCTTTACTAGTTACATCGTTTAAATATCTCACGCAGCCATATTCATTTAATAAAACTATGCGCTCTGTGTCGTGAAGCTCTCCTCGGCCAGAATCAGCTGTGAATGACACTGACAACAGAAACTTGTACCGTATATATTTTCTTGGCAACAGCTTTGCATTGTTGTTTCTCAGGAAACATCACCTCAGGCCTCTTGGACCTGTTCTTACTTACAGTAACTTATGTGCACAAACTAATACATTGATTGTATATGACTCATATGAAGCACTAGAATAAGTTTTTTGACTGCACTATATTATCTTAATTTAATTGCATAATTTACATCTATATAGTTTTCATTTCATTTACGCACAATGTCTTTTTCTTAATTATTTTAATGCACATTGTATGGATATCCTTTCTTGTTTCTTTTCTGTTCCTCTTTCTTACCATCTTACATACACACATACAGTACATTACATACATACATACATATATACATTCACACAGTACATTACGTACATTTTCATTCGAGACTGTATTGCCTTTCAGCATCCAGGCTAGTCTGCGAGCCTCTAATTGCGAACAAGTTGCCCCAATGATCCCCTATTAGCTGTTAGCACTGTGGCCTCCTCTGCTTCTACACCTGCTTCACTTTGAAATTGTTCAACACTGCATCTAAACATCGCTTCCTAAATCTACCTCTGGTTCTCTTACTCTCTACAGCTGAACTCATTAAACTTTTAGATAATCTCTCTTCCCATATTCTCTTCACATGACCGCACCATCCAAGTCAGTTCATAGGAACAGCTTCATCTAGCATGTTCTTTCTAATTTCGCCTTTATGTCTTCATTTCGAGTAGCTCCTGCTATTGCTCCCATCTATTTGTCCCAGCAATCTTTCGTGCTATCCTCATATCAGTTACCTGTAGCTTATGCATCATACATCCTGAATCCACCCAACTCTCACTTTCATACAGCAACGCTGGCCCAAATACTGAACGATGTAGGGAACGTTTCGTCGCCACACCAACTTCCTTCTCACAGAATACCGTACTGTAGATTGCAACTGAGAATTCACAGCATTGGCTTTTTCCCATATCACCATCCTGAGAGAATACACAGTTTAAGTACTTTACTTATTTATTTATTTACTGGCAACCCACCCTGCTATCTTTAACGGTTTACCCAGCTTAAGCTCATGCTGAGTTTCTATGCCCAAGATCGCGGGTTCAAACCCGGCCGAGTCGTCAGATTTTTTGAACATTAAAAATCCCTCAGTATGCCTACCTTTGGAGGGGAAGTAAAGACGGCGGTTCCATGTCATAGATTTATGGCATGTTAAGGAACCTTCTACTGATTACACCTGTGTGAAGCTAAATTATATATAGGTTTAACATTTAACTGACGTTCTTAGGTTCCTACGTTCGTCATGAAGAGCCGACTGTGGTGTTATCTGGTAACTAAGTTCTGAACTAGTTGGTCGTTGATGGTGGCGTTAAGCGGCAAAAGTAGGAACTACTTGGAAAAATTGAATATTTGCAGTCCTTACTTGAATTAAAACAGATACTCTAAGACAGTCATCACAATTAACACCGGTTATCCGACAGATTCTACACACACCCAAAGTACATGGTGCTACATGACCGCGTTGTCGCAGCCCCTAAACTGAAGAACCAACCAACCAGCTTAAGCTAAAAAGGCGCACGGACGGCAGGTCCTAGACGCAATTCTGATAAGCCGAGGTGAACAGCGAAACTCCACACACATATACTCATCTCTGAAGCCCTAATTCGACACGACTCAACAGTTTGATGCTGGCTGAAGCTGGGGCGATAGGCTCGCTCACTAGCTCGTAAACATGCTCCGAAGCTAGTAATTTAAATTTCCACTGAACGGAGATTGTTGGAAGAAATTAAAATGTAAAAACAATTACAGTGGGCGATGTATTAAAGATAGAGATATGCAATCGTGGACCTTTTTGTAGAACTTATCATGCTTAACAATCCTGACACTCATAGTATATACAGTAGATACTTTTAATGATTTATACCAGCGCAAGCTTAAAAGGCAGGTTTTATTTTGACTCTATTCACTGAAATAGTTACTGCTCGGCTTCCCTTGGTCAGAAATTTTCCTTCTTTCTACAGAAACCTTCTTCAAGAAATCATTTACAGAATGGTGAAACCCGCATCAAAATTCATCCAGTGGTTCTTGAGATTATCCGTTACATCCAAGAATCGGGGACTTAGTTCAATACTATGTAGAGATGATGCATGTTGGTCAAGGAAACTTAAAAGCTGAGGAAGGAAAGAGATAATATTCGAAGACATATAACTTACTTTTAAGAAGTAATTAACACATGAATTGACTAGGAGGACTTTACTAATTTATGCTAAATACAGAGATCCTCTGTCTCTTTATATATTCAATCAATTTCACATCCATTTTTCTAGAAATGTTCACTATTCATTTTCACCTAATAATACAGACGTATCTCCAAGATTATGTTAGCAAGCTTGTACACTAGGTACAGTTAAGGTTCATTTTGGAGATACGGCTGTCCCATATAGCAAGGCAAAAAAGATATCTGTAATACAGTAAAAATTTCAATTGAAGTGTTAGAAGCCATTTTTGAGTGTTGCTAGTTCTATTAGAGAAAGCTTCCCAGTCAGTCAACACAAATTGTGCCCAATTACATTAAGCAGGAAAACAAGTATTTAAGTTACATGCCCTAACCTGAAAGAAATAAGCTACACTGGTAAACTCTGACGAACCTGTTCACTTAACACAAAACAGGATTGCACAAAATTTTTCCCACTTTACAACACTACTTACTTTGTTTGAGCTTTATGTCCTCTTCGGGTACGGGCTGAAGAACCATTTTAAAGGTCCGAAACATGTACCCGAAAAAGCCTCAAACAATGTAAGTAGTGTTGTAAAGTGGGTAAAGTTCTGTGCAATCATTAATATTCAACACGGAAAATGTTTATAAAAGATATTCACAAAACAGTATAACATATGGTTATGATACATACAATCAAACATGAAGCTACAAGGGTGTACACCGACGAACCTCGTCACTTGGGACAGCACGGGATAACCTATTGTTACGATACTCACAACCAAACACAGAAGTATGAATGTACACAGGTTGAACTGTTGACACAAGCACATGACAGGACTCCACCCAACAACACTAGCTGCTGGCTGCGCACTGTTTGCACTTCTGGACGATTGATAGCTCAGAGACCCAGTTTCCACAGGCTAAACTTAGAACTTGGCACCCATACAGCTAAACAAACCTCACCATTAAGTTTGGCAAATGTGCATCAAAAAACTTCCTACTGACCTGGCAACCAGCCCACATTAGATGAAGGAGTTTAAGGGTGTGTTCTCGAGACTATTTCTTTACCTTGAACTTGACACTCCCAAGGACAAGATCAATTTACCATTACACCATGATCTTACAATATACACGGCAAAACTAGGTTACACAACTAAGCAGCAAAACTGAGGGTTAGCTCGATGTGCAGACGGCAAACCTATTGCGCCACTAGATCAGAGCACTACGCTGGCAAACCAGTTTGAACTAGCCAGATACTACCATCAACCATCCATGAAATGGATTTTTCAATTATTTTTCCATGGTTTCTCCCCCAATTTTCGACACCAGGCAAATGCTGGGATGGTAACCTTGAATGAGCTATGGCTGCTTCTTTTTAACTCCTTGCCCAGTTTAATTACAGTCATCTTTATAATTTGCATCTCTCAGTAACTCCTCTCATTTGGGTCAGATGACCTCTCTGTTCCACCCCTTAAAACAACACTAATAATTAACTCCTCTCATCAGGTAGGCACCATGAAGGGCACATGACCTCAAAAACCACCTGCATCTCATCCCCAACAACATAGAAATGAAAATATTAACATGTAGACATAAGCTACTAGCACATGTAATATTATAGTCATTGGACGACGACAATAACAACAACAACCACAACGCTTTTCTATCTTTACATCTGTACAAGCAATGAAGGAAATTAGAGAAAAACTTGAAGTAGGAGTAAAAATTCAAAGAGAAATAATTTCGGTGGCATAGTTGGTAACATGCTGAGTTTCTATGCCCAAGAACACAAGTTCAAACCAGGCCGAAGTCGTAGGATTTTTAAGAGCATTAATATCCCTCAGTACGCCTTCCTTCGGAGGGGAAGTAAAGGACGCCGAGGACTCTGCCGAGTGATTCGATCCCAATGGCACAGGCACACGCGACTTGGATGGTCTTCTCTGTACACCACTTTCCCTGCCAAGACTGCTGAAGCTAAATTCGTAGGTTAGATTTGATTAACGCTCTATTAAGTTCCAACATTCATCGCTAGGTGCAGGTTGTGGTGGCATCTAGTAGCCAAGTTCACAGCTAGGTTTCGCTGATGACCTTGTAGTCCCGCCACCTTAAAACAATAACTAACTAACTATGGTAGCATTTGGTAGCAAAAGTAGGAACTACTTAAGGTTATTGTCTGCAGTCTTTACTAAAAAAAAAAACAGATATCACACACTAATACAGCCATCACAATTAACACCGGTTATCCGACAGATTCTACACACACCCAAAGTACATGGGGTTACATAATCGCGTTGTCGCAGCCCCTAAACTGAGGAACCAACAACCAAAAATAATTTCAACACTGAGATTTGCTGATGACATTGTCATCTTAGCCCATTCACCAAAGGATTTGAACGAATTTTTAGGTGGTATGGACTCCATCTTGAAAAAAGAATTCATGATAAAAATTAACAAATGTAAAACAAAGATAACGGAATGCAGCCGAAATAAATCAGAAACCCCTCTTGACATCAAATTTGCAGGTAAAATCTAAAGGAAGTAGGAGACTTCTGTTACTTATGAAGCAAAATAACCAGTGATGAGCGAAACAAAGAGGATTTATTAAAAAGTAGGTTGGCTCCGGCAAGGAAAGCATTGCTACAGAAAAGAAAACTGTCGACATCAAATATAGATTTAGGTATTGGAAAGTCATGTTTGAAAGCCTTTGTCTGGAGTCTATGGAGGTGAAACTTGGACTGTTCACGCAGCAGAGTTAGTTATTGTTGTTTTAAGTGGCGGAACTACGAGGTCATCTTCCCCTCGCGCAGCAGAAAAGAGGAGAATAGAAGCGTTTGAAATGTGGTGTTACAGGAGAATGATTAAGATCAGATGGGAAGATAGAGTACCGGTAACAGATGAAGTAGTAAGACGAGTGGGCGAGAAGAGATGTTCTGGCGACTGCTAATGAAGAAAAGAGATAGGTTGGTAGGACACATACTAAGACATCCAAGGATAGCAAACTTAGTTATGGAAGGAATGAAGGGTTGAGGACAAGAACTATAGGAGTACACCAAGGTTAGAATATGTTGAACAGATTGCCTCGGATTTAAGTTAGGTGTGCTAGCTATGTAGAGATGTAACAATTAGCTCAGGACAGGGAAACTACACAACATAGCTGCATCAAAACAGTCAAAAGACTGAAGACTCAAACAAAAACAACATTTTAAGACCAATCAAGAGTACAATTTGAGAATGGTTGGTTCCTTAGTTTAGGGGCTGCAACAACTGCAAGGACTGCAGACGATTAATTTTTTCAAGTAGTTCCTACTTCTGCTACCAAATGCTACCATCCACGACACCTAGCAGCGGACATGTCTACTAAGTGCCATCGCACTCAGCACCTGGCGGCAAACGTTGGAACTAATATAGTGTTATCAAACTAACCTACACATTTTAGCTTCCACAAGTGTAGTTAGTGGAAGGTTCTTTTTCATGCCATAAATCTATGACATGGGACCGCCGGCTTTTACTTCCCCTCCGAAGGAAGGCATACTGAGAGATAATTTGAGAATAAATAAACATAAATATTTGTGCTATCTCGATGGGATAGAAGTAGTAACCCCTGAAATGGGTGCTATATGGAACTTGAAAAGTACAGTACTACTATACAATTTAAAGATTGGGCCTTTTACAATAGTGACTTACATGTTAGAAGCCTTACCTGGCTGAAGCCTGCAATTCTTCCAGTGTCACAGGCTGTGTGTGGAACCTCTCTTTGTTACGGGCAGTTCGAGGAAAACTGAAGCGTTTAGGAACAGCTCCAGATGATGAAGAAGGAGATGTTGGGCCACATGCAGACTCTTGGTCCAGGAAGTTCTCCATGGTCATAATTCTTTCTGCAACGGACATGGGCCGAGAAGAATTGTTCTGGCCTGCAAGCGGAGATCTTGGGCGCCTAAATTGAACAGCTGAGTCCGATTCCACGCTTCTGGAATCGACATCTAAAGAGTGCCTCTTATTCAGAAGAGTTTGACGTTTATTGTCCACAGTTTCATCTGCCGAGTGAGTCGATCCCGATGGCACAGGCACACGTGACTTGGATGGTCTTCTCTGTACACCACTTTCCCTGCCAAGACTGCTGTTCCTGGAGCCATCGCTTTCTTGAAGGGAAGCCCTACATGGGACAGAATCACTTCTCTTCTCCCTCATTGGTTCATTGTCAGAAAATGAAAGATGTAATCTAGGTGAAGCAGACCTTTCTCTTGATCGTAGATCTTCTGGACCATGTTTGAGAATGGGCTTCATAAGTTCACAATCGGAACCAGAAGTAGAGTCTGATGCCCCGACACTGCGACTACGCAATTTCAAGCATCGCGAGGGAGATCCTCGTGCCCCACCTTCCCAGTTGGATGACGCTCCAAGATCTTCCCGAGAATGCTTTCTAGAAGACTTCAAAATTGGTTTCTTTGGCCTATCTTCCCTATCTTCTACTTCAATGCTAGATTTCTTCTTGAGGATGGGCCTAGGTGTATCAGTGGAAGATGAATCTGCTGTGGTATTATCCTCTGAACTACTTTTCTTTTTTAGTATAGGTCGAACCTGATCAGAGTTTTCCAAAACATAATCAACTCCTTCCATCCCAGCAGCTGTCATCATAACAGCTGCCGATATAGAGACATGAGGAGATGTACTATTACTGCTGCTACTGCTACTTACATTTGATTTGCGCTTTAAGATCCCTTGAGGCTCTGGCGAGCTGGTAGCTCTCTCCTCCAACTCGTCCTCGCGACTTGATCTACGTTTGAGTATTGAATGAGGTTGAGGATCAGGAGACTGGGTTCTATGACCTAACTCCTCCATGGAAGACCTACGTTTCAGAATTGGCTTAAAATCTACTGTGTTCTCCCTTCCAGCAACAGAATTCATGTCTGGCGAACAACTCCTTCGCCTCAATACCTCAGATTCATCCAGACTTGCACGTTTCTTTAAGATACCCTGCCTGCGACTGCTGGTGCTACTCTGCTCTTTGACGGAAGGCGAGAAGGTAACCGGTTGAAGTACAACAGTAGAACCAACTTCATCTTGCGACGTCTTACGTTTCAATATGGACACTGGATGTGTCGTTGGAGGCAACACAACTGCTGGTGGCTCTTCAAGAGACTTCTTTTTCAGGATGGAAGATTGCTGTCGCACAGGGGAAGAAGTATTGCTTCTAACTCCCACGTCACTTGATGGAGAGCTAGTAGCCACTTCTTGTGCAGCAATAGGGGCAGTCTTTCCCTTCAACTCATTTCTAGGTACTTCGAGAGGAGGACTGGTACGCTTTTCACTACAAACATCACTCTTAACTCCAGTTCTTGTGGTAATACTGTTCAGTGATACAAGATCCCCTGAGTAGGAAGCTTTAGACGGTAAAACAGACTTTTCTGCACTGTTCTTTACTGAAGAGGAGCTAGCTAACTGATCTAAGCGATCTAAAGTTTCACGAGCCATGGAGGTTAGAACATCCACCTTTCTAGATGCCTGCTCTGCCTTGTCATCTGGAGATGGACTGGACCTGTTTCAACACACAAGCATCATCATCATCATCATCATCATCATCAATACAAGATCCAAACCAAACATCAGTTTCTATAGATTAAAAATGTGATGAGAATCACTGACTACAATTTAAAATATGTGGTTATGAGGGCAATAGATGGAACGTGGGAATTCAAATGAAGATGATAAAGTAGTAAACTGGGTGAAAGATGAAATAATGACATTAAAACAATTGAGCATTTTGTTCACTCTGAAAAATCTTCTCTGTGAAGAGAAATGAATGAGTTTTGCAAATACACACACTGGCGAAATTAGTTGGTATTTCCTGTGAAAGATTTGGAGGAATAATGTGATATATCATGGTCGTAACTAATTCTTCAGAAATCTCTTTAGATCAATATAATCAATATAAATTCCTGATATACGAGTATATTTTGTGAAATGACTGAATGGTTGCAAACTCAATTAATGCCAACACATGGTAGACTACATAAAAATAAAACAGTATGGTAAGCTATTTTCTCTTTGACAGAGATGTAACATAGCATACATAACTTCTGTTATGTCAACCTGCCAATTTGTGAGTGAAGTAACACTTTTTTAAATATGTTCTATTCATAATACCTTGTTGCATCTGGAAAAGTTAGTGTGGAAATCTCTCATCAGGATACCACACCATAGTAAAAATTAAAACACTTTCACAATAAAGTAATCATTTGAGAAGTTATCTATTGATTATCCAAGGACAGATACCAGATATTTCTTTCCATTTGTCTGGCTGAACAATGTTCTGAGATATCTGATTGCTAAAGGTATTTAATGAGCAGACATCTCATAATTTGGGATTGCCGTGGAGATTTCCACTCTTCAAAAATTAAGACTTCCTTAGCTTGGACTTTCACACGTTATAAATAAAAAGGCATTGAATCAGATATAAAATCATTAAGAATTGGTGGGAGAGAGAACACTGGGGGGATAAAGAACCACTTCATTACTTCATTTGAGGAAAATCATCTTTCCAGATCATTTATTAAACCCTTCATTACTTCTCAATATCCATTGATATGAAGTACACCATACCTCATAGAAGTTATCCGTACTGACATATAAATTAAAATATGGTACTTATGAACAGGTAAAATAGGTTTATTCAACCTAAGGCAATACTATAATGAAACTAAATAACATAATACTAGTTTCAGTTAACTTGCAACCATTCACAGCTAAAATCAAATTGGATTAACATTAAATGGTCATCTAAGAGTTACCGCTCTAGGCTATAAATAAAATTACAATAAATTAGTGTAGGCTATATATTGTATATTCGTAGACAGACTATTAGCCTCAGTGTAAAGAATCTGATGATGATTGCTTGACTATCGAAACTAGCCATCCAAGTGTAGAATCTGATTTTTTTTTTTTTACAGTTGTAGGGAGTGTCACCCAATACAATTTGGGCACTATCGTGTTGACCGACTAAATAGCATTTAAATTTAAAGTCCATGTCCTGGAGCTATTCTCATTGCTGCCTTATTAACAACTGATTGATTACTTTTCAGTCGGTGATTAGGAATTTATGCCCAACTATATTAGGTGGGAAATGTATACAAGACTCAACCTGAAAATTAGAAAAAACTTTCTTATTGTTTCATTTCACTGCAACCATTCTGATTGCAAGGCTCAGCTCTTTTGGGTTTGTTAGGTAAGAAAGTGGTGCTTTCTGAGAGTGCTGTTTGCATCTCTGTGTGGCATGGCAGGTGGCCTTGCCTATGAAGTTAGATGTTTCGTATATTCTTTTTATATTTCCATTTTTAGATGCTATTTTGTTTTTATATATATCTTTGGCTGTTTTTGTTGGGTGTCCGTACTGGGGGATTTAATTATTAGTGAATATCTGTCCGTTTTATCTTTGGAGATTGTAGGTAGCCATGTTAGTATCTGTGCAATTCATTGATGAGATTATTGTGGTGCATGATCAGAGGAAGTTAGATACTGCTAGATTTAGTGTTTGAAGATCTGGTTATTGGTTATACATGAGAAGATATGAAAGAATTGTGAAGAGAATATAATAAAGGTTGGTTACATTTGTAGGAAATGAGTCCCTCATGGTAAATTTAATACCACCACACCCCAGAATAGATGTGTACGGTTACAATTATGACGCACCAACGTGAGGCTCGAAAGAGGTACATGAGAACGAACAAAGAAATGAAGAAATATAGTGACTAAGATGAAATATGAGTAACATAACGTGAGTACAATGAAAGTAGAAAAAGAAATGGCTGAAGATCTGAATCGGGATATGCTACTAATGAAAGAAATGGCTGAAGATCTGGATCGGGATATGCTACTAATGTTGCTTAGCAAGTTTACAGAGATGGAAGAGTCTATATATAAGTCTGTGAAACAGTGGAAAGAGTCTATAAATGAGGAAGTGAAGGAGATAAGTGAGATTAAGGAACAAGAAGATTATCCGAGATGTGGGGGGCGTGAGGAAGCTGGTGATATGAAAGAAACTGAAGGAGAGGAGGCAGGTGAAAGAAAGGAAAAGGTACAAGAGAAAGGAGAAGCAGATAACGGAGAAGGTGATATGGAAGAAACTGAAGTGAAAGGAGAAACGGATAAGGGAGAAGGTGGAACAGAAGAGTGTGAGAAAGCAAAAGATATGGGAGAAATTGAAGAAAAGAAAGGAGAATCAGATGAGGTTGGTAATGAAGACAGTAGCAATCAAGAAAAAGAGGCTACAGATGAGGATGAAAGTGCAAGTGTGAGCCATGGAGAAGACATACTAGAAGAAGATAAGGTGAAGAAGAAACAGCGGAAAACAAAGTGGAAGAAGAGAAAGGAACTGTTGAGTAAGACCAGACAGACGAGGAAGAGGTGGAACATGTGGAAAGGAAGAAGAGAGAAGTGGTTGAGAAAGAAGACAAAGAGGACCAAAAGAATAGATAAAAGAATGAGTTGGAAAGCAAAGAGAAGGAATAGGAAGAAGATGACATGTCAGGTAAAGGAAGATAAGAGAGTGAAGGATCATACCAAAGAAAGAAGAAGAAGAAGAAAGGAAAATATGATACTGAATCAGAGGAGACAGACCAAAGGAAGAAGAAAAAGAGGTTTGGAATACAGGAGACGGGGAGGCAGGAGGCATCGTAGAAGCCGACGAGGAGGAAGGCGTGGGAGACGCAAGAATTACAGATGACGAAGCAAGCGTGGAGGCAGGAGGAGAAAATTTATTATTTTCTTTTGTGTATTTTAATGTATGTGATCCTCACGTGCTTCTCACGTGAGAATCACATAGAGGGGCGATTGCAACCATTCTGATTGCAAGGCTCAGCTCTTTTGGGTTTGTTAGGTAAGAAAGTGGTGCTTTCTGAGAGTGCTGTTTGCATCTCTGTGTGGCATGGCAGGTGGCCTTGCCAATGAAGTTTCTTTTATATGTTCCTTTTTTAGATGCTATTTTGTTTTTATATATATCTTTGACTATTTTTTGTTAGGAGTCCATACTGGATGATTTTGTATTAGAGTATCTGTCCGTTTTATCTTTGGAGATTGTAATGAGATTATTGTTGTGTGTTTTTGGGAAGATGAAATTAGCTAGGAAGATTGTGGTTAGGTTTAGTGTGTCAGAGGTCAGATTATATGCGATTGTATAAACGTAGGAGTAAGAAGAATTGAGATGATTATTGTGTTTATTAAAACTACAGGAGAGGAGACCGAGCCGTCGTAACATTCAACAAGGTATAATACTGAAAATATAGTATTTATGATTGACAAACCTTTCTCGAACGAACATCTGAGTACGTTACCAACATGTCAAATACAAAATTCACCATATGACACGTAAAGTTTGAAATTGTTACAAATTTCCACTAAGTTAAGCACTGTCTTGCGGAAAATTACTGCTAGTACCACAAGCAAGGGGGTCTGGGGCGTAAGCCCCAGGTTAGGTTTGTTTTTGTATGTAAAACATTAATAAGATAGAATTTATGTCCGCTACTAGGTTAGGTACTGCCTGGTCGAAAATTACTGCTAGTACCACAAGCAAGGGGGTCTGGGGCGTAAGCCCCAGGTTAGGTCTGTTTTTGTATGTAAAACATCATAAATACATAATTTTTCATTACATTACTTTATCGATGCTCTTTTGTTTACTCGTTCTATACCCGATGTGAAATAGTACCAAATGCGTGGGGTTGGCATTCCGGAATTAGTGAGCAACATGGCGCCGAAAGACTTCATTTCTGCTATATAAGTCGTGTATCTATTTGGGACGGTTGGGTGGGTTTATGGCAGCGGACGAGTCAACATCTATTATATTAACGTCTCCGGATACCATTACTAAAGATACTTTGGCAAATTTCATTTCCTAAAATTTTTTATACCTTTGGTCTCCTCTCCTGTAGCGCTACCTTGTGTTTTTGGTCTTGGAAGTAGATAAGGTTTTGTGTGAAAAGATCCCGAGAAGTGAAGTGTTAGAGATTGATGCTCGTTGTTATATGAAAAGGAATAAATGGAAGAGATTTTTTTTTTTTAAATTGCTGTCCCTCATGGTAAATTTAATACCACCACACCCCAGAAAAGATGTGTACGGTTACATTACGAGCCTTGACATTGTGGTCATTTAGCACAGTATACTTTGTGGTCATTTAGCACAGTATACTTCGGTGAAGCTAGAAGTTGTTCGATAGCCTGTGCTTTTGTGGTGACAGTAGTAGTGTGTGTATTTGTAATTCAGATGAGGATTGGGAAGGAGGAGGCCATGGCCTTAAGTTTGTCTGGAGTAGAAGTGGGAAACCACAGAAAACCACTTCCAGGATGGCTGAGGTGGGAATTGAACCCACCTCTTCTCAGTTTTGCCTCCCTAGACTGAGTGTACCCCGTTCCAGACCTCAGACCAGAATTAAATTTCTTGGCAGAGCCGGGAATCAAACCCGGGCCTGCGGGGCTACGGTCTAAAATGCTAGCTGCTACACCAGTAGGTGGACTAGGAAATAAATGTGATCACGTATTATTTGCATAGATTACACCAGGGGGGGAGTTGGGAGAGAATAACCTGTTCAAATAATCACATACCGGTACCGGTATAGATTTTCTTTCAGGTAGAGTTTTATATCTCCAACCTAACAAACTGAAAGTAATGATATGAATGTCTGTACTTACAGCTTAGCAGAAGAACCTCGGCCGGCGGGAACTGGGGAAGTCCTCTTGGTCATTCTCACGGAGGACCTGACTGATGAGTCAGCCGCAGCTGTAGGACGGGGAGAAGATCTCCTGAAACTCTCCGACACTCCATTGACCTTCCTTTCCTCGCCATGATGAGGAGACTTCCCCGAGTCCAGAGCAGCACGAGGGGAAGATCTGCCAGCAGAAGTCTTCCTGTCCAGCGTGGAGACCCGAGGAGAACCTCGGCTGGGACTGTCCGGGCTCTTCTTAGATCCTGCCAGCAGCACTCCTGCAGGATCAGGCATGGTCTTGAGGGGCTCCGGCGTCACTTTCCGTGGAGGAGTCCGGCTTTGCTCAGGCTGGCTGCTCAACAGTGGCTGCTTAAGTTCCAACAGTCCAATCCCATTAGTCTGATCTGCCCGCCGTCTTCGTCTTCGGATCGCGCTGTCCTCTGTGGAAGAACGAACACGGAATACAGTCTTCACTTTGGCCCAAAAATAACGAACAGTGGTCAACATTTCGTAAGAGTTGCAGGGCAACAAAAGTTGCCAATATGTCTGGAAAAATGGCCGAAGTTTTGGAAGCCGCAGCTTCGCCTGATAAGAGTGTTGCACTAAGAATAGAAGTCCGCGATGTTGGGAAGCCCCAATATGACTGCGCTTACCTTCCCATGGTTTGCATGTTCACGGATGTGTCACGCCCTACACGGGAAAGGGGGCGGGTGGTAGGGGTTCGTTGTGTACCTGAGTAATTACAAGAGCTGGCACAACAAACTTCCACTCGGATTAAGTGGCCCCACAAACTGGCTTCGGTGGCGTAGTTGGTAGCATGCTGAGCTATGCCCAAGATCGCGGGTTCAAACCCGGCCGAAGTCGTTGGACTTTTTAAGAACGTTAAAAATCCCTCAGTATGCCTTCCTTCGGAGGGGAAGTAAAGCCGGCGGTCCCATGTCATAGATTTATGGCACTTCCACTAACTAAACCTGTGTGAAGCTAAATTGTATAGGTTAAACATTTGACTAACGTTCTTAGATTCCTACGTTCGTCGTCAACAGCCGGCTGCGGTGGCATCTGGTAGCCAAGTTCTGAACTAGTTTGTCGTTGACAGTGGCGTTTGGCGGCAAAAGTAGGAACTACTTGAAAAAATTCAATGTCTGCAGTCCTTACTTGAATTAAAACAGATAACACACACTAATACAGCCATCACAATTAACACCGGTTATCAGACAGATTCTACACACACCCAAGGTACACGGGGCTACATGACCGCGTTGTCGCAGCCCCTAAACTGAGGAACCAACCAACCAAACTGGCATTCCGAAAGATAGGGCACTTTTTACATTAATATATATCGTACGCTGAAGTACGCAGGTTGATAATGACACTTGGGACTCATCATCTAAGAATTGAAGTTTTGAAGCAACTTTTTCAGTGGTGCCTGTCAATATATATTTACTCTT
Organism: Meconema thalassinum; assembly: GCA_946902985.2. NCBI lineage: Eukaryota > Metazoa > Arthropoda > Insecta > Orthoptera > Tettigoniidae > Meconema > Meconema thalassinum. The sequence goes on along the minus strand of OX336392.1, from coordinate 382,418,024 downwards.
TTCAGTGATATAGTACAGTAACTTTCAGTCAGTCGCAGCATAACTTACTAGTAGTTCATTCCCGCATATTAGTTTACAATTCTACAGTAGTGTAGGGCTTACTGCTTAAGTGTATCACAGTCAGGGTTGCTAGATTTCTGTAAAAGAAATAAGGGACAGCTGTCTTGGAGATGATAATACCGGTGCGTGACATAATCAACGACTAGTGACATCCTTTAAGAATGATTTTACATAGGTTATGACATCACAGGGCTGTTTATTAATAAATACCTTTACCAGTAATATACAGGATGAACAAAATATGCCGCACTTTGAGGTCAGCATGCGATTCCTCATCCAATTGCAAGACAAAAGTTTCTAGTAATATACAGGGTGAACAAAATATGCCGCACTTTGAGGTCAGCATGCGATTCCTCATCCAATTGCAAGACAAAAGTTTCTATAGCAAAATCGGATTGGGTGCTGTTTGAAAACACAAGTATGAAAACGAGAAGCTGGCAACAATGTCACATCCTGCAGTGCATCGGAATGTACAGAGAAAGCTCCGGCAGAGCGCCGAGTTCCTGCGAGCTGTTTTTGGTCACGCTGCATGCAGTTACAGCGTTGCCAGAGCCTCTTTTCTTAACACGCATTTCTGTTAAACCTATCGACGGGACTAGGTTTTGCAACATAAACTTTTGTCGTGAATTTCGACGAGAAACCGCGTGTCGACCTCCAGGTGCGGCATTTTTTGTTCACCCTGTATATTGTATATTGAAACTAAAATGTTCTTCCCTTGCCGATACTACGTCATTCAGTATATTCTTAGTTACTCTGAACAGATTTTAATGGTTCGTCTTTTTGAACGATTTCATAAAAGTCTTTGTATAAAACTGAAGATAAATTCACAGAAAGAAAAAAAAAAAGAGTTTCCTTAGCCTTAACGAACGAATAGACCAGAGTAAGTACACCTTGCAATGAAAACTTCAGACAGTACAACACAAAGAGAACTCTTTGAAGGAAATAGTAAACCAGAGGTGTAAGCATAGACGCTTTGCTCTCGAGTTACAAAACGCTCGGAAGTACGGGACAATGACAGTCCTTATTCGGGACGCGTGACATTTAGCACGAATACGGGACTATCCCATAAAATCCGGTAGTCCTTCATCTGGCAACCTTGATCACAGCAATAGTAGCTACAACTTCATAGATTAGTTGGGGGTGGAGGCAGTAGCGTAGCCAGGATCGACCAATGGGGGGGTTATGGGTACTCAAGCCAAATTCTACAAGCATTTCGTCCCGCGGCGTAGCCGCGCTCGTCAAACGTGCACCATGGCCGCGAGCGCAGCTGAGGTAAGTACCGATATCGTAGGTTCGAATCCCGGTGCTGACAGCGGTTATCCTGGGTGTGTTTTTCCCCGGGTTTTGCCACACTCCCTACAGGAAATTGCCGGGATAGTGCCTTGCTCAAGTCCCGGAGCGTCTACTCCATCCCTGTCCCAGATTACACACACAACTACAATCATCACAGCAGTACAGGTTGCCAGACAGCTTCAACACACTCCCAACTACACGGTGCTGATGACCAAGGTGTCTCAAGCACCTCAGATGAATTAACAACAACTCTACAAGTATTTTCATTTCTCTATGAGATATTATTACACAAGAAATGTTTCATGTATTTTGATCCCGAATTTTTCGAGTAATACAATATGCTCAAAGGACAAAAACGAATCAGTTCTTTAAAAAATTAAGTTGATTTTTGACTAAAATGTCTCACTTCAATGGTAAATATAGAACATTCCTGTTCCCCTGACAGGAACAAAATTAACTCAAATATATCTGAGCAGTTCAGCATGCTACCGACTACTCAACCAAAGCCATGCATAGGTATCCTAACGAGACATGCTTCTCATTTTAACCGACTGGCTATGCCCAAGTTCGCGGGTTCATACCCAGTCGAAGTCATCGGGCCCATGCCATAGATTTATGGCACGTGAAAGAACTTACAGCTACAATTGGAAGTGTGTAGCCAAAATTTGTAGGCTATTGGATTAGACACGCTCTATCAGGTTCAAACGTACGCCGTTGGGTTTAGAGACAGTGGCGCCTGGTAGCTTAAGTTGGAACTACTTGACATTGAAATTGGGGAACCTACGGGCATTCACGTGAAATTCCCTGCTATGGCCATTGGCTGCAAATCAAATATAAATATCAATGCATTTTGAGAATTAAACATGTCATCTCAAACGCGTGCCGACATTTTAATTTTCAGATGTATAAAATGGCTTTTTAATAGTCAGAGAGCTGATTTAAATAAAAAGATTTTGTACAATAATACAAACTTATTCTCGAATCCTTTGGAAGCAAGCCAATTTATGTCGTCAGGATAATGTTCACAAACTTAGATGTGGTACACTGTTTGTTTATTCTCTTATGAAATACCTGGTCTCCCACATGGCTGCTGTGCAGGTACGGTATACAGTGTTATTGCCGATATTTTGTAAAATTGGCATTGTATTATTTTGTCAAATTCATGAATGATAGGTTTCAAACCCACAGAAAAATTACGAAGTACCTACAATTGAGCCATTTAAGACCATAGGATATTTATATACTTTTCGTTTCACAAACCACACTGGTATTTTTACTAATTAACTACAATGTTACTCAATTTTACGGAATAACTAGCTTTTGATACGGTTAAGAATTGGATAATACTTATATATTATATCTGGTATCTTAAAGGAGTCATTCAGTGTTAGCTTAAAATGCGCACGGACGGTAGGTCTCAGACGCAATTCAGAAAAGCCGAGGTGAGCAGCGAAACTCCAAACACTTAGTCTACTCTTCTCAGAAGTCTTAACTCGATACGACTCGACAGTTAATGCTGGCCGAAGCTGGGGTGATGGGCTCGCTCGTAAACTCGCTCCGAAGCTAGTAATTTAAATTTCCACTGAATGGAGATTGTTGGAAGAATTTAAACTTAAAATCACTTGGAGTTGGCGATGTATTAAAGATAAAGATATGCTGTCGGGGACTTCTTTGTAGAACTTATTCTGACCAATCCTTACGCTCATAGTATATGGATATTTTTAATGCTTTACCTAGCGTAAGCTTAAGAGGCGGAAGGACGGCAGGTTTTCCTTCGACAATATTCACTGAAATCGTTACTGCTCGGCTTCTTTTGGTCATAAATGAAAGTTTTCCTACAGACACCATCCTCGAGAAATTCTTCACTGAATGGTGAAAACCGCATCAAAATCCACTCAGTGGATTTAGAGATTACCCGTTACATCCAGGAATCGTGGACTTGGTTTTATGTGGAGATGCCAGCAACTATCATTAAAACAAATACATGAATTTATAACTAGTATGGAGTACGAATTCTACGTAAGACTCATTAAATACGTCATACAACTGTACCTACGGATACTTATCGAGGACTGAACTAATAAAAACAGAGCATTCTTCTTATGTTTCTATGAATTAAAAGTGTACAGTATATCGACATTGTGGCTTTTTTCTGTAGTAGTTGGTGATTTAACGTGACATGTTCACAATGAAAATAATCACTCAGATGAGTTAAAATAAAAATAAAATAAAAAAATAACTTGCAAAAGTGAAATCATCTACAAATTTTGGCTACACACTTCCAATTGTAGCTGTAAGTTCTTTTACGTGCCATAAATCTATGGCATGGGCCTTTTGACTTCGACTGGGTATGAACCCGCGAACTTGGGCATAGCAGTTCAGCATGCTACCGACTACTCAACCAAAGCCATGCATAGGTATCCTAACGAGACATGCTTCTCATTTTAACCGACTGGCTCCGTGACTCAGCGGTAACGTTCTCGCCTGCTGTCCCCAAGATTGCAGGATCTAATCCTGGCGCAGTCAGCTGGCATTTAACCCTCCGGCAGGCGCGCCCATTTTTGTAACATGAGCAGGCGCGTGGCGCACTTTGTGCGCCATGCGGTTTTTTCATTTAAATGTTGACTTGCTGTGGATTTATACCTGCATACTTATTTAGGGACGTTCTTAAGTAGGTGATTGAGTTAGAAAAACGCTTTAATTATGCTAGTAATATGCTAGGGTAACTAGGCAAATGTATTATTTACAGAATAATAATATACATAATGGAAGATAATTTATTTTAGTTTTTAGACATCGTTACTCGGGAGAACACAACTTTCACAGATATAGTTTATCTTGGCATGCTTCTAACAAACAAACTTCCTGCACTGATCACACATGATGGTCGTATTGACATTCTTAGATCGTCCACATGTTTGACATCTTCCTCGCTTTTTCTGGTTATATTGCACAGGTTCCTCTGCAGTTTCCGTACGGTACTTAATGAGAAATTTCTTTATATCAGCAGGTATGCTTGGCATCATAGCGCGACTACTCATCTGCTCTTTCATCAGTTGCAGAGCTAAATTTCGGAGGAAGACCCTCCTCCTGTCTTTAGGGTTGCCCTCATTGTACTGAAAAACAATTTGAGCATTTATCCCGGCCATATTCATCACAGCATAAAAGAGCACCAAAGGCCATCTCTTCGTAATCCTAGCCACTGTGTATGATGAACACATCTGATCCACCGTATCTACTCCCCCTTTAGTTGCATTATAGTCCAGAATTATGTGAGACTTGTTTGAGGCTTCGTCTATTGTCCCAGTGTCATGCGTGGTAGAGAGTAAAATAACAACTTTGTTTTTCTTTGTAACTTGAGATACTAGAGTTAAATCTTTTTGATACCCAAATGTTGATGATCCTACCTCTCGACCTTTTTTGGGTAGGAACTCAGCTGGCAGTTCTCTCTTGTTTTTTCTAAGAGTTCCAATACAAGTTATTTTCTTTTCAAGTAGCTCCCTTGCCAGAGGTACACTTGTATACCAGTTGTCCATGGTTAGGTTCCGGTTAGAGCCTTAGATTGGGTCCACTAATCTATGGACAATTGCAGATGGCGAATTGTTTACAGAAAAGGTTGATGATGATGATGATAATTGTTGTTTTAAGGGGCCTAACATCTAGGTTATCGGCCCCGAAACAGAAAAGGGGCCATCTGGCTGCTTCCCGCAGTAAACTTCGAGGTTACCGGTGTAAAATGTTTTAGCATCACAGAGGGCATACATTTTTAATCCGTATTTTGCCGGTTTATTGGGAATATACTGGATGAATGCACATCGCCCTCTAAATGGTTCCAATTTCTCGTCGACAGTAACATACTCACTCAACCAGTAACTTGTTTTACACTTATCGATAAATCTATCAAGCACATACCTGACAGGAGCAAGCTTGTCTGTCTTCAACCTCTCAACTCTTGTCTCCTTGTCATCAAAGCGCATACAACGCAGAACAAAGAGGAACCTTTTAGCACTCAAACAAGCACGTAGAATTTCAAGTCCAATACCATCTGTGGTCCAGAGCTCATTGACATTAGTGTGGCTTAGCTTCTTCATTCCCAGTAAGTACAAGACACCAAAGACAGCCATCATTTCACATCTCGTTGTGTCCTTTGCATCCCTTTCTCTAGAGTATTGAATTTCTTCTCGTTGACGCGCAATGAATAAGTTAGTGCACCTAACAATTTCGTCTAACATATCAGTGTCTATAAACAGCAAGAACGCATCAATTTTCTTTTTTACACCTCTGTACCTTAGTACTGGCATGGGCAATTTCTTTCTCAAAATATTTTTGCGTTTGGTCTTGGATGTGGTTGAGAAATCAGTTTTTCTCCATTTTTTTTCTTTGTCCTTCCACATGAAATATGCACTAGCTACAGGCTCACTAACATCGTCATCGTCATCGTCACAACTCTATTCAGAGTCAGTCTGGTGGTCGCTGAAATTAACTACTTCATTCTCTGTATCTGAAACTTCACTCTCACTGTCTTCCTTGCTTGATTCAACGGGCTGATCATCCTGCAAGTTGTTTACAAGTTCAGGGATAGCCTCGTCATCAAGGAACTCCGTCCTGAAAATATTATTGCTGATATGAGCATAAAACATAACAATTTTTCCCAATTTAACACCCAGCAAAAGAGAATAAATTTGGAATAAATGAGTAGAAATGCTAAGAATGTCAACCGTACATGGGCGTGCCTTAGAGCTTGTTATACGACAAAAACGTCATTATAGATACGCAGAAATGTTAAATATTAATTAAAGATTGTTGCTACAAACTTAATAAGCGTTAAAATAATCATAGAGAATAAAAATGAAACAAAGTTATTTGGATAGTTTTACTTACATGATCAGGCGCGCGGCGCACTCAGTGCGCCAGAGGTGTGTTGTACAGGAAATGTGTTTCTAATGTGGTAACAAACACTGCTACAACAATCACGTTTTCGTCACACGACAGAAGACACTCCACTGAAGGAATAGGCGGGGGAACAACATGATGGTGCTCATTCCCTCCACGCACCACGTGATATATCTACCATGGCGCACTCTGTGCGCCAGCGCGCCCGCCGGAGGGTTAAGGGTGCATAAATGCGAGGGAACCGTGTCTGTAGATATACTGGCACGTTAAAGATCCCCTTCAGGGCAAAATTCCGGCACACCGGTGTCTCTAAAAGCCACAGTAGTTAAAAGGGACCTAAAACCAATAATATTATTATTGATTTATAACCAGTTAAAGACCTAGTTCCGTTGTTTGATTGAAAAGCTTTATAATACTTTCTACTGCGTATCCCAATTAATTGGGGTCGCCGGAGCCAATCAGGCTCAATTTGGTCATGGCCGGGGATTTAAGGCCGGATGCCCTTCCTGACGCCACGTAATTTTTCAGGGGATAATTCCACCCCACTGTCAGCGGGATTGGAACTCCAGTCGTCCGGGTGATTGACGAGCACCTAAGCCACTGCACCATCACGCTCCCCTTGAAAAGCACGAATCCACCCAATTAGATTGGGCGTGGAGTAACATTGAATTTCCCTGTGTAATTCATAACACAATAATTATTTATACATTTAATAAAACACTTCTCATACAAACCCCACCCCCTTATGTGAGAAGAGTTTTATTAAGTGTATAAACGATACATGTATTTTTATTTCAGGCATTAGGAGATAAATTGTCACTGCCCACCTGATCAAATTGGGAAGTGTACACTCGTGTTGACCGACTGAAAAGCGATCATATAGGTTACTTAGGAACACTGAAATATTGCTGTTTATTGAACTTGCAAAGCACATGTTAAATTAAAGATATAACCTTTACACAATGCGCACATACAGTAAAACCAGCAACAATAACATACACAACACAGTGCAGTCGGCACATTCTTGCTGGCTGCATGAGAGCATTATTTATTGTCTGTCGGTAGGAAAATATGAGCCAAGCTTCGCGATCTGTAGATAGACTGTGGTTATATGTTGTCATGAAGACGTGTTGATGGGATTGTCATTGCAAGTTTTGTAACATTAAAATACATAGTTCTTTTTTCAGGTGCTTAATGCCTTAATATCTATCAGTAATCATTACCACACTTATTTTCTGACTTTTTAGGGCTGAGACCATCTGTGGGTGCCATTGTAGGTTTGGTGTTGTTTTGTGGAGCTGTTGTCTTGTAGAGTCGGTTCAAATGATGCTCGCTAGACGAACGAAACATGTCATCTCTTAGTTTTCTCCTCCTTAAATAGCTCGTAATAATCTTAATCACACGTATTTTTTCAGGTTATCTTTTCGCATACAGTATTCCAGTAATTGGATTTATTTTGTGTTGACCGACTGAAAGTTAGAATATCAATTGTTAATAAGGCAACACTAAAACATGGCTTCAAAACTATCTTTACTTTTCAGTCAGTCACGGTCAACTACTGTGGTGGTTGGTTTCTCAGTTTAGGGGCTGCGACAACGCGGTCATGTAGCCCCGTGTACTTTGAGTGTGTGTAGAATCTGACATAACCGGTGTTAATTGTGATGGCAGTATTAGTGTGTGTTATGTGTAATTCAGGTAAGGTCTGCAGACGATCAATTTCAAGTAGTTTCTACTTTTGCTACCAAATGCCACCGTCCACGACACCTAGCTGTGAACTTTGCCACTAGATGCCACCGCAACCGACACCTGGCGGAGAACATTGGAACTTAATAGAGCGTTAATCAAATCTAACCTACAAATTTAGCTACACACAATTGCAGTTAATGGAAGGTTCCTTTTAATCGGTATTCTGCCCGAAGAGGCTTCCCCCAGCCGGAGTTGACGTGCGGTAGGGTGGCCAGAGCCTTTCCTCTCCTCCTTATGTTGGCCAAGGTTCCTTTACATGCCATAATTCCATGACATGGGTCCGCCGACTTCACTTCCCCTTCGGAGGAAGGCATACTGAGGGATTTTTAACGCTCTTAACAAATCCGACGACTTTGGCCGGGTTTGAACCCGCGGTCTTGGGCATAGAAGCTCAGCATGCTACCAACTACGCCACCGAAGCCGCCTTATTTAGAGAGAGAAGAGGTGTATTACTGTATATCCAGCAGAATGTTTAGCACTTCGAACATGACCTGCTTAAAAAACGATCAATTAAAGAAAGGAAGATTATTTGAAAAAAAAAAAAAAAGAGATATCCCCAACTTCGAAGACTTCGGAGCAACATTGAAATAGGCTATGGGTTACACGTACACCGAAAATATTCGTATTAGACGTTATCCGGAAACGAAAGATAACCTTCTACGCTCACATCTTCAGATTCAGTTTAAAGAAATGTCTAAATGTTTGTTCTCTACTTCTGAAGTCTCTAAACGATTCCTCCTTGGCTGGTGGAGATCGTAAAAACCTTTGAAAGTACCATATAGAATTTCAGAAACAGACATTTACTCCGAACACCACTCGCACACAAACTTTAACAGGCTCATCAGGAAGCAACAACACTATTCTGATGCATGGAAGTAAGCAGTTAGAGTTATTGATCCTTTAGGGGGCAAAACAACGAGAATATCTGTCCCGGAAGAATGCACACTCCGAAAGGATGAAAACCTGGTGGGTCAACAAGAAGGCAAACAGTTGAGACCTCGCGGTCCTTAGTGGTCCTTACGATGGATGAATGAATGAATAAATAACTCATATGCCAGTATTTTGCAAGAGATGGAAATTTTGATAATGCCTCTACAAATGAACGTTCTCCCCCTTCTACTATAAACACCCTTACATAAATGGCAATTGGAATTAACTTACGTGTATTTCGATGTTGTAGTTGCTGAAGTAACTACAATGTGACTGAGGCCGATAAACACGAGCCAGACCCTTTAAAAGAACTCCGTAGTCTCCTACACTTAACTGATCCGCAGGTCGTTAAAGCTAATTTAGACTAAAGGTATTAAGATATTTCGGAGCAGAAGTACTAGATGCAACTGACTGTTGAGATGAGGACAAACCCACCGAAAGATCGCGGTATACAACACGTTAAAACTTGTATTCCACAACAATGCATTGCACTTGCAGAGCCAAGGCCGCAAGGAGCCGTAATTCGTGACTCGAGGAGTGTCTCTATGGTCAATTAACCACCACGTGCCTCTCTGGGACTCGCAGAGCTATCGTGACGATAAACCTTGCGATTAGAACAGATGAGTTTATAACAACTATCATCTGCGACAAGTCATTAACAAACAAGTTTATAGAATTTCTTTCTATTGAAAGTTACAGTACGGTAATCATTACGAGTACCGTATTTCTTAACTTCACTTTCCTTATTGAGACTGGGGAACGTTCATAGTTCATGTTGTTGCTTATCCTGGCATTTGCCTGGAGCAGAAGTGGGAAAACCACGAGAAACCACTTCCAAAATGGCCGAGGTGGATATCGAACCCACCTCTTCTCAGTTTCGCCTCACGAGGTTTAGTGTACCCCGTTCCAGCCCTCAGACCAGAATTAAATTGCTTGGCAGAACCGGGAATTGAACCCGGATCGACAGCCAAGAATGCTAGCCACTGGGCCCTACAATACACTCCAAATCTTTAAAATGTTGAAAAAGATGCGCGTTTTGACTGGTGGCAGTCTTTCACAGGGATGCGATATATATAGAAACGGTTTTTAAATGTAATCTAATAGTTTTTTTTTTTTTAATGTTATCCAGTGCAACTTACACTACATTCCGCAGCAAAGCCGTGCGCATCAAATAACGACTGTAAGGAGAAGCTGAAAGTTCCACAGATCGAACTCAGACAGCGCTATCCTGAGTGTCTTTTTATTTTTACTCTTTCTTCGGGAAAATATTTCATCGAGTACCGGTGCACCTACCTCAACCCTACATCTAATAACTGCAGTTATAGGCTACTATTACGACAACAACAGAAACACAGGTTGTCAGACAAATTCAATACAGCCAAGTACACAGAGCTGACGACTAAGATTTTCCAAGTTCCTAAAAAGAGTCATCAGCAAATAAGTAAAATATGAGCACAAGTCGATAGCCTACAGCATGTTTGGCTACAAGGCGCGTGCCTCCTAGCTAGCTACAGCACCGAGTAGATGCGATCATACGGGGAAAATAACATGAACACGAAAATAATACATTAGTCACTGAGAAGAGATTGCTTTCTGTAGAAATAGCGTGATGCTACAGCTACTCGGAAGAATATACATTTTCCTATTCTATGGAATTAAGTGGAACTCGCCACGGACTTCCGCTCTCAAATAATTATAATTCACCATATTGAGCTGACACTGAACGAAAACTATCTGATTTTCCACTGTTCTCTGTGGGGTTCCGGTGTAGGCTTATGAACGAATATACTACAGCTGGGGTGCACAACCCGCGGGCCACATGCGACCCTCAACGTCAGTTTACGTATGCGGCGCGCAGGTCGATCACCAATCATTTTAACGGCAAAAATGCTTGGAAATACCGAGTTTCATCTCATTTAAGTGATGTAATATTTCAAAATGTGAGAAAATTTGAGACATTGATAATAATAATGCTGGTTTTACGTCCCCATTATCTAACAAAGTTACTGCGTATTTTAGAGACTTCGGGGTGACGGAATTTCGCCACGAAGGGGATCTTAAAACGTGCCAGTAAATCTACGGACATAGATCTATCGTATTTGAGCACCCTCATATGCCAACCGATTGCGCCAGGATTCGATCCTGCAACCTTGGGAATAGCAGGCGAGAACGTTACCACTGCGCCACGCAGCCAGTCAAATAAGACATTGTTTGGCATGTTTTCTCTACGTTGCGACAGTGCCAATTATTTTCCAGATTGAACTCATTTGATCTTCAGTTTAAGTTAGGTTTAGTTCAGTCTTTTAAACTGGTTTAGCTAGTTAGTTGTGGCTTTAAGGGGCGGAAAAGCGAGGTCATCTGCACCTTCTTAAGGGCATTTAGCACGAGACTTTAAAAATGTGTGAGAAGTGTATTTAAGCCTAAATTTTAAGGACATGAAATTGACGTATATATTGGCCAGACATGTAGAACAATCATAACAATGTTCAAGAACATCGCAGACATTTACGTCTTTGTCAACCAGATAAATCTGCTGCGGCTGAACTGCCACCATAATGACATCCGTTAAATATCCCTCGGTATGCCTTCCTTCGGTGGGGAAGTAAAGCCGGCGGGCCCATGTCATAGATTTATGGCATGTAAAAGAACCTTCCACTAACTACACTTGTATGAAGCTAAAATGTGTAGGTTAAATTAGATTAAAGCTACGAAGTTCCAACGTCCGCCGCCAGGTACTGGTTGCGGTGGCATCTAGTAGCCAAGTTTGCAACTAGGTGTCGTTCACTGTAGCATTTGGTAGCAAAAGTAGGAACTACTTGAAATTGACAGTCTGCAGTCCTTACCTGAATTACAGATAACACACACTAATAGTGTCATCATAATTAACACCGGTTATCAGACAGATTATACACACACCGAAAGTACACGGGGCTACATAACCGCGTTGTCGCAGCCCCTAAACTGAGAAACCAACCATAATGACTATCAAATTCTGTATGGAGCAACATTTCACACCTAGAATCATCTGAAAGGCGATAGAAATAACTGAACAACCGAAGAACTTAAACCGAGTTTCACCTAACTGTAGCTTGCCACGGTGGGCGAGTGGATAGCGTGTAGGTCTACTAACCCCAAGATTGCAGGTTCGCTCCTGGCCGTGGTAAGCGATTTTCGAAAGGCGGCAAAAATACGACACGCATGTCATAGATATCTAACCTCCTTGACTTTCATAGTGATTCAAGGAACAACGAAATTCGACATGCAAGCTACCCTCTGGGTTTCAAATTACAAAGCTTGCACCCGGCACCCGAGGCCATGCGATATTACTTATTATTACCTACCTGTGAACTTGGCTACTAGATGCCACTGCAACTGGCACCTGTCGGCGAACGTTGGAATTTATAAAGCGTTAATCAAATCTAACCTACAATTTTAGCTTCATACAATTGTAGTTAGTGGAAGGTTATTTTACATTCCATAAATTTATGATATGGGTCCGCCGGCTCTACTTCCCCTCCGTTAAGGAAGGCATACTGAGGGATTTTTTACGCTTAAAAAAAATCCGACGACTTCGGCGGTGTTTGAACCAGCGATCTTGGGCATATAAGCTCAGCATGCTACTAACTACGCTACCGAAGCCACCTTAGCCGAGTTTATCCCTTGAGCGCAGATCAAGGCTGCCCTCTATAGCCTTTTTGGTCTCGGGACGTCATGCAGTAGCAATAGGAATATCTTATGCGAAATTTCCGCCAGATGTCATGATTTTTCTATGTGGATTTGCCTTGAATTTGAAGAATGACAAGTTGATAACACGATTAATTTTCATTGTTAAGTGTTTGTAACACCCAATTGTGTGTTATTAGAAAATGTTCTTTGAACTAAATAACAAAATGATCGCACCTGTGCGCTATCTGTTGGTGCCAGTTCAGGATATCCTTGTTTGGACATGGCTTTCTATATTATACCTATTATCTATGGAGGCTACATTCCAATGTTAACTCATTCGTTCTTCATTATAACCTTGACAATGTTGTCTTGAAACGCCGGTAATTTCAAATTTCTACTCAATCTATAAGCCCAAAAGCTAGGCTATATCATGGATCCCATTGGTCGAGAAAGTTCACATAACAGTATAAAAACACAATGGTCATCATAAGACTCATTTTATGCTCTCGATATTTATGTTATATATGTTTTTAGCATATTATCATATGTCTATATATATAAAACAAGTTCCGTGACGAACCCGGCCGAAGCCGTCGGATTTTTTAAGAGCGTTAAAAATCCCTCAGTATGCCTTCCTTCGGAGGGGAAGTAAAGCCGGCGGTCCCATGTCATAGATTTATGGCATGTTAAAGAACCTTCCACTAATTAAACCTGTGTGAAGCTAAATTGGATAGGTTAAGAATGTAAACAACGCTCTTTGGTTTCTATGTTCGTTGCCAAGAGCTGACTGCGGTGACGTCTAGGAGTTAAGTTCTGAACTTGGCCTAGTAGTCGTTGACGGTGGCACTTGGCGGCAAAAGTAGGAACTATTTGAAAAATTCTAAGTTGCAGTACTTAAATTAAAAAACAGATAACACACACTAATACAGTCATCACAATTAACACTGGTTATCAGACAGATTCTACACACACCCAAAGTACACGGGGCTACATGACCGCGTTGTCGCAGCCCCTAAACTTAAGAACCAACCAACCATCCGTGACGAACTAAAGATCCTACTTTTCTTTATTAAGATGCGTGCCAATGATTAATCTACAGTATATGAACCTATCTAGAATAATGACGAGATAAAGTTGGTAATATCGAAATGTCTAATTAGTTTGAAATATACCTGGTATAATGTAGCCGAATAGAGCACTACAGTTGGCAGCCCTGGTGACTGAATATATTCTTAGTTCCATCTCTTAAGGTACAAAATACAAAATTTTGTTTAAGTCCAATGGACGTTACATGCAGTTAGACATTGGATCTATCAGCACGCGTAAAACCATGTTGGCAACAATCTCATGCGTGTGCTGGTCAGAAATAATCTGAAATATTATGATATCTTGTTGTGCCAATTTTGGATGAAATCCATTTGTTAGTATAGAAGTTACATGTATTTTAAAATAGGACCTGTCATCAGGCATAGAATCATGTTGGCAACACTGACTTATCTAGAATGTCAGCTGCTATACGTATGCAAAGTATAGACCTGTCGGCTTGCATACTTTCTGATATATTGGTATTTGGATAAAAAATAGAGCAATTATTAACAGTTGGCAGCCCTGGTGACCCTTATGAATACGCTCAATCATATCTGATTATGTGCACATATTACATACAAAATTTGGTTGAAATCCAATTGATAGTGTAGAAGTTATATGCATTTAACAATTGGACCTATCAGAAGGCTTAAAATTATTTAGGCAACACTGTCATGTATGCCCTCCTGGAAATTAAACTGTAATAGTAGACTATTATATACATGTGTGCCAATTTTGGAATAGCTCCCATGCATAACTTCCAAGATATCCAACATGGAGTTCAAATTTCTAGTGCGTTTTTCATCAGTTGGTAGCATTGACAACATTTTCAAATATGGACTTGAGATATTCCGGTATACATATTTACTCATACTAAATTGTGTTTTGATTGCTGCAGCCGTTTAGGAGTTGATAGTGGTCACACACACCCAGACAGACAGACACACATTTGCCCGGATCGATCTCATAAGTCTACTTTTCCCTCATTTTTGCAAAATGTGAAAAGTAGGCTAGAAATCAGTGTTACGTGATAGTTCGTCTGTCTGTTTGTCCCCTATGAGTTTATATAACTTATCATTCATCATATTGCAATGACATTTGGGCGAGTTGTTGTGTGCACTCCAAATAAGGTTTCTGGCTACAAATTATTTATGACACAAAAGGGTGAGGAACTTAACATGAACCCTTAAATCCCACAGTAACCCAATTGCAGAATCTGTATAGCCTACATATCACACCGCAATGCCAGGTGTGAGAATAGCTTGGATTCATTGCGAGGTGACTTGAGGAGTGTCAGCAGCCCGCCGTGGCCGTGTTATCTGGTATCGCTGTCTATTCCAATACAGCTCACGCCACGGTTTATGGCTGGGGGTTCATTATTAATATCTTCCTTTCTGTCTTTGATTGGCACTGCAACGGATGCCGGGTATAGCTAGTGGTATATAAAACGCTATGGTGTATGTTTCACAAAACTCAAAACTCAAGTCGTCACAAGAGTAAAGGAAAAATCGTGCGTTTAAACAAATAAGACGATAGCCCCTGTCAAAACTGTGTCGCATCCAGCCCGCATAATAGGCAAGCCGGGCGGGTGGTGTACACACATCGGGTGCTCGCAAGTAACCTATAATGTTTCTGATATAACGTCCTTTTTAACTACCGAGTCTTGTGCCGGTTTGTTGCACCGAGGGGGATCTTTAACGTGCCAGTAAATTTACTGACACTGCTCCGTCGCATTTGTGCACCCTCAAATGCCAACTGACTGCGCCAGGATTAGATCCTGAGAACGTTACTTCTGCACCCGGTAGCAAAGTACAAGTAACCGATCGTAACGAATGAACATTCAAAAGAAAGGGAATTAGCAAGGGAAAGTTTCTTCGTGGAAGACTTGAGACTTCAGTTCATGCTGCCATCTACAGGCCCATTCCAAGCGCTACTCGAATCAGGACGGATGAAGAAGAAGGATATCGATCCCGATTTCTTTGGCACACAAGTGCAATAATAGACCGACAAAGGACAGAGTCTGGGCAGGATCAAAGACACGTGGTAACCAGACTTGCTACCCATGGTTTTCACCATAAAATCTGCCGAACTCAAAGATTTCAACAACCTGGTGAAGACTGTATGTTGATTGTGCAACAGGAAGTGCGAACGTTACCACCTAATATTGTGTAGCAAGAGAACGAAGACCATCAGATATTATAGTGAAAACTAAACTGTCTATATGGCAATGTATTATAGCCTATGTAGGTTTAATGCTCTTTCGAGTGCGTCTTAATAAATTATTTTTAAAAAATAGAGAGAGAATTACTCGCAGCAGTGACGAATTGCACTCTGATTTCATAAATATTGACAATTTCTTTAAAAGATTAAACAAATAAACAAAACGATAGCTCCTGCCAGAGATGTGTCGCGTTGAGCTCGCAATAACAATAAGTCGGGCGGTTGGTTAATACACATGCAAGAGTTCGCTAGTTTACATTAAATAACATAGCATTATCAGAAAGAATCCAAATTATTTAGAAATTACGTTGAGATAATATGTCTGCTCAAGACCGTGTACCTACATCCCAGTTTGGCGCCTTTGTTCGGCACTTGATACTGTTTGAGGTGTTGGTGGGATCTTTTGAATGGCTGGTACGAGAAGTCTCTTATGAAGCTAATTGCCGGTATTGTTCGGCACTAACAATGTTATGACTGACCTTCACAAATGTCAGCTGTGTGAAGGTTGCACAGAGTTACGCACGTTACATCTAGAGCGAGAAGCTTAATGGGAGTTTTATCTAGCCAGCAGAGCGGGTCCTGTTCATAACGCCCATTTCCTTAAAACGCCCCGCATCTGGAGCTGATGGAACTAGGAAGGCATAACGAAACAAGCCACCCTAATAATCTAAACTAACACACATTTATGGAGACTCACTTCTCTTTACATTACTAGAAAAAAAAACTGCAGAAAACTAGAAACAACATAACGATGCAGCCAGGATAGATAAGAGGACAAAAAGGGAAAAATGTTACTGGATTACGATGTAAGAGGGTAATTCCAAAAGTAAGGTCTGATTCGCCGTAAATATTTGAAAGCGGCGCCAAGGGCAAAACACGCATGCGCGCCGACTCCTGGCATGCCTTGCGTGGCAAAAGCCGCCAGTAGAGTTTCTACTGTTGCTGTGTGCTATTGATAGTGTCAGTTCACAATGTTTAAGACAATTAATCAGCCCGCCGATTGTGAAGTAAGGGCAGTGATACGGTTATGTCTGCAAGAAACATTTCTGCGGCAGAAATTCATCGGCAGATTACTGAAGTGTACGGTCCTAACATAATGAGTGACAGTAAAGTGCGCAAGTGGGTGCGAGCCTTTAATGAAGGACGGGAAAATGTGCACGATGAATCCCGCTCTGGCAGACCATCAGTGATTTCAGACGAGTTGGTTCATGCGGTTGACGACAAAATTCGTGAAGATCGACGATTCACTAGTTCAGGGACAACGATCAATAAAGCCGCCTACTGCGCTACCCTGACTAAACTTCGACGTGCAATCCAGATAAAGCGACGTGGTCTTTTGTCGTCTGGAGTGTTGTTGTTGCATGACAATGCCAGACCCCATACTGCGAATGACACGCAAACTCTAATCAAGAAATTTGGATGGGAACAGATGGACTACCCACCGTACAGTCCGGACTTGGCGCCATGTGATTTCCACCTGTTCCGCTACCAAAAGGAGTTTCTTGGCGGCAAGCGCTTCGACACAGATGATGAAGTGAAAGAAGCTGTTAAAGACTGGTTAGCTTCGCAGGCGTCCGAGTTCTACGACTTAGGCATTCAAAAGCTTGTGGAACGATGTGACAAATGTGTAAATAAGTATGGAAATTATGTAGAAAAAATAGAGAAAGACGTAAGGAATGTCAATAAAACAATTGTTTTGGAAACAATTTCGATTTTGGATGTGCTTTTTTTTAACCGGACCTTAGTTTTGGAATAGCCCTCGTACTTTGTACCAGATCTTCAACAAACCAAAGGCGGCATTAATGGCAGTATTAAATAAGTTATATTTATATGTAAATTTAAAAAAATGAACAAATGGAAAGACGTGAAGGAACAGTGATCGAACTACTCACTCCTCCTTTCCCTTCTTCAAGTGCCTCGTCCTCGAAGAACATAAACGATCAGTGGCATGATCTGCTGCTTGTCCATACCTTTTCTGAACAGCAACACTGCGTTCAGTCCAAACCACTGCCGTAAGTCCTTCAGCCAGGATATTCTTCTACACCTAATGCCACCAATCTTACCTTGAATAATTAATTGCAACAGGTTGTAATTGGTGTTGCACATGAAATGACCTAAATATTCTAGTTTTCTTCTTTGAAGATATTGAGAATTTCCGATTCCTTGTTCATGCACCGCAGTACTTCCTCATTTGTGATTTTCGCTTTCAATGCTCTACTAATATTCTGGGATACGTCCACATTTCAAATCCCATGCAGTTTCTTATTTTGGCTGCGGCAGAGGAAACAAATCCTTCCTCATCCGGCAACTCCCGCCGGAAGCTTGTCCCTTGGTGGACAACCAAGATTGCAGCAGCCATTAAAGATCGTCGACGTACTTTCAAATGCTATCGGAGGCAGAACACCATGGCCAACCTTATCACCTTCAAAATGATGCGTGCTAGAGCGCGATATCTGATTCGTGAGTAAGAAAACGACGTGCCGTCTATGACGGCACATACTCCATCTCAAGTGTGGACTAAGCTTCGTCGGATCTCCGGCCTCCCGACATCATTGACGATACATGGAGTCTCCATATCAACGGAGACATCACGGACTAATTCGCCATTGCCAACAGTATTGGATCGCACTTCTCCGATGTATCCTGCTTTGGAGCCTCAGGGAGTTACAATCCTACATTTCTGACTCTGAAGCGGGAAGCAGAGGCTCACCCCTTGTCCTTTGCCACTGCTGCTTCGGAGTACTACAATGTACAATTCTCTGAATGGGAACTGCGCAGTGCGCTTGCACTGTGCAAGGATACGGCTCCTGGACCGGATAACATACATAATCAAATGTTAAAACATCTGTGTGAATCAAGTATAAATCAACTGTTGATCCTCTTCAATCGTAGTGCATAAGGATTGAAGGGGAGTTTCCTTCTCAATGGCGAGGGGGGATCGTGATACCAATTCCCAAGGCTGGAAAGGATCCCAAGCTTGTTAGCAGCGATAGGCCCATTTGTCTGACAAATGGTCTATGTAAGCTGCTGGAAAAGATGGTGAACCGTCGACTGGTGTGGTTCTTGGAAGAGAGAGGTGTCCTGTGAGTACCAGTGGGGATTTCGCTCTCATATGTCTACCACCGACCATCTGGGGAGACTTGAGAGCGCCATACAGGAGGCATTTCTCCGAAAGCGGCACCTAGTCACGGTTTTCTTTGACATCGAGAAAGCCTACGACACCACATCGCGCAACAAGATCCTTTCCATCCGTCATGAGTGAGGACTCCGTGGTGATCTACCGACTTTCATTGCGAATTTCATGTCCGCCCGACTCTTCCATTTAAGGGTCGATAGGACAATATCGCAATATTATAACCAAGAAAACGGAGTTCCTCAGGGTTCAGTGCTGAGTGTCACCTTGTTCGCGATTGCCATAAACGGCATTGTTCCATCGCTGTATGTAGACGATTTAGCTCTGCATTACAGCTATGGAAGTCAGGCAATCGTGGAACGGCAATTGCAGCTAGCTATTAATCGGGTTGACAAGTGGGCTCACGACCGGGGTTATCGTTTTTCAGCAGCGAAAACCTCCGTCGTCCATTTTTGTCGCCTCCGGAGGCTACATTTAAACCCTGAACGACATCTCAGGGATGCGGCGTTGCCGTTGGTTGACACTTATCGCTTCTAGGGGCTCCATTTTGACAGCAAATTAACGTGGCAGCACCATATACGGCAAATAAAAACGGCGTGTCTCAGGAAACTGAACATGCTAACGTTTATTAGTGGCACTGTGTGGGGGGCTGACCGTACGGTGCTGCTACGGTTCTACCAAGCCCTCGTCATGTCCCGGCTGACTATGGTTCTGCGGCATACGGTTCAGCAAGGTCACCAACCTTGAAAATGCTGGACAGTATCCACCATAGTGGCGTTCGGCTGGCTACCGGTGCCTTCCGGACCAGCCCGATACCCAGCCTAATCGCCAAATCGGGCGTTCCACCTCTAACTATAGACGCCAACATATGCTTTTAGCATATGCTGCCAATGTGTGTCAAATGCCGCAACATCCGAGCTATCAAGCTCTCTTCAGTACCCAATACCACCAGAGGTACGCCAACCACCCTCGTGCCACTCGGCCGGTTTGTATTAGACTTGATAGCACGTGTACTGAAATAGGAGTGGCTGTAGGTCCCTGTATGATCCTGACACCTAGCGACGTGCCTCCGTGGCAAGTCCTGCGTCCGGAAATTTGGTTAGATCTACACCGAGGTGCGAAGGTGAACACGGATGCCTCCGTTTATCAGAGGCAGTTCCACAGCATAGTTCACCAATTTCCGGATGCTGGTATTCTATACACGGATGGTTCGAAGGTGGACGAGAAGGTGGGTTGTGCCTACGTTATTGATGGAGCAAATACAAGACGGGATGGCCAAACAGTCCTGTCAGCTCACGCTAATGGGTTTGGGAAGAGAGTGGGGGTAGGCAACCTCTCCTGAAATGTTTGTAAGTCATGAGTTGACTGACAGCTACATACACCTGGACCCCCTGGGGTTTCTGTAGATAGAATCAGTGCAGCGAACATGTTATCCATGTACAGTCAAAGAGTTGGAGAATTGAGAATTATAGGAAACTATAAATTTCATAAGTGTGAGTTGTCAAAATGGGGCCAACAGTGGAGGTGTCAAGGAATGTTCTGCCCATTTATTTACAAATGGTGGTAACTTTCTGTTATGTGGGTCTCACAATCACGAACCATGTACGACAATTAATCAAGAATTTATTTCGAACAGTGTAAAAAGAAATGTACTTGACAATATATGTAAACGGCCATCGAAGTTAATGAGAAAGGATATACTTGCTGCCCCTAAGCACTTGTCTGATAATTTAATATCAAATGGCATAGAGAGGATTTAAAATAATATTGCGACTGAGAAACTTACCACCTCTGCCTCAAAATAAGCAAGAAGTTCATGATACCCTAGCCATTATGGACATTAGATCGAACTTAGAAGAAAATATAATAATAACCCCTGGCACTACAGCCCGTGAAGGGCCTAGGCTTACGAAGAGACCGCTGCCCTGCCATTTGGCCTGCAGATATTGGGGTGACGCGTGATCAGCGCATCGGGTCCCCTCGGCCGTTAATATTGGCCGAGTGAACCCCGTTCCAGCCCTAACGTCAGTTTCTAAAATCCCTGATGGAGCCGGGAATCGAACCCGGGGCCTCCGGGTGAGAGGCAGATGCGCTATCGCACACCACGGGGCCGACTAAAAGAAAATATGCTTCTGGTAAAAGACAGAGAGAATAACATTATTATGTTTTCTACTGCATCAAATTTGAAATACTTGTGTAAAAGAGAAATTATTTTTTATAGACGGAACATTTAAGTAGTGTTGTATGTAAATGAAGAGAAACAGGATAAGTTAGAAATAAACACGCCAGATGTTCGTATGAGCCGACTCAGATGGTGGGGTCATGTGAAGAGGAAGGGGGAGGGGGAGGAGAGATTACCTAAGAGGTTAATGAGTTTGGCTGTAGAGCGTAAGAGAAGTAGAGGTAGACCTAGGTAGCGATGGTTAGATTCAGTGTTGAACGATTTCAATGTAGAGGTGTAGAAGCAGAGGAGGCCGCGGTGCTAACTGCTAATAAGGGATCATGGAGGCGACTTGTTCACAAACAGAGGCTTGCAGACTAGACAGGAGGATTGGGAAGGAGGTGGCCGTGACCTTAAGTTAGGAACCATTTGCCTGGAGTAGAAGTGGGGAAACCACAGAAAAGAACTTCCTGGATGGCTGAGGTGGGAATTGAACCCATCTCTTCTCAGTGTTTCCTCGCGAGGCTGAGTGTACCCCGTTCCAACCCATAGACCAGAATTAATTTTTTTGGCAGAGCCGGGAATAAAACATGGACCTCCGTCAAAAAAAATAACGGAGAGCTCTCAGTATTAACATTGTAACCTGTTTTATAAGCTTTAAAATGATATAGACTATACATTAACATTTTGGTTTTCATTATATTAATCTCAAATTATAATAGCCGCCTTGTCAAACACTTAAAAGACGTTTAATATTTAAATTAATACGTACATGCTTCGGTATACAACGATAATCGTCAGCGTGGATTGAAATAATAAAATAATCTTAAACACTATGTTAACAATTAATGCCAAAGTGAAAATGGATATCTTTACAAAGTACACTTTAAAATTTATATAAAATGAAAGGTCACAAAAAACAAGATAAATACATAAACGAAACAAGACTAAAGTTAATATAAATTTACCTTAATAGATTGTCTACAGTATACTTCTTCATTATGGTTCAATATAATGAATCGGATCTCCTGTTGATTGCAAAAAGGTGTTGTTTCCACGTATAAAGAATTGGTGAAATGCGTAACAATTTTTGACTGATAAAGTCCTCTAACCTTGAAAAACGTTCTAGTTGAACCCAAACTTTCTATATTAGGCCTATATTAGACTAGATTTCTTCAATACGGCTAAATAATAATATATTGCTTGCCACGGTGGGTGAGTGGTTATAGTGTCTGATTACTTAACCCCAAGCTTGCAGGTTCGCTCCTGGCCGGGGTAAGTGATTTTTGAAAAGCGGCAAAAATGACGACATGTCATACGATGTTGGCATGTCAAAGAACCCATTTGAATTCAGTAGGCCGTGTTCATATTGACAAAATTAATCTCGGGATTTTCCGTTAACACAAAGTTCCTCATTTCTCTACTAGAAAGCGCTATAGTGTCAAGGAGCTTAGATATCTAACCTCCTTGGCTTTCATAGTGCTTCAAGGAACAACAAAATTCGACATGCAAGCTACCCTCTGGGTGTCAAATAACAAAGCTTGCACCCGGCACCGAGGTCATATTATTATATATTGAAACGGATGTCGCTGATGGATGCTATGGGATGTTGTTTCCAGCCAGGCATACTGATATGGAACAATGCGTAAGATTTTTGAAGTAATAATAATAATAATAATAATAATAATAATATAATGGTGTTACGGCTGTGAGTTTGTGTCATCACTCGCCGCATGAGTCACAACTGCCCCAGGGCTGGGCTGTGGCCTGCCTCCTGTATTGCGCGCGCCTTATGCAACAGGGCTACTACAGACAAAGGGATAGTCCAGAAGATTCGTGACTGGACCAGCGATGGAAACCTCGAGAAGCCGTGGACCCTGGATGGATCTAGAACCATTTATTGAGTCACCGGCCTGCTATATAAGAGTGACCCGTGAAGCAGTTATTGTTATTGTGTTTTACGAGCTAGTGTGAGCGTTTATTCTGAGCGACAGAAGTGTGGTGACTTGCGAAACCCCTAGTGTAGCGGCGAAGTGAGGAACATACAGGGGACTGCCGTGTTCTGAGTGTGTGTGCTTTCACTGAGTGTCAGATATTGTGGTGTCGAAATCCAGTGACATTGCTTCTCCCAGCTGGTGAACAGCGCGCAGCAAGTGCTCGTAAGTACTGTAGTAGGCACACATTAGAAAGAAGTTGCATGTAGTTCTGTCAAGGCCACTAGGCTCATTAGCGGCAGGATTAACTTCTGTGGTTTGTTGACAAGTGAAAGGGGCAAGAGCTCTCCACAAGCAAGAGACTTGAGGAAACCGGAGTAATGTTCCTATTGTCTGTAATTGCTGATGAGTAGTGTAATTTTCTGGCCGCAATAAAGTTAATTACTTCTTTAAGCAGTAATTGGTGTTGTGCTTCCTACCCACCGTAATCCAGTTAACAAAAGTGCCACTAGGGGGGGTGGCACGTAACAATAATATCGTATGGCCTCGGGTGCCTGGTGCAAGCTTTGTTAATTGACACCCAGAGGGTAGCTTGCATGTCGAATTTCGTCGTTCCTTTGAACGCTATGAAAGTCAAGGAGGTTAGATATCTAAACTCCTTGACACTACAGCGCTTTCAAGTAGAGAATGGAGGAACTTTGTGTTGGCGGAAAATCCCGAGATTAATTTTGCCATTGAACACGGCCTACTGAATTCAAATGGGTTCTTTAACATGCCAACAACGTATGACATGAGTATCGTGATTTTTGTCGCCTTCAAAAATCACTTACCATGGCCAGGGGCGAACCTGCAATCTTGGGGTTGGTAGTCCGACACTATAACCACTCACCCACCGTGGCAGGCTATTTTTGAAGTCATCTAACCTCATAAAGAGTCCTGTTGAAATATATTTGTGGTTACAATATGTTGTTTCCAGATGGTCGAACACCGTAAATATTTTTTTTTATAAATGATAAAACCATTTAACTAACTAACTAACCTCGAATAAAACCAGAGGATCCTACTTCTAGGTTAGCTCTGTAGAACTAGCTGTCCAAACGGGTGATTTATTTCATATCATAATTCAATTTGCCAAGTATATTTATAGGTTGAATGAAATACTTGGACTTTGATGGGCCAAAATATATGGATAAGTCGAGAATAAACTCAACTAATAAGTATCTTCAAGAAACAGTGTGCACCAACAAGGAATATGCAAATGAAATGTAATGCAATGTGACAATAACAAGGTTTCGTTTAGGTATATTGCCACTAAATGTAGTTTAGTGGGGCTACCAGTGCGGTGACAAATTTCACACCCCACCAAAAAGAATACCGGTTGTTATATTAAATATTAGTAGAATGAGTATTTTGGTTAGTTATTGGACTAATACAGGAGGTACATTTAAACACAATTCCCCACCACCATGATTGTTTCACTTTGATCCCCCAATTTACACATTTGCAGACTTTAAGAAATCACCTAGTGGTAAAGGTTATTTTTATTCTCTTAAGACTTAAACGATGTGTCATAAAATTTCTACATTCAATTTTGTTCTTATACCAGTACTTCGTCTTGATTGAATGAAAATACTAAGATGATGAATTATTTTCATACCGTCAATGTTTTCACGTTAACTCCACGAACTGTCAGTGGAAGTAAAGCTTTTGTCTGCAGTTTTGCACCTTGTAGCAGAATATCGTTGTAATGCTCATAACTTACTGCTGGTTATAACTTTCATATGATAACATTTTTACAAAGCTACAATATACAAATTAAAATGTGCATATTGATTTGTATAGTACGCCTAGAATTTATAATGAGTGGTATGGACTACGAGTTTGAGATAACAAGAGTAGATAGTGAAGATCATCGCAGGTTGACACATTCCGTTGATATTACTACCTTCACGTCCAGTTTGGAGTGGGGGGCAGTAAAACACGCCTCAGGCAACTTCCCCTGTTAGGATTTTCCCAATTGACCCCCGTGGAGAGAACTCACCAGCGGAGCTCAGTATCACCCATACAAGATCTCTTCCTGAGGCCTGTAGTGTGTTTACTGCGGAGCTCGTTGCCATCTATGAAGCTCAGCAGTTTGCACTAGGATGCACGAATCCACTTTCTCGTGTGTACCGACTCTTTGATTTCGTTGCAGTCAATTGCTACATGTTTCCCGCAAGATACCCTAGTGCAGCGAATCCACGACCTACTAGCCAGGTTGTGCCGTGCTGACACTCGAATCACCTTCCTATGGCTTCCTAGCCACATGTGAATTTCGGGAAATGAGTTAGCGGATCAAGCTACAAAAGAGGCGGTATCACTACCACCTCGATCATTGGAGGTACCCGCTAGAGATATTCGATCTTAATTATGCCGAAAAGTACTGGCCTTTTGGGAGCGTCAGTAGCTAGCCGACCCAATACCCAGTAAACTAAGAGCGATCAAGGGAACTACTGGCGTGTGACGGAGCTCTCGTCACGGAGGGAGTCCGTCATTTTGTGTAGGCTAAGGATAGGTCATACAAGATCCACCCACTCGTACCTAATGAGAAGGGATGACCCCCCAATTTGTACCTGTGGAGCCGTTTTCACCGTGGCCCTCATATTAACAGAGCGTGTGGATCTTGCTGACTTACGAAGAAACCTTCGTTTGCAGATGACACTCAAACTTATATTAGCCGATGACGCGGTGGCTGCTGATCGCGTTACCGCTTTATAAGTGAGAGTGGGTTAGGGCCAGCAATTTAAATTTTCCAGTGTACATTGACTCAACGACTTGTTCGTTTTTGAATGTTGATTTTATGTTTTTCCGTAATTTTTGTTTATATTATAATTATTAGTTTTATTTAATATTTTGTTTTATTATTTCGGTCTTTTCCAATTTAGGTGTCCACCTCTAAATTTTAAATTCCATTCCAAATTTGTATCCTTTAATCTGTGTTAAGAGGGGCAGATGACCTCGTAGTTCCGCCCCTTTGAAAACGACAATAACTAACTCGTAGTTCCGCCCCTTTGAAAATGACAATAACTAAGTTTCTTACTTAATACCTCTGTAATGCACAGAGTTTAAATCCCAGATTAGAAGATTTTAAAGTGAAGCTAACTGCAAGTGCGCAACTTACAATAAATGTACAATTTCCGCGTGTTATCAGTCTTCTGTACGAACCACTTGTTAGTGTGACCTCTGCACTCAGTCCTTGAGTCACTCGTGGGCAGTAAACAAAATCAAAACACGATGGAGGAAAGCTCGTGACTCCCGAGTTCACGGGCAGATCAAGAAACAAGGACTTGCTCAACATCACACAAATAATCATCAACCTCTATGTCCCATTAGGGTATTCTTCCACAATTGGGAATTGTACCACACAGTAATGCAATAACTTACTCTTCTCTTGCACTCATTCAGCTTATCCCCTTAACGTTCGATTTTTTTCCCTCCTTTAGATCAGGTATTCTCAACCCGGTGCTCTCGCCATATGAACCAAAAAGTGCTCACGGGCACAAGCGCCCCTGAGATCCATTCTTCAATTCCAATTGTGTTGCACGGACGCAATTATAGTGTTTACATTACAAGTTTTGACAGCCAAAAATTGTATTATTTTGTGAAATAGTATTTTTAATCCCTGTTTTATGAGTAACACAAAAGATACTGATTCGACTCGACTGTCCACACGTAAATGTATCTTATCTGTATGACTCATGCAAGCACTTACAAGCATGCCGGGTGAACGGTGAATTCGTAGCTATTTCAGCATTTATGAGGGAAAGAGAGATAGGAAAAGGAAGGAGGCGCATGATCGTTGCATTATTATTATTATTATTATTATTATTATTATATTCAATTTAATGGTGCTCTGGTAGTTGGTATGAGGGTAGTGCTCACAGTCTCAAGACGGTTGAAAACGCAGCTATAGGTAAGATAGGGAGGTAGATACTGGTGATTTAAGGGGTGGAGCAGATGTTGTTTTAAGGGAGGAGGGGGGGATTAGATAAATAAATCTGACATTCCTGATCAGGGTCGATGATCTAGGTTATCGGCCCCTAATGGTCGGGGTGATAGCAAAAATGACAATGAAGTTGAAACCAGAACGAAGATTAAGTGAGACGGAAAATACTTAATAGGGAACTCAGATTGTAACTACTCACAAAATGGAGAGCGGTAATACTTACAAAAGGGAATTTAGAACGAAAATACTCACAAAAGGAATAGATTGAAAAATACGCACAAAATGTAGGTTAGGTTCAAAATACGTACAAAATGCAATGTAGAGTCGAAATACAGTACTTACAAAATGCAATTGATATTCAAAATATTTACAAAATGCAAATGAGATTGAAAATACGTACAAAGTGCAATTGAGGTTCAAAATACTTACTAAAATGCAATTGAAATTGAAAATACACAATGCAATTCAGATTGAAACCATTACAGATCCAAAATACTCACAGAGTGCAATTGACATTCAAAATGCTTACAAAATGCAATTTAAATTGAAAATGCTTACAAAATGTACGGTAGATTCAAACTACTCAATTGGATGGACAATACTTACAAAATGCATTTAGATTGAAAATACTTACAAAATGTAATTTAGATTCAAAATACCCACAAAATGCAATTGAGAATCAAAATACTTGCAAAATGCCCACTATATAAATTGCAATTTAGATTGAAAATATTTGCAAAAAGCGGTTTAGGTTGAAAATACCTACAAAATGCAATTGAAATTAAAATACTCACAAAAGTCCCATCTCCTATATTGAAAGACTTCGCTTACTGAAACGCAATTTAGATTGTCAATCCTTACAAAATGCAATTGAGGTTGAAAACACTCGCGAAATGCAATTTAGGTCGAAGAGACAAAATTCAACGTAGATTGAAAATACCTACAAAAATGGAGTGTAGATGCAAAAAGATCGCTAAAGGGAATTTAGTTACACGGGAAGCCAATTAACAAAAACAATGCGGGAATCTTAAAGAGAAAAGGAATTATAATGAAAAGAAGACAAGAGGTCTGACCCCTCGAAGAATGAGGGATCAGGAAAGATGAGACAGGGACCAATTAAGGCCGGAAAGTGAATGACTCCCTAGGCCTCGGATACCCTAATACCGTCGAGGTCGGAAAAGAAGAGTTGACCAAGGGAGCTCGACAGAAAAGAAGACTGAGAGGAGCCCGGCACAAGTAAGTGGAAGCAGTGCCGGACTCAGCTGGGGTCCCGTGGTTGCCGAGCCACGTCCCACTAGATGTGAGCTCCTGGGGATGATCAGGGTCGCTGTTTATCAGATAACAGATAAATAAATGAATTAATTAATTAATTTATCACTTATCTGACCACGCAACTTAGGAGACTACTTCATGATCATTCCATCAGGCTAAGAATAGTGAATAACAGATACACCTCACAATATAATAATAATAATATTCCTGAGAATTACAGAGTGCACACAGACTTACTTGGAATCATTACAACAAAAGATCAATCTCAGTTAATGCAGAACTAAGACACTACAAAACAGTAGTTCCTCCTGAAGAACTTTATGTCGCAGAAACAGCACTAATTCCTGGTCACTCGAAAATTAAAGAAATAGAGAAACAAGAACGTAAAATCCTCCAAAAAAGTTTTGGACCAGTGAATAAAGAGGGAGTATGGATTAAGAGACCATCATCAGAAATTTATAAAACCATAGAATCATCAGAAATTTATAGAACCATAGAAACTATCACCGACACTTTCAGAAAGAGACGACCTACATTTTTTTGTCATATATACACAGACCAGCACAGAATTACAAAACAAATTTTCAACATCACCCTCAACAGTAAAAACAAGTCCAAATGGAGACAGGAAACTGAAGAAGACCTCAAGCAGCTAAACATCACGATGTACGACATGAATGATCGGGTTAAATTTAGAAAGAAAAAAAACACATAATGAAACATAAATTTGATAAAGAACTGCTACCAAAGATTCCAGGAAAAAAAGTGGGCGGACGAACTGAAGAAAGAACATCGTGCACGAATGAAGAGGATTTGGGAAGAACGCCGCCGCAAGACTGAGTTGTCATGAAAATTGTTCAAGTTCACACGGTCTCTTAAAAGGGAATGTATACAGTAATGATCCTGAACTTTCCTCGAGGCTAGTGTTCAATATTGTTGCTGGACTCCGCAAGGCTGAAGTCCCAGTGACACAGATATCGCGCCGATGTGATAACAAGGCATTCCAACTTTTCCATTACTCATTCACAAGCTTCCCTACACAAACAAAGCAACCGTTCTTTGTTTTCCAGCAGCGAGACATGTTCTGACGCACTTTAAATTCGATTAAGTACAGTAAATTTTACAGTACATTTCGCAGACAGTGTACGAATGGAATACCACCACCAATACTAATAATAATACAACTGTCCGGATTAAATCACGAAGAAAACTAAGGGAGAATTACAAACAAACAAACAAAAAACTATTGAATGACCTGGATACACGACAACAACAAAATTTTGGAACGCAAAATTGAAACACTACAGTATAACCTGAAACATTTCACTTTAGTAAAATTATTTATGTACAAGAAAATGGTGAGGAGGAAGGCTCAAATCCCGCCAGTAAGCCGACTGCGCAACGTGACAAGGCCAGGTGTGAGAAGGGCCAGACGACTCCATTACTACCACTAATCAGAGAATATCGAGGTGAGACGTGAGAGTCTCAAATCATCAAGCATATACGAAGCACTTCACACGGGCCGGAAAGAGAGTCCATCTGCAATAAAGCTCTTTATAAAAAATAATCAACTCTGTCACCGGCCAGGATGATCCAACCGTTTCACAACTATTTTATGTTTATTGCTGTCTAACTACACACTTTTATTTATCAACAAAGGATGTGGCAACTGATTCTTGCTGTCGACTCATATGTTAGCAAGTATTCTCTCCTTCATGGAACAGCGCATTAGTGCAATCATATCATAACGCTAAGGTGTATGTTTCACAAAACTCAAGCTATTAAACAACGAGTTAGAAGTGCAGATAAAGGCAAAATCTTCCAAATCATCTCAATAGTACAGGAAAAAAACTTTCATTTCTTGAAAAGTCAACGGAAATGTATTTATTAGTTTATAAAGGCGCGCGGGACAAACGCTGAAGGAAAAGAAGAAGATAAAGTGTGTTTAAACGAATAAACAAGACGATAGCCCTTGCCAGAACTGTGTCGCTCCGAGCCCGCGTAACAGTACAGACGGGCGGGTGGTCTATACTAAGTAACAGATCGTAACAAATGGCCGTTCAAAAGAAAGAGAATTATCGGTAGCAACGACGAATTGCAGTCATATTTCATAAATGTCGACAATTTTGTTTAAAAGGAGAGTTTAAACCAGTGGTAATTAACCGGTGGTCCGCGGACCATAGGTGGTCCGTGAGTGCCTTGGGAGTGGACCGTGGGAGAAAAGGGTCCACCAGCACGTATTAAAAAGTGACGAATAAATGGTGATTTCGAAAACGGTGTGCGTTGAACGACAATCGTCCAAATGTATTCGTGGAGATGACTATAAGGTTTTGAATTAAAATATATTTTAAAATGAGTGTTATTGAGGAAGGGTTACAACTGATAAGGTGCATTGCGGGAGAGGGGGGGGGGGTAAGGGGAGGGGGGGGGGGGTAAGAGGAGGAGGGGGGAAGGTGGTGGTCCGCAAACTTCTACGGGTTCAGAACCACTGGTTTAAACAAATAAACAAGACTCTAGCCCATGACAGAACGGTGTCGGGGCGAGCCCGCATAATAAAAACCGGCGGCTGGTTTAACACATGCGACATTTCTCGCACATACCCCTCTAGGCTAGTTTAATTTAAAATTTCTCCATGTGGGCTCTCGTTGCCTTTTTTTATGTAATTTCCTTCGAATAAGAGGCGGGAGACAACTCAGAAACTGAATTGTACAGGTATCCCTCGATTTACGCGATGAATTCGTTCCGAGTAATCATCGCGAAATACGAAAACGCGTAAGTGGATGTATTATAATATGAGTTAGATAGATGATACGGACTATTTCAAGGGAAAAATAAAAGGCCTATGTGTGTTAAAGAAATGCAATTGAGTGCTCGTGGGTTCTCGGAATGATAAACCAACAGGGGTTTGATTGTTATGGTCTCGAGACGTATTTCCTCCTAACAAGTGAGGTGTTCTTTGGAGAATTTAAAGCCGGGGGTCCTCTTTTCTCGAATTGACAAATGTTCTGGTTGCACTTTTGTAGCTTTCTTTAACGTTTTCTGCTTGACTTCTTATGGTTCTCAGAGTTGATTTCGAGATTCCTGTAGCTCTGACAATGTCCACATTGTGCTCATTGCGTTCATATCGCTTTATAACTTTCAGCTTTTCTTCAAGTATTAATGATTTCCTTTACTTTTTGTTACCGTATTGGAAGCATTTTGATCACACTTTCTTTTATCCATAGATTTTAGAAACAATAAAACACAGCTTGTTAACTCAATGCTCTATGACCACATGCCGCCAGTCAACACTGAAACAAGGCAACACAGCTACTCAGCACTTTCTTTGAGACCGACTACAAGCCGCCTTGCAGTGCTGCACACTCGATCAAGAAATCGTCCCACAGGGTGACTGTGAATCCGCAACCTAAAGGCTAATCCACACCAAAGTTAATGAGCAATGTTAATGAACAATGTTCATGAAAACATTTCTCAACATGTTTACTAAACATTTGTTAACAAACTTCTTCAACATTATGTCCACACCAAATAAACTTTTGTTAACAAATATCTTCAACAATAAATAAACTGTTTGTGAGGTTATAATGGATAGGGTCAGGAAGAAGAAAAGTACTTACAGCTGCAGCTTTCATTATTTTAGTGAGTACAATTAGTGAAAAGCACAGACGCAAGGTGTTGGGAATTGACTTCCAGCTTGGCCACAGATGGTGCCACCTCCTAAGCTCCATAGCCATTAACATTATGTTGGACTGCAGTGTCTATGGGTTTTATCTGTCGCTAATGCTCTTTATATTGTTACCCTTTTTATTCTGTGATACGTAATAAAAGGCTGAAGAGTGTTAGAATAGTGACTAGTGCGTGTTGTCAGTTTTATGCCTCCCTATCCCTCCACATTTGGTGCCGAAACACTCGGGAAGACAACTGATTAATTTCTACAACGAAGTATCTACGGACGAGCTTTCTATACTACAGGAAGCTCCACGAGACTAGCTTTCTACACTACAGGAAGTTCCACGACGAGGGAAAAAAGGATACTCCACAACACCACACCACGTCAGATGCTGAGGTGCCTCTATTAACCTACACTGCACTCTCAGATAAGTAAACTTAATACGAAAGTAAATCGCATATTGAAACTGTATTATGAATTGTCAGCATGAATTTTTGTGCATGAATTATTAAGGAATCCAGTGTACCTTTAATCTATAAGTAGAATATCTTCCACCGCTGGACTTTGGATCCTGCAACGCATGTGTAGTTCCTTTCGGTTCCGCACGATCTGAGCGCACAGGCCTACAGCAACACTAACGAACTGTGCGCACAGGCCTACATCAGCACTAACGATCTGAACGCACAGGCCTACACCAACATTACCGCGCACTCTATTAATATGGTCTTTAAGATTTTCCAAGGACCTAGCACGCCATCTGTCAGCTCTTAAAGATACTCCAGTCACCCCCTTCCTCTCGCTGCGTCACGTCTAGACTGAGAGGCCGGTTAGTTAAGCTTAAGATTTATTGCACCCAAAATGCCGACTGAGCAAGAGATCGCTGCTGCAGCGAACTTACACAATTTGAAAAGGAAAAGAACACGAGATAGGGCAAATGCCACACGCTTCATTACAGCCATTAACAGCCTTACAGAAGACACAGCACTAGAACACTTTACTTTCCACCGCGACAGACTACAGGAAACACTCTCTAGCCTAACCCAACTGGACGATGCTATTCACGATCTACTATCTGACACAGAATACAATGTTGACATTACTGTATGTGACGAATATATTTACAATGCAAAGCGCGCCATACAGAAAGCTACCATTGGAGCGGTCAAGAAGCTTTACTCTGTCACCCCTACTCTGTCCACTCCCACTGCCATGCCCACGTCACAACCAATTAAGTTACCCACCATAAAACTTAGTCCCTTCACGGGAGGTATAGAAGAATGGTCTCGCTTTTCGGAGCAGTTCACTACTTCCATTGACCAGAATCCTACAGTAACGCAGGTCGACAAACACGTCTTTCTGAGAGGTTACTTAGAAGGGGAACCCAAGCATCTCGTCGACGGTATTGCTATCACAGCTGGCACTTATAATGCTACAAAGAAAATTCTCATTTCCAAGTACGGAGATGAAAATAGAATTATCCAGGCGCACTTAGACTATCTGGAAAATATACCACCGATACACTCCACCACCCCAGAGTCCCTGAATCACACTTACGTTGAGTGTAACAGACGGATTCAAGCACTGCAGGCTCTGGGGGAAAATATTTCCAACTACGGTCGCGTGCTAGCCCCCAAGATACTAAGAGCGTTCCCAGACGATATCTGCCGACGTTGGATCATCCACACGCGGAGAGACAACGTTACTGAAGGTGACATCATCAAACTCATGTGTTTTTTGAACGA
Organism: Meconema thalassinum; assembly: GCA_946902985.2. Classification (NCBI taxonomy): domain Eukaryota; kingdom Metazoa; phylum Arthropoda; class Insecta; order Orthoptera; family Tettigoniidae; genus Meconema; species Meconema thalassinum. Next base: position 382,384,233 of record OX336392.1, on the reverse strand, counting down.
AGAGGTTGAAGGAGCCCTCATTAGTCAAAAGATTCGGGGGGAATCTTATCAGCACCCGGCTTCTATCTATCAGCTTCCGGCTTCTGTCCCAGCAACAGCGGCGTTCCAGATTTACGCTCACGCGAAAAAAGGGAAGAAGAGAGAGAAGGAAAGACCACAGCCATTTTGCATCTTTTGTGAGGGAAGAGGACACTGGGCTCAAGATTGTACTAAGGTAACCGGGACTGACGCTCGAACTCAGAAATTAAAACAATCATCGCGTTGTTTCCTCTGTCTTAAACGAGGCCATCACACAAAGGACTGTAGCAGGAAAGGAAGAGCTTCGTGTTCCCAGTGTGGAAAAGGTCACCATAGAGCGATTTGCAACAACTTAAATCATTCCCCTGTCGCGAAATGCACAGAAACAACCGCCGTTGGTAAAATAAACGTCACTACTCCGGGATTTACCCATCTCCAGACTGCTAGAATATGGATCTCGGGACCAACGGGTTCGAGTAAGCTGACTAGGTGCGTTCTCGACGGAGGTAGTCAATCCAGTTTCGTCAAAAGTTCTTTGGTCGATGAACTGGGTCTGGAAGTCATTGGAGACGCATCATTAAAGGTCCACGCGTTTGAAACACCATCCAACACATCACATTCACGTAGGTTCGTTCGCCTGAAGACGAGAGGATTTTGGGACAGTTCCCAAGTAACCTTGACGGCATTTGAAACCACCCAGCAGTACCACGAGATATCACGATGACCGGACAAACGCGGAAACTGCAATTGGCTGACCCTACAGATGATTCAGCTGACCTTCCAATCGAGCTGTTAATCGGAGGAGATCAGTATTGGACAATCGTCAGTGACTCTGCCCCGATACGACTCTCCTCGTCAGTTGTGTTAATTCCATCGAAATTTGGATGGATATTCACCGGAAACCACTCAGGTGTATCAGCTATTAACACGGTTGTAAACTTCATCGATGTATGTCACTCCATGCCCTGTGATGACTCTCTTCGACGTTTTTGGGATCTGGAGTCCGTTGGGATTACAACTGAACATGACCGAGCAATGAGCGCTAAAGACACCGCAATTCTAACACAATTTCACGCGTCTCACAGTATTGAGGACCAAAGAAGAGTCGTACGATTGCCACGCAAGGAAAATATGGAACTTGCCAACAACTATCATATTGCAAAAAAAAAAAAAAAGATTCCAATCACTGGAAACCCGATTCCGGAAGAACGAAGCCCTGAGACAAACATATACGAACCACATGATGGACTACATAAGGAAAGGTCACGTGGAACTAGCGCCAAAGGAGACCCGTACGGATGAGTTCTATCTTCCTCATCACTTAGTAAAGAAAGAGAAACATGGAACCATTAAATGGCGTATAGTCTTCGACGCATCGTCACACGAAGAAAACGCGCACCCACTCAACGATACCCTGGAAATGGGACCCAAACTACTCCCCGAACTGTTTGCAGTATTGTTGCGGTTCCGTTCATTCCCGTACGGTGTGATAGGAGACATCAGCCAAGCGTTTTTTCAGTTGTCCCTTCACGAAGAGGATAGAGACTTGACCAGATTCCTGTGGTACCGTGTTGTCGAAGATGAGAGTGGTGCTCAAGTGGCTTCCAATGAGAGAGCGATTTTCCGCTTCACAAGACTCCCATTCGGACTGACTTGCAGCCCATTTCTCCTTTCAGCTACGCTGAGAGAACTAGCCACTAGAAACAGATCTCAGTTTCCTTCCGCGGCTTCACTCATAGATGGAAACACATTCAGTGACGACATTATCGCAGGTGCCCGAGGAGAAAATGAAGCGATCGCAATTTACTATGAACTCACCTCTCTCATGAAGAAGATAAGTCTACCAATGTCGAAATGGGCCACGAGTTCCCAACAGCTGATCCAGATATGGGAGGCCGAAGGAAGAGAGATCACCACGGAAACACACGTTCTTGGCGTTCCATGGAACATAGTAACAGACTCGCTCACTATAGATGTTACAGAAATCACAACGAGACTGAAGGACCGCCCCGCTACGAAACGACATCTGCTCCAAGCGACTGCTAGTTTCTACGACCCATTGGGTTTAATGACGCCGGTATCAATACTGGAGAAAATCCTATTTCAGGACACATGGCATAGAGGACTAACATGGGATGAACTCCCACCGCAGGACCTTGCCAGTCGCTGGCACAGCTGGACTTCAAGTCTACCCCAACTCTCGCAGATCACCGTCCAAAGATGGGCAGGAATGCCCGAACGCGACATCACAGATGTCCATGTGTTCTGCGACGCCTCAGAGCGAGCGTATGGAGCTGTTTTGTATATGCGATCTCTCTGCAATGGCACCACATCTGCCCACTTGTTGTGCAGTAAAAGTAGACTTGCGCCAGTCAAGAAAGTGACACTACCACGTTTAGAGTTTCTAGCAGCGGTGATAGGCGTTCGACTCTTGAATTACTGCGCTAAGGCGCTGCCCTTCGACACAAGCGGAGGGACCCTGTGGACGGACTCAAGAGTAACCCTAGGATGGATTCAGAATGATCCGAGTCGTTGGAAGACGTTCGTCTGCAACCGCGTGACCAAGATTCAATCCTCTACCACTCCGTCACAGTGGAGACATTGTCCAGGCAAGGACAATCCAGCAGATCACTTGTCACGAGGATTGACGGCAGAGAAGATCAAAACTCTGCAGGCCTGGTGGAGAGGACCATCATGGCTATCTCTCGACCGATGCCATTGGCCACACAGCTCACCCATCTCTACGCCCCTCCCTGAAGCAAGAACTCCCGCTCAGGATGTGCTCCAAATTGAATCACCAGACCCAGTAATTGAAGCTACCAGATACAGCTCCTATATCAAACTTCTTCGCGTAACAGCATGGGTTCTTCGCTTCGTACGCCTACTTAGACATGAGGACCAACCAACGGGGGAACTGACAGCAGAAGACATAAATGGAGCCCTCCGCTATTGGATAAAGGCAGTGCAAATGGAATGTTTCCCTGCCGAAATTGCAGCTCTCGAACGAAAGACCCCTCTGCCAGAGAAATCGAAGATCAAATGTTTCAATCCATTTCTCCACAATGGCATACTTCGCCTCGGTGGACGCCTACAATATGCTGCGGTTTCAGAGAGTGAACGGCATCCAATCATCATGGAAGGACGACATCACTTCACACAACTGCTAATAAGAGACAAGCACATACGGCTCCATCATCTCGGAGTACAGATTGTTCTCTCTGACCTCCGAAGCACCTACTGGATCCTTGGGGCTCGCCGTGCCATCAAACACGTCCTTCACCAATGTTTACCCTGCAAGATGGTAAAAAATGTTGGCGGCCAGGCAATAGAGGCGCCACTGCCCTCACAACGAGTGACCCCAAGCAAGCCATTCGCTGTCACAGGTATCGACTTCGCGGGCCCGCTGTACGTCAGGGCTGGAACATCAGCCAAAAAGTGTTACATCACCCTCTTTACGTGTGCCACTACACGGGCCCTACATTTGGAGTTGAGTGGTGCTATGAGCGCCGACAGATTCATGCAAGCACTACAGAGATTCGTCGGTAGGCGTGGTCTGCCACACACTATTTATTCGGACAACGCCCAGACCTTTCACGCGGCTAACAGGGAACTGAGTGGCATTTGGGCTTCACTGTCTGCGGCGAAGACTCACCGCTATCTCTCTGAGCACGGTGTAACTTGGAAATTCATCACCCCACGCGCGGCTTGGTGGGGAGGATGGTGGGAGAGGACGGTTGGATCGACGAAGCGGTGCCTACGGAGGTACTTGGACGCTCCAGCATCGACGAAGAAGGACTTCAAACAGTACTGGTCAGCATCGAAGCCGCACTGAACTCTAGACCCTTGACTCGCAATGGAGACACCGGCGATGTGTTGACTCCCGCACACTTTCTTGTGGGAGAGAAACTCACTACAGTTCCATCTGGGCCTGAACCACCAACGGGAGTTCCTGTTCGAGAATTCCGACTGCGTCAACAACTGGCAGACGACTTCTGGAAGCGCTGGAGTAAGGAGTACCTACTGTTGCTGCAGAGCTTCCATCAAGTCCGGCAGCCCAAGAAGAACTCCACGCTTAGGGTAGGCGACGTCGCGCTCCTTCAAAGTGACCTTCAGCCGAGACATCTCTGGAGAAAGGTCCGGATCCACGAGCTGCGTACTGGAAGGGACGGGATTGTAAGGACTGTAATCCTTTCCACAGCAGATGGAAAACAGCTGGCCCGACCCGTCCAGCTGGTCGTACCTCTAGAGGTAGACCAGGGCGGGGAGCACAGATTACCTACTACTACTACAGATAGCCGACAGCCATGCTAATTCTTGGCACCTAAGACTTCAGCGCTGTCTGGTGTATGACCGCGGTACTAGTTGAGCACGGCCGTGCAAGTAGCCTACCCCACCCCTTCCCCTCGTTCCGCTAAATATTCTCGTCCTAACTGCTCTGCCCACTTCAATGTTCCGAAAATCACAATCTTCCCAATACTTATAGCACACGTTTTTAAGTGTGGAGATAATATGATCTACACGAGATAAATCACATTCAAAATAGCAATAACAGTTTTTTTTAATAATACCAAAGTGGGAAATTGTGAATTCCGGAACTCTGAAATGAGCAATCACAGCATTTAGGACATGACCTCATCAATAATTTACATGTTTACATTTCTTTCAGTTGCAATTGGAGCATATTGCATTGACAGGAATTAGGCTACTATAAGGTCTGCAGCATATTATTACTCAATTTAAAAAAAATGGTCCCTTCCAATTAACCACTGTAGGCCCAATTATAACCGATTAGTTCCGAGATAAAACTAGAAAGTAAAAGTACTGGGAAGGGAGAATATTCATATCTTAAAATGCGTGATGCTGTTCGCAATAACAGGAAAATTTTAAGAGAGAATACTAAGGAAATAGGTGGTGTAACCTGATCCTCATCACACTAAAATTGTTAGTGTAATTAATGCCAAATTCATTAGTTTCAGAAAAATAATTGGATATCACAAAATGTATATACAGTAGTTCATTTGATATTCCCTTTAAAATATATCCAGTCCACCAATTTTGAAGGGTGAAATACAGTAAGTACATGTACATAAACAAATTTCATGGCACACTAATACAGTAAATTCTATGACATGCTGTGAAGGGGAAAGGAGAAATTTCAATGAAAAACAAGAAACACACTCAATACTGCTAGAAATCATCGTTTTATTTAAAAAGTTTGTCACGAAGAAAAAATAACAGAGAGAGCCAAAATCAAACTTAGCAAAAATACAGTAATCAAATCTGGTCCTTTTAAAAGTATGTGTTGAGGCATGTTCTTCTTTCTTGCCAAGGTATAACGGTAGGCTACAGCACATGATAATGGACCTATTACCTCCTTGACGCCATGGCTGACAGCGATGAACCGCAAATTCCTACAACACATGCAAGTTTTGTATGTTGAAACAGTTAACTTAATAAATGTGTAATGCTTGAAATGGAGAACTTGAATTTGCTGTTATGTGTATGTTTGCACCTACTATAACTATATTTTAAAAGAATCTCTTATTGTAGAATCATTGTGTTTTTGATATTAATTTTAGAGCTTTTGATAACATATTCATTTAGCCCCATATATTTGGAAGTGTATAGGATTTATATGATAATCTCTGTTATTGTGGTATCTGTAGTAGTGTGTAGGCTATACTTTCTGTAATTCAGATGAGGACTGGAAAGGTGGCAGCCATAGTTAGGGACATTTATTTTTAAGAATTTTTAATAATATGTACTAAAATTAAATTGAAATACCAACAGGAACAGTTACAAATTCCCTGTCCACTCAGCCAAGATATTCTGCAGATCTCTCCTGTGGGCCTCAACATTATTTTATTTTATTCCTTTCCTGATGGAAATCCGGTAGTACCTTATTTCAACTCCTGGGGCACCTCCCCAAGCCTGTCCCTTATAAAGCTACACACACTACTACAGTCATCACATTATCGGAGCAATTCTACCCACACCCAACTGCATGGGGCTGATGACCAAGATGTCCCAAGCCCATAAAATGAATTAACAGCAGACAAAATCAAGTCATTATGTTATTTTGTGTTGTGTTGGATTCTGACACATGTATGCGTTTGACAGAGTGCCATTTAAGCTCATGAATAGGAATGAATGAATACGACTACCCTACTTGTTTCACGACAGCCTAGAATAAATACACACGAAACACGACAATAGAGCACTTTAGAACAGTAACGAGAGCGAACTTTCAGTGGAGATGTTGGCAACCATGTGAATACAAACAATTTATGACCAGAACGTAAAACTATGCCAACGCTCAGAGCATGTTAAAACAATGGGGATCAGTTCAGTCGTTTGCAAACGACTTGTTTATGTTACGGTGAGTAGTCGTTGAATTCATTCGACTGTTTTCTAAAAGCAGTCAAACAAGTCGATGGTTTTAACGTTTGTCAGTCGACTGCTGATGCCCATCTCTACAAACCAATTGACAACCAGAATCAATTTGAGCGTACACACCCTCCGACTTGCTAAAATGCTATTAATATTGGATCCCAATATAAAATATTTTCTGATTTAATTTTCCTGGAAAATCTATTCTATGTTTGCATCGATCATTACCATCACGCTATGGGGAGAATTTCATAATAATTTTCTTGTAATTCATTTATCACGCGGTAGAATAAATGAATGAAATTCAATCATAAAATAAATAGAACTCTAAGCCATAATTGGTAAGCCCATGTTCAAGTTGTGTAATAATTCAAGAATGCACCCAATTCTCATTAAAAGTGTATAGACTGTGTTAAGGAGTTCCAATGAAATGACATACATATATATTTGGACAACTGGACGTAGGCTATTTCATTGAAAGAATCTACGAACAAGAAACTGTATAAAACTATAGGCACCTACAGCCGTCAAGCTGTCCTCACAGTACCCGCTGGAGATTTCCATCACCACTCTATCTGTACGGTACCTCGAGATAAGCCTAAGTGCGCCAACTGTGAGGAAACACATAAACTCTTCCATCCCTGCCCTCATGTCTTTGCCACTAACCCCCCCTCTCACACAGCACGCCACTGCTCTGACACAGTTGTTAGGCCTGCTACAACAACTCTCAGCCATAACCCTGTAAACTACAGCTAAACCAAACCCAGAACCCCCTAATACACTTCATTTGCAGAGCAATAAAATCCATAAAACAACTCCGCAACGAGCTTCACAAAACCTAAATTATAAACGAAAAGACTACTCCACAAACACCAAAATCAGTAAACCTCCCTCATTTCAGCCACACTACACCTTAAACAGACATAGAAAGCATAGTCATGACCCCTTCATGGAGTAGGCTATTGTCTAAACATGATCATGTCTCCTTCAACTTTACTGAAGACTTCATTAAATTCTATTAAAAATTCATAAACTCATTCCACAAATCTTAAAATCAGTATACATCCCTCATTTCCATTACTCTATTCAATAAACAAACATAGAAGGCATAGCCATGACCCCTTCATGGAGTAGGCTATTGTCTAAATCTGACCACGCATACTACAACCTTACTCTAATTCAAAATTACAGCCAAATGATCCATCTGACTGGGAGGCTTGCCTGGGATGATGGGCCAGAAAACCGGGAGTTCAAGCATAACCTAAATATTGAATGCTTAACATTTCCAATAACTTGGACAACTGGATTTAGGCTATTTCATTGAAAGAATCAACGAACTGTATAAAACTATAGGCACCTACAGGTATACTTAACTTATTAATTAAATCTCTACAATAAACATACAGCACAATGAATTGTAGCATGAAGTTATCCTGAAGAAGTCGTTTGATTAGAACGACTACTTAAATTCGAATGATTCCATTCGCTTGGAATTAGTCGTTTGCCAACGACTTGTTTCATTCCAATGATTTCCAACGATTGCTTTGGGATCAGTCGTTTACAACGACTACTTCAATTCGAATGATTCCATTCGCTTGGAATTAGTCGTTTGCCAACGACTTGTTTCATTCCAATGATTTCCAGCGATTGTTTTGAGATCAGTCGTTTGCAAACGACTTGTTTATGATACGGTGAGTAGTCGTTGAATTCATTTGACTGTTTTTTAAAAGCAGTTGTTTTAACTATCGACTAATTCGACTGTTTTCAGTCGACTGCTGCCCATCTCTACACACAACTAATTTTCTACACCAGCCGCTACTGAGCACGAGCTGTGACTGGCTTAGACATTAGCATCCTACGTGTTGAAAAATATTGTAAGTAACGTGTAGGAATAAAATACTACCAATAGGTATGTCAACCATTAAATTGGCATATAATAAATGAATTATATTTATCTTGTATCTATCTATCCCACGATATAACATAATACAAGGTGAAGAGTCCTTTAAAACAAATTGTTTACTGTGATACTGGAAGAAACACTACAACACAGTGGTAATAGTTCTAGCCTGCACCTATTTGTTAATAAAATTTCATGTGATTTCACTCAGATCTCTGTTGTAGTGGCTTATTATATGTGCACCTTGTAACTTAATAGTACATTATGCAACGAGCCTATAATGACAATAATTAAGACACAATTTTTATAATTTCCATACGAGTGTCTTAATTACAATTATAGACGAGTTGCATACGACTGTTTATGTTCGACGATAATTATAACTATTTTATGTTCGAAAATAAATATTCATAAATATCTGACGAGATTTCACCAGTTTTATATACTGAACAGAGCGCATGGGATGCAGAGAATACCTTGTATTTGACCATGGCCTCCAAGTTGATTTTGCGGAAAACGCTTCTTTGACCGCACAGAATCAAATACAAAGTGCGCATTGGAGAGAACGCCATGTCACTGTTTTTACTTGTGTTATATGGTCCACAAGTAAAACTGAATCGCTTGTAATAATTAGTGACAACCTAGACCATAGTAAATATGCAGTGTGGACATTTTTGAAACTCATAGGCAATTTCATTAAAGAAGAATTTCCACAAGTTGACCATCTAATTATATTCTCAGACAATGCTGCAAGTCAATTTCGGAGCAAGTATACAGTCTCAAACCTTTGCAAACTAGAGGACGATCTCAACTGTCAGTTCGTCGAATGGACAACTTTTGCTGCATCTCATGGCAAAGGTGCTGTAGATGGCGTCGGAGCCGTAGTTAAGAATCTACTTTGGCACAAGATTAAAGCGGAAAACCTCAATATTAATTCTGCGAAAGAGTATTATGAACTTGCCACAATGACCTGCAAGAAAACCCATGTTTTCTTTGTTCCAAAAGAAGACATCAAACAAAATGAAGACCTGCTTAACACTCGATGGAAAAAAGCAAGAAAAGTACAGTACAAGCTAAAACAGAAGAGCAAGAAGGAAAAAGTAATTGGTCTCAATTCACTGCATTATTTTGAGAAGCATGATGACAGCCATGTTCTTGCTGGTATCACAGCAAAGTCTAAACTAAAGAAAATTAAGGTTTTAGACTCAGATACCGACACAGAACAAGAAGGAGAATACTTACAGGAGAGTCAACATCAAAGGATTAAATATGCTGATGTATTTCCATCAGACAGTGAGGAGGAGACCAAAGCTGAACCAGGTACATCATCATCAGTTCAACCAAACAGATATGAACTTACGGCAAAAAACATCACGTGTGGTACCTATGTTCTTGTGGAAATAAAAGGTCAAGTAAAAAATAATGTCTATAATTATGTGGCTGTTTGCCAAAGTTGTGTCTGTGAAGAAGGGGAGGTTCAAGTAATGTTCATGAGAACGTGCGACAGTTCCAAGAAAGTATTTCGAACGGATGAAAATGACATTAAATTTATTCAGTTTGAACAAATCAAAACAATATTGAAAACTCCAGAAGTAAAGATAAGTGGTCTTAATCGTGTCCAGTATGTTTTTCATGAGTCTATCAGAGATGTGTGGGAGGCTTAACGATTTCTGGGTCAGACATTGCATCGTACCATTGGGACTATTGATAGATAGGCTAACTGTTTACTTTCAACATGTTTTATTTCTTAAAACTATTTGAAATTTCTTTATTAAGATATTGTAATAGTTTTCTCTCAAATAATATAATTTTCAGTATTATTTTCAACATTAAAGACAAGATACTGTAAGGTAGCCTAGTAGTAATTAGGCTAATTGTTTAAAACTATTAAATATATGTTTCTTCCATCAAAACTAAATTGCATTTCTTTATGATCCTAGCAATTTCATTTCCTATTACACTTTATTAAAAATGACTCTAATCTGAGCCATAAACAGCCAGAAACCACATCTTGAAATGCACATGTAACTTCCGTTACTCAGGCTGTAACCTCCGTTACTTTTTGTAAAATAGTTAATATTAATTTCCATACATTATTTTTCATGGGAGTACTGCAAATAAATAGCCCAACTTTTTAAGAATTTGATTAATTTAAAATATTTTTTTTTACCATTATTATTCACAGAAAATTTAAGAAATAGTTAAGAAGTCACGACTTAGCCATATGTGTGAGTAACCTCCGTTACCCTCTTTTAAAGGTGATATTTTGGATGTTACTTGATGAATGGAAATTGATTTATGCTTGAACCTTAATAAAAGCAAAACTTATACTTGCAACATATTTGGTTTCAGAATATATAATTTTTAACATTAATTTTTTAAACAATATAGTTGTACGCTTGTAACCTCCATTACTTTGGAATGGCTGTGCAAGAACTGATCTCCTCAAGAACTTGAGTACACATATGCAATAGGCTCATGATACTGTATGTATCTCTGCAAGATGTATCAAGTTGAAAACATTACGGTAACATAGACTCTTACCTGGGTCATTTCTCAGGAGAGTAGGCCAAATTGCCACATTCATCTGCTATTTCGAGAACAGCAATTTACGATTTGTTTGTTCACAGAATTTGGTAGGCCTACCTGTGGAATAAATAATAGTGAAAGTAAATTAATATATCAAGTAGAATATCACCTGTACACTGCGTCTAATATCAATTCAAAACTAGGCTACCGGTACGATATATTTTTCACAGGCACTACCGAAACAAGTTTTCACTTAAACTCTTAAAATAAGCGTACTTACTTGGCGTAGCAGAAGAAGAACTGTTCACTTCTCATTACCAAGAAGACGATTTGATGAAAGAAAGATGAGAAAGAACACAACATTAGCTTATTATAAAATATTAATATACGGCCAATATTGTTTACATCAAACACGACATAAACAGAGCGTCCATGTTGGTCAATGCCGCCAACCCAGTAGAAATAATGTTTATTTAATGATAAGTGACGTAATTATCGTCGGTGAGCAAGATAATTGCAAGGAAATGTCAATTAGGAATTATGTGTATATTTATTGACTAAATATAGGGATATATTTGCAATTCAATTAAAACGTGTATCATGCATATGTTGGCAAAACGATATACAGCGCTTAATCCGCTCCTTACGTCTGGCCGCGCTACTACACCGATGGTACCAAATAATCCCTATCTGGTTGACACCCCCTGGCGGGGAGGATGTTGGGAATTGACTTCCAACTTGGCCACAGATGGTGCCACCTCCCAAGCTCCATAGCCATTAACATTATGTTGGACTGCAGTGTCTATGTGTTTTATCTGTCGCTCATGCTCTTTATATTGTTACCCTTTTTATTCTGTGATATGTAATAAAAGGCTGAAGAGTGTTAGAATAGTGACTAGTGCGTGTTGTCAGTTTTATGCCTCCCTATCCCTCCACACAAGGTGTGGCAAGAAAAATATTGGTAAGTCGTTTAGAATTAAGTTTGGAGAGAACACTTACGTCAGAACTTTCAGGAATTCCCTATGGAACTGGCCTCTGAGTTTGTTAATTTTTTGCTCAATATCATTTTGAGTGCAATTAAACTCGGAGGCCAGTTCTGAGTAGGCATCCTTGCTAGCATTCCTGTCTTTGTGACTGGGATGCCGACTGTCCCACAAAACGGGATGATTTTGATACGCATCGATAAGCGCCAAAACGTTTTCGTTCGACCACTCCATGATCCTAGACTCCTTATCAACAAAATTAATATTCTCATGTGCTTCCTGGTATTTCATAGTTCCGCGCAATATACGAGCAAGACCAACTACAATCCTAGTGTCTTGTGTAGTTGGTCTTGATACGAGTCGCTTGCGATAGTCGATTTTTAGAGAAATAAAAGAGCATCGTATTCCGCGCTACGAATTTACAACCTTAATTGCGTATTTGCGCATGCGCGAACCAAAATGTTAACAAAAATACGAAAAGTTGTGAAAAGTTTCATTTACAAAAGTTAAAGAGATTTTGTTCATGAACATGCTCGAAAAGTTAACGAATACGCTATTTTGTTTATGAACAGTCAAAAATGTTCATAAACAAAGTTAACGAAATCATCTTGGTGTGGACATTCCTTAACTTGTACACATTTTATTTTATACAATTATGTACATTTTTTTAAAATCGCGTTTTAGTGAAAACGCGTCAAGTGAGAACGCGGATAACGAGGGATGACTGTAATTTGTTTAGGCAACACTGAAAATGAATGGCTTAAAATCTCTACGCTTCAGAAACTGAAGTAATCTCCCGCTACGCGAGAATATTACAGAGCACAATTCAAGCACGATCTCTCGGCATAATGATTACATACTAGAGAGATTTATTTTAATACAATAACGATTAACACCAATTACACCTGCCGTTCATAAAATCGAAATACGTCTCTTGGTTCGTCACGTGACTGGCAGTCCCTGTAATTCTGAAATGAACCCCGAGGAACTTCTTTCTCAATTTACTGCACACACTGCATCCAATAAAAAGTATTAACCTATGTACAACTCAGCGTTGTTTTGCTACCTGAGGAGCAAATTACTCTACAATGACCTATTACGGGTTACCTAGCAAGAAAGCATCGTTAACCTTTAGGTAGCGAAGAAGCCATTCTTCGTGGCATTTAACAGAGTGCAATTACCACGCCCTAACAAGAAGTGCATCCAACTTGCTTCACAGCATCCATCTTCACGAGGCCACAAAATGACGAGAGTAAATTTCTTTTGTTTTCCAACAAGTACAGCCGAACCTCAATTATCTCTCGAAAAGAAGTAAGCTTTCTGTCTGGAAATGTTGAATTTTCGACTCAAAACGTCGTATTTATCTCGGGAGAGTTGCATAATGAAGCCCATCTCACATACACAAGATCAATCAATGGGAGGGGGAGAACCGTAATTCGGGGAATGAAGCAACTAGACTATCCCACACTCAAGAAGTTAACAACAATCTCCAAATTACGGTACTGTTAATGTACCCATAACATTTTCTAGATCCTTATTATTTATAATTAAAACTAGATTCATCTATATAGGATACAACTTTCCTAATTGTCCAGCTAGGCGGGATTTAAAATTCTCTAGTGCTACACGCAGTTTGAAAAATGCTATAAATAACGGGAGAAAAGCAAGATTTGCAACCCTGGGGGCCCGAATTATACATTGTCATGAAGACGTGGGTAGCCTCAATGGGGAGCGGGACCGAAAGGCGACATATACTCTTTAATCGACCCATTTTTATACCAAGCAAACTGGTATGCCGATATAGTAATGTGCTATCTCTAAATAATCTCCGTAATAAAGCTTCTGCAGTAATCCTGTATATTTTAAAAAAATAAGGTAGCTCATTCCAATACATTGTGTAAGTTGAACTCTGATTTGCATGCGCATGAAACAAGAGGAGGTAACTAAATTTATTAATAATTTTATTAATGCAGCCAATGGCCATGTACCTTTCTTTTCAGGACGGGTCAGGGAAGGGATATTGGAAGGAAATCGGCCGTGGACCTATTGAAAGGAACCGTCCCGGCATGTGCCTGGTGGTGAAAATGGGGAAAACACGAAAACCATTTTCAGGACGGCCGAGGCGGGATTCGTACCCACGCTCTCCCGTTAGCGCTCTCGGCATGTAACTCCATTCACTCGTCCAAGAATGATAACTCTTTGTGACATTACTCTATTAATTACTTCGATAGTCGACCTGAGAGGCTCCTTCTCAACCAGAATGTAAAATAAATCTTATTAATTACTTGAAATTATTGAACGTTTATAGAGTTTTGTCTCTTTATATAGGCTATATTATGTTATTTATGTTCATGTACGTTATAACTTGGCACGGTGGGTGAGTGGTTATCGTGTCGGACTACCAACCCCAAGCATGCAAGTTCACTCCTGGCCGTGGTAACTGGCTTTTGAAAGGCGACAAAAATAACGGTACGCATGTCATACGTTGTTGGCATGTTAAAGAACCCATTTGAATTCAGTAGGTCGTGTTCATAATGGCAAAATTAATCTCGGGATTCTCCGCCAACACGAAGTTCCTCCTTTCTCTACTAGAAAGCGCTATAGGGTCAAAGGGCTTAGATAAATCTAACCTTTACTTACATAGCGTTCCAAGGAACTACAAAATTCGACATGCAAGCTGCCCTCTGGGCGTCAAATAAAGCTTGCACCCATCACCCGAGGCCGTACGATATTATTATACTTGTAAATAACATGCAATTCTTTTCTGTCACCAAATATACAACCGCAGTTTAATGTTTGACTATATCGTCGACGTTAAAGCTATTGGGACGAATTACAAATGCGTATTACTTAGAAGACATACCTAAAATAAAACTAGGCTACAAATTATTTATGTAAAACAAAGGAATGAGGTTTTAAGTCTCATGTCCATGCACACGGTACGCGGCAAACGGATGGTCACGATGTTTCCATTGAGTAGGCACGGAAGTAAACAACGAAATATGCGGGAACTTTGTTGTAAAAATTCTGTTTTTCATGTTCACTTCCTTTCCAATTACATTCCACTAATAAACACTCTGCGAAACTACAATTTCTATTAGCTGGGATGCAATAACACAGCCTCCTACAACAACCATGCACAACTCGTGTTTTTGCTGCAGAACGCATTCAGAGAATAAATATCATGCGGTCTTAATATTCCATGTGGCCATGTTCATCATCATCATCATCATCATCATCATCATCATGCAAGTTTCCAGCCACTGGTCGGGTCTGTTTTGAACACAAGCCTTTCCAACGACTTCTGTCTTCCCATCATCTCTCAGCCTCCACCCTTGTCCTGTCTTCTCCTCTCTTCTTCACGCTTTCTTCCACCCCCTTCAGCCACCTGTCTCTCGGTCTTCCTCTCGGTCTCTTTCCTTTCCACTTCGTCTCGTGTTTTCTCCTGGGTATCCTTTTCTCCTCCATTCGTTTTACATGTCCATACCATCTAAGTCTAGATTCCTCTATACCATCCTGTAATGGTTCCTCCTTCATTAATTCTCTGGTCCTCTCATTTCTTATTCTGTCCATCTTAGTAGCTCCAATACTGCTTCTCAAGAACCTCATCTCACTGGCCTGTATTTTTCTCTTCTCCCTTCCTTTCATAACCCAGGTCTCCGAGGCATACGTCAGGATAGGGACATAGTATCTCCGATATATGACCTTTTTACTGTTCTGAGGGACATCCTTGCTCCATATCATGCTTCTCACACTCCTACGGAATGCTTCTGCTTGACTCCCCCACTCATTTATTTCTCTATCGTTTCTTCCATTATCTTGTATCAGGCTTCCCAGATACTTGGAACTCCCCACTTTCTTCAGCTGTTCCCGACCAATTGTTATTCCTGTTGTGGTTCTTTCCTTCTTTCTTGTTGTGATCATCTCACTCTTATTTATGCTAAATTTCATCCCATATCCTTGTATTATTCCTTCCCACACGTCCAACTGCTCCTGTTCCTCCTCCTCCTTGTTTCCCCAAATCATCAAATCATCTGCGAACACCATTGCTTTCATCTTTCCTTCCCCAATTACTTGTGCCACTCGGGTCACCATGTTCCTATTGTGTTTATCTGTAATATAGTGTTTATCATATTTGTAATTGAGGTGAGAATTGGGAAGGAGGGGCCGTAACCTTAAGTTAGGAAACATCCTGACATTTGCCTGGGGCAGAAGTGGGAAACCACGAAAAACCACTTTAGGATGGTTGAGTGTAGTCCGTTCCAGTCCTCAGACCAGAATGAAATATGTTGACAGAGCCGAGAATCGAATCCGGACCTCAGGGGTGGTAGCCAAGAATGAGGTGTCTGGAGTCCTGTCAGTTCTCTCTACTTAAACAATAATAAAGTTGCGATATGTTGGTCCTAAAAAAATATTTAAATGTAGCTGAATTGAGGTACAAAATCGCCAAATTGGAAACAATGCGCGTATGTACATGTAGACCTACAGGGCAAACCACCAATCAGAAAGTTTGTGATCAAAGAGAAACTGCATAGTTCGCATCGTTCACTAATTACTAGCAGTCTTGCTCGTCACCTTGGAGGTCCGGGTTTGGTTCCCAACTTAGCCAACCTACAAGTGGTTTTCCGTGATTTGCCACTTCTACACCGATGCAATTACTGGGATGGTACCTATATTAGGCCACGGCCATCTCCTAGTCAATCCCTAGCCCCAGTTGCAAATATACGCACTAGTACAGCCATCACAATGACACAGGTTATCAGTTTACGCACACATCCTAGAACAAGAAGCTACATCACCACGATGTGGCAAAGATACTTTACTGTATGTTATTGATGCTTGATTTGAGGGGCTTGGACATTATGGTCATTTAGCCCCGTGTACTTGGATGTGTGTAGAATTTGTCTGATCCTGCGATAATGTGATGTCTGTAGTAATGTTTTTATTTGAAATTCAGGCGAGGATTGGGAAGGGGGCAACCATGACCTCAAGTTAGTAATCATCCCGGCATTTGCCTGGCTTGGAAGAGGGAAACTACGGAAAACCACTCATAGGGTGGCTTTGTGGGAGTCGAACCCACTTCTTCTCAGACTGACGAGACTGAATGTACTCCGTTCCAGCCGCCCTCACTCAAATCAGAATTACATTTCTTGGCAGAGCCGGGGATCGACCGAGGACCTCCGGGGTGACTGCAAAGAAAGCTAGCCACTACACCAGGAGGTCGGCGTACTTTATGTCAGTTATTGTTGTTTTAAGGGGCGGAACAGTAAGGGCACCTGGCCCTAATTGGGTACTTTATGAATCAACAACAAACATCACATGATCTACAAGTACCCTACTTGGTGTTTGTAAACTGACTCAATTTTAAATTCGTGGCATTCAATTTTGTTTGTTCACCTATTACCCTCAATTTCGTAATACTGTACTCGAAACCCTCGATTTAGCGGACCTCGATTCAACGGACTTCGTATTCAACGGACAGAATTAGACCAACATAGATGTTTTGTTTTTCTTTTTTAAGTTTCGCGTGCCCGTACGCACGTTCACAACGAAATGGAAGTACTGCAAATGCGTTCCAAATTCTTCATATTTGAAAAGTACATTAAATAGGCTACTAATTGCAGTAAAATATCGTTAATTAGTATTCGACACGATACAAGCATAACCTTACTGCTCTTAGTGTAAGAGGAATAAATAAAACCATTTATCAGCACAACCAAATGAAACTAATAAATTATTTCCCCTAAAACTATCGTTTTATCGGTCATAATCGTGGATGCAAGAACAACATTCAGTCATTTTTGAAATTCAACACAACTAATCGATCGTTCCGCGGCAATACAACTGATCGACAATTCACAAATATCGATTATTCGTTAGTACAAACATCGATATTTTTCCACCCTCGAGAGCTGCGCAATTGAGGACGCACATCTCAAACCGCGGATGGATGAATTTTGTAAAATGAATCGGGTTGTTTTTAAAGAGTTTTCTTTTAAATATTTCGAATTAAAAGTTACAATTTCTATATTCGTGATTTCACGGACTTTCGATTTAACAGACGAACTTCCATCCAAATTAGTCCGCTAAATCGAGGTTCTACTGTACAGTAGATATTTCACGTGATTCTCGATAATAGTAGGCAAGCGGCGTCGTACTTTTATAAGACGTCATATTCCCACAACTTTGCCAGTTATTTGATGATTTTGAGCCTCACTGTCTAAATGATAATTCTCATATCTCCAACGATACAGTAGGCCTAGTTATGTGTAAAATTGAAAACAATGACTAATTTCAAGTAGCTCGTAAATAGGAATGAATTAACTTGAAGGTCAAATTGTAATAAACTAAACAATGGGTAATAACGTTACAATTTGATGGTTTACTAAAAGTCTGTCGAGAAAAAGAATTTCTCGTTTTAACTTCTACTCATAATCGCCTCTTTATTAAGCCTTTCCGAAAGTTATTCGATTACTCGTCCTTTTTAACGATTGAATGACCACCTCACCCCATTCATTACAACGCATCGAATCGATATCGGCAGATCTGAACTAGAGCTGGTACTTATCGATTTATTTCAGTTATCAACTAATCGATTTATCTAAGAAGAACATTCAATTAATTGCTACAAATAACGAGTAATTTACTGTGGGTTTACTGAACTCTATCAAAAGACCATTACGATAATAGACGAAATTCGAAAACGCAGAGCCAAATTTTACACTCATATACACAGGATGGCCACCTCCAGATTGCCAAAGAAACTACTCGGTATCATAACTCAGAGCAAATGCGGCACAGAATAGCTTAAAGAGGTACAGAGAGACTTACAAGTTATCAGTATACAAAATTTCGAAGACCGAACTGAGTGCCAGACGAAAATCGCTGATGTTAAGTTTGAACCAAGATCATTACGTTAACCTGGGAAAAAGTGGACGGATGAGAGGAAGAGGGAGCATTCCACGCGAATGAAGAGATTTTGGGAGGAGCGGAGGACACACACCTCCAAATGACATCATGTTATCAAGTTTAATCGCTCTCCCGTAGGGGAATTTTCGCTTAAATAAATAAACAAAGAATAATATCGTATGGTCTCGGCTAACGGGTGCAACCTTTGTTATTTGACGCCCAGAGGGCAGCTTGCATGTCGAATTATTTGTTCCTTCGAGCGCTCTGATAGTCAAGGAGGTTAGATATCTAAGCTCCTTGACACTATAGCGCTTTCTAGTAGAGAAAGGAGGAAAAACCCGAGTTTTATTTTGCCATTATGAACACAGCCTACTGAATTCAAATGGCTTCTTTAACATGCCAAGAACGTATGACATGCGTGTCGTGACTTTTGTCGCCTTTCAAAAATCACTTACATGGCCAGGAGCAAACCTGCAAGCTTGAGATTGGCAGTCCGACACGATGACCACTCACCAACCGCGGCAAGCTATTAATCAAATACGGTAATTGATTAATTGTTTTGTCGATTAATGGATGTACTTCCCTCCTTTCACTACGCTCTCAAGGAAACAAAACAGGCAATTAATAAAAACATGTAGCATCATATATCTTAAGTGAGAACTAGGCTAAAACAAAGTAAAACAAAAATGTTTTTGTCCGAAATTGTAAACATTGAAGAAGAATTCAAAACCTTGGCTGAAAACTATTTGTTTTCTTTGTTCCAAACCCTTCTCAATTTGATTGATGTTTGTCCTTCCACTTTCTCTTTTTTGAGTATTGTTAACATAAATAAGGAAGGAACTTCGTATATTGAGGCAAACAGTAACTTTTATAGATTTCTATAAATCATTCCGAATATATGCTTAACTCAACATAAGCGATGACTTTTCATTTAAACTTAATTTCTTATTTCATGTCTACAAATCGATTCTTCGGTTAGCCGATTAATATTTTATTCGGATAATCGATTAATCGATTGAACAGTCAGTCGATTGACCGATTGTTAATCGATTAACCGAACATCGCTTATTGCCAGCTCGAATCTTAACACTAAAGATTAACTTTCCAGCACAGCTATTGTTTACCTTGTCCTCACATCTTTCACAATTAACATACGGTACTTCAAATATTGGCTCTCTCAGACAAATACAGTCGAACCTCATCTCTAATCGTTAGGGGATGTCAAAATCATTTTGACTAATCGAAAATTTGAGTTATGCAGATACGTAGGAAAAATGTTAAAATTTGTGATACTGGTTGCAAAATACTGTGAGTAGGCTTACAACATCTAAATTTATGAAATTAAAATTCATGTTCGTAATGATGACAGCTTTATTATGTTATCTAAGTAAGTTGTATACGGTTGACTCAACTACAGTACAGTAAAGGGGCAGATGACCTCGTAGTTCCACCCCTTTAAACAGCAATAACTAGCTTAACTACAGTAATTGGTGAAAAATTCGAATTAGAACCTTCGAATTATATAATTAAATACGCAAATGCTTGAGATAGACAAGTTTAAGTGCCCAATATGCCATATATAGATCAAGTTGGTGGGACAAGCGCAAATATTGTACAACATTAAGGTGCGTTGTGTGTGATCCAATTTCTGAATCTCAAGGAAACACCTGGCGCGTTCAAGGTACGCCAGACCCACAATATTACAGAAATATTATTTCTTCTTATTTTGTTTCACCCTCCTTGGGGTACGTTGAATCAATCGTTCTCTGTGTTCTTTCCTTAGTGCCTTGGATCTCTTCATTCTTTCTGATCTTTTCCTCTGCTCTTACGAGATGATGGGTTTGGATTTTAGTGTAGATTTGTCTCCGAACCTTATATTTTTGTCTTTAGTAATTATTTTAGCTTTTCGATTGAGTAGTGAATATTTTGTTGTAATTTTTAATTCTACTGGGTCTTTTTCAGTTTCTTTAAACCATGTGGGTTTTGTTTCGCAGTTACGGAAGAAATCAAAGATTTGTTTGATTAATCTATTATAAGAGTTCATTCTGAGAAGATGACCGTAAAATTATATCCTTTTTTGGATAGTATCTGAGAGTCTCATTCTTGATGTATTTTATCTTATAATCCAGAAATGTTGGTCCTATGATTTTTCTTCAAATCTTCCTTTATACACACATCAAAAAAAGTTTTGCATCACCTCGGTTCCCAGATCTCCGGCATATAGACGTTGACTGTGTGTATTGTATCCAAGATACAGTCCCTTTGACTGTTCATAGATGTCACTAAAACTGCTCAAAGATGTAAACAACCATGCATGAGCAGGGCCTATTAGACGGAGGGGGTACGACAGCCGATCAGTTCCAGTCATTCCACCATGACGAAGGTACGCTGCTCATGTTGTCTGTAGTTCTACCATGCCTAGAAGGTCAATACCGCAGTTCGATCGCGTCCGCATTGTTACTTTGTGTCAAGAAGGGCTCTCAACAAGGGAAGTTTCCAGGCGTCTCAGAGTGAACCAAAGCGATGTTGTTCGGACATGGAG
Organism: Meconema thalassinum; assembly: GCA_946902985.2. Taxonomy (NCBI): domain Eukaryota; kingdom Metazoa; phylum Arthropoda; class Insecta; order Orthoptera; family Tettigoniidae; genus Meconema; species Meconema thalassinum. The sequence goes on along the minus strand of OX336392.1, from coordinate 382,362,962 downwards.
GAGGTACAGAGATACAGGAACTGTCGATGACAGGCCTCGCTCAGGCCGCCCAAGGGCTACTACTGTAGTGGATGACCGCTACTTACGGATTGCCGCTCGGAGGAACCCTGACAGCAATGCCACCATGTTGAATAATGCGTTTCGTTCAGCCACAGGACGTCGTGTTTCAACTCAAACTGTGCGCAATAGGCTGCATGATGCGCAACTTCACTCCCGACGTCCATGGCGAGGTCCAGCTTTGCAACCCCGACACCATGCAGCGCGGTACAGATGGGCCCAACAACATGCTGAATGGACCCCACGGAATTGGCATCACGTTCTCTTCACCGATGAGTGTCGCATATGCCTTCAACCAGACAATCGTCGGAGACGTGTTTGGAGGCACCCTGGTCAGGCTGAACGTCTTAGACACACTGTCCAGCGAGTGCAGCAAGGTGGTGGTTCCCTGATGTTTTGGGGTGGCATTATGTGGGGCCGACGTACGCCACTGGTGGTCATGGAAGGCTCCGAAACGGCTTTACGATACCTGAATGACATCCTCCGACCCATAGTGCAACCATATCGGCAGAATATTGGAGAGGCATTTGTCTTCATGGACGACAATTCTCGACCTCATCGTGCACATCTTGTGAATGCGTTCCTTCAAGATAACGACATCGCTCGACTACAGTGGCCAGCATGTTCGCCAGACATGAACCCTATCGAACATGCCTGGGATATGTTGAAAAGGGCTGTTTATGGACGTCTTGACCCACCAACCACTCTGAGAGATTTACGCCGAATTGTCGTTGAGGAGTGGGACAATTTGGACCAACAGTGTCTTGATGAACTTGTGGATAGTATGCCACGGCGAATACAGGCATGCATCAATGCAAGAGGACGTGCTACTGGGTATTATAGGTAGTGGTGTGTACTGCAATCTGGACCACAAATGCTGAAAGTCTAGCTGTATGATGGTACAACATGCAATGTGTGGGTCTCATGAGCAATAAAACGAGCTGAAATGTTGTTTGTGTTGATCTCTATTCCCTTTGTATTTAACGGTTCCGGAACTCTTGGAACCGAGGTGATGCAAAACTTTTTTTGATGTGTGTATTATTATTATTATTATTATTATTGAAGAGACTACCGCCGGTTGCAATACATCGCCTACTTGAAGTATTGAAATGTTAGGAGCAATTTTTCAGTGTTGCCTGTATAATGTACTTACTTCCTCGGCGCTACAGCCTGGGGGTAAGCTTTGGCCTCTCTCACAATTCTCAGCCATTCATCTATTCTCTGCGTTTACTCCCACCATCTTCCAACCATCATAGTTCTCAAGTCTTCTCACAGGTCCAACGACCATCTTTTGCGTGGTCGTCCACTTCTCCTTTTTCCTTCCATAGTTCCATGTAACTTCCATGCTTCCTCGGCATTCTTTCTTTACTCATTCTGTCCACATGGTATCATGGTGAGTTTCTATGCCAAAGGTCGCGGGTTCAAACCCGGCCTAAGTCGTCGATTTTTTTAAGAGAGTTGAAAATCCCTCAGTATGCTTTCCTTCGGAGGGGAAGTAAAGCCGGCGGTCCCATGTCAGATTTATGTCATGTAAAAGAACCTTCCACTAATTACACTTGTGTGAAGCTAAATTATAGGTTCGATTTGACTAAAGCTCTTAGGTTCCAACGTTCGTCGCCAGAAGCCGACTGCGGTGGCATCTAGTAACCAAGTTCATAACTAGTTGTCGTTGGCGGTGTCGGATGATAGCAAAAGTAGGAACTACTTGAAAATTGAATGTCTGCAGTCCTTACTTGAATTTAAAAAAGATAACACACACTAATACAGCCATCACAATTAACAACCGGTTATCAGACAGATTCTACACACACTGAAAGTACACGGGGCTACACGACCGCGTTGTCGCAGCCCCTAAACTGAGGAACCAACCAACCTCTCCACATGACCTAGCCAAGCCAGACGTCGGGACTATGTCCTTGTTTTTAAGTAACTTATCTTGACTGTATAATCAACCAACAGAATTGCTCTTCAGTCAAGTTGTTGTTGGAGGGCAGCAACCCTTTGTGTGTTTGATAGTGTATTGTAGAGCTCTGTGTATTTGGATCTGATGCTGCTCACTTGACGAGCGAAACAGGTCATCCAATGAACCCCCACTGTGTTAGAGATGTTTAAATTATTCAAGTGACATTTCTTTCAGACAAAAGGGTGATAACCGTACCGTCTGCCCATCTATTTGGGCACTCTTGTGTTGACCGACTGAGGAGCAATTCTGTTGATTGTCAGGGGCTTATTTTTGTATTATTTTTTTTCCTATATTTAACTTCACTTTTTGTTCTATTTCTGTGTTTCGTTCTTGATGAAGTCACAAATACCCAGTCCCCGAGCCAGGAGAATTAAACTATATCCAATGTTTGATTTACATCGTGTTAGACGAAATAAAGGTGTGTTGATACCGCAAGAACTAAAAGACAGAGGGTAGGAAAACGTTATTATGCTAGTATACTAGGATCTTGTACGGAGAGGTGGGAGTGGTAAGTCCGGAATGAAAACAGCGAAGTAGACCACAAGTCCACACGTAAACGGAAGTCACGACGCGACGGGAGTCTGGCAAATTGTCAAAAAGCTAGGCATCAGATGCGGCAGGAAGAAGTGCAAAAAGCCTCTTGAAGTTCGCAATATATCTCAACAGACAGGCGCTCCAGATTTATGAGGCTCTAAATAAGCGAGTAACCACACTGGCCGCGAACAAGTGAACTATGAGACAAAAAAAAACAAAAAAAAAAAACAAGGATATGTAACGGACAGTGTTCGGCTATACCGGGTTCGAGCCGTGGCGAACTTTTGTGAACTTGGAACATCGAGGCCATCAGCCCCATGTACTCTCCGGGTGGGGAAATTGTGTCTAATACCAGTGCAATCATTTGTTGTCAATTGTGAGCACCATTGGTAACAGAACAGGCCGTCCCCTCGAGAGAAAGCCTCCATAGGTCAAATCAGGAACAACAATAAATCAATAAATAAATAAAAATAAAATAACGAATGGCCGATTGGGTGATTCGAAACTGTCTCCCGAGTCCAATAAACGTCGACACATTGTCCAGCGTTTCAACACACTGATGAGAGAATAACTAGCCAAAATGAATGAGAAATACCTAACACGTGGAGTCTGGTTTTAAGTATTAACAAAGGACACGTGTGGATTGGCCAACTAACAAATTGAGAACTTTCGGTGTACATGAAAATATAATAATTAAAGAGGAATATAATTATTTGTTGTGTATTCGAACTCAAAATTTTTGTTCCAAAGAAATTTCATCCTCAACAGTTAGTAACACATAGACACCAGTCACCACAGAGACTCAGTTATCGATTACTCGATCTCACCAGAGCCGTCTATACCAAGACCGACTGCAAGATATAGTAGTCTGTCTTGTCTATACATTGTTGCGCACTGATCTGCACATTGTTTGGTTATCTCACAATAAATTGTGATATGGTTGATCGGTTCGTGGAATTGTCAACCTAAGAAAATTCAAAGCTTGAAAACACAAAATTATTATTATGACAAATTGTAAAATCCAACTAAATGCCGTAATGAATATATAACAGGGCATAGGCCTACTAGAGCCACGGCTCTTCACTGGCTTCCAGCTAAGTTCTACTGTATTTAAGGGCAGTTTTTACCAACTCTTTACAAACGATTAGTTAATATACCAATTGAACTTAAATACGAGAGTTAATGCATGTTTATAGTCGATGCATTTCACGAGGCCAATCGGGTTCATTATTACTTAAATGCACTTTACGGCTCTCGCGCATGCGTCGACTGTTTTACCCTGGAGAAACATGGCCGACAGAAGAAGAAGCGTGTAGCACTGATGGTTGTTTGCGATGCTTCTATCAGAATTTCTGGAACATAATTATGTGAAATACAGAAGATCTTATTCATGGCAAAAGCTTAAAATGATATGAACGAAGTATTTAGGAGAACTGGTAGATGTATATACATTGTTTACTTAGCTAAATAGGACACGCTCTCCCCGTTGTCGTCGTAGCGTAACTGGTTGCGTTGCTGAATCGGGAGTCCATTTTGCAGAGCTGGAAGGAGTTTGAATTCTACTTAGCGTATGTTTTTTTAAATATTTCCGTATTCTTCTTCCTTGGTATTAGTAACATGTAACTATGATCATTTATAATTATATAAAACATATGTTATATTCATATGAATGAAAGTTTGTGTGAAACTCTGAAACAAACGAATTCTTCCGACAACACAAGATGGGCGAGGTAGAATTCAGCCGTTTCCCTCCACTTTAAAGATGTTTGAGGGAATTGAGAGATAAGATTTGGCCATTTATTGTAATTGCTTGTTAGTGGTAAGTTAACGAGCGTTTGTTTGATGAATTGAACGCGCAAAGTTAAATAAACTTAATGATGAAGTAAGAGAGGATTGACATTGATAAAAATCTCCCTAATTACCAGAAACTAAATGCTCTTTTACAGCAACATCAAAAGATCGGTCTAATGTTGACATGAGTTTCTTCTAACGATTCTGCTAGCAAGTTAGTTAATCTTCGTAGGGCAGTGAATAAAACAGTATATACTACTGTATATATCTCTACAAGAGATTGAAATACTGTCCAACTCCTGCCTCCAGTGTCCAGTGGTACGTTAATCAGTTTAACGAGGTCAGAATCTAGAACGCCACCACTTCACCTGGGTTATGGCACCCTCGCCGCTCCAGGCAGGTCGTTAACCCGCGAGCTCTTCGATCCGCTTCGCCCTACTCAGCCCTGGCCATTGAACTGTGTGCTAGGTCTGGTGCTCACTCGCCACTGTGGCTTGCGCCTTCGACCAGCGCATCTCCGAATGCGAATAAACCCACGGATATCCGCAAAAAATTTCGCTATGCATGGCTGTACGGATAGCGGATAAGCTGCGGATAATGTTGGGAGTAGTTTGGCAGATAGTGTTTACAATACAATACGAAAGTGTTGAATATCATAACTAGGACCAGGATGTTTATGACATAGCCTATCATATTTTTTCCGTTATGTTTATTATCATTTCAAATGATCTTGTCGACTTCGTCGTTATGCTTGGGTCCAACGTTATGCGTTACGGAGACGGAAATGACGTCATGCAGCCGCGCGGGAACCGAGTGCGTGACGTCATGCAGCCACGCGGGAAGCAGAAGCTAATGGTTATTGGAGTCTGTTGAAAGAGTCCTGCGGCGTCGAGCGACCTGGGGCTTTGACCGAAGCGAACACAAGAATACAGGGTGACTTCTAAAGAGATATACAAGATGCCATTTAAGAATACAGGGTGCCTCCTAAAGAGGTGTGCAGGATGTCAGAGCAAAATACAGTACAAGATGCCAGATAAGAATTTAGGGTGCCTCCTAAAGAGGTGTGCAGGATGTCAGAGCAAATTACAGGGTGACACTTAACGAGGTGCCCGCGCGGGAAGTCTGTTGAAAGAGCCCTCCTGAGCCTTTCTAACATGTGTAGCATTTGTAGCATGCGTCATTTGAAACGATATAACGTCTACTCTTTCAGACTGACTGTAATTTTTTTTCCATACCAAAGCTGATATAAGCTAATCTCATTCAAATTATGTCATTAACCATAATTAACACTCCAAACTGAAAAGGGTTGCAATTCTGGCTGCATAACATTCATTTTAAACGTAGCACATGGCATCAAAGCCTAGGGGAACGACTTTCTCCTCAAATGTCTAAATGTGTTGCTTTAATACTTGATCACATAAATTAAAACTATTATTGTAATGTCAGTATATTTGGATAACAAACGAGCGGATGTGGGGCGGAGGCGCTCTACTTGTAGCCTACTCTGTAAGCTTGGAGAATGTGATTGACTTTTGTCGTCTCGTCATGTGGTCTGAGATTGAGGTTTCCAAACTTCTCATTCCTACCATACGGGTAAATGCGTTAGTTCATTGAACTCGCTATAATACATTTAATAATTCATTTCTCCTAACAATCTCCATTCAGTGGTATTTTAAATTACTAGCTTCGGAGCGAGCCTATCACCCCAGCATTAAACTGTCGAGTCGAGTTAAGACTTCAGAGAAGAGTATATGTGTTTGTAGTTTCACTGTGCATCTCGGGTTTTCTGAATTGCGTCTGGGACCTGCCATCCGTGCGCCTTTTAAGCTTACGCTGGGTAAACAGTTGAAGATACCGGGCGAAGCCAAAGTGGTCAAGATCTGAAGATGACCGGGTAACTGTTGAAACGCGTAATCCTAAATTCCTCCCCCACCCCTTTTATCAGTGAATAATATTAATACATCTTATATTTTTTTTTCAGGAATAGTGTGTTATAATAGTACATTATGCAACGAGCCTATAATGGCAATAATTAAGACACGAGTATGTTTTTAACGAGCGTATGCGAGTTTTATAATTTCCATACGAGTGTCTTAATTACCATTATAGGCGAGTTGCATACGACTGTTCATGTTCGACGATAATTATTATAACTATTTTATGTTCGAACATAAATATTCATAAATATCTGTCGAGATTTCGCCAGTTTTATGTACTGAACAGAGCGCATGGGACGCAGAGAATGCCATGTATTTGACCATGGCCTCCTCGATCACCCTTCAATGACACTAGGCAACGCAGTGAAATTTAAATTAGAAGGCCTTGGAACTCAGCGCGGGTGCGATGCCAACCTTATCTAATTGGTCAAACAACTGTTTCTTGAGCTGTGATTGGTGGGAGAAACTGTTTCATAATGAAAAATAGTGTTATAACGACCATCATTATGATACAGTTTTCTGACATATAATAGCCAGGGTCGAACATAAATATATTTACCCCACGTAATGAAATTAGGCAAAAAGCGCGTTGACCGAGTGAAAATTATAAATTGATAGTTCATACAAGCAACACTGAACTTCATATATAGTAGGAGGCTACAATTGTGTTTTGCGAGAGGCAGATGATGTTCCGGCCCTTAAAGCAAACATCTCGATGATCTTGCTCAGTCCGCTGATCACACAACCCAGGCGTTACCCACGGCCAACAGCTGAGACAAGTCTCAACCAAAGTTCATCTCTGTTAAACGATAAAACTGTTCCAAAAGACATAACATAACGCCGATCGCAAGAAGGCACTGACTTCAACTATCAGTACTTCCCAGCCTAAGTTGAATAAGACAGCTTCACTCGTAATCAGAGCTAGTGCCCTAACAACTATGGCAGCTTGATGACTCATTATGTAGATGCTTGTTGTAACACAGCTAAACTACAAATTTCGAGGCTGTTGCCCCGGGGGTCCAGGTTTGATTCCCGCCTCTGCCTATATACACTAAGTGGCCGAAAGTCACGGGAAGGGTAGTCCCATGAGAAAATATGCCGTGTATGACTCCTGAGCGTAGCAGAGCAGTCCGCCACAGACACGGGGATAGTGATGATGGCAACACGTCACGAGTTAACAGACTTAGAACGTGGGATGATCATCGGCGCTCGGCCGAATTCGGTTTTCCGAGGTCAACAGTATCGAGGGTGGATCTTCAATATCGCAGAGATAATGTTACCACCCGCGTAAACCACCGCACCGGACGACCACAGGTGTTTAACGAACGGACATCACGTTGCCTCAGCACAACCATACGGGGCGATCGAAGGGCTACTGTGAGTCAGATCACCGCCCAGTTAAATGTTGGGAGTCAGAAACTGACTTGAGGGCTGGAACGGAGTGCACTCAGCCTCGTGAGGACAATTGAGTAGCTGTCTGACTAACGCAGCGCCCCGGTCACGAAAACCAAGATTAACGGCCGATGGGACCCGATGCGCTGACCACGCGTCACCCCAATATCTGCAGACCAAATGGCTGGACAGCGGTCGCTTGGTAGTCCTAGGCCTGCCATGGGCTGTAGTGACAGGGGTTTAAAAAAAAACTTGCTTGTCACGGTGGGTGAGTGGTTATCATGTCAGACTAACAACCCCAAGTTGCAGATTCACTTCTGGCCATGGTAAGCGATTTTTGAAAGGCGACAAAAATCACGACACGCATGTCATACGTTGTTGGCATGTTAAATAACCCATTTGAATTCAGTAGGCCGTTTTTATAATATCAAAATTAATCTCGAGATTATCCGCCAACACAAGAGTTCCTCCCTTCTCTACTAGAAAGCACTATAGTGTCAAGGAGCTTAGATATCTAACCTCCTTGACTTGCATAGCGCTCCAAGGAACAACAAAAATCGGCATGCAAGCTGTCCTCTGGGCGTTAAATAACAAAGCTTGCACCCGACACCCGAGGCCATACGATCTTATTATTTACTTGACAGTTGACCGCCTGGCGGGACAGAGTGGCCAGCTCACTAACGTATTATCAGCTGAGATACGTGACACATGACCATCAGGATTATAAAGCACTGGTAACGTGAACAGAAATGCATCATGCTCGGGGATAAGTACATAGCAGCAGAAATTACACACAAGGAAAACGTTAGTTATCAGTTGGAACACTGACGATTCATTTAGGTGCTTTGCGACATCGTTCTCATGTACTCACACACCTTGCATGCGTAACACTACATGCGTGTAAGTTTTGTATGTGAATAGTCTGCATCTTACCTCTGACTGGTGTTAAAATGAAACTTATACAATGAAACAGCTGTTTATAAGAAATTAAAATCTTCACCACAGATTTCACTGGATGTGGATCACTTGTTGAAATGTCAACTCTCTGTGAATATATTCTTTTATACTTCATTGAGTTGGTCAAAGATAGAGCGCAAGGGCTTCCTGGATGCCTGCTTTCTACTGCAATCTGTTGGTAAAAACTTAGCCTATAACTTTCGGAATTGAACCTACGAAGTGATAGAGGAAATATACTTTATCACGGTGTTACTTGATATCACGGAGTAACTTAACTCTACCCTACTTACAGTGCACATAGGCGATGCTGAAAATGTCCCCCCCTCTCGTAACACACACCTGACATCTTCTGATGAAAGAATGTCAACTCTTATTATTTACGGAACCCGTTTCCTTGAATCGTTTAGAGCGCCTCCTAATATTGTACTGGCATTAGGCACAGGTCTTCCTGGAAACTTGATTCGTAATTTTCGTCTCGTTTCAGAACAAGATTTTCTGCTTTTCATATAGGCTACGAATTATGGATATAGACACGTTCGCGCAATGTGAATTGGTGTCTAGGCATGACCAACCATCAGAGTAATCACAATACTCACTTAACATGCAACACTAACATGTAAGCTTTACAGATACATGTCCATATGAATGACAAAACACGTGTGAACAAACGATACGAGTCAGCGGAGCGCGCCACCACCGGCTGAACCGGGTACGCGCGGCCGCGATCTGGGCCAGTCACAGCCGGCTTAGCTTGCCGTGTTTACTCGTGCGCACATAGATAATGACCCTGTAGATATTACCCGCCTGACGAATCCTTGCCGGCAGTAGATGTATGAACTACAAGTTGTCAGTGGTGTGACGCGAACTGTCTTCCCGGAGATGTGGATTCTTGATGTTCCGGATAATCTCTAGAACCACTGGATGGAGTTTCATGCGGGTTTCACCAACCTGTAAAAGATTTCTCGAGGAAGGTTTCTATAGAAAATAATTTATTTATGACTAAAGGAAGCCGAGCAGTAACTATTTCAGTGAATCGAGTCGAAAAAACCTACCGTCCGTGTGCCTTTTAAGCTTACGCTGGGTAAACCGTTAAAAATATCTATACACTGTACTATGAGTGTAAGAATTGTTCAGTATGGAAAGTTCTACCAAAAAAAAAAAAAAAACTCTGACAGCATATCTCTATATTCAATACATCGCCAACTAGAAGTGTTTTTAAGTTTTCATTTCTTCTAACCAAAGCGTTTGATGCGGAGTGTACATGCCATCCCTCTTGCCTCACATTCGCCCTGGCTCGCCGATAAACAGAATTAAACAGTTGGTAGCGCACTTAAGACGGCAAAGGCTCGTCAGACGTGTAGTCTAATATTGTATCACACTGAATAAGGTAATGTTCTACATAGTTTTCCTTTCCGAAATCACGAAATGGGTTTGAAAGGACTGTGGATGTTGACGGTTATTTTTATAACTTAATGATTGAATAATATTGTTGTACGTAAGTGTTATATACATATCCGCCAAACCTAACATACTCTCACGATTTGGAAATGACTCGCGCGCCATCTATTGTAAATTGGAATCGCTGATTCGGAAACCTTCACGGGAGTGTAAACAACAACTCACCAAAGTTAATTTGTTGAAACGATTAGCACGCCAACACTTATTTTATCTACAAGTGCAGTAGTTCATGTATTTCTTTTCTATGCAAATAGATGTGATTATATAGGTAAGTGAATACCTGTCCAATTTAATTTTACGAAGCATTTCGTCTGAATGAATAATTGTCCATAATTTATTCCTTTAGTTACATGTCAAGGTGTAATTTTCAATGTTTACTGTCACGTATCGCCCATAAAATTAACGAATAAAATTAGTTTATAACCTGAGGATAATTTTATGCTACGATCAAATGCTGAACAGTTGGGTCAATACGGTTGCTCATTAAGAATTTTTAGGAGGGACTTTGTAATAAAACACTTACATATTGTTCACACTATCAGACGCGTGTCCAGCATTTCTTTTCGGGGGAGGGGGGCTGAATCCTTAAATATTGTAAACATGTCAGCTCTAGGCATGAACTTACCATGACCAAAGGTTAATTTATAATCCTCACCATAAAATGAGAGTGATCGTAATTCAGATTTACGTCCCCAAGGGCTCAAAACTAGTGGGACCAGGGCTGGCGACCACGGGACCCCAGCTGCTCGTTTCTTTGCCTGTCCCGTATACGTTCATATAACATTCATCAGATTGCGATGAAACATTAGCGAGTTGTTGTGTACACTCCCGCGATGGTTCCTGAATAAATAAATCTATTTTACAATAGGTGGCGCACGAGTAGTTTCAACAAATGAGTGATGGCGCACAAATTGTTTCAACGAAGTCCCATACTTGTTCATATACCATTCATCTGATAGCGATGAAAATATGGTGAGTTGTTGCGCATACTCCCACGAAGGTTTCTGTATCAGTGAATCCAATTTACAATAGATGACGAGCGAATCATATCAACAAAGTTCCATATGCGTCTATAGACCGTTCTTCCGATTGCGATGAAACTATGTGAGTTATTGTGCACACTCCCGCGAAAGTTTCTGAATTAGAAAATCCATTATACAATAGGTGGCGCACAAATAGTTTCAACAGATGAGTGTTGGCACGCTAATCGTTTAAACAAACGGAATTTAGTCAGTTATTGTGAGCGCGCCCGCGAAGGTTTCTGAATTAGAAAATCCATTTTACAATACATGGTACGCGAGACTTTCAAAATAAACTTCGTCAGCTGTTGTACAAGCTCGCGAAGGTTCCTGAATAAGTAAATCTATTTTACAATAGGTGGCTTTTAAGTTGTTACAAAATATGAGTGTATTTCATACAGTTTAATGGCAGTTTGTGTTACTCGCATTTGCGATGAACATCAACAAAGCACACTGACTATCCATACAAGTGAGTGAACTAAATTCGTAAAATCCATGCTTCTCACATGGACAGCTATTTTTGGCCTGCTCACGCGTCGGAAAGCCTTCTGATGTATTCATGTACGCACCTTACGGAGAAAAAAAAAATTGTGTATCCAAAAGCAGTTAAATAATAGAAAATTACAACACGAACACTTCCTTTGATTGCCATTGCAGCGCATGCCGGGTAAAGTTAGTGGTCTATATTAATTAAGCACAACAATAGAATTACAAATACCATAGAAAACTTTGAAACCATATACAGTACAGTGTTGTCATATTGACAATTGATATTGGAACTTTTCAGTCAGTTAACACAAACTCCATATTATGAGACATGCGAAAAAAAATAGGCTACATGTGATTAAAAATATAATATACAGGGTGGGGCAGAAACAATGACCCATTTTAAATTGCCCGCCATTGTTGCACACGGCTTTCTAGAGAGTTGATATTGGTACCAGTGTGTAGTGCAGTTCAAAGCATTGCCAGTCAGTATGGAGCGTTGGTCAAACGAACACCGTGCGTTTGCAATAGAAACGTTTTTCAAATGTGGTGACAGTGTCGTACGAACACAGCGTTTGTTCCGGCAACACTTTGACATTGGTCGGAATGATCAAGTTCCGTCTCGGAAGTCGATTACGATATGGGTCCAGCAGTTCAGAGCAACAGCATCTGCAACAAACAAGAAACCGTCTGGTAGGCCACGTACAGTTCGCACCCCGGATAACATTGCACGCGTGCGAGCTGCTGTCGAGTCAAGTCCAACGCGATCATTTCGTCGGCATTCACAAGTTCTTAACATCTCGGCCAGAAGTGTGCGACGGATGTTGCATCTGGATATGAAGTTCCATCCCTACAAACTCCAAGTGGTGCAGCAATTATTGCCCAGAGATCTCCAGGCACGTCAAACATTCTGTACACAGCTTCTGGAGATGATAAACACTCAACCCAACTTTCTCAACAATTTCATGATGTCTGACGAGACCCATTTTCACTTATCGGGCTATGTAAACAAACAAAACTGGAGGTACAGGGCGCCTACCAATCATCATCAGATGCACGAAAGACCACTTCATAGCGCAAAAGTTACTGTGTGGTGTGGTGTGTGTCTGCAGGGTATTATTGGTCCGTATTTTTTCGAAAATGATGCAGGTGACGCTGTCACAGTAACATCAGATCGATATGTTGTTATGTTGCAACAGTTTGTAATGCAGGAAATGCGCCATAAGAATATCAATTTGCGGTCTTTATGGTTCCAACAAGATGGTGCAACCGCTCACACGGCCAGAACATCCATGACAGTCTTACGCAGAATGTTTCCAGATCATCTTGTATCCCGCTTTGGCAATGTCAACTGGCCAGCCCGTTCGCCCGATTTATCGACTTGTGATTTTTTTCTGTGGGGATTCCTAAAATCCAAAGTGTATGCTAACAGGCCAACAACTACTGAAGAATTGAAAAACAACATTCAAGCCGAAATCGAGGCCATAACAGGTGACACTCTTCGTAAGGTTATGGGGAATTTGCGTGTTCGTGCAGAAGATTGCATCGCCAACAATTGTGGACACCTGAAGGACATAATTTACAAAAAGTGACATGTGTAATTAATGGTAGGATGTGTTCTTTTGAACAGTGTACAGTAATAATATGTAGTTGTATTTCTTCATGGTTAAATAATATGTTTAAAATGGGTCATTGTTTCTGCCCCACCCTGTATTTGTGGATGGGATCGTCTTTTCTTAGTCTAGCAACATTGTAGATAGACTGGCTGCGTGGCTCAGCGGTAACTTTCTCACCTGCTGAGCTCGAGATAGCGGGATCGAATCCTGGCACTGTCAGTCAGCATTTGAGGGGCGCAAATGCGAGGGAGCCGTGTCAGTAGATTTACTAGCAAGTTAAAGATCCCCTTCAGGGCAAAATTCCGGAAGCCTAGCGTCTCTAAAAGCCTCAGTAGTTAACAGGGACGTAAAACCAATAACATTATTATTATTACAGTATTATTATTATTAACATAATATATATTAAGATACACATTTCTTTTGCGTGTGCTTAATGCTTTGTACAGTTAGGGCCCTCTCTATAGAACAGAGCCTCTCAGAGGCCGTGTGGCGGACAGGGGCACTGTATTACAGCGTGTCAAGCGAGACCCTGGTGCTAGCAGCGTAGCGCCCAACTAGTCTTACACTTTTACACGTTTTAACGTATTTAATAATCATCACCACTTACATGAATTTCACAGTAGTTGCTGGAAATGCTGTCCTTCAATTTCTAAACACACATTGCACCTCGTAGGAAGTTTTCGTACACTCGCTGTAATTCATCTTTACTGATATTTCGTATCAGTGCAGTTACTTCGTTCGCGAGAGCCTCCAGAGTATGCGGATTGTTTCTGAATACTTTTTGTATGAGGTTCCCCCCACAAGTAAACATCGCAGGACGCTGAAACGTACAAACACATTTGCTGGAAGAGTTCTAGAGAAGATAGGTTAAGTTTCTATTAGGACAATTCGATGTTTTGTTCTATGCCTAACCATGTACACGGGATACAAGAAAGGCTACAGTGCTTCACCACAAGTTTTAACTCTCTCAACTAAGATATTTTGCCAGCTGGGTAGTAATCAAGCTATGACCGTATCCGAGGCTTCCCGACCCGCTCTTGTGTAACGGTAGATATAAGTCAACTGGCGCGGACTCAACGCTCACCATCCGTCACACGGCCTCGGCGAGCTTCCGTTCTATAGTGAAGGCCCTCACCATACAATCAGGACTACAGTTACAATTATAAAATTATATAACTTTTCACGTAGTTAGTTGGTTATTGTTTTAAGGGGCGGAACTACGAGGTCATCTGCCCCTAACGTTTCACGTAACTCACTGTTATGTTTACGGTTACTTTCATTAGATTAAGTTATTTTGAGACATCATCTCCACACCTACAAAATTATTAGACAGTCTGCTTTAAGGGGAAGAGTGGATATCAGCAATGTGCAAACTAGAAATGTTTATTAAGTGTAATATGCGTATATGTTCACCATATTGAAACTACTCTAACAACTACAACGAGAATAAGGTTTTGACTTTGGCAGGCGTTGAAGGTAGAAATCTCAATTCCTTCTATCAATGTTTATAATTTCACCGCACAACCGTGACACAGTTTAGAAACATCTCCTATGTGTTTGAAAATGTACATTTAGGCCTATGTACTTGGAAAATCAAAATTATTGTAAGGATATCCATTTTATTAAGTTAACACTGAATATCGAAACATGTACCGCTGTGTTTAAATAATAATAATAATAATAATAATAATAATAATAATAATAATAAACATAATATAAACAGGGTGTTCCAAACCTTTTGGGTCAAATTGATACCAGTGTGAGGGTCCTCAACGGATTATATTGAAATAGGGAATCAATACAGGTTCAATCATTCCAGTATTTAGGAAGCCTGATAACCTCCAGCGGAAGTTGTACAGAAGAAGTGAGACGCAGAATTCCATGGGGAAGAGAACTTTCGGGAGAGTGAAAGGTTTATTAACAGCCAGAAGCATACCTATCAAACTTAGGAAGAGGTTTCCAAAATGTTTTGTGTGGTGTCTTATTGTTCGGAAACGTGGACAGTCAGAAAGAACAAAAATATTTAGTAAGTTTTGAAATGTGGTTGTGGAGAAGAATGGAGAAACTGAGATGGATCGATAGAATGAGAAATGAGGAGGTGCTAAGAACGGTAGGCGAGGAGTTTCATGAGGATGATACAGAAGAGGAAAATACTTGGATGGGTCAAATACTACGTAGGAATTGTCTATTACAAAGAATCATGGAAGGAAAAGTAGAGAGAACAAGAGGGGGGAGAAGGTTTGGAATGTTAACAGAGTGAAGAGAGGAAGATGTTACAAGAAAATGAAAGAAGATGCTCAGGATAGAGAGAAATTGAGGACATCCATTTGAAACCTGTCTGCGGACAGATCTGCTGAAAGAAGAAGGGAACCAATGGGCCGAAATGCATATTTATTGTGTTATGGACATACACAACTTACAACTCATACCAACAACGTAGCTCATAGTAATTGTACTAAGTGACAACCAACAGTCTCAAAGCATGCATTGCAACGGCGCATAAAAGTTTTGCCGCACCCTCTCAAAGAGACAGGCAGCTTCGACCCTAGCAAGCAGGTCTTCATCAGTTCTACTGGGGTTTCATACACCAAACGACTTGACGTAACCCCATAGGAAAAGAAATCTAGAGGTGTAAGATCTCGCGATCGCGCTGGCCATAGGACAAAACCTTTCCCTCCCAATCCGACGATGAGGGCACGCGTTGTTCAGATGCTCGCGGACATGAACATCGAAGTGGGCTGCTGCACCATCGTTTTGCTGCACGTCTCCTCGTACAACAGCCTACCAGGGATATTTGAGAGGGTACCACAAAACTTCATGCGCGGTTGCAATACATGCACTGAAACTGGCGATCGTCACTTGGAACAATTACTATGCTGGTGGTAACTTAGTCACTTTGAACAATTATTATGAATTGATATTGTAGCTATCTATTACTATGAGCTTCGCAATTGGTATGGGGGGCGTGGTGGCTCAGTGGTCTAGCTGTATGCCTCTCACCAAGGCGGTCCGGGTTCGATTCCCGGTCAATGCATGTGAGATTTTCGAAGTGAAATGCCATGTCCTGTGGTTCGGATTCCACGTAAAAAGGAGGTCCAGTGGCTCATGATCCCAAGATTAACGGTCACGTTAAACTA
This sequence comes from Meconema thalassinum, assembly GCA_946902985.2. NCBI lineage: Eukaryota > Metazoa > Arthropoda > Insecta > Orthoptera > Tettigoniidae > Meconema > Meconema thalassinum. The sequence continues at coordinate 382,346,615 of OX336392.1, read as the reverse complement.
CAAGCTTCCTTCCGCAATTGGTATGAGGTGTAACTTGTATATGTCCATAACACAGTAAATATGTATTTCCACCCATTGGTTCCGTATATCAATATACTCTGTTGAGGACCCTCTAACACCGCTATCAATTTGACCCAAAAGGTTTGAGACACCCTATATAGTATTGACAAGACGGATTCAACAAAATAAATAATTAGTTTATAAATTGACCAATTGTATATCATATCATTGCTCTGATCTTAAAAAGTCATTTGAAATGCCATAAAGTAACATTCCACAATAATTTATTTGATTGATTTGTCGGTTTTTGTTCCCGCACTACTCGTAGACTACAGTATGTTTCGTTTAATATTCAGTTTACTTTTGACAGTTACGGCATTTATCAGGTTCCTTGTCTGTGCATTACAGGAAGTACAACGTCTGGTTGTAACAACATAACAAAATATAAATATATTTGAAGATTCTTTTCATGTCATCAATAATAACGTTGAATATTCCTAAATATTAAAGAAAGCTTTCCAGTCAGTCAACACAAATTTTGTACATAAAAGCGTGTTATCTTGTAATAAACATCTTGTATCTTTCAGGTTAGGGCATGTAAATACTGGGCACAATTTGTGTTGACCGACTGAAAAGCTTTCTTTAATAGAATTAGGCAACACTGAAAAATGGTTTCTATCACTTCAATATTCCTAAATAGGGTTTTCAACAGTTCTTTTATAAAACAAGAAAGAGGAGGGGAGGGAACGCCACAAATTACTAGCACGGATGACACCAACCACAGTGACGTCACTGAATGTATACAAACATCACTCCATAATCCTAGTTAGTCAAGGGGTAGATGACCTCGCTGTTCCACCCCTTAAAACAACACCAACAAATTCTTAGTGATGATTCAGATATATTGAGAAACATCATTCTCAGGAATACCATGAGGAATTCATTCCTACCCGAGAGGAAAATTACGAAAGATATAGAGAAAGACATTCGGTCTCTTAAACAAGAAGCTTCAGAAATGCTGTGTATTTATTTATTTTTCGTTAAGCAGAACTTCGTTTTAAAGGTTATACAATCAGGATCATTTGACCGACCGGAGTCGAGGTGCAAGACCACGGGAACAGAAGAGGGTTCAAACCCCGTCGTCGACCAGCCTTGAATTGTTTTCCCCGTAGTTTTACATTTTAAACTCGAGACAAAAGTTGGGGAGCGACTTATAAAAGGCCGACACCTTTCAACGATTTCCCGAGTTTAATTAATTTCATCTGTCATTAACTCTTCTCAGGAGGTTGACGTAAGGAAGGGCAACCGATCGTATAAACCATTAGCCACACAGAAAATTCATCTCACATCGCCCCTGTTGAAACAGGATAAATATGGGGCAAAAATTCACCTGAGGAGCATTGTGCACTTACCCCGTCATCCAGCAGGTGCACGCACGCACACAAACAATCACACACACTCACTGCACTGCAAGCCTACCTGCTATGAGAACCATGTCTGGATGGGCAGCACGACCACCAGCTGACTGGCTGGCAAGCTGCGCATTGCTGCACTCACTCGCACTGCCATCAGTCGGCCGGGTTGCGCGCATGCGCACCATAACGGAGCTCAAATCGTGGCAAACAATGCAAATCCAGGCGGTCACTTAAAACAATAGGCGAGTCATTTGCATCTCCAAGACCTTGAATAAACAACGGGACACATTTGCATCGAGTGTGCTATTATGATTTAACATATGAGCGCGCAATGGGGAAAGTTCGGGGATCATGAGCGGAGTAATCTTGACGGAAGTGCTCGTCAGATGGGTAGTTGAATACAAAATGATAATAATAATAATTCACTGAGACCGGAGGATTCATGATTGCAAATTATAATCCATGATCAGGTTATGACTACCAAAAACTATCTTAAATATATAGTTAAGGCAAATATACAAGATGATAAATGCCGAAGATTCCAACTAGAACCGAAAACAACATATCACATGAGGCTGCCAAGCAATCTCCTGTACTGATTAAATGGAAAGGTACAACCAAGCAGACAAAATAGTGCGCCTATACCTTGCTCAAAAATACTTATCTAAAAACCACTTTCCTTTACTATCAGTATGTTTCTGAGGCCGGTTTGGAAAATCCTACTCACAAGATGTTATGGGAGCGATCAGTTACCTCTAGTATAAAACTAAGTCCCTGATTCTTTGATGTAACGGGTAATCTCGAGAACGACTGGATGGATTTTGATGCGGTTTTCACTATTTTTCTGTCAAGGATATCTCGAGGAAAGTTTCTGTCGAAAATAATTTATTTATGATCAAAGGACGCCAAGCAGTAACGATTTCAGTGAAAAAGTCAATAAAAGAACCTGGCGTACGTACGCATTTTAAGCATACGCTGGGCAAACCGTTAAAAATAGCAATATACTATGAGTGTAAGAATTGTTCAGCATGAAAAGTTCTATAAAAAGGTCCCTATCTTTATTACATCGCCCACTATGAGTGTTTTTACGTTTTCATTTCTTACAACAATCTCCATTCAATTACTGAGATAACTGTTCCCGGAAGAAGCCGGGGCGGATTGCTAGTTAGGCTACTCATAAAACCATACCAGCGAACAGGCCGAAGTGCGGAAGAGAACCTTTCTCATTGATATCGCAGTGCCCAATTCCCATAATCTGCAACAAACCTGCTGTGAGATCACCCTTGGCTGAGAAATACGGCAAATGTGGAGACAGGAAAGTGTAGTGGTTCTACCCATAGTCATCTCTTCTACTGGCATCATCTCTAAATCATTGGCTCACAATCTAGAAATATCTTATACATCCTGGTCTACATATCATTATGCAGAAGGCCATTATCTTGGAGACCTGTTCCATAGTTCGCTCGTTTCTCAATGTGCCACCCTGAAATAAGTTGTAATACCGTCTTGCAAATAAGCCGGCGTTATGTTGGTTTGTATCCACTGATGTGGTAGAACTCTCACATGTGTATAAACCACCCGCCCGGCTTTATTGGTTTGCGGGCTCGACGTGGCAGGAGCTATCTTCTTATTAAACGAATTTTTTAAACAAACTGTCGATATTTAAGAAATCCAAGTTCAATTCGTGACTGTTGCGGGTTTTTCTCCTTCTTTTGAATGCTCGTTTGTTACGATCGTTTTTTTGTTAGCACCCCATACGCTATGTACATACCACCCGTCCGCCTTTACTGTTATGCGGGCTCGACGCGACACAGTTCTGGCAGAGTATCGTCTTGTTTATTTGTTTAAACACTCTATAAACAAATAGATAAATTTATGTTAACTTTTCAAGAAATGCATGATTTTTTTCTGTACTATTGAGACCATTTGCAAGATTTCACACAAACCGCAACCTCTGGTTTAAGAGCTTGTGTTTTGTGAAACATACACTGTAGCGTTTTATATTAAAAAAAAGAGGTATAGTGTGGACTCTTGATACAAATAAATCCAGAAAAGTTGACAAGAATATTTATATATTAAAGTAACAAAAAAGATAGAAAGGCGACGTTTTTAGACAAGGACCACGAATAGATACAATTAAAGAGTCGAAGGGATTCCAGAAAATAGAACAAGTAGTTCCGTGAAGAACTATAGGCCTACAGCCTATTTTCATATATCCTACTCATGTTAATTGCCTCTATCGACATACAAAATTTCAGTTTGATTGTTGTGATAGATCCGTAGATATCGAGAACCGTCTAAATATTTCAGATGGTCGCCAGGTCGGATATTTATTTATGTATTATTAGGTCCTACATGAAGATTACTGTGTACGTGCGGTATTCAAACTTCAATCGCATGATTAGGACACAGAAGTAAAAACGAGATTTTAAAATTTCGCACAGCTGCCATCTTGTGCTTATGAAATCAATTGAAATAAATTGGATGCCAGTGGATTAACATTTGTATAAGCAATTAACGTGCAAAATTTCACTGCACATGGATGGTTAAATCGCGAGAAACGTCCATTTAAATATTTATACTTCGTTATAATCCACCATGTTGGATTTGTGCTCACCAAGTTACTGAAAGTCATTTAGGTGAACTTATGTTCATAGCCTCTATGAACATTAAAAAAAATCAGTTTGATTACTGTAAAAGATTCGTAGATATTGAGAACCGTCAAAATATTTCGGATGCTCGCCATTTTGAATTGTTATATGTATAAGCCATAGAGTTATGTACCATTAAAGGAAAATTATTGCGTAGCTTCATTATTCAAACTTTCACTTCGATTGCATGATTACGACACAAGAAATAAAAACTTAATTTTAAAATTTCGCACAGCCGCCATCTTGAGGTTATGTAAACAATTTTACTAAATTAGATGCCAGTGCATTACAATATGTATAATCATTTTCTGTCCTACATTTCACTGCGCTCAGATGGTTAAATCACGAGAAAAGTCTATTAAAATGTTTCAACTTCGCTTGGCCCCCATGTTCGTTTTGTACTTTACAGTTTTTTGAAAGTTACATAGGTAAACTTGAAGCAGTGCCCTTTATCACCGTACAAAATTTCAGGGTGATATCATAAATAGTTTCGGAGGTATTGAATGCCAGTGAAATATTTCGCACAGCCGCCATTTTGAGGTTACGTAAACAATTAAACTAAATTAGACGCCAGTGCATTACAATGTGTATGAAAATTTTCTGTACCAAGTTCCATTACGTTTGGATGGATAAATCGCGAGGATAGTCTATTTAAAAGTCTCAACTTCGCTTGGCAGCCATGTTGGTTTTGTAGTTATTAGGTTTTTGAAAGTCTCATAGGTGAACTTCCAGTAGTTCCCTTTATCCCCGTACAAAATTTCAGGGTGATGTCGGTAATAGTTTCGGAGATACTGAATGCTGGTGAAATATTTCGCACAGCCGCCATGTTGGATGGGTGAGAGACAATAAAATTTGAAGGGCACGGTCGGGGTCGGCCAGGATGTTACTATGATCTTACCGAGTTTCATTGAATCGCTCCAGCCGTTTAGAATTTATTAGGGGGACACACACACACGAATCACACACACACACAGACAGACAGACACACGGACAAAAGGTGATCTCATAAGCCTATTTTTTTCATAAAATTAAAATAGGCTAAAAATGTAGAATTGTCTGGATGGATGAAAGGAGAGAACATAGTGAACACAGCTTACCTGTCGATCTCCCTCGTTCAACTCTTCTTCTCTTCCGTTCCCGGTCAATGCATGTGAGATTTTCGAAGTGAAATGCCATGTCCTGTGGTTCGGATTCCACGTAAAAAGGAGGTCCCGTGGCTCATGATCTCAAGATTAACGGTCACGTTAAACTACAAGCTTCCTTCCTTTCTTCTCTTCCGAACCCTGACGGTATAAGGTATCCGAGGCGTAGGGTCTCTCATTTGCCAGCCTTAAGAATTAGCCCTCGTCTCATCTTTCTCGATACTCTCATTTTCCGAAGCGTCAGACAATTTATTATTATTATTTTCGCTTCGGTCGTCTAGGGACCACGAGCCAATTTCAATGCTTTGTCCTTTGCTGTTCCTTCTTCTTCCAGTATTCCTTCATCATCTCACTATGTTTCCTCTTCCTTTCCTCGGACCATTTGGAGCCAGTTTTCTTTCCCTTCCACCCTTGGAATCCTTCCATGTTTAGCACTTTTTGCCTAAAAAATCTCTGTGGTGTATCTTCTTCTCTAATATTGTTTCTTTCCAAATCCTTTTTGACTTCTTGTACCCAGGTTGTTGTTGACTTCTTGTTCCACAGGAATGTGAAGATCTGCTTGGTTAACCTACTGTCATCCACCCTGTACATGTCCAAAAAATAGCAATCTCCTTTTCCATATCGTTTCTGATATGTTTTCTATTTTCAGACTTCTTAATTTCCAGAATTCTGCAGTTTTTAAAGGACCGAGTATTTTGCGTATAATTTTTCTTTCTACTACTTCTAATCTATCCAATGTGTAGTTCAGTACGAGACATACATGCATTCCAGTTTGACTACGATGTTGTAGTGCTGTATTTTAAGATCTTTAGACAAACACTTTTTGTTGTAGATATTCCTAGTTATGCCATACGCTCTTTCCGTCTTGCGTATTCTTTCTTCTACAGCAGATGTTTCCAAACCATTATTATTATTATTATTATTATTATTATTATTTGATCAATCTTGGCCATCTAGGGACCACAGGAATTAACCATCTTATGATTTTGTCTCCTTTCTTGATCTTAGTTTTTTTTTCCAGTGTTCTTTCCTTCTTTGATCTGCCCTAACAGTTGAGCGCCTTTTCCTGAAAATTACCGAATTTTTTAAATCTTATTTCGAAATGTAAGCCAGTCTAGAGTTTCTCCTTTTGTGATGTTCATTTCTGGCAAATCCTTTTTCACTTCAATGAACCAACAAATTCGCATTTGTTTTGTCAAATTGACCAAATATGTTTTTAATGTAACTTATCATAAAAGTTCGTTATCTTCCTGAGAGCATCTGATAATGTTTCAGTTATTATTATTATTGTTATTATTATTTTCGTGGTATTTTATATCTACTGCACGAGGTCCAAAAGGAAAAGCGTACGTGTAACCCCACCACGTATAGTGCAGCATATGGGCTTACGGCTTGGTGATTTGGTGATCCCAAGGGATTCCTGAGCTGGGCCTTCTTTTCCTTTTTCATAGACTTTGAGGCAAACCCTCTCGCCTTTCATGGCTCCAATTCCTTCTAAGTCCCTCAATCCTCATTCTTTATAAGACTTGTATTTCATTGATTCCTTATTTTTTGTGCTTCAAGTAAGTTAATTATTAGTCAATAGTCCGCATCATTCCGTAGTGGTTAGGATTCTTTGCTGTCACCGAGAAGGTCCGGGTTCGATTCCCGGCTCTGACAAAATATTGATTATTGTCTGAGGGCTAGAACGGGGTACTCAGCCTTGTGAGTTAAAACTGAGTAAAGACGGGTCCATTCCTACCTCAGCCATCCTGGAAGTGGTTTTCTGTGGATTCCCACTTCTATTCCAGGCAAATGCTGGGATGGTAAATAACTTAAGGTCACGGCCGCTTCTTACCCAAATCATACCTCAATTATAAAATACACACACTAGTACGGACATCATAGTGACACAGGTTATCACACAGATACTACACACATCAAAGTACACGGGACTACATGACTACGATGTGACAAGGCCCCTAAATAAATCAACAACAAACAATAGTAAGTAGTAGTTTCCATTTCATTCTCATTTTTCACTAACACAATGCCACTGGGGGTAGATGACCTAGATATTCCGCGCCTTAAAACAACACAATCACCACCACCATGACCTTCCATAATAACTTGCGTAGTTGATCCAGTCGAGATTTTCTTATCAGTTGTTGGTGATTCATTTAGGGGCTTTGTGACATCATGGTGATGTAGCCCGTGTACTTGGGTGTGTGGGGGGGGGCGGAGGAGAGGGAGAGGGAGAGAATTTGTCTGATAACCTGTGTCGTTGTGATGGCTGTATTAGTGTAGGGTATATAGTTTGTAATTGAGGTAGGATTCGGGTAGGAAGCGGCCATGGCCTTAATTTAGGAACCATCCCGGCATTCGCCTGGAGTAGAAATGCGAAACCACGGAAAACCACTTCCAGGACGGCTGAGGTAGGAATCGACCCGTCTCTACTCAGACAATAATCAAATGTCCTGTCAGAGCCGGGAATCGAACCCAGACCTTCCCGGTGACAGCAAAGAATGCTAGCCACTACGGAACGAGACGGTCTATTGACTTCTTCTCAGTTTTGCCTCACGAGGCTGAGTATACCCCGTTCCAGTCATCAGACCATAGTTTAATTTCTTGGCAGAGCCTGGAATTGAACCCAAGCCTCCGCTACGCAACGAGGCGGACTTTCTTATCAGAGTAACTCAAGCAATGTAAACGTTTCTGACGTAATTACCTACTTGTTTTCTCCGAGTTAACAATCCAGTTTCAGCGAACCGAATGAGGAATCGCCGCTCAATGAGCCATGTGTCATGCTTTAGATCTAACGAGTTGTGAAATGTGCCCCGGCCGCACTTGGATGATCAGTTCGCTGTGGAAAGTGTCAACATTCGAAGGAACATGTCGAGCAGAACACTGACAACTTTCTCATCTCAGTTCACCGTTCCACTTGTGCCACGGTTATTAAGCCCGGAAAATCTGCAACACGAGAATTCGTTCTACGGAGAACGCTGCCTGGTGGGAATTCATTCATTCATTCATTCATTCATTCATTAGCCTGTTCCATCGTTGGGTCAAAAGAAAGTGATGGAATTATACATAATATTGATCGAAACTCGCAGCCCAGCACTACCAGCTAATAAAGCTTGTCGGCATGGTCAAACTGCGCTAATTGGTTTAAACCCAGAGAGCCCTGTCAGCTAACACTAATGGGTTTGAGAAGAGAGTGCTGAAATGTTGGTTAGGCCATGAGTTGACTGACAGCTATGTACACCTGGATCCTCTGGAGTTACCGTGGATATAATTAGTGCAGCTAACTCCAGGGGATCAATCCCTCCCCAGAGCCGATAGGCTAATAAAAATATGAACATTGTTGACGTTTCTTATTTTTACTGAAATTTGATGACAAATGATTGAATTATGTAAGTTTATACTTACTAACTTGAAAACATTTATTTTCAGGTCATGTAAAATTTTTAGCGTTAGCCTAACTTAACATTTATGGATGAGCAAAATAGTCAGCTGTTCATTTAGCCAGAGGGTATTTCAAAAAAACTACACCATTTGACAGTTGCCATTCTGTTAGTATCCGAGTGCACGTGTTAATGAGGAAAATGAATAATATGGTGTTAAGTTTTAAGTTAAACTTAAATTAGGAACTGTAATTTATTAATATACGAGGGTCATTCCATAAGTCATGTCATCTAAGTTATATCTTTCGATAATGCTACAGCATGGAAATCCACGATGTACATTGAACCGTTAAGGCCGAGTAATATCTCAATGCCAACAGAAAATAGGGTTCGAGTACAGGAGTTAACGGCAAAGGTACGAGGGCAGATCAAAAAGTAAGTTGCACTTCCCAGTTATGGCCATTTATTACACCACCTATACAACAGCAAAACGCCTCTAACGACATACAATGTAACGTCACTTTTCCACATAGTTTCCAAGAGGCTCCAAACATTTCTGCGAACACACAACCAACTTGTCGATGCCGGATGCATAGGAAGTTCCTCCAGCATTCTGCAACCACACGGAGACAGCCGCCTTCACCTCCTCATCGGTCTGGAAACGTCGACCACGGAGCCCCGTTTTGAGCTTACCGAACAGATGAAAGTCACATGGCACTAGGTCCGCCAAATGAGCGAACTGCTGCAGCGTTTCAAGTGGGAGATCTGGCAACATCCACCCTACAGTCCCGACCGAGCTCACCATCGAGAAAAAGCGTGTCGGACTAAAAAGAATACATTGATACTTTCCTATTATTAATACTGTATTGTTATTACTAGCGGACCCGTGCGAGAACTCTCGCATAATGGGTTGTGTGCGCCCCATGTATACAGACTACCCGCCCAGCTCTAGTGCTATGCGGGCTGTACCACTGCCATCGACATTACGATGGCAGTGGCTGTACGCGACAAAGTTCTGCCAGGGGCTATCGTTTATTTGTTTAAAAGCACTTTATAAACAAATAAATATATTTCCGTTGACTTTTCAACAAATGCAAGATTTTTCCTGTACTATTGAGACGATTTTGAAGATTTTGGTACAAACCACACTTTCTAACATAAACCTTAGCGTATTATATAATTAGATAAGATTGTCTTTTGAATGGTGAAGTTAGGGTTTTCGGACTTCTCCGTAGCATAAGGGGTGGCCAAAGAGGTGTGGGGATGGCCCGATCACCCCATAGCACAGCACCGCGCTCACCTGGGAAGGAAGCGCGCCCCAGGAGTAAAACTGAGCCATCTTCAGGAGCGAGATGTCTCTTGGTACGCACGCAGTAGTAAGGTTCCCTTCTTTGAGCCACCACATCAGAGCACAGCACAGGAAGGACCACATGCTTTATTCAGGTTGATGCCAGAATTAGTGTGAATGGAGACAATGACCTCTACTCAGCTCCAGCTAAAAGAGGATACAGCACGGCCGGGCTGGAGAGGCGTGACGAACAGGAAGAGTTCGTTAACACACCAAAACAAACATAGGGCGGTCACTTTCAATTTCCTAACCAACGATCCATCACGGGGATTTGGCGGGACCAACTTCGTCATTAGCCTAGAGGTGGATTCAATTATTAAACAAGTAGTTCCGTGACGAACTAAAGAGCCTACTTTTCTTAAAATTATAGAGACCATATTATATCAACAGTTGGCAGACCTGGCGACTCTAAATATATTCTTAGTTCCATCTCTTAAGGTCCACAATGCTCATGCAAAATTTGGTTGAGGTCCAAAAGATAGTATGCACGTTACATGTATTTAAATATTGAATTTATCAGCATGCGTAAAATTAGGTTGGCGACACTGCCATAAATTGGATGCTCAAACTTCAATTGAAATATTAGACTGTGATCTATATATATATGTGCCAATTTTGAAAGAACTTCATTTATTAGTATGGAAGTTACGTGTGATTCAACATTAAACCTATCAGCACGCGTAGAATCATGTTGGCAGCACTGTTGTCTATCGGTTACTGAAAAAATAACCTACGTTTGCAGGTAACTTACTATATGTATGAAAAGTTTAGAACTGTTGGCCTGCATACTTTCTGATATATTGAGATTAGGATAAAAATGTACAGAGTGCATTTTTCAACATTTGGCAGCCCTAATACCACAAAAAGAGCATATTCATATATGTTTCAGTGCGCAAATCACATACCAAATTTCCTTGAAATCCAATTGATAGTATGGAAGTAACATGCATTTAAAGATTGGACCTATCAGCAGGCATAGAATCATGTTGGCAACACTCTTCAAGAATGGGCTCCTGTAAGTTAGTGTGATGTAATATTACCTACTGTATAATGTGTGTCAATTGTGGAGCAATTCCCATGCATATCTTTCGAGATAACTAACATAGATCTAATAAGTCTACTTTTTCCTAATGTTTACAAAATGTGAAAAGTAGGCTAAAAATCCCTCTCGGCACACCAGAAGGCCGAGGTAGATTTCACCGGGCAAAGACAAATATTTCGAAATCACTGAATTGTAGTATACCTAAAAACGTTCTTCGTGTTTAGCATGCGAAAACATTTTACTCTTGGCGTAAAGATGGGTCATAAAGTAGGTTGTTCTTCATAAATTATGCCTCGATTCTTTGTTGTGCTAGCGTTTCCCGAGTAGCTCCTTTTGCAATATTTATTTGATATCTTTTCTTGTTGTTCCTCCCTTATCCTATATAAATGTTCATTTACCATCCCCCTAATGTATACTGTAAATAATGTAATCATTGCTCGGTTCTCACTAATTGCCATCTTGTGTACATATGTAAATATAACCCAGTGTATGGGGGCTCTGACGCATCCCGAATGCGAAGTGGGGCTTTGCTCTTTTCAGAGACTCCCTTCAGTGTACTGTAAAATAATATAGTGTAAGGCACTGATAAATAAATATGAAATGAAATGAAAATATCAAAAATTCCTTCAGACAAAAGTTTCAGGTAATTTTCAAAGGACTATTGACCATTTTACACGGCTTTGTTATTGTGCCTATTAAGGGAGGTATGATTTTTTTTTGCCTCAGAAACCCATTTTTCCAACCCCTTTGGTTAATGGTTGGTGGTAGCAAAAATCTTCATTGGGATACGTTTTTGGCCCTTATCCAAAGAATACTACGAATTGTGAAGGGTTTCGAGTTATCACATACCAAGAAAGGTATAGCAATATTTCTATTTTTTTAAAGAAAAAAAAAAGACCTGGTATTTCCATCCCAAGGGTGCGATTTTACCATTTAACGAACTCCACCGAGATTTTGAATGGTTATATTTTATGTATACAGGAAGGACTTGGGGTGCTCACCCCACCACTCTCAGAACTTCAGCCCTTGGACTGAGCTTCTCAGCTGCTGAATATGCAGCACCAGTTTGGCTTTCTTCTCCACATTCCAAAGAGGTGGATATAGCTCTGAATGAGACATCCAGGATTGTATCTAGGTGTCTTAGGCCAACACCACTTCAGAAGATCTACCCTCTTATAGGAATTTCTCCACCTCATGTCCGAAGAATGGTAGCAGCAGCATCTGAGAAGAAACGGCAAGAAACCGATTCAAGGCATCCACTTTTCGGTCAACAACCAGCCGACAGAGACTTAGGTCCAGAAACAGCTTTTTGAGGGGAGTAACAGCCCTCGAAGGCTCACAAGAAGCTGCCCGTGTGAAGATATGGAAGACAGAGATCACAGACCCAACTATTCCTCTATAAGAAAAAATGGCACCTGGTCACAACTTGCCATATAGAATTTGGAAATCATTGAACAGGCTGAGGATGGGGGTTTCACGCTGCAAGAACAATCTCAAGAAATGGAACATGCTCGTCAACAATGATGAGTTCTGTGACTGCAGCATGTTACAAGATCCAGAACACCTGCTGATCTTCCCCTTGATGGAGGACATATGTTCAAAAGACAATCTTTTGGCTGCAAATGCTAATATTGCTACTTACTGGCAAAATGTAATTTGATTTGGACACGGAAAATAAATAAATGTATACATTCTAACGAGATCGGTGCAAATTGACGGTAGTTATCGTGACCACAAGAAAGTTATATATAGCCAATACAAACTTTTGAACTGACGGTGATTTTCAGGTCTGGGGGATGTAACACGCGAAGATATGTCAAAATGTTCCGGAATTCACAACATGGTATCAATTTCAATACAGTAGGTAGCTTTCTAATGCAATCTACCAAATTATGGGAGTGGGAGGAGGGCGGACATACCGCAGAGGAGGGAGAGGGGTCTGGGGGCCCTCTCCCGGAAAGATTTGCAAAAATTGGTCCCAAATTAGTGAGTTATAGTCCATTTGGGTGATCGTTTTTGTGATATTTTGGAGTAAAATTAAATACGTAGCCTGTTGATATGAAGTTAATATTTGATTCAATATTGGTCCTTGGTCCGTGGCTTAGGCGGCAGCACGCCGGCCTCTCACCGCTGGGTCCGTGGTTCAAATCCCGGTCACTCCATGTGAGATCTGTGCTGGACAAAACGGAGGCAGACAGGTTTTTCTCCGGGTACTCCGGTTTTCCCTGTCAAAATTTCATTCCAGCAACACTCTCCACTATCATTTCATTTCATTTGTCATTCGTTTAATCATTGCCCCAGAGGAGTGCGTCAGGCCTCGGCAGCCGGCACAATTCATATCCTCGCCGCGAGATGGGGGCTTCATTCATTCCATTCCTGACCCGGTCGGAGACTGGAAGCAGGCTGTGGATTTTCATTTTTCATTGGTCCTTATTGACCAATATGCTAATAAATACACAATGGCATTAAGGACGATCCACCAAAAGTCAATAAGTTATGTACGGTACTAGGAGTGGGTTGGTTGGATGGCTCTTCAGTTTAGAGGCTGCGACAAGGCCCCATGTACTTTGGATGTGTGTAGAATCTGTCTGATAACCGATGTTAATTGTAATACGTTTTTAATTCAAGTAAGGACTGCAGACAATAATTTCAACTAGTTCCTACTTTCGCCACCAAATGCTACCGTCCACGACACCTAGCTGTGAACTTGGCTACTACTAGATGCCATCGCAACCTGCGCCTGGATACATAATTCACTTTATAAAATTTATTAAAAGTGTAGGTACTATAAATTAGTGTATAATTAAAATTATACTTTAATAGGAATGTAAGAGTGTTAATCAAACATAACCTACAAATTTAGCTTCACACAGTTGTAGTTAATGGAAGGTTCTTTTACATGCCATAAATCTATGACATGGGCCCGCGGACTTTACTTCCCCTCTGAAGGAAGGCATACTGAGAGTTTTTAACTCGCTTAAAAAAACGACGACTTCAGCCGGGTTTGAACCCGCGACCTTGGGCATACAAGCGCAGCATGCTACCAACTACGCCACCGAAGTCGACTTACTAGAAGTTGTTTAATGCGCTAGTTTCAGCCACATTGTGGTCTTCTTCAGCATAATGAACAAGTGATATTAGAGACAAGTGGTTGATAATATTAAGAGTAAGTAATTGATATTTTGTATGAAGGGTGTCACTATCTGGTGGCGTGATCTTTCATATGTTATAGGAGTAAATATAAACTTTTATATAAAACTTATTAACTATCATTAAATTGTCATTTGTATCTCTTCAGTCGGTCAAAACGGTTGTGCGGGATAGAAGATTTAAATATAAAAATGTCTGACTAGGTTACAAAACATACAAACATTTAATTATGCACAGGTTAAAAACAATGCATAAAATTTGTAGAAAAAAATAGTTCAGAGCGCTTGAGCGATGGCGTGGTGGTTTTCGCAAGACATTGTTGTGCCATTGGTCAACCGCTCCGATGTCAAGTCCTCTCATTCGTTAAATCAGGTATAAAGTGTTTGGTACATTATAACTTATATGGCAGAAAATACTAGTGATTTAAAATTTATCATAATATTCTTTTAAATAAATCTGCCAAGTTTTCTATTTTTTCTACAAATGTTATGCATTGCGACATTTCTTTACGTCATAGGGATAACTCCTTTGCCGACCCTTTGCCAAAGTCTGAGCGGAGTTGAGGAACTTATTTTTGGGTCCCTTGGAGGACCGAGTGGAATTAAGGAAAATCGAGGGGAATTTATGTTCGACCTAGTGGAATTGATGCCCGCCCAAAATACACTCCTGGAAAAAATACATGTATTAGTTAATTCTTACTATTAAATGGGGCAACTTAGGACAAGACAATACCGCTGTGAGGAGTACTTTATTAAGATAAGCAAACATTACAATTGGATTTTTCTAGTGCATCCTAAATTTGTTATTTATTATTATTATTACAGTGTGTTGTTATAAATTGTATACACGTACATATACACCTTAACTCACGTAATTTACAAAACCCTGAAGACAAAATAAACCTAACGTATAACGAGATTCAAATTGCGAATAATATTATAATCACCTACTGTACTATAGTAGTGCATTTACATTTTTGAAAATGTAAACTTGAGCACATTGATCAGGATCTGATGATGGCCACTTGAAGGTTGAAACGCGTTACCCTAAATTGCTCCATTTAATTTTGACAATTAACCGATACATGTAATTTCTTCCAGGAGTGTATTTTTATATTTTTATCTTGTTTCCCGCCCATTCATTGGGCACAATCGTGTTCACCGACTGAAGAGTTACAAATGACAATTTTTTATAGGCAACACTGAAAGAATGGCTTCAAATCTATACATATTATTAAATTATTTTGTGTTTGGTTCTTAAAAATACATGTTTCTTTGATTACATTTTAACAGATCCGATTTTTTCTTTTTTAACATTCTATATTTTAAGGAACATCCTGAAGAGTATCCTTAACCCTCAGCAAGCGTCGTGAGGTTCCTGGGACACCCCGCAATTTTCTTTGTTTGTTCTGTGCGTTTCGTTTCGAGCAATGAACTCAGTATTCCCAGTACCTTCAAGTTACTCAGTTAGCTGTAAGCAGCTGTTGCGATAACATCTGTATGTGCTCTGTTGTGCTAACTACATACTGTAGGTCCGCTGGACCTCACAGCACCGGTTATGTAAATATTTTGTTCCGGTGTGACTTTCTTTGATGTGAAACGAAAATTGTTTTTCCAAGTACTAACTATGGCTAAACCGGGACCATCCAAGTTGCCTATCGGAAGTGCTTCTTGGTGTTGTGAATAGAATATATTCTAATGAATATGTGAAAAAGTTCCCAGATGTATGTAAAATGTAAGATCTGTCGGTTTCCACATAACATCGTTTATTGAATAAATCATGTCATTGAGACCTTTATCGATATTGGGATTATACAATTATAAATGTATTGGAAGTCTTTAAAAAGTGCATTTGAATATTTATAACATACTCGATTGAAGTCGAAATAAGCTGCATGGTATTTTAAAAACAGTTTAATAACTGGCCTATGGAGTTGTTTCTTAGTGAAATTAGGATGAATGGATAGAATTAATAATAATTGAACATAACAATATTAATGCAATGGCATTTTTCAGAAACTGAAAACCTTATCCAGGTCCCCCGGACCTCACAACACCGGTTATGCTCCACAGTGTCATGACGCTTGCTGAGGGTTAAAGATCTTTGGTTTTGATACATAACACATGAGATACTTAACAACGTGTCAGCCTCAGCTTTGAGGTACAATAATTAACTATGCATCTTCACAGGGTTCGCAAAGCATTTTCTAATCGAGAGAAGGAACGTAAAACTCAGTCATTCCACGCTCAACAGTTACAAAAACCATCTGTCCGAGTAGCTTCGTCTGCACACATCCACCCTTCTGGCATAGGAATGCACTCACAGTGGCTCAGGCTTTCAGTGAAATTCGATAGCTTTTAGTGTTTTCTTTATGGACCATTCATAGCGTTCTCTGTTTACAAAAAGATGTCTGTCTATAACTTCCTGGTCATTATGAAGTCCATCGTAAACTGAAGACAGATGACGCTGGTAAGTTGCCAGAAGTGAGACCATCTCTGAATATTTTTATCCAGCATTGTAAATTTGTTACGCCATTTGAAAGGCAGTTCTGCGTGATTTTCCAACCAAAGTGTCCACACAATTGTTTGGAAATAATTCTATGACCTTACATTGAATTTGCTTAATCTATACGTCAGATTTTTCTATCAAACCGGAGGTGGTTATCTTGAATTAGAAAGAAAGGAAAGAAAGAAAGAAAGAAAGAAAGAAAGAAAGAAAGAAAGGAAAATAGGAAAGAAGAAAGAAAGTAGGAACGAAATTAGGAATGAAAGAAAGTAAGATTGAAAGAAGGAAAGTAGGAAAGAAAGAAATAAAGAAAGAAAGAAAGAAAGAAAGTAGGAATGCAAGTAGGAAAGAAAGAAAGAAGGAAGGAAAGAAGGAAAGAAAGTAGGCATGAAAGGAAAGAAACTATGAATGAAAGAAGGAAAGTAAGAAAGAAAGTAGGAAAGAAAGGAAAGAAACTATGAATGAAAGAAGGAAAGTAAGAAAGAAAGTAGGAAAGAAAGGAAAGAAACTAGGAATGAAAGAAGGAAAGTAAGGAAGAAAGTAGGAATAAAAAAGGAATGAAAGGAAAGAAAGTAGGAACAGAATGAAAGAAAGAAAGTTTGTAGTTTTACGTGAGCGTTAATCTCGTGATAATGAGCCACGGGACCTCTTTTTTGCATGGAATCCGAACCACAGGATACGGCATTTCACTTTGAAAATCTCACATGTATTGACCGGGAATCGAAACCAGTCCTCCTTGGTGAGAGGCTAACAGCTTGACCGCTACGTCACCACGCACCACGAGGAGGAAAGAAAGCTGGGAAGTTGAAGAAAAAAAGATGGAAGAAGGAAAGAAAGAAAGAAAGAAAGAAAGAAAGAAAGAAAGGAACCCCAGTATTGGTAAACGCGTTGAGGTTGGTTACTTTTGATGTTCGTTGTATAATTGGATTGCATTTGAGAAGCGTCGGAACAAGAACCGACACTCTTGATGCATTCGTGATTTAGTGGTTCCGGGGTCAGATAGGAACATCTTCTATCAAAAGACACTCAGTCTATTTTATAAATGATTTGAAATGGCATCAAGTTATCAGTATTTATCTAAACGTATCGGTTTTTACTGTTGAAAACATTTCTTAGCAGACAAAGTAGGGCTCCCCTAATCTTTGTTTGTAAAAACGTAACATAAAGCAATTTCCTGGATGGTGTCAAACGTCGAAGGACTACTGTAAAGGGCCCGGAAAGCTTTCATATTGTGAGTCTACAGTACCAGGTATGGTTGAGTTTCATTGCCTCTCACTAGCAGTCTTAGTGGCAGAAAAGGCCAAACTGCTAATCTAATCGACCGGATAGCTTGCCACTGTGAGTGAATGGTTATCGTGCGAACTACCAACCCCAAGCTTCCAGGTTCGCTCCTCGCCAGGGTAGGTGAATTTTGAAAGGAGACAAAAACACGACACGCATGTCATACGTTGTTGGCATTTTAAAGAACCCATTTGAATTCAGTAGGCCATGTTCATAATGGCAAAATTAATCTCGGGATTTTCCGCCAACATGAAAGTTCCTTCATTCTCTACTAGAAAGCGCTATAGTGTCAAGGAGCTTAGATATTTAACGTCCTTGACTTTCATAGCACTCCAAGGAACAACAAAATTCGGCATGCAAGCTGCCCTCGGGTTGTCAAAAACAAAGCTTGCAAATGGCATCCGAGGCCATACGATATCATTATTATTATTTATTATTATTATTATTATTATTATATCCTTATTACGACGCGCAGGTCGCCCACGGGCGTCAACCAGAAAGACCTGCACTCGGCCTCTACGGAGGCCACACGATCATTCATTCATTCATTCATTCACTCATTGAGTTCAGGGAGGTGGGGCACGTAATTTAAACTGTGGCATTGAATACGGGCTGCACAAAATATTACGGTATCAAATAATTTGAAGACAAAAAAAAAACTAGGATTGTAATACATATATTATGTTGTGTCTTAGAAACTTGTAATTCGACCCCCTCGTGGTGTAGCAACTAGATTTATTTTAGCTGTCGCCCCGGGTTCGATTCCCGGCTCTGACAAGAAATTTTAATTCTGGTGTGAAATATGGAACGGGGTACACGTAGCCTCGTGAGGCAAAACTGAGAAGAGGTGAGTTCCATTTCCAGCTCAGCCATCCTGGTTTTCCGTGAGTTCCCCTCCCCCAACTTCTATTCCAGGTAAATGATGGGACTGTTCCTGACTCTGGCCACAGACGCCTCCTTGCCAATCCTATCCCCAATTTAGAAATATACACACAAATACAGCCATCACAATAACACAGATTGTCACACAAATTCCACACACACCCGAAAATGCACGGGGTTATATGACCACAATGTCACAGGCTCTAAAATAAGCAACAACATCGACTTGTAATTCAACTGGTTTAGAAGATTTCGATAGCCATCATATTTCGACCAAACACCCGTGATTTTATACCGTAAACAGCGAAGTATTTTATCATAGATTCCAGATAATTAACGCATGTTATCAACGGTTTCAAACTAAAAATAATTACACGGAATTCGGTCAGGGGAGCGTGGAGGCCATACCAGGAAGTTCTGATCATCATCCCCACCATGACCGATCCATCAGGTTTCCCAAACTTGTGTTTCAGAACTCACGAATATCGGAATGGATGTGGGTGGAGCACCATCCCGTTGGTGAAAGAAAACAAGACTTTGCTAACTAACCACTGCTACTGCACTCTAGCGGCAGAAACATGAAATGGATCTGCAAGAGAACAAAACATTTTGAGCTTTTCTATACTACTGTAAAGTTTTGTGATATAGCCACAGTGAATCAGTGAAACCACTCCAATCATTTGTAATAACTAGGGCCCGGATGTTGATGACGTAAAAAGTTTAAAAATGCACTTAAAATTCTCAAAAATGACTGTCCTAAAAATTTGAAAAATGCACTATAAAATGGAGAAAATGAGCTTATAATAATAAAATCACCAATATTTCAAAAATTCGAAAAATGCACTATAAAATAGAGAAAATGATCTTATAATAATAAACTCACCAATATTTCTAAAATGACACCTTCCTCAAACTGAAAAGTCAATCAAAATAGATTTCTAGCACTTAACAAAAGGTTTATGTTCACTTTAGTATGAGTTGCACTGCACTACGAATGTCATTCTGATGTTGTCAAATGTAAATGATCTGCAGTTATCAGCCAAAAAGTTTTTATATCTCGAAAAGCTGCGTTCAACATCAACTGATGTGATGGAGTGTACTTGAAGTGAGGAAGGTCGTTCGCTGCTAAATCCTCCTAAATCCCACCCGTGCAGTAGTTTTCACCAGAAAGAATGTCTGAGATTTTGCATAGTGTTTTATACCCGGTGTTTTTTTCCGACATTTTTTTCTGTTTTGATGCAATACCCGTAGCAATTTCACCACGATTGTTGCTAAGACTAGTTTCTACCCGGTTGATTAAGGAAATGGAATCAATATTTCCATATTTCAAATTATCTTGTATCAGCTGCTAGCTTCTTCTTAACTCGGAGAGACGTAACTCCCTCATATAAAGCTGGGACATGACTAAATTGGAATTAAAAAATGACCTCAAAAGGCCGATTTCTCTAAAATAAGACCAAAAAATTCTACCAAACTTTAAAAAAAAGCTTTTAAAATTAAAAAAATAGCAAAAAAAAAATGCAAAAAGATGCAAAATAAAAATGACATATTTGAAGACGGGGCGGCCAGTCCGGAGTTTCGATGTAGTTCAACATTGTTTTAGACAGCTCAGTAAAAAGATGACATGTCATCAACATCCGGGTCCTACTAATAACCCTGTATATGGCTCCGTCTGATTTTTTCTTAAATGCAACAATGTCAGCAAAACAGTTTCAACGTGGAGGCTGTGAACCGACAGCACTCGTCCTTGAATACGCGCCCAGCCGCGAGGTTTGAAGTGCAGTGAAGAAGACGAAGCCGGAAGAAGAACGCTGCTTGGCAAGTACGGCTGGCGACCTGCATCATTGTGTTGTCAACATGCCAATGCTCAGACAACCAACCCACTGACCTTCATTGAATCCATTGAATGGAAAACATCTCTTTCTACGTCGCCTATTCTTAACAATGGCTAATTGTTCGGACGCTGAATGAAAACAATAGATTCTAAGTACTCATTACACTCCATAATTAAAGACACGACCTAATAGCCGACAGCCTCCTTGGTCATTAATATGGTCGTAAAAATCACATTCTTTGAAAAATACCGTAACCTTGCCTCCGTAAGTTGAGAACCGTCTACCTGACACTGTGCACCAGGTGAGGGTGGTGCTCACAGTGCTCAAAGGTTGCCACTAGGCCCTACTTGCTGTTCTGTTCAACGAGTAGTAGCTTACATACTCAGAAAGATGGCGTCCACCTTACCACTTGCCTCCCATGACCCTATTGTTAACACCACCTCAACCGACTGCAGGCAATGATCTTGGTTTGTGGCCAGCTTCCCGGCCATGGATACTCAATTTATGGAGCTCTCGACGAACATTCTGATGGTGTTATCGAACGCTCTCTGGAACTCTGTGTTTGTTCTTCCAACTGAAGACATGCGGTTTTGTCATTCACTGGTCCTTGTCTGTTATTTTACAGACTGTGGTTCTTGGTTGGGCTTAGCCTACCATGCCTAACCTGAGGAGCCCTGCCTGCTTTTCTTCCATTCTTCCGGCAAAGCGATTCTCAGATAATATTTGTTCCATATCTTACATGGGTACTTCCAGTTATGGTATGCAACCAAGGTCACAGCCTCGACCGCCTCCGCAAACAAATACACATACTAATACAGCCATCACAATAACACAGGGTATCACAAAAATATTTATTTATGTATATAACACCCAAGTACACGACGCTAAATGACCACGGTAACCAAGACCCTCAAATGAAACAACGAATCGACGATATGAGTTTCTTTTGACGTGCGTCAGCAAAATATAGTTTAAACAAGATGTTCAGTAAAGAACATATAGCCTACTTTCTCCTAAATGCATGGGTATTGTTATAACTCTTTGTCCTTTTCAAGGAGTATGATCGAATGTTGGTTGTAGTAGCTTGTTGAAATACAACGTGCTATAGGGATATTAAACATGAATATGAGGTGCCCTTTGCTAGTGCTACCTCTGTACCAAATTTCGATCAATTCGGTTTCACCGTGTTTGAATTGATAGGGGGAATCGATTTGCACACATACTTGGCCACCATCTGCAAACTATTGGGCTGATGTTCTTGCAGTTTGGTCTGAATATGTTTCCCACATAAAGATATGGTGTTGCAAAATTTGGTAGAGACTAGATTATTAGGTTGGTCGTAATTACATTTTAGCTTTTAACATTTGGGTGGCCACGATTACGTTTCCGTCAAGATAGCGGTGATATAAAACATGACACTGAGGTGCCCTTTGCTAGTGCTACCTCTGTACCAAATGCCGTTCCATTCGGTTTCACCGTGTTCGAATTGATAAGGGGAATCGATTTTCACACAAAGATGGCCGCCATCCGCAAAATATCACGCTGATGACCTATTAGTTTGGTCAAAGGATGCTCCCTCCATAAAGGTATGTTGTTGCTAAATTTGCTAGAGATCGGATGATTAGGCTAATCGTAATTTGATTTAAGCTTTGAACATTTGTGTGGCCGCCATTACGTTTCCGTCAAGATGGCGGCGATATTAAACATGACACTGAGGTGCCCTTTGCTAGTGCTACCTCTGTACCAAATTTCGTTCATTCGGTTCCACCGTGTTCGAATTAATAGGGGGAATCGATTTTGACACAAAGATGGCCTCCATCCGCAAACTATTAGGCGAATGACCTATTAGATTGGTCAAAGGATGCTCCCTCCATAAAGGTATGTAGTTGCAAAATTTGGTAGAGATCGGATGATTAGGTTAACCGTAATTTGATTTAAGCTTTGAACATTCGTGTGGCCGCCATTACGTTTCAGTCAAGATGGCGGCGATATAATACATGACACTGAGGTGCCCTTTGCTAGTGCTACCTCTGTACCAAATTTCGTTCCATTCGGTTCCACCGTGTTCGAATTAATAGGGGGAATCAATTTTGACATAAAGATGGCCGCCATCCGCAAACTATTAGGCTAATAACCTATTAGATTGGTCAAAGCATGCTCCCTCCATAAAGGAATGTTGCTGCAAAGTTTGGTAGAGATCGGATGGTTATGTTAGTCGTAATTTAACTTAAACTTTGAACATTTGTGTGGCCGCCATTACGTTTCTGTCAATATGGCGGTGATATGAAACATGACACTGAGATGCCCTTTGCTAGTGCTACCTCTGTACCAAATTTCGTTCCATTCGGTTTCACCGTGTTTGAATTAATAGGGGGAATTGATTTTCACACAAAGATGGCCGCCATCCGCAAACTATTAGGCTAATGACCTAGTCATTTGGTCAAAGGATGCTTCCTCTATAAAGGTATGTTTTTGCAAAATTTGGTAGAGATCGGATGATTAGGTTAATCGTAATTTGATTTAAGCTTTGATCTTTTATGTGGCCGCCATTACGTTTCCGTCAAGATGGCGGCGATATAAAACATGACACTGAGGTGCCTTTTGTTAGTACTACCTCTGTACCAAATTTCGTTCCATTCGGTTGCACCATGTTCGAATTAATAGGGGGAATCGATTTTCACACAAAGATGGCCGCCACCCGCAAACTATTACGCTGATGACCTATTAGTTTGGTCAAAGGATGCTCCCCCTATAAAGGTATGTTGTTGCAAAATTTGGTAGAGATCGGATGATTAGGTTAGTCGTAATTTTGATTTAAGCTTTGAACATTTGTGTGGCCGCCATTACGTTTCCGTCAAGATGGCGGCGATATAAAACATGACACTGAGGTGCCTTTTGTTAGTACTACCTCTGTACCAAATTTCGATCCATTCGGTTGCACCGTGTTCAAATTAATAGGGGTAATCGATTTTCACACAAAGATGGCCGCCATCCGCAAACTATTACGCTTATGGCCTATTGGTTTGGTCAAAGGATGCTCCCCCCATAAAGGTATGTTGTTGCAAAATTTGGTAGAGATCGGATGATTAGGTTAGTCGTAATTTGATTTAAGCTTTGAACATTGGTGTGGCCGCCATCACGTTTCCGTCAAGATGGCGGCGATATAAAATATGACACTGAGGTGTCCTTTGCTAGTGCTACCTTTGTACCAAATTTCGTTCAATTCGCATTCACCGTGTTCGAATTGATAGGGGGGGACAGACATTCAGAGTACACACACTCACACACACACACAGACACACACACAGACACACACACACACACACACACAGACAGACACACTTTTTTCGCCCTGTGTTGATCTCATAAGTCTACTTTCATTTTTTGCAAAAATCGAAAGTAGGCTAAAAATGGTCATATCTCTGGAAATTGAGAAAACTTCTAACTTATAAGAACTGATAATTGTTAATAACAAATTATTATTCCACACATAAAATTTGAGCATATACACGATGCGGAAAAACCTTGTTTCGCAAATTCAAGGTGTGTCTTAAGGTAGGCTACAAAATATACAAGCATTGTCAACATGAAAATCAAAATCCACAGCCTGCTTCCAGTCTCCGACCAGGTCAGGAATGGAATGAATGCCGCCCCATCTAGCGGCGAGGATATGAACTGTGCCGGCCGCCGAGGCCTGACGCACTCCTCTGGGGCGATGATTAAATGAATGACATATGAAATGAAATGGTAGTGGAGAGTGTTGCTGGAATGAAATCGTGACAGGGAAAACCGGAGTACCCGGAGAAAAACCTGTCTGCCTCCATTTTGTCCAGCACAGATCTCACATGGAATGACCAGGATTTGAACCACGGACCCAGCGGTGAGAGGCCGGCGTGCTGCCGCCTAAGCCACGGAGGCTTCATTGTCAACATGGAAACCGTAAATCAGAGCAGCGCTACACCGACTGCTGGCCTCCCAGGCGCTCGAACGTGGGCATTTGCTTCTTGATTAGTTTGATTACCTTATTTAAGCTCAATCGTGCACCACTGCCGCAAGGGCAGCTGACGAAATTTCGGAGATCGGGGATTCGAATCCCGACACAGACAGCGTCTATCCTGAGTGTGTTCTTTCCCAGGATTTTTCCCACACTCCCTACAGTCAAATGTATCTCATCCCTGTACCTGATACAGTTACACACACTACTACAGTCATCACATAAATACACAGGGTTGATGACCAAGATATCCCAAGCCCCTGAAATTAATTAGGAACAACAACATTTTAAAAAGACGGAATATTGGCTTTCACGGCCAAGGAAGGCCAATATTCCATCTCTTTGGAAGTCTTTATAGGGAGGTGAACAGCTGCTTGAGCTTTTAGCTCTCGCAGTAAAGAAGGGAGGTAGTGCACAGTTCGCTACTCCTGTGGGCGTTCGGGCAGGACACCAAGAGCCCGCTGATGAGCCAGCTTGGCGTTCCTAGACTAAACCCCACACAAGGCACACCATAAACCAAGAAAAATTGCCGAGTTTTAACATTTTAGCTCCAGAAATTATAACGGGCAAACGTATAATAGCTCCGAGCAGTTGTTCGCAATTTGAGGCACAATTCACATCCACGCAACAATGATTCGTGTAGTCTCTGGAAACTTCTCGGCGATTCTCGGACACGATATACAGCTTCAACGATCATGTCGACTAGGTCCTCCTCACTCTCAACTGACGGTATCATAGCACACAAAAAAATAAGGTAGGAGGATTTAAGTCGGGTGAACGAGGCGGCCAAAGTATCTGACAACCCCTAGTTATTCACCTCTGATCAAACACTTGAGTGGCGCTGCGACAAAATGGCCTGGGTTGCCATCATTCTGGATCAGTGGCGTAACAATGGGAGTGATTAGGGGGAGCTTTGGCACATTGACAGGTGCAAATAAAACATCAAATGCTATCGATATCGAACACAAAAACTTGTAGTTTTACTTTTATTAAATAATGCCTCATTTCGTCCAAGGCCCCTACACAAAACAGAAAGCAAGAACAACAAATCCAAAAGGAAAGGAAAAACTAACACAAAAACAGAAAGCAACAATTAAAAATTAAAAACAAAATGCTTAAAACTACAACAAAACAAAAACACAATGTAAGAAAATCAAAAAGAAAAACAATCACAAAAACCAAAATCAAAAAATCAATAACAAAAATCAAAAAACAAAACAAAAAACACAAAGTTAAAAAAGCAAGAGCAAAACAAACACAAAAATCAAAACCAAAAGAGCAATTACAAAAATTAAAAACGATAAAACTAAAAGCAGCAAATAAAAAAGCAATAAAAACAAAAAACAAAACATTTCAAGAAAGCAATAACAAAAATCAAAAATAATAAAATAAAGACAAAGTAAAAAAATGCCTAGGCAAAACCGAACACAAGAACCAAATTCAAAAAAGCAATAACTAAAATCTAAAAAAAACAAAAGCAAAAACCGACACAAAACCAGAAACAAAATCACAACACTTCAAAAAACAGGCACAAAACCTAAACTTAAAACAAAAGATAACAAAAAAACACATTTGAAAAATAACGTTTTGTTGAAAAAAATTGTTTTGTCCTATAAGACGTTTATCAGGCTAGAAAATAGACCTAGTAAAATGCTCTACATAGCTTATTGACTCCGTTGGTCCCCCTTCAGAAGCAAATCCCAGTTACGCCACTGTGCTGGATCCACGCAGCAGATCTGATTCTTCACACGCGTGAGACGCCGATGCTAATCACCGCAAATCTATGGTTCCCATATTCACATTTCGATTTGCGAAGCAAAGTTTTTCTACACCGTGTATTATAGCAAAATACACTTGGTCCAAGAGTTTACGAGTTCCACTTTGACTCACTATATTGGTTGCGCAGTTTCTGGTGATCCTGCGACAGCGTGGGTCGGCCGGAAGATATAATTTCACCCTGACTTGAAGCAACCCGTAACGATATTCTCGGAACACTTTCACACAAGACAAGTAATGATCGCAATAAAGATCTGACCCGCGCACCGCGTCTGATTACAGATATAAACTGTGATTAACGTTGCGATTTGATGGGCAATGCTAGATAACGCCAGGTCAGATACCATTACCCCGTGGGCATTAACGGCAAGCTGGCGACCGTAAGGACATCATTCGACAAGATTATTTTTAGACACTTTGATGTTTACAAGCTCTCGCTAAAATGTAATAAGTTTTGATAAGAACTCCATCAAGAAGTCTGTATCTACCGCTCCTAAAACTACCACCTCTTGGTCTAGTGACTAGTATTTGTGCCCCTCCTCCTGATTCCTGGAAGTTTCTTTACTAACGTTCACTCCACTTAAGAGACGTTGCTACGTGGATAGGACGCCTAGCTTTTGATTCGAAAGGCCCTGGGATTTTAATTTCGAAAGGTTAACTCCCTAGGTCTGGGACTGGGTGTTTCCATCACTCATTTTTTAAAATCCTCATCACGACGACAAAAGCGTCATCATTACTGTGAACGCTGCCATAGGTTCTGCTATAGGCCTACATTGCTGGAGAAATAATGAGGACTTGGGGATCCGTTCATAATTCACTTGTTATCGATCCTACAACACAGTCCTCCTCATCGCCAGACCACTCGACGTATCGAGGACCCGTGTGCCTACAGTTCATGTTGTAATAATAATAATAATAATAATAATAATAATAATAATAAACAAACCCCGTGGTACCACAGCACATGAAGGCCCTTGAACTACCAAGCGACCACTGCCCAGCCATTTAATCTGCAGATTGCGGGGTGACGGATGGTGAACGCATTGTGTCCCCTCGTCCGTTAATCTTGATTTTCACGACCGGGGTCTGATCTGGCAGCTACTCAATCGTCCTCACGAGGCTAAGTGCACCTCGTTCCAGCCCTAAAATCAGTTTCTAAAATCCCTAACGGAGGCGGGAATCGAACCCGGGGCCTCTGGGTATGAGGCAGACGTGCTATCCCAACATTAGGGGTCTGGCTAATAATAATAAGTAGTAGTAGTGTTAGCAGGAGCAGTAGCAAATTAGTATTTGTAAGTCAGAGCGGTTTATCTAACCGCGATAACCTATTAGAATTAGGCCATCGGGGCAGGGGATCCGGAGACAAGTGGGTTCGAACCCCACAGTCGGCCATCCTTGAAAAGGTTTTTCATGATTTCGCCTAATTTCAACACCTGGCAAATGCAGGGACGGTTTCTTTTAATAAGCCACGGCCGTATCCTGCCACCCCAGCCTCTTACTCAATGCCATTCGTTTCATCTCGCATTAACACCTGTGATAAACCACCTACTGTTGTCTCGGAGTAGGTGCTGAGACTTTGGTCTCAAAAGGTCCTGGTTTTGATTCCCGGCTCTAACAAAAGAAATATAATTATGTTCTGAGAGTGAGCCTGAGGGTACACTTCAGTCCCGTGAGCCAAACCTGAGAGGAAATAGGGGGGTTCAATTATCACCTCAAGTCAACCTAGAAGGTTTTTAGTGGCCGCGCTGGCCACGGCCGCCTACTTCCCAATCCTTCCCTCATCTACAAATGTACTACTACCTACACAGCAAAAACTCAGCCAGTCATACAAATTGCATACATGTCCAAGTACGTGGGGCTGATGAACATGATGTACAAGCTCTAAACAATAATAAGAACACTTAAAGGCTCCCACGCACCGGAGCGATCGCGGTGGCAGTGACGAGCGCGATGGCGATCAGGTCTTTTCACACCCAAATGCGCGATGGTAACAATCAGTTTGGAAAATCGTGTACGTCAAGGATGCATCGGTTATCTCAACTGGAGAAAGAAGCGTTACTGTTGGCAGCGCTGGTTGATGAGGAAAAGCAGTGAGCAAGGTAATTATTCCTTTCATTGTGTACAATTAGAGTTCACGACCTGAATCTGCTTCGTGAGCATGAAGGAGAAATTCTCACTTTATATCGGCAACTGCGACAACATGAAGAACGATGTTACATTTACCTTCGGATGCCAATGAAATGCTTTGAGATCTACTGGACTATATGTTTATTGTCAGGATGCGACAAATCAAATAACATGTCATGCAATTTCACTTCTTCAATGAGTTGCTCTGTTGTCGCACTCATTGTCATGCCAACACACAGTGACGAGGGCAGCGGTCAAACTCGACAAGCTGCTTCTGATCGCCACCGCGTAGTAGAACGCTGCACTTTCCTGAACGCTGCCCGCTGCCTGTCTGAAAGCTTCTATCTCATTCTGCAGGAAGTATTTGACCGCCACCTCCATCGCGCCCGCTCCGGTGTGTGGGAGCCTTAAAACATTTACAGGACAGCATTTCTTTTTAAAATAATTAGTTTAGGTTTGTTGTGTTGTGTTGTGATCGGTTACAAGTTTAGGATCTACTTTGGTTTTAAGTTTAGTGTCTTTTCATGTTTTTGTATTTGACTGTTTGGTTTGGCTTTTATTTAATGATGAATTAATGTTTTTGCTTTTAATTTCGTTTGTTGTCTTTTGTTTTGTTTAATGTTTTCGCTTTTCATTTAGTTGGTCGTCTTTTGGCTTTGTTTTATGTTTTTGCTTTTCATTTAGTTTGTTGTCTCTTGGTTTTGTTTAATGGTTTTGCTTTTAATTTAGTTTGTTGTCTTTTGGTTTTGTTTAGACTAATGCTTTTGCTTTTCATTTAGTTTGTTGTCTTTTGGTTTTGTTTAATGTTGTAGCTTTTAATTTAGTTTGTTGACATTTGATTTTGTTTAATGTTGTTGCTTTTAATTTGGGTTTTAGTTTTGTGTTTTGTTTCGTGCTTTTGATTTTGCTTTTGTTGTTGATTCTTTTAGGTGTTTTTCAACATTGTGTACATGTAGCCCTTTGCACCTAGGTGTGTGTAAAATTTGTCTGATAACCTGTGTCACTGTGATGATGTATGTTTTTGTAATTGAGGTAGGATTTGGGTAGGAAGCGGCCGTGGCCTTAAGTTAGGTACCATCCCAACATTTGCCTGGAGTAGAAGTGGGGAAACCACGGAAAACCACTTCTAGGATGACTGAGGTAAGAATGGGGTCCGCCTCTTCCCAGATCTGCCTCACGAGGCTGAGTGTTCCCCGTCACAGCCCTCAGACCAGAATTAAATTTCTTGGCAGAGCCGGCGAAAGCCAAAAATGCAACCAACGAGGCGGACGGATTTTGCTTTTTGTTTTCACTTATGCTTAATCTTTTGTTATGATTGTTAGGTTTTGCTTTGGTTTTTGCGTTGGTCAGTAGAAATATACAATAAAGTTCGTTAAAATAATACTGAAATATTAAACCCCTGATGATACACTAGATAGAGTTAAGAGGTTAACTGAGCAGTAAATGGACTGCCATTAAATTAACGTCCAGTAGCAGAGTAGTTGAGGCAGAAAGCTCATTACACGGTGGTGCCCTCTAGTCCTGACCCCGTGCCCCACTTGGGCTACAAGCACTAACAGTGGGACACAACTTCAAGTACACATAGACAGCCACAGGTTATATAGTATAGACGAATCCGTGCATTCATAGTAATAATAATACTAATAATAACAATAATAATAATAGTAACAATTACGTACCAGAAACTAAACGACGAAGCATGCAATGGCATTATTTGGATTCTTCAACAAAAAAAAGAGCAAAAACAGTGCAGTCTGCTGGACAAATGATGAAACATAGTCTTCTGGGATGCAGACGGTGTCATTCTGCTTGAACTCCTTGAACCTGGGCAAACAAACCATGAATGATGCCCGTTAAGTTGAAACGTTTCACAAGCTTAGTCGTGCATTGCGTGATAAACATTGTGGAAAGAACAATATTCTGCAACACGATAACGCACGCCCCCACAATGCTCGTTTCACCAGCGAGAACATTGAAAACTTTGGATGAGAAGTTATGCCACATCCTCCCTACAGTCCTGACTTAGCACCCTCCGACTATCATCTTTCTACTTTTGTGATGGAGCAGATGATGATGATAATGTTGATAATTGTTGTTTTAAGGGGCTAACATCTAGGTTATCGGCCCCTAATGGTCTGGGTGATAGCGAAAATGACAATGAAATGGAAACCAGAATAAAAATTAAGTGAGACTGAAAATACTTACAAAATGGAACTCGGATTGAAACGACTCACAAAATGGAGAGCGGTAATACTTACAAAAGGGAATTTAGAAAGAAAAAAACTTACAAAAGGAATAGATTGAAAAATACGCACAAAATGTAGTTTTGGTTCAAAATACGTACAAAATGCAATATAGAGTCGAACTACTTACAAAATGCGATTGAAATTCAAAATACGTACAAAATGCAAATGAGATTGAAAATACGTACAAAATGCAATAAAATTGAGGTTCACATCCTTACAAAATGCAATTGAAATTGAAAATACACAATGCAATTTAGATTGAAAAAGGCCGGTCAGATTCAAAATACTCACACAAAGTGCAATTGAAATTCAAAATGCTTACAAAATGCAATTGAAATTGAAAATGCTTACAAAATGTATGGTAGATTCAAACTACTCATTTGGATGGACAATACTTACAAAATGCAATGTAGATTGAAAATACTTACAATATGTAATTTAGATTCAAAATGCCCACAAAATGCAATTTAGATTCAAAATACTTGCAAAATGCTGTTTAGGTTGAAAATACTTACAAAATGCAATTAAAATTCAAAATACTCACAAGAGTCACAGACCCTATACTGAAAGACTTACTAAAAAGCAATTTAGATCGTCAATCCTTACAAAATGCAATTGAGGTTGAAAATACTCGCAAAATGCAATTGAGATCGAATAGACTTACAAAATACTACTTAGATTGAAAATACCTACAAAATGTAGTGTAGCTTCAAGAAATTCGCTGAAGGTATTTTGGATATACGGGGAGCCAATTAACATTAACTGTTCGGGAATCTTAAAGAGAAAAGGAAATATAATGAAAAGAAAACAAGAAGTTTGACCCCTCGAAGAAGGAGGGATCAGGCCAATAAAGGCGGGAAAGTGAAAGACTCCCTATGCCTCGGATACCCTAATACCGTCGGGGTCGGAAGAACAAGAGTTGACCAAGGGAGGTCGACAGGAAAGAAGACGGAGAGGAGCCCGGCACAAGTAAGTGGAAGCAATGCCCGACTCAGCTGGGGTCCCGTGGTCGCCAACCCACGTCCCACTAGGGAGAGGGAGCAGATGAGAGGCCAGCGCTATGAGATGAACGAGGACATGAAGGGGGCAGTGCGTCAGTGCCTCCGACGTGCTGGAACGGACCGGTAACGTCAAGGGATTTTCAAGTTTTACACTACTACAGTCATCACATAAATACAAATTATCAAACAAGTTCAACACACACCCAACTACACGGGGCTGATGACCAACTGAACCCTTATCATTGTGTCCAATAATAATGTTTCATATTAATAAAAACGATGGAAATACTAAATACATGATATGCTGGATATTTGAGTAATATTGATGTAGCAAGAAATCTGGACTTGGTAAGACATGCTACGTGCTGGCTGGAAATGACCAATAGTTTCACAACCAATGTTATTCTTGGATTTCTGAGAAAATCAGATATGACGCTGTGGCGTACGTGACCATAAAAGGCCACAATGCTGCGTACAAGGCAAGGAGTGAGAGAGAGGAGAATAGTCGTGACGTGAAAATAAGGGCGGGATTTGTAAGGTCAGAGCTCCAACGCCAACTTATCTGACCAATAAGAAAACATGACGCCAGAACATAGCGTCAGTGTGTTTTGCGCGGCAATCGGATATAAAAAGATCTAGCGATCGGTTTGCTTGTTCGACGGCAGATTCGCGACCTGTGAGAAAATACAAGATTTTTGAGAGGTCACACATAATTATAGGCCCATTACTTAAAATATTGAGGAGCTGTTTTTCTCCCACCATTGAAACTTTAGGCTTTCTGTATATATACAAATGTCTGAGATGAACCGGGGCACTCCTAATTATTCTTCGACAGTCATTTTAAGACGTCCTTAAGACGATATGGTTTTAAAGTTATAGTTGTGTGTCGGCAACGAAGTTGGAAATTTTCATAAATTGTGAGATGGCAATTAGCCATAGAATAGGGAAAGTCGACGATTCTGCATAGGACGATCTGAGGAAATAAAATACTTAGAACGCAGATAGAACAGTTTAAAAACTTTGATTTAATTGTGTTTTAACAGCAGCAAAATGTCGACCATGGAGAGAAGACAGCAAGCTTCATCCTCCATTACCATCAGTGTTATGGGCTAACGGCCTAATGATGGGAATTGACGAGGCGGGAGGCCTCTGGAAAGCAGTTTAAGTGATGAGTATTAAAAAATTGATTTATTGATTTTGGACGAGGGGAATCGCGAGAGATGTGTGGAACTTTGTATAGATTTTATTTGTGTGGTTTAATTTAAATTTCAGGGTTTGATTTCTTAACTGACATGCGTGTAGTAAATTTTGGCATTGCGTGACAATTATGTTGTACAGTAAATTTTGTAATTTAAATGTGGTCCTTATGTTACGTAATTCTTATAGCGAAACGGCCGCATCGATTAACGTATCTATAAAAAATGTAGCCATGAATGAGAACCTAGGAACGACAATGATAAATGGACTGATTTAATGATATGTTAAACTAATTACTACGTGGGGGGAATATTTGCATTTTGTTGCTTTGATAACTCGGGCTAGGACTGATCCTGTTATTAATTCTTTATTGTCATTTGGACATGTTGTGTGTCATTATCTGAGAGGTGTGCTGATTAATGCTACGACGAGATCTTCGAGAAATGTGCCACGTATTTTTGGGTGTAAGTGATGATGATGAGGAGAGGTAAAGCCTGTCCATGACTGCGATATCATTCCGGCAAACTAGTTATCCGTGGGGATAAGTTTGACCTGGGAATGTATTCTTAAAAATCCCTGAGAGGATGTTTTGAGATAATGTGTTATTTATTTGTACGCGTTTAACAGGTGGCGATTAGCAAAGGTGCTGTACGCTGGCTATGGGCCAGAATCTATATTTAGCATGGCACTAATTACTACTTGGGGGAAGAAATCAGCCACTCTCTCGGTGATGCGATAACAGGCCCGGTTGTCTCCAGCTCGTTATGACACGTTATGTTTGCTTTAAAGCCTAATGAGTTAAGGTTATTTTATTTGGTTTAATTTGGGAAGTTGCCATGTTGTCGATCCAAGTTTCTTTTATCATTACTACGACTTATTTGTTCATTGTTTTAAAACGCCAAACTTTCCGGCGTGAAAATTAAAAGTTATATTTTGTTGTTGTTGGCTCTTATTTTCAAGGCCATTGTATTCATATAAATATAATTTGGCAACCGGCCAAACTTGTTCATGTCATGTTATGCTATCCTAGTGTTTAAGGTATAAGACGGTAATTCCGCAGCCCTTATTTTAAATAATACACACGTGTATTTGGTTGTGGTAATCTAAGGTTAGAGCATGTCAGTAGTGTATATAAATATGTAATTGTTGTTCCCACATTTCCGTAATTCGTCCTTCGCAGTACGGAGTCCGTTCCCGAACCAACTGTTTTGGTCGGAAACGAGCGCCCGTCAAAATGCTCATTACTTGAACTAGTCTTAAAACCCGTGTCGCTCATAAATATTAAATTTTTGTACTATTTTATTTGTTTGTTATATTTGGATCTTGTGATCCGTTTTCTTTCGTTACTTTGACTTAAGTGACATTTCAGTCACAATGCTTGTTGACAGCTGTCATGCCGTGTCGTCACGGTACGTCAGGCTGGTCAGTGTTAGATCTGTTCACGCGAGTGAACAATAAAAGGGTGGTTATAGTTTTCCTTTTTATGTTTGATTCAGTTAATAAATTTCATTTTGTTAGTAGATCCTGTTGTTTTTCTTGGCTTTATAATAATAATAAGTTAACCTTATGAACCTTGGAAGTTATGTTGATAGCAAAACCTCTAAATCACATTCACAAGAATCCATTACGACCCCGAAATTTTGAATCTTGTCTACATGCTATTTTCCAAAGGGTTTATAAGAGTTACTTTGGCTTCCGAACGTGTGGCATTTGTGTTTTAGAGTAAAAAAATAGATCACCGGCATGTGATAAGTTTATTAACGTAAGTTAGGCGAAGATAGTACCGCCAAATGTTTGAAAATATAAAGTCATGGAGTTTGCAATAAAGTAAATGTGGAACAAGTTAAGTGTTTGAACTTTGATTAAAATTAGAACAAACTGTTCCAGGCGCCCAATAAAATTAAATTAGCTTTGTGTAGAAAAGCCAAACTCAAAGAATTATTTGACAGGAAGGTTAGACCTTAAAAACTAATTAATACTCTATTAATTGGTTAAAATTTGTAAGTAAAGTAAGGTCAGGAAGATTATAACTGAATCAAAGGGTTAAAATTAAATGGAATAATAAGTAAATTATACTCAGTGATGCTATAGTTTGTGGGAGTAATTTAAAGTAAATGAACTGAGTATGTAAAGGGTTAATGTGTGTATATTTAATATATGTGAGCGCGCGTATCCAGGGCTCCGCCCTTATGTCATTTCCCTATGTCTCAAATATATTATTGTTGTGATGGCAACTCTGGGAGAAATCCGCGAAGTGATTGAATTAGCATCCGCTCGTACGCGAGAACAACTTAGTGAGATGAGAAAGGACATAACCAATGAAATACAGACACAGTTAGCGGCAAATAGTGTAGAAATGCAGACACAGTTAGCGGCAAATAGTGAAGAAACGCAGACACAGTTAGCGGCGAATAGTGAAGAAACGCAGACACAGTTAGCGGCTATAAATAAACAATCGGCAGAAACGCAGACACAGTTAGCGGCAAATAATGTAGAAATGCAGAAACAGTTAGCGGCAAATAGTGTAGAAATGCAGACACAGTTAGCGGCAAATAATGTAGAAATACAGACACAGTTAAACACAAAACTATCTGAAGTTAACGAGAATATAAATCAGAAAATCGCTACACAAAACATTCTGGTTAGTGAACAATTACATAGGCAGTCTGAGAAAAACAATGAAATGTTAAACGCACAAGACGAAAGGAACACTCAAAATCTAGCTGCGCTAACGGTAGAAATCAAAGAGCACACAAAGGAACAGCTAATCCAATTAGCAAAGGACGTTAGCACTAACAATACCAAACAATTAGGAATAATAAAAGGTATCGAAGATTCGTTTAAAAAGGAAATAAAAGGAATGGATGAGACTGTTATGGCAAAACTAGCACAAATCGAGCAAGCGTGTTTGACCAGCTCATCTGAAATCAAAGAAGCACACACAAACTTAAAAAAAAGGTTTGAGAATATCGAACGAGGGACACAGGGTATGCAAGATCAGATAATTACAGTAGATAACAATATCACGGGCTTAGTGACGGAACTCAACAAATTAGAAATACAATCAATTAAGAAATGGAAAAAGTTAGAAATTGACCAGGAAGAAATTAAACAAACATTAGAACAGAACAACATTTCTCTGGGAGAAAGGATAGATAAACTTGAAGATAATCAGGAGGCTAATCAACAGGAAGTCGAAAAACGCTTTGTTAAATTGAAGGATACTATTAGGAAAGATTGGACCAAGATGAGCGCTGATTCGAAAGATGAACGGCTCGCAGTAAGCAAGAAGCTAGGGGAAAATAACGCGAAAATACAGGCGTTAGAAGAAAATATGAAGTTAAGGTTTCAAATTCAAGAGGACCGCATGATAAAATCGGAGTTGCAGTCACTTGGACATAATACGATGTTTGCGACACTAATGGAAAAGGGGAAAGGGGAGAATGCGGAAAGAGAGCACACAATAGACAGCCACGAGCTTGGGCAAAGTCCAAGAACGGTAGACACGCAAGCATTCCAGAATTATGAGGGTCGTAGCTCGACACCTCAAAACACACAACTTCCCACGCAAGTTATACAAGTCATCCGTGGAAACGAATTTAAACCGAATAAGTTTTTACCAGAGAGCGGAGGGACACCTAAAGCTTTCTTAAGGGAACTGACAGAATATTTTTCGGACCAAAATGTTAGCTCAACGCGACAATTAAGAATGGTTGAAAAATTTTTGGCGGGCTCAGCACTTACCTGGTATCTTGGATTTAAGAACACATTTAAATCAATGGAAGGTTTCCACAAGGCCTTCCTAAGCAAATACTGGAGTGGGTCGTATCAACAAAGCTTGCGAATGGACTTATACTCGCGCAAATACCATTCCACGCATCAGACGAAATATGCAGATTTTTTCGCCATGCAACTTGTCAAATTGCAGGATCTTGATAATCCACCGAGCGAAATGGAGCTAATAACTACTATAGGAAAGCAGATGCCTATTAGCGTTCAGCAATTCTTGGTGGCGGCAAATATTACGACCGTGGTCCAGGCAGAAGAGGTATTAAGGAAGATAGATGAAACCACTAATTACATCAACCCGAGAGAGAAGAGACAGATAGAGTTAGTTAATGCAGTCGAAGTAGTCAAGACACCGAACAAAAACACGAGGTCGCAAGCTACAAACACTGGGGATAACCAAAGACGGCAGAGTACCGAAGAATATGAGCCGAGATCTCAACCGAGATACGAAAATAGGGACAGAAACCATAACAATCAGGAAGAAACTAACCGCTACCGGAACACAAACAATCAGCAGTGGCGAGATAATAGGAGATACCAAACGTCATACAATAGGAATAATAATAATAACGCACCTTACAATCGGGGATGGCGTGGAGGACACTATAATCAACAATATAGGCCCAGAGACAATAGGCGTTACAACCAGCAACATAACGCACAAGATAACCAGCGGTTTAACGAGCAATCGGATCCAAGGGATGATCAGAGAAATTGGAACGAGAGACACGCTGAGTCACAACAGTACCTAGAAGAGCCACATAACATGGAAGGAAATAATGATAAATGGGAAAGAGCGATAGATCGGCGGAAGAATCCCGACAACCACGAGGAGGAAAACGGAACACATCAAATGTTGGAGGCCATGCATGTAGAAACCCAGAGATATTTGGAGGAGCTGCATGGAGAAGAAGAAAATAGAGCAGCCGACAATAGGAAACAGAAGAATAGCAGGAGAGATTCGCAGACCGTGTCAGGCAAGGGTCTCGAAATATGGTAAAAAAAAGTTATTGTACGGGAATAGGAGAAGAAGAAGGGAGAAGGAAGAAGATGGCAACGCGGGGGAGAAGAAGGAGATGACATCACGGTAAAATGGAGAAGAGACAGGAGCGGCTTAAGGAAGTTCAACTAGGGGTTACGAACTTAGGTAACAACGCCTACAGAGTCCGAGAGGTGAGCACAGGAAACATGGCAGTATATAATATCTCAAATATAAAATTGTATCATCAGAGAGAGCCATACGAACCGAGAAATAATGTTACTGCAGCAAATTAAACATTCGCGTGATAACATACAACAAAAGATACGGGGGTACTCGAGTGGTGAAAGCGCTCAAAAGACAGCTCTGACGTGTTTACAAGTTCAGGCGGAAGTCGTTAATGAATATGTTGATGTTTTGAAAGAGTGAGAGGGGAGACGAGTAGCAAGGAAAGAGGCCGGAGGGCATAAGTATACAGGAATTTCCTAATGAGTTTGGAACGAGACGGCTACTGAAACAGACAGAGGCGGACAGTCATTATATTTGAGGGTGACCAGCAACTTCAAATTTGAGCCAGAAAAGTAGGGGATGTGAAATTCGACTTCATTTGAGTTCGAATTTCATCAACTAGGGGTCAGATGAACCCTTATCATTGTGTCCAATAATAATGTTTCATATTAATAAAAACGATGGAAATACTAAATACATGATATGCTGGATATTTGAGTAATATTGATGTAGCAAGAAATCTGGACTTGGTAAGACATGCTACGTGCTGGCTGGAAATGACCAATAGTTTCACAACCAATGTTATTCTTGGATTTCTGAGAAAATCAGATATGACGCTGTGGCGTACGTGACCATAAAAGGCCACAATGCTGCGTACAAGGCAAGGAGTGAGAGAGAGGAGAATAGTCGTGACGTGAAAATAAGGGCGGGATTTGTAAGGTCAGAGCTCCAACGCCAACTTATCTGACCAATAAGAAAACATGACGCCAGAACATAGCGTCAGTGTGTTTTGCGCGGCAATCGGATATAAAAAGATCTAGCGATCGGTTTGCTTGTTCGACGGCAGATTCGCGACCTGTGAGAAAATACAAGATTTTTGAGAGGTCACACATAATTATAGGCCCATTACTTAAAATATTGAGGAGCTGTTTTTCTCCCACCATTGAAACTTTAGGCTTTCTGTATATATACAAATGTCTGAGATGAACCGGGGCACTCCTAATTATTCTTCGACAGTCATTTTAAGACGTCCTTAAGACGATATGGTTTTAAAGTTATAGTTGTGTGTCGGCAACGAAGTTGGAAATTTTCATAAATTGTGAGATGGCAATTAGCCATAGAATAGGGAAAGTCGACGATTCTGCATAGGACGATCTGAGGAAATAAAATACTTAGAACGCAGATAGAACAGTTTAAAAACTTTGATTTAATTGTGTTTTAACAGCAGCAAAATGTCGACCATGGAGAGAAGACAGCAAGCTTCATCCTCCATTACCATCAGTGTTATGGGCTAACGGCCTAATGATGGGAATTGACGAGGCGGGAGGCCTCTGGAAAGCAGTTTAAGTGATGAGTATTAAAAAATTGATTTATTGATTTTGGACGAGGGGAATCGCGAGAGATGTGTGGAACTTTGTATAGATTTTATTTGTGTGGTTTAATTTAAATTTCAGGGTTTGATTTCTTAACTGACATGCGTGTAGTAAATTTTGGCATTGCGTGACAATTATGTTGTACAGTAAATTTTGTAATTTAAATGTGGTCCTTATGTTACGTAATTCTTATAGCGAAACGGCCGCATCGATTAACGTATCTATAAAAAATGTAGCCATGAATGAGAACCTAGGAACGACAATGATAAATGGACTGATTTAATGATATGTTAAACTAATTACTACGTGGGGGGAATATTTGCATTTTGTTGCTTTGATAACTCGGGCTAGGACTGATCCTGTTATTAATTCTTTATTGTCATTTGGACATGTTGTGTGTCATTATCTGAGAGGTGTGCTGATTAATGCTACGACGAGATCTTCGAGAAATGTGCCACGTATTTTTGGGTGTAAGTGATGATGATGAGGAGAGGTAAAGCCTGTCCATGACTGCGATATCATTCCGGCAAACTAGTTATCCGTGGGGATAAGTTTGACCTGGGAATGTATTCTTAAAAATCCCTGAGAGGATGTTTTGAGATAATGTGTTATTTATTTGTACGCGTTTAACAGGTGGCGATTAGCAAAGGTGCTGTACGCTGGCTATGGGCCAGAATCTATATTTAGCATGGCACTAATTACTACTTGGGGGAAGAAATCAGCCACTCTCTCGGTGATGCGATAACAGGCCCGGTTGTCTCCAGCTCGTTATGACACGTTATGTTTGCTTTAAAGCCTAATGAGTTAAGGTTATTTTATTTGGTTTAATTTGGGAAGTAGCCATGTTGTCGATCCAAGTTTCTTTTATCATTACTACGACTTATTTGTTCATTGTTTTAAAACGCCAAACTTTCCGGCGTGAAAATTAAAAGTTATATTTTGTTGTTGTTGGCTCTTATTTTCAAGGCCATTGTATTCATATAAATATAATTTGGCAACCGGCCAAACTTGTTCATGTCATGTTATGCTATCCTAGTGTTTAAGGTATAAGACGGTAATTCCGCAGCCCTTATTTTAAATAATACACACGTGTATTTGGTTGTGGTAATCTAAGGTTAGAGCATGTCAGTAGTGTATATAAATATGTAATTGTTGTTCCCACATTTCCGTAATTCGTCCTTCGCAGTACGGAGTCCGTTCCCGAACCAACTGTTTTGGTCGGAAACGAGCGCCCGTCAAAATGCTCATTACTTGAACTAGTCTTAAAACCCGTGTCGCTCATAAATATTAAATTTTTGTACTATTTTATTTGTTTGTTATATTTGGATCTTGTGATCCGTTTTCTTTCGTTACTTTGACTTAAGTGACATTTCAGTCACAATGCTTGTTGACAGCTGTCATGCCGTGTCGTCACGGTACGTCAGGCTGGTCAGTGTTAGATCTGTTCACGCGAGTGAACAATAAAAGGGTGGTTATAGTTTTCCTTTTTATGTTTGATTCAGTTAATAAATTTCATTTTGTTAGTAGATCCTGTTGTTTTTCTTGGCTTTATAATAATAATAAGTTAACCTTATGAACCTTGGAAGTTATGTTGATAGCAAAACCTCTAAATCACATTCACAAGAATCCATTACGACCCCGAAATTTTGAATCTTGTCTACATGCTATTTTCCAAAGGGTTTACAACATTCCCCAAGTCCCTTAGATGAATTAACAAGAACCTAATGAGAAACGGTCAGAGGTCACCTGGATCCAGGGCCCACCCCAAGACACTGCCACTGAGTTATTCTTTCTGGATGTCCGCCTCGTTGCGTAGTGGCTACCACTCTTGGCTGTTCGATTCCCGGCTCTGCCAAGAAATGTAATTCTGGTCTGAGGGCTGGAACGAGATATACTCATCCCCGTGGAAGTGGTTTTCCGTGGGTTTTCACTTACAGCCTACTCCAGGTAAATGCCTGGGTTGTACCTAACTTAAGGACATGGCCGCTTTCTACCCAAATCATATCCCTAATTACAAATACAGACACTAGTATAGACATCACAGTGACACAGGTTATCAGACAAATTCTAATCACACTCAAGTACACAGGGCTACCAGAAATGTAAGCTGCTCACGTATTCACTTTCTCCTGTACTCATAGGGGAACCCCCTGATCGGATTGTAATTGGCAGAGGAAACTCTTCGAAGGTCACTACCCCTTATTATTCTCGTTTTCAACGGGGTCAGGGATGAGATGCGATGGAAATCTTTGTGGCGTATGGTTTTATGGCCGGATACACTTCCTGACGCCAACCTCATGAGAGGAGTTTATGAGAGATGGAATGAATGAATATGAATGAAACTGGGCAAGGATGTGGAAGGAAGCGGCCGTGGCCTGTTAGAAGGTACCGTCCTAGCATTTGCCTGGAGTTGAAAATGGGGAAACCACGGAAAACCATTTCAAGGACGATCGACGGTGGTGCTCGAACTCTCGTCTACTGAGTCCGCAAAGAGTTTGGCCCCATTGCCTAGCGCTGCGCTTTAGTGAGCGTAGCTACCGCTGTCAGTGAAGGTCACTCTATATGATGGTGGTAAAAGAAATTTATTTAAAGCGATGGTAAAGATGCGGAGTATGTAGTCGGCGCGTTGAATGAAGGGCTGCCGGTTGTCTGGTTGCTTCGACAAGATAGCATGCGGATGGCCTTCCATTTCCACGCGCTGACTCCCTGTTCCACGTCTTTACCACCGATTTAAATATAGGCTTAATGTTAATTTTAGCCAATTAGTTTTACCACCATCGTATAGAATAACCTTCCAAGAGTATCCTCTGCCAATTACAATCCGATCGCGGAGTAGACGCTAACAGAATTCCCCTGTCCAGCAACTCCCGCCATAAATCGCTCAGCACTGATGTTACATCACTTCTCGTTCAGCCATGTGCCAATTAGAGCACACAGTAATTGAAATGGAAGTCTAATAACTGTCACAGACCAGGTGACTCGTTTCAATTACATTCATTTGTGTGCCTCCAACTCCTGCGTCAGAATATCCAAGCTCATGGAGATGTACAGAACGAAGGACTGTACAGGACACCAAACATTTATATAACCTGACACCGTACTTCTCATAAAAGACGAGTTATGGAGGAAGCCCCTCAAATTACGAGGGCGGGTAGAAAATTCTTTGCCCCTATTTTTTTGGCTCATAAATACATACAGATAATTACAAATAGACGTACTGTTATACGTACCTTACACTATGTTTCCACATAGACTCCACATTTGTTCAGACATTTTTCCCATCGCAGCACTAATTTTGTGATGCACCTGTGGTAGAATTCAGCCGGCTGACTGTGGAGCCATCGTCGGACTGCTGTCTTAGCGTCATCGTTGCACTTCTTCAGCGGACCAAAAACGTGGAAATCACTAGTGGCTGTTTGGTGAGTGATCCAGACTCTCCCAGTGAAATGACCGGAACTTGTTGGCGGTTGTGGTTGCCACATGCGGTCTCGCATTGGCATGGTCCACTGAAGAAGTTCCTGATAGAACAGCGATTCACATGCAACGATCACCTTAAGAGCGCAGTGCGACGATGGTTCCACAGTCAGCCGGCTGAATTCTACCACAGGGGTGACTCAAATTTAGTGCTGCGATTGAAGAAATGTCCGAATAAATGTGGAGACTATGTGGAAAAATAATGAAAGGTACGTATATTTGTAATTACCTGTATGTATTTTTTGGCTAAACAAAATAGGGACTAAGGCTTTTCGATCCGTCCTCGTACACGCCAAAA
This sequence comes from Meconema thalassinum, assembly GCA_946902985.2. Lineage (NCBI taxonomy): Eukaryota > Metazoa > Arthropoda > Insecta > Orthoptera > Tettigoniidae > Meconema > Meconema thalassinum. The sequence continues at coordinate 382,303,499 of OX336392.1, read as the reverse complement.
TAGGCAAACTATCCAAATTATTGTAGAACGACAAGACAGAGCTTATTTTAAACTCCTCGTTTCAACAAAAAAAAAATCCTTCTCATGACAGCGCAACTTAACGTTGGAGGTATAATAATAATATCGAATGGCCTCGGATGCTGGGTGAAAGCTTTGTAATTTGACACCCAGAGGGTAGATTGCATTTCGAATTTCGTTGTTCCTTGAATCACTATGAAAGTCAAGGAAGTTTGATATCTAAGCTCCTTGAACAATATAGCGCTTTCTAGTAGAGAACTGAGGAACTTTGTGTTGGCGGAAACTCCCGAGATTAATTTTGCCATTATGAACACGGCCTACTGAATTCAAATGGGTTCTTTGACATGCCAATATCGTATGACATGCGTGTCGTATTTTTGCAGCCTTTCAAAAATCACTTACCACGGCCAGGAGCGAACCTGCAATCTTGGGGTTAGTAGACCGACACGCTATCCACTCACCCACCGTGGCAAGCTAACGTTGGAGGTATATTCACTCTAAACAGTAAGACAAATCTAAAAGCGGATTGCATCAGCAGAATTGCATTTGGTCCTGTAACTTCCTGCCGCATCTCAGTTAGTTATAGAGCGAGAGCCCTCCCTAACAAACGGAGATTCACTGTGACCACGTGCCGGCCGGGACACTGATTATTCCGTAAGTCACCTCTAGATCTTTGGGCGCCGGTTGGATGTTTGTAATACATTCAGTTCTTTCAAAAGAGATCTGGAGGCCTGCCTTTGAAGCTTGTGCTTGAACCTGGTTGATCTGCTTCGTGGCCATATCCAAAGAATAATTATTGTAGCTTTCAGTCGCTCGACACAAAATAATATTGTAATTACAGGATGTGAAAAAAATGCATGTGATTATATTTTATGTATATTGTTACGGACTATTGAATAATAATAAGAAGAAAACTAAGGCATGACATGTTTCGTTCGTCAAGCGAGCATTCAGATCCAAATATGCAAGACAAATAGCTCTACAAAACACTACCAAACCTACAGAGACACCCACAGACAGTCTCTGCCCTCCAAAAACAAAATACAAGAAAACCCGTCCGAAAACTTAGTAATTGTGGTTATTTATTTATCGTATGGTATGGCACACACTTACATCATAATACATAATAATACATCATAATCTTAACGAAATATTGTAGGAAAAAAAAGCATTAAACACCCGAATAGATAACCATTTACATGGGTTGGTTTTTTAGTTTTGGCACCTTAGTTATAACTGGATTAATAACTCACTTAGATGGTTCCAAGTTTCACAGGTCCTCGATGTACAACGTGTTCCCAGCGATGCGGAAGTCGTTTGATCCAGTTGGCACTGCCCAATCTATTGATGGTACGAATAGAGCGCTCGGCTGCCTGCTTAAAGTCTTCAATGGTACGGAAGCGCTCCCCACGCATTGTCATCTTCATCTTCGGGATGAGATCATAGTCGCAGGGACTGATGTCGGGAGAATATGGGGGGGGGGGGGGGGTGAGTGATAGAGGACCGCCCAGCCCCAGCGATCCAACAATGCCGACGCAACGCCTGCTGTGTGTGCCCTAGAATTGTCATGCAGAACGATGGGCGGCGTAACCATGTGGTGGCGCCGTTTCCTTCTCAGAGCTCATCGGAGATGGTCTTGAAGAAACGAACAATAGTACGCCGCATTAACAGTTTGCCCTCGGGGAACAGTATGGTGAATGATCACACCATCCCAATCATAGGCAAGAATCAACATTACCTTCACATTGGTGGGGGTTGGTCGAACTGTTTGTTTCCGTGGTGATCCGTGGTGCCGCCACTCCTTCGATTGGCGTTTTAACTGTGGTTCATAAAATCTGGCCCACGTCTCGTCAATGGTTATGATACGCCGTAAGAAGGCCTCTCCTTCGCGCTCATAACGCTGCAAGTGCATACGACAAGCGTCGTATCGCAGCCATTTGTGCATGTCGGTTAAGTCATGCGGAACCCATTTGGACGCAATCTTCCTCATTTTCAGTAAGTCCTTCAGGAGTGGAGGACAGTTGAATGCGCCAGTCCGGTATCTTGCTCTAATTGACGAATCGTTACGTTCCGATCCACCTCTACTAACGCGGACTCCATCTGTACATTGTCATCAATTACTGGTGGGTGACCAGATCGAGGCATGTGCTCCACACGTTCGCGCCCATCTCGAAAGGCTGCAACCCATCTTGCTACCGTTCTGAACGGTAACGCAGCTGCACCGCATGCTTCCTGCAATCCTCGGTGACACTGTTTAGCACTGCGACCCCAAGCACACTGAATTTGTATCCACGTTCTCTGCTCCTGCTTGGAAAACATTGCGACTGTCTTTCGCGAGCGCTGGTCTCACACTACTCATCTAACAGGCACGACTGCGCACGAGCGGTGGTGAGGACGGGCGAGGTCATGTGCTCTGAGGGAGGGGATGCAGGGCAGCAACCGTCGGTAAAAGTGGCAGCGCCCAACATTGTTGCAACTTGGCACTGAAGCATTGGTGCCAAAACTAAAAAACCAACCCACCAAACATCTATAAATGACTATCCCATCAACAAAGACAGACTTCCTCCCCCAAATTACTCTATGAAGATGTAGCTACTGTTGCTGTGATACAGTTCAGCAGTAACTACTGTAGAATTGTAAACTATTATGCGGATATGAACAACCAAGTAATCTCTTGTGACGATTAAAAGCTAGAACTATAACCTAAAATATTGTTTGTCTACTGCTATGTCCAGGGGAGTGCGACAGGCTTCGGCAGCCGGCACAGTTCATATCCTCGCCGCTAGATGGGGGCTTCATTCATTCCATTCTCTGACCCGGTCGGTCGACTGGGAGCAGGCTGTGGATTTTCATACTGCTAATATGTTGAAAGATCTTAATCACATGTAACTCATTTCAAGTTTGTTTTCACATATTCCAGTAATAAGAATTATTTTGTGTTGACCGACAATATTAATTATTATCTGTGATTTTTGTTGTATCTCCGTCGTACACCTAGGATTGCGCTTAAAACGAAAATTTTGAGTAATTTTTGGAAATTTTTTCACACTTTTTTTTTTAGTATCAAAGGCCGTTCGAAGAATTGATACTTCTGCTATAAGACAGAGGCCCTCTGTCCGACCAACTGTTGACTGAGGATTTGGACCCTTGCCCGTCGCCAGCTACGGCGCACATTATCATGAACTCGCTGCAACAGCGCGATGCGGGACGGCATCATGCCCCCTGACAAGCTGCCTGCTTGGCCCGCCATCTGTTAGTAACTAACAGGGATATTTAGAAGATACGCTTCGAACTTCTGCGCTCAGTTTAGTATATTCTACAGCGGAATATTGTGCGCCGGTATGGATGAACAGCCCCCACGTAAAGACGGTAGACACTCAGCTCAACATAGCCATGAGAACCATCTCCGGTTGTATAAGAACTACTCCACTCTACTGGCTCCCAACACTCAGCCACATAGCCCCTCCGGTGTTAAGAAGACAAGATGCACTGAGGAAGGAATATTCTAAAATAATGAACAACCCTGCACTTTTAATCCATGACGACATTCCCGCTCTGGCAATAAACCGGCTCCGGTCCAGGAATCCACCCCTGCGACTGGCTCAACAGCTTGCTGATAGTAATTTCAACATTGCAGCTAAATGGCGTGAAGCATGGACTAGAAATGCCCCACCCGAAGTTCGTGACCTCATTGATCCCGCAAAGAAAACCAAGGGTGTTGAACAACCACGGCATATATGGAAGACCAATATACGCATCCGTACAGGACATGGGAGTTTGTGCGTACAACCTGCACAAATGGGGGAAGCGGCCAGACCGCTGCTGTGATTGTGGTTCATCGAATCAGACCATCAGGCACATTGTTGAAGTTTGCAAAATAAAGCGTACCGAGGTGACCCTAACGTTATTTTCAGTGCTGCACCATTGAGCCTGGACTGGATAAATAGACTGGACGTAAGGTCGATATCTGTGCTTGTATATACTTTTATTATTGTTAATATTATTATTGTTATTATTATTGTGTTACATGTGTAATGCCATACGCTAAATAAATAGGGATATTTAGAGCAGGTGAGCAGCTCACGTGCTCACAGTCCCAGCACGAGCAAGGCACTAGCTCTCTTGCTGTAACAGGCCAAGCAATCTTCCTGAGAGTGATAGAGGTTGGGAAGGCAGAGGAATCATTCGCAGGGAAGTCAAATCGTGGTCATGTAGCCCCGTGTCCTTGGCTATGTGTAGAATTTGTCTGATAACCTGTTTCATTGTGGTCGCTGTATTAGTGTGTGTATTTGTAACTCAGATAAGGATTGGGAAGTAGGCGGCCGTGGCCTTAATTTAGGAACCATCCCGACATTCACCTGGAGTAAAAGTGGTAAATCACTGAAAACCACTTCCAGGATGGCTGGGGTGTGAATCGAACCTGGGCTTCCGCGGTGGCAGCCAAGTGTACTAGCCACTACGCAACGACCTTGTGTCTATCTATCTATCTATCTATCTATCTATCTATGTCTACCCCTTATTAATCCCGTTTCTAACGGGGTCGGGGATGAGATGCGATGACATTCCACGTGACTGATAGTTTCTACGGCCGGATGCCCTTCCTGACGCCAACCTCTCGAGAGGAGTCAATGAGAGATGAAATGAATGAAGATGAATGAAAGTTCAATTTCAAGTAGTTGCAACTTTGGCTACCAGACGCCACTGTCACCCAGCGGCGAACGTTGGAACTTGATAGAGCGTTTCTCACCAAATAACCTACAAAGTTGGCTACACACTACAAATTGTAGTTGTAGGTTCTTTTTCATGCCATAAATCTGTGACATGGGCCCGCACGCTCTTAAAGATCCGACGACTTCGGCCGGGTTTGAACTCGCGTTCTTGAACATAGCAGTTCAGCATGCTACCGACTACGCCACCGAAGCCGCAGACCTTGTAGTTGGATACCAGTCGCATTCCCAGATTGCTAGGAGGTTCCTTTTATAGTGAGCAAGACTATCCTCCATTTTTCTATCATAGAACTTTTCTTTCTTTTTTTCGGTGACGGGCCTTCCTTTACTCCATGAGCCCGTGAACGACGGGTTATTAGCCTATATGTGTGTTGAAATGCAACTGCAAATGTCCACCAGTCCTCTATAGCCAGCCGCCCCTGCTTCAACAGCTGAGCGATGCCAGCAATGGTGGTAGAATAAGAGAACTAAGGCATGACCGATCCAATTACAGTGAGTGCGAGTTCCGCCTGGCCTGCCACCTGTTGGGCGTGCTTGCGATCGATCGCGTCTGCCAATTGCCATGGAGACCGCCGCGACGCGACGCGTCGACCGGCCCGGCCCGGCCCGACCTGGCCTGACCTGCCCCACTGCGCTAGTAGGTCAAAGCGGGCATCAACCCCTGCCCCGGGCTACCAGAGGGTAGCGAACACCACCTCGGCGAATGCTCGATAATAGCAAAGCTAGCGGGAGGCTAGACTGCTCTCCTGTCTGACCTATTTACAAACTTGGACCACTTCCGTAACATAACTCAGAGGGTGCTATATCTCACCATCTTTGTTAAAGTTGCTTGTATAAACAAGAAAGTGATGAATCGCAGGTTACCAAACATAAAACATTTTATTATAGAAAGCTTTTCTGTCGGTGAACACAAATTGTGGCCAAATACATAAGGTAGGAAAACAAGTAGGCTATTTAAATACACTAACCTGTAAGAAATATTTCATGATATACTTATCACTAGGGCTCGGATGTTGAAAACTTAGAAATTGCCTGAAAAAGACCTATTATTAAATTTGAATTGCACCCAATGGCCATTTTAACTAAACGCCCGTGGGCTCCCAACAAGTTCAATTTCAAGTAGTTCTAACTTTGGCTACTAGATATGCCGCTGACACCTAGTTGCGAACGTTGGAACTTGATAGAGCGTGTCTCACCAAATAACCTACAAATTTAACTACACACTACCAATTGTAGTGATAGGTTATTTTACATGCCATAAATAAATAAATATATACATATGACATCGCCCGCCGGCTTTACTTCCCCTCCGAAGGAAGGCATTCTGAGGGAAACCAGCGAGAGGGAGCTGCACCAAAAACGAAGATTGAGTGTGGCTTTCCTCCTAGTTTCTCCACACCCCCTTCAGGCAAATACCGGGATAGTAGTCTACCTTATTTGAAGGCCCGGAGTAATTACGCCATTCCCGGTCCTAATGATTACAGTTACATGCTAATTCAGTCACCACAACCACTACATGGCAATGATGACCAAGATGTCCCAAGATCCTAAAGCGAATTAACAACAACAACAACAACAACAACAACAACAACGTTCACCAATGCACTCGCACAGTGTGGAGCCGCTCTGGACGATATGCGGCAGCAGAGCTTACGGAAGAAAGCTGATAGCTTCTCTAGTTTTCCGACTACCGATCATTTATTAATATAACATAGGCTCTAAATCCTTTTTTTTCCTACGTAAGCAGAAGATCACAATTCATCCCAACCTCAACATTTTTCAATGAACCACAACATCAGTGCCATATCATTGACATCTCCATTACGGGCTGTATTTTCATCCATCAACTTAAGAAAGTTTTGACTGGCTGCGTGGCTCAGAGGTAACGTTCTCGCTTGCTTAGCCCTAGGTTGCAGGTTCGTATACCGGCGCAGTCACCTGGCATTTGAGGGTGCGCAAATGCAAGGGAGCCGTGCCAGTAAATTTTACTGGCACGTTAAAGATCCCCTTCGGGACACAATCCGGCACCCCGCCGTCACTGAAAGCCAGAGTAGTTATGTAAAAACAATAACATTATTATTATTATTATTATTATTAAAGAAAGTTGTGAGATCTTTTTTTTTAGAATATGTTTAATCTTTTTAGAGAGTTAACCTTTTTGAGATGTTTTTAACTCATACCTTTATATAAAATTATATGTAATCTTCATTCGTATCATATACGTCTGCTGAAGAAGGTTATAAATTATTGAAAAGGCTATCTGGTACGAATAATAGAACCGCAGGATTTTAACCTTTAGTGAGGTCGTTCTCGTCATTGAAACTTTAATTGACTGATTTAAGAAAATCATTCAAAACCGAAAACATAGAAAAAATCTTGTTGTACAGACCAACGCAGATCTACTTCTTTGACTCACCTAATTCTGATCATTTTGTAAATGAACTTTTAAACTGTAACTTTTATAAGAAAATGTATCTTATATACTTAAAAAACTTGAATGCGAGTATATCGCAGTGAATCATACATACAATAAATTAGAAAATAAATCTCGTATATAAAGGTATGTTATTGTTTTTTTCGTTTCACTTTCCTTGCTATAGTTTTTAACGGCGTTTTTCGAGCATATCTATCGAGTATAAAACACGTGGTTTTCGAGCATATCTGGAGATTTTATCGAGCATATCGATTCGAGCCCTAGTTATAATATAACCGAAACCGGTACAGTGTACTCAAATAATACATTTTATTTACTTATTGTATCTTTTCCTAGTTCAATTAAATGGAAATTGTTCTAGAAATTAAAGGTTGTTTGTTTAAATCTATTATTTGATTCTTTATCTTCAATTTGTGGAAAGCAGATTTATCAATTTCTCAAAACGGAAGTAGATTTTTTTCTATTTCGATTTGACCATGTATGAGTCGACACTAGCGCTCATATTGATAGATTTAGGCCGTAAAAGATGTGGTCTGTTGGTGTGCAACGGAAATTGATATTTCGATTAAGGGCGTGGTGGCGCAGCGGTCAAGCTGAAGGCCTCTCACCACGGTGGACCGGGTTCGATTCCCGGTCAATGCATGTGCGAGTTTCAAAGTGAAATGCCACGTTCTGTGGTTCGGATTCCTCGTAAAAATGAGGTCCCGTGGCTTACGATCTCGAGATCAACGGTCACGTAAAACTGCAATCTTCCTTCCTTTGATATTTCGATTTTGATTTCACCATCTATGGGTCAACACTAGCGCTTGTAGTGATAGATTTCGTGAACCACATACGGCAAAGGATGTGTCAATGACTTGTCATTTTAGTGTGTGTCATCATGCCGGCAACATGTAAGAAGCGTTCGGTAATACACACAATATTCAAAAGCGAAATAATCTACTATATAAAGCTCAAATACCACTCACTGACTGACTGATTCATTCATCACGAAATCTCAGAAACCACCGAACGGATTGGAATGAAATTTGGTATGCAGCTTCCTCAAGGGCCGCAAACGCCCACTAAGAAAAGATTTTTGGATATTCAGGTTCTAAAGGGGTGTTAAGGGGGTAGACCTGCATTTCATTGAATAGCAATATCTCCCGATTGGTTTCATTGGGGGATGTGATACTCGGCATATAAACTCATCATTAAAAATAAGAAGACACGTGTCTGAGGGTTTTTCGATGTGGTGTATATTATGAGGGGAAAGGGGTGAAAAGTGGGGGTTGAAGGATTCCTAACGGAGCGTGTATCCCTTAAACGACATAGGCCAGGAGTTTGGAACTCAGCGGGAAAAAATCAGCATAAAAAATAAGTAAATAGGTGTTTGACCGTTTTTTCATAAATCCAATTTAAGGGGCCCATGGGGAGGGTTGAAATTATGGGGGGGGGGGACGTAATATGTCTGAGTGTAAAATTATACATGGCCTATGTTGTAGACAATAACACATTACATCTTTTTTGTCTCTTGCTATTTCATCATACGACGAATACTTACGGAGTTATTAATGATTTTGTACTTTTTGGTCGGAATTTTCAAAGTCCCAGCAATGACATAAAAATTGATTCGTATGAAATTTCAAAAAAGATTTTTTTTAATACTTTTATTATATTTTCACGTCTTTTAGGGTCCGAAACCAACATGATATTTTGATGTTTTTTTTTCGTCCCATGCATTTTTGGTTTCAGGTGATAGACTTATTTTCCACTAGGACCCATGCTTGTCTACTATATAAAGCTCAAATACCACTCACTGACTGACTGATTCATTCATCACGAAATCTCAGAAACCACCGAACGGATTGGAATGAAATTTGGTATGCAGCTTCCTCAAGGGCCGCAAACGCCCACTAAGAAAGGATTTTTGGATATTCAGGTTCTAAAGGGGTGTTAAGGGGGGTAGACCTGCATTTCATTGAATAGCAATATCTCCCGATTGGTTTCATTGGGGAATGTGATACTCGGCATATAAACTCATCATTAAAAATAAGAAGACACGTATCTGAGGGTTTTTCGATGTGGTGTATATTATGAGGGGAAAGGGGTGAAAAGTGGGGGTTGAAGGATTCCTAACGGAGCGTGTATTCCTTAAACGACATAGGCCAGGAGTTTGGAACTCAGCGGGAAAAAATCAGCATAAAAATAAGTAAATAGGTGTTTGACCGTTTTTTCATAAATCCAATTTAAGGGGCCCATGGGGAGGGTTGAAATTATGGGGGGGGGGGACGTAATATGTCTGAGTGTAAAATTATACATGGCCTATGTTGTAGACAATAACACATTACATCTTTTTTGTCTCTTGCTATTTCATCATACGACGAATACTTACGGAGTTATTAATGATTTTGTACTTTTTGGTCGGAATTTTCTAAGTCCCAGGAATGACATAAAAATTGTTTCGAATTAAATTTCAAAAAAGATTTTTTTAAATACTTTTATTATATTTTTCACGTCTTTTAGGGTCCGAAACCAACATGATATTTTGATGTTTTTTTTCGTCCCATGCATTTTTGGTTTCAGGTGATAGACCATGCTTATCTATCTATATAACTAATGTTATAACCGGATTCCAAATGTTATTGCGGGCGAAGCCGCGGGTAACAGCTAGTACAATTATAAAGCAAAAAGTAGTGAGATTCAGCGACGAATCTGGCACTAGTCGGCAACAAGATGAAGACATTGTAATCATTGAACGTTCAACAACTTCAAATTAAATTACTTCAGAGAAACGCAAACCTCGCCAACAGAAGACGAAGACAGACAATAATAGTATGGTTTCCTTCAAACGATACGTGGAAAACAAACGTTGGACCACATCCTTTGTCCACGGCCGACTGAATCCGAGCTGCGCTCATACCGGCCTAGACAATGAGACCTTTTTCATGAAATCTTGTTAGTTACTCAACTGCTCACACAGCGCTGTTGACCAAGCATTGCACGACTAAGACTTATCTCTACTTAGTGTAAAACGAAGTCCCCGATTCTTGGATATCACGGGTAATCTCAAGAACCACTGGATGGATTTCGATGCGGCTTTCACCATTCTGTACAGGTAATATCGAGGAAGATTTCTGTAGAAAATAATTTATTTATGATCAAAGGGAGCCAAGCAGTAACGATTTTAGATTTCAGTGAATAGGTCGAAGAAATAACGTGACGTCCGTGCGCTTTTTAAGCTTACGCTGGACAAACCGTTAAAAATATCAATATACTATGAGTGTAAGAATTGTTCAGCATGAAAAATTGTACAAAAATGTCCGCGTGAGCATATCTCTATCTTCGATACATCGCCCACTATAGACTAAGTGTTTTTAGTTTGGACGGGAGGGGGATTTGGCATGCACCTCGCCATTCTTAAATTACGTCTGACAGGAATTCCTTGCACATTCATAACTGTTCCCGGGCGAAGCCGGGGCGGGTTGCTAGTGACACTATATATTATCATTATGACTACCCCTTATTATTCCCGTTTTCCAACGGGGTCGGGGATGAGATGCGATGGAAGTCTTTGTGGCGATGATTTTTACGGCCGGATGCCCTGCCCGACGCCAACCTCATGAGAGGAGTTAATGAGAGATGAAATGAATGATGGTGAATGAAACTGGGCAAGGATGTGGAAGGAAGCGGCCGTGGCCTGTCAGAAGGTACCGTCCCAGCATTTGCCTGGTGTTGAAAATGGGAAACCACGGAAAACCATTTCAAGGACGGCCGACGGTGGGGCTCGAACCCACGCGTCTACCGAGTCAGCAGAGAGCTTGGCCCCATGACTTAATGCTGCACGTTAGCCAGCGTAGCCACTGCTGTCGGTTATATATTATCATTATAATTCCCGCAATATCAAAATGCAAATTATATCACAAAATAAAATAGCGTGCTAATAAATCTAAGAGAAATTAGACATATCTTGTACCTCGTTACAGTTGAATTCGATCAGGATCACTCGGTTTTCATTAAAGTTTATGCCTTTTCCTGCCGAACGGTTTGGGAGTTCGGCAACAGGAAACTAGGACTGTTATTAATTTAAAATATTCATTTTTGTATTTTTGTGCTATTTGTGTTCATGATTTCATTACATTGTCAGAATTAATGCTTTAATTAGTAGGGTATACTATTCAGTGTACCTATTATAAATAAAAACCGTGAGGTTTCTCACCTCCCCATATTATGAAACCCGGTTGCCTAATACGGGGAAAGCGCACTTTTAAAGTTAACAATAATATCAGAGGGTATTACAACATCAAATGTGCCCAAATTTGTAATATGCATAGTATATCGCCTGAGGTTTACATTGGTGAGAAAACCAAAATTATTCCGTTCCTTCTTATGTCTAATGTGAGCCCTATAAAAAAAACTCCCCATATTTGGCGACTTTCTTCTACCCATTTTTAGAAGATACCTTATGCACTGGACAGTTGAATCCGTGATTAATTGTATAGGTAGCTTCGTAAGTCTCGGAACTCAGGAAGTCCTTTCTAGCAGTGTTACTAGCAGCTTTCAAAGTTTCAAGGTAAGAAAGAAAATATTCCTTTGGCCAGTTTAGGCGACTGTCATTTAATGAGAAAAAATGCCCTTTATCTGGATTTCTGGACTGAATATGATGATATGTGATGCTTACCTCATGCATAGCGAACCATTTATTAACGTTTTTCAAAAAACTATGGGTGCTTCTGCGTCCGTGAATGTGTACGCTTCCGGATGCATGCCTATATTTTCTTTCAGTGTACTAATGGCACCATAACTTCTGACGAGAACACTTCCTTGGCACGCCGAACATTCATTTTTTCAAATTTAGTGGGTTCGATGTGTTTTTTAGTGAGGTGTCTGACCGGTTTGACGATCTCATCCTTTTGCATTGTGTATAGCAATGACAAGTATTTCCCTGAAATTATTCCAGTACCATCAGTCATCTCTCGTTACAGAAACTGCGTTTTAATGTTTTTTTTAGAATGTGACAGTGATCAAAACTAGGGAATAAATTCCTAGACTCGTCGTATGGGTGATTGACCATTGGTTGCAAATTCCCTCCCCCTAAATGCCTCATCATTGTAGTGTTAGTTTTGTGATTATCAGAGACAATTATTATACACACATCAAAAAAAGTTTTGCATCACCTCGGTTCCAAGAGTTCCGGAACCGTTAAATACAAAGGGAATAGAGATCAACACAAACAACATTTCAGCTCGTTTTATTGCTCATGAGACCCACACATTGCATGTTGTACCATCATACAGCTAGACTTTCAGCATTTGTGGTCCAGATTGCAGTACACACCACTACCTCTAATACCCAGTAGCACGTCCTCTTGCATTGATGCATGCCTGTATTCGCCGTGGCATACTATCCACAAGTTCATCAAGACACTGTTGGTCCAAATTGTCCCACTCCTCAACGACAATTCGGCGTAAATCTCTCAGAGTGGTTGGTGGGTCAAGACGTCCATAATCAGCCCTTTTCAACATATCCCAGGCATGTTCGATAGGGTTCATGTCTGGCGAACATGCTGGCCACTGTAGTCGAGCGATGTCGTTATCTTGAAGGAACGCATTCACAAGATGTGCACGATGAGGTCGAGAATTGTCGTCCATGAAGACAAATGCCTCTCCAATATTCTGCCGATATGGTTGCACTATGGGCCGGAGGATGTCATTCAGGTATCGTAAAGCCGTTTCGGAGCCTTCCATGACCACCAGTGGCGTACGTCGGCCCCACATAATGCCACCCCAAAACATCAGGGAACCACCACCTTGCTGCACTCGCTGGACAGTGTGTCTAAGACGTTCAGCCTGACCAGGGTGCCTCCAAACACGTCTCCGACGATTGTCTGGTTGAAGGCATATGCGACACTCATCGGTGAAGAGAACGTGATGCCAATTCCGTGGGGTCCATTCAGCATGTTGTTGGGCCCATCTGTACCGCGCTGCATGGTGTCGGGGTTGCAAAGCTGGACCTCGCCATGGACGTCGGGAGTGAAGTTGCGCATCATGCAGCCTATTGCGCACAGTTTGAGTTGAAACACGACGTCCTGTGGCTGAACGAAACGCATTATTCAACATGGTGGCATTGCTGTCAGGGTTCCTCCGAGCGGCAATCCGTAAGTAGCGGTCATCCACTACAGTAGTGGCCCTTGGGCGGCCTGAGCGAGGCCTGTCATCGACAGTTCCTGTATCTCTGTACCTCCTCCATGTCCGAACAACATCGCTTTGGTTCACTCTGAGACGCCTGGAAACTTCCCTTGTTGAGAGCCCTTCTTGACACAAAGTAACAATGCGGACGCGATCGAACTGCGGTATTGACCTTCTAGGCATGGTAGAACTACAGACAACATGAGCAGCGTACCTTCGTCCTGGTGGAATGACTGGAACTGATCGGCTGTCGTACCCCCTCCGTCTAATAGGCCCTGCTCATGCATGGTTGTTTACATCTTTGAGCAGTTTTAGTGACATCTATGAACAGTCAAAGGGACTGTATCTTGGATACAATATACACAGTCAACGTCTATATGCCGGAGATCTGGGAACCGAGGTGATGCAAAACTTTTTTTGATGTGTGTAGTTATGAAACCGCATTGTTCAACCTCGAGAATAACGTCCAGCAGGAGTTTATGTAAGTCCCGTCATGACAGCTGCTTCGTGAAAAAGAAGGCACACGGTATCTGATAATTTGTCGAAAGATCTCTTAGCACAAAACACAACACACAATTGGCTGCTACTTGTTCCCGGCTGTAATTTTCATCCTCTATTTCCTTTTGATGAGACGGTGCTGGAATTGTGTCCTTGTACCCGAAGAAGGTGCAACGTATGTCTAATTTCTCTTAGATTTATTAGCACGCTATTTTATTTTGTGATATAATTTTAATTTTTATAATGCGGAAATTATAATGATAATAATTATATAGTGTCACTAGCAACCCTTCCCGGCTTCGCCCGGGAACAGTTATGAATGTGCAAGGAATTCCTGAGAGACGTAATTTAAGAATGGCGAGGTGCATGATACACAAATCCCCCTTCCGTCCAAACTAAAAACACTTATAGTGGGCGATGTATCGAAGATAGAGAGAGATATGCTCTCACGGACTTTTTTGTAGAATTTCTCACGCTGAACAATTCTTACACTCCTAGTATATTGATATTTTTAACGGTTTGCCCAGCGTAAGCTTAAAAAGCGCACGGACGCCAGGCTCTTTTTTCGACCTTTTCACTGAAATCGTTACTGCTTGGCTCCCTTTGGTCATAAATAATTTTCTACACAAATCTTCCTCGAGATTACCTTTACAGAATGGTGAAAGCCGCATCAAAATCCATCCAGTGGTTCATGAGATTACACCTTTAATAAACGTACTGTACAGCTGTTTATTAATCGCGCCTACAATGGGATGGGAGTGCGCTCTATCGGCGTCGAGTAGAAATTTTCCAATTACACGTTATGCATGGGCTCTAACTGGGATTGTCAAGGCCGGTATAGAGCGCAGCTCGCATTCAGTCGGCCGTGCTTTGTCGTATGCAGTTCACCAAATCTATCACTACGAGCGCTAGTGTTGACGTACCGGTATTCATAGTCTACTTTCGTTTTGACTGACCAGTCATGAACACCAACACTGTTAGCCACATCCTCTGTCGTATGTAGTTCACTAAATTGATGTAAAGTTTATTATTTCCTTTATTTTTTGTTAGGCTGGCTGCGTGGCTCAGCGGTAACGTTCTCGCTTGCTGGGCCCAAGATTTCAGGTTCGAATCGTGGCGCAGCCAGTTGGCATTTGAGGGTGCACAAATATGAGGGAGCCGTGTCAGTAGATTTACTGGCACGTTAAAGATCCCCTTCGGTGCAAAATTCCGGCACCCCGGCATCTCTAAAAGCCGCAGTAGCTAAAAGGAACGTAAAACCAATAACATTATTATTATTCTTTTTTGTTATCCTAAAATCTTACTTCCCAAGTCATATTTCAATCATTAAGTTCCTAGCCTGACGGGCTAGAACTGTGTATTTTAAGTACCAACGAGTAACATACTAGTCGACATCAATTGTATAGAGCCTAATTTTACGTTACGACCTATTAAGACTTACTTTCCGTGATAGAACATACCGAGGTTGTGAATATGGGCCGAGTTGTTGTATTGGCTCTCCATCAAACAGGGTCAGTTGTAAAAAGTGCAACAATCAGTGATTTGGAACTTTCAGGAAATATCCAAAATGAAGTTCGCATCTCTTACCTAAAGTGTAGAGGAACGCAGTTTCTCCGTGTTGAAGCGCATTTTAACAGGCGACGGAAGAGAATAGACACGTGAGAATTCTCTCAAAGTATTTCATTATGATGTTCGAAGTAATTTTTAGCCTACTTTTCCCATTTTGCAAAAACTAGGAAAAAGTAGACTTATGAGATCGATCCGGGCAAATGTATGTGTGAGTGTGTGTCTGTCTGTCCTTCTGTCTGTCTGTCTGTCTGTCTGTCTGTCTGTGTGTGTGTGTGTGTGTGTGTGTGTGTGTGTGTCCTATCAACTCCTAAACGGCTGCAGAAATCGAAACAAAATTTGGTAGGAGTAAAGATCTATACCTGAATACCTCAATCCGTATTTGAAAATGATGTCAGTGCTACCAACTGCTGAAAAATCGCAATTGAAATTTTAGCTCCATCTTGGATATCTTGGAAGGTATGAATGGGAGCTATTTCAAAATTGGCACACGTATAGATAATTATACTTCAGTTTAATTTCCAGGAGGCCATACATGGCAGTGTTGCCAAAATAATTATAAGCCTACTGATCCAATTTGTAAATGCATATAACTTCTACACTATCAATTGGAATTCAACCAAATTTCGTATGTGCTATATGTACATAAACAGATATAACTAAGCGTATTCTTAAGAGCCACCAGGGCTGCCAACTGTTAATAAATGCTCTCAATTTATTTTATCCAAATACCAATATATCAGAAAGTATGCAAGCCGACAGCTTTAAACTGTGCACACGTATAGTTCCTGACATTCTATATTAATTTGGAGTAACATATACGTCAGTGCTACCAACTTGACTCTAAGCCTGCTGAGAGGTCCAACTTTAAATACATGTAACTTCTATACTATCATTTGGGTTTCAACCACATTTCGTATGTGCTATGTGTACCATAACAGATATGACTACGCGTATTCTTAAGAGCAACCAGGGCTGTCAACTGTTAATAAATGATGTCTATTTTTGTTACCTATTATCAATATATCAGAAAATATGCAAGCCAATAGCTCTAAACTTTGCACACGTATAGTACCTGGAATTCTAGTTTAATTTGGAGTAACTAATATACGGCAGTGCTGCCAACATGATTCTAAGCCTGCTGATAGGTCCAATTTTGAAATGCATGTAACTTCTATACTAACTAATGGATTTCATTCAAAATTGGCACAACACTAGATCATATTATTTCAGATTATTTCTGACCAATACATGCATGATATTGTTGCCAACATGATTTTACGCGCTGTTAGATCCAATATTTAACTGCATGTAACGTCCATGCTATCCATTTGACTTCAACCAAATTTTGTATTCTGTACCTTAAAGAGATGGAACTAAGAATATATTCAGTCACCAGGGCTGCCAACTGTAGTGCTCTATTAGGCTACATTATGCCAAGTATACAGTATTTCGAACTAATTAGAGATTTCGATATTACCAATTTAATTTCGTCATTATTCTAAATAGATCCATATAGATTAATCATTGGCATGAATCTTAAATTTTAAGAAAAGTAGGCTCTTTAGTTCGTCACGGAACTTCTTGTTCAGTGTTGCCTTAGTAATCGAAATTTAATGTTTTTCAGTCGGTCAACACCATTGCACCCACTTGTAATAGGTGTTTCCCTAATACTGAAAAAATGTACATGAGATGTATTTATTTATTTATTTATTTATTTACTTACTAGCTGTACGCGGCATGCGTTTCAATGCCAATCAAAGGAAGTGTTGGCGTTGTACCTTTGAAGTGCTTTTGGATACACACTATTTTTTTCTTTTTCCGTTAACTGCCTCTTAAACTATTGTAAAATGGATTTACTATTTCAGAAATATTTGTGGGAGCGTGCTCAACAAGTCACCAAAGTTTCATCGCAATTGGATGAAGGGTATATGAACGCATACGGGAATTTGTTGAAACGATTCACGCGCCATCACTCATTTGTTGAATCTACTCGTGCGATACCTATTGTAAAATGGATTTACTAAGTCAGAAACTTTCGCAGGAGTGTACACAACAACACACCTAAGTTTCATCACAATCGTACGAATGGTTTAAGAACGGATACGGGGTTTTGTTGAAACGATTTGCGCGCTGTCACTCATGCATTGAATCTACCCGTGCGCTACCTATTGTAACATGGATTTACTAAGTCAGAAATATTTGCAGGAGTGTACACAACAACTCACAAAAGTTTCATCGCAATCGGATGTATGGTACATGTAGGCAACAGGGACGAACAAACATTTATTCATTTTATATATATACTAGGGTGAACCCGTTGAAAATCAACGGAATACTAAGTCCCTGGGTCGGTAAAGTACATTTTTCTGGCACTTAAAACTGTTGTGTGACAGCATTTGCTTCATGTAGTTTGCAGTGGCTAAATCAGACTCCAGAAATTAACTTATAGGCTGAAGTGTGTAGTAACTATTTGCAGAGTAATTCTGGTTCAACATCTCTTAAATGTAGTGATGTTACAGTACCTCCTTAAATACAACATTTAATGTCCTATGGCTCGACGGCACTATTTGTACTTTCACACTGTCAAATGCTACATACCGCTGGCCATGGTTAAATACAGGCTGGGGTAAATATAGGCTACACCAACACGGTTTAAAGTTTGTCCTTGAGGTTTGTTAATTGTCATATTGAATGCAAGGCGAGTAGGAAACTGGCGTCTTTTAAAATTAAATGGAAGAGTAGTGTCGGATGGTGTTAATCAATTCTAGGAATCCGAACTCTTTGTCACGCACCTAACCCTGTAATGATTTCAAGATCTAAACAACTGTCATGCATTTTTCGCAGAATTAATCTTGTTCCATTTAAGTTTCTTAATACCATTACAATAGCTCCAGGTTTTAAGTTAAGGACATTAGGAGGCAAGCCACTTAATTCTAAGCTGTTCAGAAACTCTATGGGAAAATGGAGAGTTTCATTTTCATCTTCAGTAATTAAGTTATTTACACTGATGTACGTTCTGGCCGTCCCTGGCAGAAGATCTATAACTTTAGAATTGATTTGATCACAGTGTTCGTTTTTAGGGGCAAGAATGGCAATTTTGGAGAAACTGATAGCATCTTCTGGTGATTGAAATTTATTCCCGTAAATTTTAGAGACGATGTCTTGTTTCACGATAACAGAGGGTGGTAAATCAATAACAGATTGCTCTGCCGATTCCTGATTCACGGAAGGGTAATCTCCATTACCAATTTTCAGCAAAAAATCAGTCTAATTCTTCTGATACTGCTCGCATAATTTTAAACAGAGGAAATATTTGAAATTCTGATCAAAGAAGAGAAAATATAATACAGTTCTGAATAATAGCTTGTTTGGAAGCATGTGGAACAACAGGCAAAACTTGTCTAAAATCTCCACTTAGTACAATAACTTTCCCTCCAAAAGAGATGGAATTAACCATGATGGTCTTGCAAAAGTCTGCTAACGCACATCAGGGCATGCACGTTAGCCATTGGTGCTTCATCCCATACAATCGGTCTTGTTGACCTGATAGCATGTGCTCCTTTACTGTTCATTTTTAAAGATGAAACAAGAAGTTTTGTGTAATTTTAGAGGTAACTTAAATCTGCTGTGTACCGTACTGCCATTGGTTAATAGCATGGCAGCAATTCCAGTCCACGCCCTGCTATCAATTCGAAACCCAAACCAGTGCATTTTTTATGAGACATTGGAACACGAATGTCTTTCCAGTACCGCCAAGACCATCTATGAAGTATGCATTAATTTTATTTGTATTGTTCTGTAGCATAGCGTTAATAATTTCCATTAGTCATTCGATTTCTGAATAATTGAGTCATAATCAGCATCAGGAAACATGGAAGATTCATTCCTTTCAGTACGTGGTAAGTCACTGATAACTGGCAACCCGAAAGTTGAAAGAGAAGAACCATGTAATTTTGTCATTTACTGATATCGCGGAGAGTCATTTGATAAGCTGTTTGCAAAGACGTAAGTAATCCTCACTAAGAGAATCCTTAAAAGTATCCCAAAATTCAACTGAATTCGAAGGTTGTTGAAATATACAAATGAAGGAAAATAATTGTCTCAATTGAAATGGCATTTGAAGAACTGACGCTTCATGTAGACTACGATGCCATTCGGCATCATCCTGGACTAATCTACGTTCCATTGCTGCTTCCTTGAATGAAGAATAGCACACATGGTTTACTATCTTAACATACAGTATTTATTTATTTATTTATTTATTTATCGTATGGCTTTTAGCGCCGGGAGTGTCCGAGGACATGTTCGGCTCGCCTGAGTCTGTAGCTGCTTCCAGCGGATACCCTAAAGGGCGAGCTACAAGTTCCGTTCAATTTCAAGTAGTTCCAACTTTCGCCACCAGATATCAATGATACCTAGTGGTGAACGTTGGAACTTTGATAGAGCGTTCTGACGAAATCTAACCTAACAAATTTTGCTTTACACAAGTTTAGTCTGTGAAAGGATCTTTTACATGCCATAAATCTATGACATGGGACCGCCGGCTTTACTTCCCCTCCGAAGGAAGGCATACTGAAGGATTTTTAACGCTCTTAAAAATACAGTATAACCATACGACAAACCCTTAAATTCTCGTTTACAGCTCTTACATGCAGTGTGCCTGCTAGTGCCCAGAATTCGTAACAGGATTAAAGTATAGTGTTGGTGAATGATCCCTGACTTGAAGTCTGTATGAAATATATTCTCTCATAGTGATATTCTGGCGGATTTAATTTTCCGCTCTCCTCCAACTGGCATTTATATATGCCATCATGTCTCTCCATATGGCCAAATAAGAACGTAGGTCATAGGATCGCAATGCATACTGTCAACATCTACATTTAAAAGGCCATTCTGTTTAGCATGGCAATGTGTCTGTGAGAGGGGGAGCACCATCTGTTGTCAGTTACTGGAACTATATGGGCGAAGTACTGCCATCTGTTGTCAGTTACTGGAACTGATTGCAGATATTGAAACGGCGTGTTGGGGACAACAGATAGCTCTTTTGATCACATGATGTAATGCACTGGTAAATCGGAAATAAAACGTAATGATGCGGAATGTAGAAATGTGTATCTTTAATTTAAAGCAAACAGCATGAATATCGGCCTGGTAGAAGTCGCTTGCGGATTGTAGATAGAATGCATAATTGTCGTATATGGGCGAAGAGCATTATGAGAAAGTTAATTTCATGAAATCAAATACTAATAATTGTTGAATTAAAGAAAACAATAGTGATGGCACATACACATATAGGTACCTTTCATCAAAATCACATTTCATAAAACGCCTTGATTTTTAAATATATAGATAGTAGATTTATTGACGTGTAACATCTTTCACTCGGTTGCTGGATATTAGTGGGAGTGATTTTGAAAAATGGGACGGAAGTGGATCGCATTGCTGAATACCTTAATTCTGACGGTAAACGCTCTTGCGAACTCTGGTGTCAAGTGATTGAAACAAAGCACATGAAAAATGTTCGAAGGCTTCGTATCAGTATTCAAATGATAACATGCTTTAATATCAAACATTGTAAGTAGTCGGCATTGTCGGTATTATGTTTCTGCACAATGGCTATTCAAATATTAACCCACATAACGGTAATGCAGTCATCAATATAATATAATCGTTGTGTTTATACGAGAGCTGAGCAAGCCTTCATGAACTCTTGCTGAATACATTCTCTTTACTCACAAGAGGGCCTATTCATAAGATATTTAAACTCAATTTCACGCAGGAACATTATCGAAACAAGCAAAATATAAATGAAACTTAATTCCGTGATGCAGTATTATTGGTACCATCTTGTACCTAATATTCGTGAGGTCGAAATAGCCGTGGGGTTAGCGTCATTGACTGTGAATCTAGAGATCTCGGGTTCGAATCTCGGACGGGTAAGATATTTTTGCTACCAGATGATCGTTTTAAACGATATTTATCATATCAATATGACTCATTTTAACAGAATCCATATGAAATTACGTGTTGGTCTGTGAATCAAGAGGTCCGGGAATTGGGCAAGCCTTTCATGATCTACTGCTGTGCACATTGCATTTACTCGCAAGTTGGCCTATTTATAGGGAATTTAAGGTTATGAGCGGTGTCGCGTCTATTAATCTAGTTGATCCATATCGTATTCTTTATTTAGGCTAGTAGGCCTACTGGTGGAAGGTACGAAACCTCTAATAAAATGAGTTCCGTATTATAAACTACAATATATGTAAAACACTCCCTTTTACAATAGATTAATATTTGTGCCAAAAATATTATAAAATACCGATGTATCAACAATTTGCCGTCCTTGAAATGGTTTTCCGTGGTTTCCCCATTTTCAACTCCAGGCAAATGCTGGGACGGTACCTTCTGACAGGCCACGGCCGCTTCCTTCCACATCCTTACCCAGTTTCATTCACCATCATTCATTTCATTTCTCATTAACTCCTCACGTAAGGTTGGCGTCAGAAAGGTCATCCGACCGTAAAAACCATCCGCCACAAATACTTCCATCGCATCTCATTCCAGACCCCGTAGGAAAACGGGAATAATAAGGGGTAGACATACAATACCGGTGTATCAACAATTTCATGTGAGGTTTCTTCTATGGCATATGTTACACATCATATGCGACTACTGTAAGGATCGTATCTATTTTTATTTATTTATTTATTTATCTATCTATCCTGTGTTCGTTGCATAAGGCCATACTTGTCAATCCTGACAGAAGGACAGCATGTACAATTCACGCTTAAACAACGAGTTTGTTATCAAGTTACTACTCTGAATCCTTAACTGACATAAGCAAACTTTTGGCTTTAAATGTCGCTATCATAAGCCTCGGAATCGTTTCACGCAAAATTTTGTAACACTCGACATGACTCATCTCTTCGAAAATCTGGCATGTGAAATGATCGTGTGGCCTAGGCCGAGTGCAGGTCTTTCTAGTTGACGCCCGTGGGCGACCAGAGCGTTGTAATGAGGATGAAGTGATGATGAAGACGTCACATACACCCAGTCCCCGAGCCACGGGAATTATCTCCAGGAGATTAAAATCCCTGATGGCATGGCCGGGAAACGAAGCCGGGCCACAGCCTAGCGCGCTAAACATTTAGCCACGGAGCCGGACAATCTGGCATGAAATATTCAGGAATTGAACTCGCTCCATCTTGGTGAGAACGAAGCTGCTTAATTGCTCTGCCATCACGCGTTCCAAATGACCCCACGTCAGGGCCAGATTTTTTTTTTTTTTTTTTAAATACGAGCTTTACAGTAGTTGCATATGATGTGTAACATGCCACATGGCCGACAGTAACTCGAATGCTTACATCAAATAAGAATACAGCAAAAGTATGGAGATTTAATAAATCATAATTGTTTTCAGCATAAAGGATATAATGAATATTTTCACACAAAAGAACGACAACTTGAAGATGATTTATTGTAGGAATATCTGTAATGGGGTCTCCAAACCTTGAAGTAAACCGTATGCGATATACATTCCACATAGCCACATGGCCAACAGTACTCATTCCATCATTTTATTTCTTTGGAGGAGCTATATAATATATTGTAGTATGATACAACCAATGCGACGTAGAAAAGACAATAGAATATTTCCTTTTATATATTTCTTCACATATATCTCAAACAATTTATGTGGGACAATTCATAACCTACGTCTATTCCTTTACAAAGCCATCCTGCCATTGTCTCTCACACCTCTGGAATCCACAGAGCAGACACTCCCGCTCGACAAGTTCCAACAACCCTCATTCAAGCGCTCCAACGCACAGTGGGTCAAAATCGAAATCTAGGAGGACAAAATTATTTATTTTCATAATTAAAAAATCAAAATTTATTACTTCTACAGCATTCTCATATAATTGCCGCTCACTATTCTGGTATATACACGCATCTTAGTGTATATCTGTCACCACTGTTCGAGCAGTCTGAATTGGAGGGTGAATGTAAGTGGCTGTGGTTTGGTTGTCTTTGTGGTTAGTGTGATGCTTTAAGATGGAACATGCAGCTGAAGGTATGATCTTTGTAACGTGTTTCAGTTAATAATGGGCGTAATTGTTGCGTAATTTTAGCTATATTTGCATTTTATAATATTTAACTATTATTTTTAAAATGATATTTTCATTTAGATTTTTAGTCTGCGTCACTTACTACTTAATGTTAAAATGTATATATAGTCTTTTAGTTTACGCCTGTTATAAGATTTTTTGCATCTTTTTGCAACTTACTTAGTTATTTTACGTTTTAGAAGATGCCGCGCAACCAGTTCACACACGTTTACAACTGTTTGAAGCACTGGGTTCGACGATTATGTCAAAAGTGGAACTTTGTGATTTTGTTAAAAGTAAATTAGGGGTAGAAAATTGTTCTGAAGCGATAACTGAATGCTCTATCCAACTCCTAGTCATAGAAAATTTCTTGCATGTGTTGAAGTAGCTTAAAAAAGGTCGTAACTGATGTTTATTATGAAGTAAACAAATTATATACGTTGCTTTCACTCTAAATTCATGACTAAAACGTAAAAATAACTTTGTCCCCCTAGATTTCGATTTTGACCCACTGTGCAACGACGCGCTGGCCATCTTTCATGCCCTCCTAACATAACAACTCTAGTTCAATCTCACGCCACCTCCTAAGAACACTAAACATACCATAGGCAGACATATCACAGCCTACAGGATTTCAGGAAACGGGCCTCCAAACCTCGACAGTACCTCGAGTGCTTACATTAAATAAGAATACAGCAAAAGTATGAAGATTTAATAAATCATAATTGTTTTCAGCAAATATGATATAATCAACATTTTCACACCAAAGAACGACAACTCGAAGATGATTTATTGTCATATCTGTAATGGGGCCTCCAAACCTTCAAGTAAACCGTATGCGATATACATTCACATAGCCACATGGCCGATAGTACGTCGTGGTACCAATCTCCGCCACCGCGCGCTCATTGTTTCAGTCCCATCCATTTCGGTTTCATTTTGCAAAATCTCCACCACAAAAAAATATACATATACCGAGTGGAAAGATGCTACACATCAAAAATGACAAAAAAAAAAGTGTAGGGAAGAAAATGAGCCGATTAGGTCATAGCAGTGTGGTAGTGCTGCAGTCGCGATGGTAAATAAATGTCAATGTTGGCAACAATACATGGCCCGGTCACATTTCGAGATTACAATAAATAAGGAGTCAGACCGGGAGTCACGATATTGATAAATAGGGGGCGATTTTCTACGACAAGTTATGAGATCACCTTTTGTCCGTGTGTGTGGCTGTGGGTGCATGTGTGTTCCCCTCCCCCTAATAAAATCTAACGGCTGGAGCGATTTCAATGAAACTCGGTAAGTTCATAGCACTATTCCGGACGACCCAGACCGTGTCCTTTAAATTTTGTTAGGTCTCACCAATCCAACATGGCGGCTGTGCGAAATATTTCACCAGCATCCAATATCTCCGAAACTATTATCGATATCACCGTAGCGAAGTCGCGACTTTTAAATAAAAGTTTCTCGCGATTTAACCAACCAAATGCAATGAAACTTGGTGCAGTATATGTTTATGCACATTGTAGTGCACCGACATCTAACTTCGTTCAATTGTTTACATAACCTCAAGATGGCGGCTGTGCGAAATATTTCACCGGCATTCTATATCTCTGAAACTATTACCGGTATCACCCTGAAATTTTGTACGGAGACAAAAGGCACTACTGGAAGTTCATCTATGAGACATTCAAAAACCGGTTAACTACAAAACGAACATGGTGGCCAAGCGAAGTTGAAAGTTTTAAATAGATTTTTCTCGCGACTTAATGAACCAAACGCAATGAAACTTGGTACAGCACATGTTTATACACATTGTAATGCACTGGTATCTAATTTAGTTCAATTGTAAACATAACCTCAAAATGGCGGCTGTGCGAATTTTTAAATTTAGTTTTTATTTCTTGTGTCGTAATCATGCGATCGAAATGAAAGTTTGAATAATGAACCTACGCAATAATTTTCCTTTAATGGTACATGGCTCTATGGCCTATACATATAACAATCCAACATGGCGACCCTCCGAAATATTTAGACCGTTCTCAATATCTACGAATCTATTACAGCAATCAAACTGAATTTGTTTATGTTCATAGGGACTATGAACATGAGTTCACCTATAGGACTTCCAATAGCCTGCTGATCACAAATCCAACATGGCGGCGACGCGAAGTATTCACATGGACGTTTCTCGCAATTTAATCATCCGAGTATAGTGAAACTTGCTACAGTAAATCCTTATACAAATGTTAATCCACTGGCATCTAATTTATTTCAATTGTTTCCATAGCCACAAGATGGCAGCTGTGTGAAATTTTAAAATCTAGTTTTTACTTCTTGTGTCCTAATCATGCGATATAAGTCTGAATACTACACGTACACAATAATCTTCATGTAACGGTACATAACTCTAAGATCTACACTTATAAAAATCCAACATGGCTACCATCCAAAATATTTCGTCGGTTCCTAATATCTATGAATCTATTACAGCAATCAAACTGAAATTTTGTATGTTGATAGTGGCAATTAACATAAGTAGGATATATGAAAATAGGCTTTAGTTCTTCACGGAACTACTCGTTTCCCTTAACATTATATCTTATAGTCATGTATTCTCAACAAGTTTCCAAGCATGCTAATCAAAATTAAACAGGTTTTATTGGGCATATAAATGCATATTTAGGCTTTCTTAAGTTTTATGGTATATTTTGAACAAAATATCATTATAAACTGCATATTTTGGTAATTTACTTTTGAATTTCGTTTTATAAAAATCAGAATAAGCTCTAGAAATTATTGTTCAGGATAGACTGGAAGATACCACTGAAGAACCATTCTAAAGTAGTGTATGGAATGTTTCTAAGAGGTAGGAGCTATTGTTTGCTAGCTGGGTCAATTCCTGGAAACCGGGCTATTGTTTACACGGAAGCAGAGGTAATTCCGCAGTTATATGTCATCGTTATTATCTCTCTCCTTCGCCCTTCCCTCTTCCACCTTTAACACACTGAATGACCTTGGTCACTCATTAGGGAGCTTCAGTTATTCAGTTCCTTTCAACATGCCTAAAACAAAAGTCTCAATTTGTGGGAAGTTGCGAAGTTTTGTTCGTGAATTCGGTGAAAACATATTCAGTACGGATGGAGTGATATCATTCTGTAAATTGTGTGAGGTAAAAGTTACTGCTGAAAAACGTTTCTCTGTGATACAACACTGTAATACTGCAAAACATAAGAATTGTGTAACTAGATATTCTGCACTCGAAAATAGGCAACGTCTGCTATTCGAAACCCCGACATCATGTTCACAGTGTTCACAATTTTTACAAGATCTCTGCAAGATGATGGTTTCGTCTAATATTCCTTTAAAGAAAGTTAACAGCCGAAGCTTCAGACAGTTTCTTGAAAAATATACAAACTGTTACCTACGAATCTACTATCAGGAAGGACTATCTGCCCCCTTGTTATGAAGAGATGTTGGATATAATAAGGCGTGGCGTGGGAGACAGTAAAATATGGGTTTCAATAGACGAGACCACAGGTGTGGCTGGAAGGTATGTAGCAGTATGTGATCGTGGGCACGCTGAAGGAAGACCGGCCTGGATATACGTTCCTCCTGACATGTGAAGTGCCAGAGAAGACAAACCATTCCACCATTGCAGTTCTCTTCGACAATTCAATGAATCTGTTGTGGCTATACGGGGCAAAGAGAGAGCACATTTTTCTATTTGTAACTGACGCTGCTCCGTATATGGTGAAGGCAGCCAAGGGACTTAAAATGCTATACCCGAAAATGATACACGTGACATGTCTTGCACATGCCTTGCATAGGGCAGCTGAAGAAGTTAGAAGTAGCTACCCTGAAGTTGATAAATTAATATGGAACTGTAAGAAAGTGTTTGTCAAAGCTCCACTTCGCGTTCAGAAATTTCAAGGAGAAGCACCTTCACTACCCCTACCTCCCCCAGCCAGTTATAAAGCGATGGGGGAATTGGCTTGATGCCGCAGTGTACTATTGCAACAACTTAGGTGTCGTGGAGAAGATCGTGAAGTCTTTTGTTCCTGCAGAATCGTCCTCCATAAAAATCACTCAAGATTTATTTTCAAGCACTACATTAAAAACGGACCTGGCTTACATAAAGTCCAATTTTAATTCTTTATCTGGAGCAATCGCGCAACTGGAAGTTTCAGGTGCAGAACTAAGCGATGCACTGGATGTTGTAAATAACACTGAATAGGAATTAAAGCATGCGAAAGGAACAATAGCATCTAGGGTGTGCAGAAAATTAGAAAATGTACTGGAAAAAATAGCGGACTTGTGTACCTGCGTGGAATAAGTGACATTCTTTGTGGAAACCCTTTATCTGCAGATTTCCAGGAATTTTCTCTAAGTGATTTAACTCTATTCAAGTACGCTCCCGTTACATCGTGTGATGTCGAAAGAAGTTTTTCTCGCTACAAGACGATACTCAGCGATAACAGGAGGGGATTCTCATTCAACAATCTTAAGATCCATGTGGTCATAAATTGCAACAATCAGAATAATGGAGACTACATCAGGTATGAAAGTTTCATTCAAATAACATAGGTTTTGTGCATAAATTAAAACTGATTGAATAGTGAAAGTAGCTGTAGTTTTTATGTCTTCCACAGAGTTCCTAGGAGTATACAGTGTAACCTTAACAAATTCATGAAATATTCATCATTTTAGTTGATTTCGAAGAATTAAAACTTTTTAAACTCTTAATTAAATGCAGCCTGTAGCAATCGTAATAAAAGTGTTTCTATGTAACGTAGATGCTATTCATTAAGTCATATTTTGAATTTTATAGGTCATATTTTAGGTTTTTAGGTCATAAATGCATACATATTTCATACATTTTTAGGTCATAGAAATCCGCCCCCTATTGATAAATAATGATGAGGGGCATTGTGAGAGTTTCGTTAAAACCCTGCAGAGCTAGTAATCACAATACAGAATTCTGAAGAGCAATGAGTCTCGTCCCCGTCTTGCATCAATAGTTCACTCACTGAGTCTTTACATTCTCGAGGTACCTCAAGCGGAACAAGATACAGTACACGCGCGGGAGAACATAATATTGAGTTACTCAAGAGAAATACATGGAAATTATATTTGCCTCTCCTTACCAGAGTTCACCAAACGATTCGCTAATAATAACTTGCCACGTCACCTCTGGCAAAAAGCCAACATTAAATTATTTATGATTAATTATTAATTAATTAGTAATGATAATAATTTCATTCTGATGCATGGAAGAAAGCACACACTGAAAGATAATACTGATAATAAAGTGTGTCCGCAAAATCTCTCCGCAGCGCGTGTTTCGCCTTGCGGGACGTGTTAGGTTGGCAGTGCATTCATGTTATGATGTTACAAGGAAAGCAACTACATTAAATTAAGTAATGCAATTATATATCCGGTACTCACCACTCCGTTAAGTTTCCACTAGCGCGGAAAACCTCTTCCACCAAAAACACACACCCTTCAGTAGTAAGCATTCCCAATAGACTCAGCTTACGCAAGAACTTGACAAGAACACAACTTACAGCGTCAAGACTGTCACACACAGGCACTGACTATTGGCAATAATGAACCGGTATTCCCACTTCTGTCTCGGGACAGTCGGATGAGGAGCCGCAAAGATGCGCGCGCACCCGGCAGCGAGGAGCATTTGAATAGCGCCGACTTGAAATGCTCCTCGCTGTCTCATTGTGTGATTGTTACCTACAAGAATTATCCCACCTGCGTACTTGTCTTTCATTCCTGTATGATTCTGTTCATCCTCGTCGAACACCAGCTTTTATGACTGAAGTGTATCACACGCTAGCATTTCGTGCGCCAAGTTGTAAAAAATAAAACATGGAGGGCGGTTGTCGTTTCGGGGTAACATTTACAGTCGATTTGCATTATTAACGCAAAGCGGTCGTGAAACTAGCTTTAAGTACATTTCAAAATATGCCTGGTACAGAATGAATGCATTCCAATCAATATTTAAGATCTACCTGTAATAATTGGATATTTAACCATACGCGCTATTAAGGAGCGTAACAAAACACTGGAAAGTCTGTTGGAAAAGTGTGCAAGAGGTATCGCGCTCGTTTGTTATTTTTAAGATCCCGGGTTCAAGGCTATCCAAGGACGAATTTTTTTACTTCTTGTTAATTATTTTATTATATCCTCCTCACGTCGTACAACAATATTGCAACTTAGTTTTGTCTACATGATCTACGAGGACGATAGTAAACATGTTTTCTCTCATTTAAAATTCTATTTTCCCTAAATACTGTTTAAAACCATGGACGGATACTATATAAATAGTTCAAAATTTATCCAAGAATAATAATATTAGCCTATGACACGTTCTGTATTTAGTTGGTTGGTTCCTCAGTTTAGGGGTTGCGACAACGCGGTCATGTAGCCCCGTGTACTTTGGGTGTGTGTAGAATCTGTCTGATAACTGGTGTTAATTGTGATGGCTGTATTAATGTGTGTATCTGTTTTTTAACTCAAGTAAGGACTGCAACTTTGAATTTTTCAAATAGTTCCTACTTTTGCCGCCAAACGCCACCGTCAACGACTACTAGGCCCAGTTCAGAACTTAGCTACTAGACGCCACCACAGTCGGCTCTTGGCAACGAACATAGACATCTAAGAGCGTTGTTTACATTCGTAACCTATACAATTTAGCTTCACACAGGTGTAATTAGTGGAAGCTTCTTTAAGGTGACACTATAGCCTAACCAAAAATAATTTTTTTGCTCCCAGTGATCCAAACTGTACCAAATTTTATTTCCATACGACCAACATCTTTCATAAAGCAAAAAGTGAAAAATTATTCCTTTCAGTTGATCAGTATGGGCTGAAATTACTAAAAGATAGTCTTTTCCTAAAAGAAAATTGATACCAACTATTTACCACTAAAAATTACTGAAACTTTACAATCTTTTTACACTATGCACTCATTGCACAGACTAATAATTCTGTGTATGGGTTTGGAGAAATATGAAATAGTTCCTGAAATAAAAAATTGTTTCACAAAATTAATTTTTATTTCCAAAAATTAAAGTTAAAAATTATTTAAAGATAAACGATAACTATTTTAACTAATATGGATGCACAGAATTATGGGAGATAGATACATTCACATGCTACAAAAATATTATTGACATTGGTTAATATTTGCTACTGAATAGTTGGTGTAAAGTCCAAAAAAATGAATTGTGCAGCAAAACAATTTTAAAACATTAGAATGTTTTTCTTCTTCACCCACTGTCTAAGAGTCCCCAGAACCATATGTTTCCCTTCCTTTTCTCTTATGGCGTCTTCTTCACCCAATTTCATCTCCTTGGACTGTTTTCTCATGAATTTCATTTGCTCCAGGCTGCGTCCAACACTCGGCTGAATTCGCCGTTGATCCCGTCCTTTGCAGAAATGTTGCTATGTGGATATATTACAAGGAATGGGAATCTTAAAACTCAGCAATTTTTCTAGGTTTATGCGCTGTCTTGTGTGGGGTTTGCCCAGGAACACCAAGCTGGATCATCCGTGCATGGACCCCGACCGAGTTATCTACTTCAATAAGTGGTGTGGAAATGATAACGACGAATGTATCAATTTTTTTTTATCGCTAAATAGTTTTTTTTGGTGTTCACTTTTTTCACTGTCGTTGATTTGTTGTTGTAGGTAACAATCACACAATGAGACAGCGAGGAGCATTTCAAGTCGGCGCTATTCTAATGCTCCTCGCTGCCGGGTGCGCGTTGAAGGTCAACACGGAACAAGTGCATGCTTATACCAACCACTGCGGTGAGACTTTGCGTGTACAGTGACATGAATGTGCTGCTAAACTAGCACGCCCCGCAAGGTGAGACCCACGTAGCTCGCCGCTGCGGAGAGACTTTGCGGACGCTCTGTAATGAAATGAAAAATGAAAATCCACAGCCTACTTCCAGTCTCCGACCGGGTCAGGAATGGAATGAATGAAGCCCTCAGCTAGCGGCGAGGATATGAACTGTGCCGGCTGCCGAAGCCTGTCGCACTCCTCTGGGGCAATGATTAAATGAATGACAGATGAAATGAAATGATAGTGGAGAGTGTTGCTGGAATGAAATTTTGACAGGAAAAACCGGAGTACCCGGAGAAAAACCTGTCTGCCTCCGTTTTGTCCAGCACAGATCTCACATGGAGTGACCGGGATTTGAACCACGGATCCAGCGGTGAGAGGCCGGCGTGCTGCCGCCTAAGCCACGGAGGCTCCGGACGCTCTGTAATAATAATAATAATAATAATAATAATAATAATGTTAATGAGAGTCAGTGATACTAACCATATTAAGAGAGTGAAAGTAGTTAAATACCTTGGAGAATGGATCTCAGAAGAACTCAGTGGAAATAATGGCTCTCGACAAAGGAGGATCAAACTAGCCAGGGCATACATACTATGCCTGCAGAAAATTGTACGCCTCGAAATATAGCCTATGACGATGAATGTCAAACTAAGACACTAAAATGCAGTAATAATAATAATAATAATAATAATAATAATAATAATAATAATAATAATATCGTATGGCCTCGATGCCGGGTGCAAGGTTTGTAATTTGACACCCAGAGGGTAGCTTGCATGTCGAATATCGTTGTTCCTTGAATCACTATGAAGGTCGAGGAGGTTAGATATCTAAGCTGCTTGAACACTTTAGCGCTTTCTAGTAGAGAAATGAGAAACTTTGTGTTGGCGGAAACTCCCGAGATTAATTTTGCCATTATGAACACGGCCAACTGAATTCAAATGGGTTCTTTGACATGCCAACATCGTATGACATGCGTGTCGTATTTTTGTCGCCTTTCAACAAAAAAACCACTTACCACGGCCAGGAGCGAACCTGCAATCTTAGGGTTAGTAGACCGACACGCTATCCACTCACCCACCGTGGCAAGCTAAAATGCAGTAGTCAGACCATCAATCCTCTACGTAGCTGAGTGCCTGTTTCTAACAAAGAAGACCCCCCCCCCCCCCCTAAGGACTCTCGAAGTACAGGAAAGGAAATTCTTACGAAAAATAGTGGGACCAAGGATCTTACCAAATGGAAGACTATGGTACAAACCAAATTGTGAAATGAACAAACACCAGTAAAACCTCACAGATGCCATCAGAAGGAGACGCCTGGCTTTCTACGGCCACCTCTACAGAATGGATCATCACAGGCTGTCTTATAATATCTTCAAGGGTAAAGCCACTAGGTCCCGGCGGATCTAACAGATTGAGAAGGATCTTGCTGAACCTAATATTCAGCAAGACACAATAATTGACAGGAGTCACTACCGTCAGACAATTGAAACCACAGACATTTCCTCACATCCATTACAGGAGCTCACCACAAAGCGTCCTGGAAAAGGTCCGAGGAACGTAAGATGGAGTTCAGCAAGGAGATCCTGGTCAAGCAGAAAGGATCAAGATTTCAGCACAAAAGCAGCCGGCAAACAATCCAATAAGAACACCAGAAGTGACAGACAACAACTAAACCCCAAACACCGTGGTCCATAGGTGGCGCAAACGACCAAAGAAGTAAATAACAATAATAGTTTAATTTTAATTATATCATTAAATTGTAACTAGTAAGTAAGTAAGTTAAGTAAGAAAGTAACTAAGAAAGTAAGTACACTACAATGAATCCATTGGCAATACATCCCACGAATCAAACCTAAACGGAGAAAAACACACTCGTAAGTTAAATAGTAATGACAAATTCACAAATTAAAAATGTTTAATAGTAATTACTTTAGTTTAAAGCATATAGTTGCTCGTATCAAATTAGATTTCTTTCCCTTCACTCTCTTGATTCATAAAAAAATTCTATCCTATTTTTATCTTTCATCTTAAGTATTCCACAGTGCCTTAGTGCACCTAGCCACATCCTGGCTAATTACGAATTAAAATGGTAATCACCCAACACCCCTAACCAAAGCTGTCAGGTCATTCGTATTAGGGACATAGCTCCAAAGGCCGTCGGGCCGAGAGGCTATAATTTTCACGCACGACTTTGCGTGCTGGGCTCAATTCGATTCGATCATTCGCCAAAATATTGACCTTTAAACTACCTTGAGTTATCACATAATTTTGTGGGTTGGTTCCTTTCTGCAGAAAGTCATCTCTTTAAATATCCTTCTGTTGAATGGATTTAAAGAATACATTTTCCATTTTAACTTAAAAAAATTGGAAATACATGACAACTACTAAAAAACAAGATGTTCAGTAAAGAACATATAGCCTACTTTCTCCTAAATGCATGGGTATTGTTATAACTCTTTGTCCTTTTCAAGGAGTATGATTGAATGTTGGTTGTAGTAGCTTGTTGAAATACAACGTGCTATAGGGATATTAAACATGAATATGAGGTGCCCTTTGCTAGTGCTACCTCTGTACCAAATTTCGTTCAATTCGGTTTCGCCGTGTTTGAATTGATAGGGGGAATCGATTTGCACACATACTTGGCCACCATCTGCAAACTATTGGGCTGATGTTCTTGCAGTTTGGTCAGAATATGTTTCCCACATAAAGATATGGTGTTGCAAAATTTGGTAGAGACTAGATTATTAGGTTGGTCGTAATTACATTTTAGCTTTTAACATTTGGGTGGCCGCGATTACGTTTCCGTCAAGATAGCGGTGATATAAAACATGACACTGAGGTGCCTCTTGCTAGTGCTACCTCTATACCAAATTTCGTTCATTCGGTTCCACCGTGTTCGAATTAATAGGGGGAATCAATTTTGACATAAAGATGGCCGCCATCCGCAAACTATTAGGCTAATGACCTATTAGATTGGTCAAAGGATGCTCCCTCCATAAAGGTATGTTGTTGCAAAGTTTGGTAGAGATCGAATGGTTATGTTAGTCGTAATTTGATTTAAGCTTTAAACATTTGTGTGGCCGCTATTACGTTTCTGTCAATATGGCGGCGATATTAATCATGACACTGAGATGCCCTTTGCTAGTGCTATCTCTGTACCAAATTTCGTTCCATTCTGTTTCACCGTGTTTGAATTAATAGGGGGAATCGATTTTGACACAAAGATGGCCGCCATCCGCAAACTATTAGGCGAATGACCTATTAGATTGGTCAAAGGATACTCCCTCCATAAAGGTATGTAGTTGCAAAATTTGGTAGAGATCGGATGATTAGGTTAATCGTAATTTGATTTAAGCTTTGAACATTCGTGTGGCCGCCATTACGTTTCAGTCAAGACGGCGGCGATATAAAACATGACGCTGAGGTGCCCTTTGCTAGTGCTACCTCTGTACCAAATTTCGTTCCATTAGGTTCCTCCGTGTTCGAATTAATAGGGGGAATCAATTTTGACATAAAGATGGCCGCCATCCGCAAACTATTAGGCTAATAACCTATTAGATTGGTCAAAGGATGCTCCCTCCATAAAGGTATGTTGTTGCAAAGTTTGGTAGAGATCGGATGGTTATGTTAGTCGTAATTTAACTTAAGCTTTGAACATTTGTGTGGCCGCCATTACGTTTCTGTCAATATGGCGGCGATATAAAACATGACACTGAGATGCCCTTTGCTAGTGCTACCTCTGTACCAAATTTCGTTCCATTCGGTTTCACCGTGTTTGAATTAATAGGGGGAATTGATTTTCACACAAAGATGGCCGCCATTCGCAAACTATTAGGCTAATTACATATTCATTTAGTCAAAGGATGCTTCCTCTATAAGGGTATGTTGTTGCAAAATTTAGTAGAGATCGGATGATTAGGTTAATCGTAATTTGATTTAAGCTTTGAACATTTGTGTGGCCGCCATTACGTTTCCGTCAAGATGGCGGCGATATAAAACATGACACTGAGGTGCCTTTCGTTAGTACTACTTCCGTACCAAATTTCGTTCCATTCGGTTGCACCGTGTTCGAATTAATAGGGGGAATCGATGTTCACTCAAAGATGGCCGCCATCCGTAAACTATTACGCTGATGACCTATTGGTTTGGTCAAAGGATGCTCCCCCTATAAAGGTATGTTGTTGCAAAATTTGGTAGAGATCGGATGATTAGGTTAGTCGTAATTTGATTTAAGCTTTGAACATTTGTGAGGCCGCCATTACGTTTCCGTCAAGATGGCGGCGATATAAAACATGACACTGAGGTGTCCTTTGCTAGAGCTACCTTTGTACCAAATTTCGTTCAATTCGCATTCACCGTGTTCGAATTGATAGGGGGGGACAGACATTCAGTGTACACACACTCACACACACACAGACACACACACACAGACACACACACACACACACACACACATACACACACACAGACAGACACACTTTTTTCGCCCTGTGTTGATCTCATAAGTCTACTTTCATTTTTTGCAAAAATCGAAAGTAGGCTAATAATTGACAGCGAGTGAAAATATTTTAAAATACATTAGAAATTTGGGAAATACACGCAAGTAATTGAAAAAAATAACTCATTAGAAATTAGGCAGATATTATTATACCATGACTGTCGACCGAATATATAAACCGAGCTAAGTGCCAAAATTTAAGTTCTGAGATAAACGGAAAAAACATGGTCATTTTCACAGTTGTTAGTTTTTTCTTCCAAAATAGCGTAAAAAATTCAGAAGCATTTAAATTATGAACTCTCATGAAAGCTTAATGTTATCTATGTGCCAACTCATGTTTCCTTAAAACTGGGGTAAGTGCCCTAACGTATCCCAATGATGAAAGACAATATTTTCAAGAGCCGAGTTAGCAACTACCAGGTTATGGATAGCAATATTTCGGTAACGAAAGGTTTTTTTGAAAAAGGAATTTTATTCATAAAACTTTAAAAAAAACTAGTACTCAAGTCTTAATAATATTAGGACCTAAGTAAAAATTAGTTTTCTTGAAAACTTTGTAGTTGAAAAAATTAATAAATAATATGAACATAATGTAGTGTACAGTACTTTTCTTTAGGCTATAATAATTATTCAAAAATTACAATTTTTATAAGTAAACAGTGTTCTTCAAACCATGGCTACTGTGTTAGATCAGTGTAAAAAGGTTTGTTTTCTTCCTTTAGGTATGGAATCATCTTTTTCAGATCTTCTTTCTTTTCAGGCTTCAATCTTGATATCATTCCCAACCGTGGCAGTTTATAGTTTCCTTCGTTACCCCTCTTCTAAACACTTTTTTTTTTGCCCAAAGTTCAAAATCACTGAAAGTTTTTTTATTTTTATATATATATAGGCTACGGTTCCTGGCTTTTCCTTGGTGACTTTGACCCAGAATTTCTAAAGTTGTCGTATTAAGGCAACTTTTAGCTGCTGCGCTGAAGTCTTAAACATCTTCTTCATCCATCAAAGTTGTTAGGTTTTTTTTTTTTTTTTTTTCAAGCAGTACAGAGAAGTCTGACAACATCCAAGGGAACCTCACATTTCTCAACTCTTTTTCTTTTTTCTATGAGACCAAAGTCGCGGTCGCAGCTTAAGTAGGAGTGGCCTGGGACAACATACTTATGTTGAACCTCATCAACATAGTTGTTAGAAACCAAATATATCCAAAGAAACAATAGCATCTTTAGGACGAACAGTTTGCTTGTTATTGCCCTCATAACTTTTCCCCCTCTGACCTCCGCTTCTTCTTAAATTGGTAAACACTTCCTTCTTCCCTTTTACGGCGTTTATTAGGTACATCCATTCTTAAAACACCACAACACACTTAGGACACGGGACTCTCGCCAGAATGCAGCTCACAATATAACACCAAGACGTCCAAGTAACTACAAAACCGGTCACATGGCACTTGGCACAGCAGGTGGCACTTGGACCAAGGTGAATTCTTGTGGCTTAAGTTTGAACTACTTGGAGACTGAATATTACATAGGCCGATTTTTACCGCACGGGCATAGGCACATAGCCCACATTTTTGCAATAAAATGGAATTTGATAGTTTTGGCACTTAGCTCGGTTTTTATATTCAGTCGACACCTGTACTGTAACAATATTACAGTCATAAATTATTTACTTCAGATCGAAATCTGGTTCACCTGAAAAACCTTCAACGTCGTCGTTCTCAATATCGTGAAACCAAGCCACTTGGATCCTTTCTGCAGAATGAGAAACGTGGCAACATCTTGAGTACTTTCTTTGTAAGTCCATAGATGGCACTAGCATGCAAAGTGAGGTTGGTTCTTTTCTGCAGAACAAGGAATAATCCTAGGGGAAGCATTGTGCAGTGTTATCTGCATTGTATGCATTTTTTGATTGGTTCCTTTCTGCA
The DNA here is from genome assembly GCA_946902985.2 of Meconema thalassinum. Taxonomy (NCBI): domain Eukaryota; kingdom Metazoa; phylum Arthropoda; class Insecta; order Orthoptera; family Tettigoniidae; genus Meconema; species Meconema thalassinum. Next base: position 382,265,690 of record OX336392.1, on the reverse strand, counting down.
TAATGCAGTCCAGCCAGCTGCGAATGTAATAAATGCAATGACAGCTTCGAGGGCTTCACGACCCGCTGTTGTAACCAATAGCCTACATGCTATAAAACTGATGGAGAATGCCAACATGATATAGCCTATGTAAACCCCTGCGCGAATGCAGGTATCCGCGGACATAGTTTGCATGGCTGTGCGGATAGCGGTTAAGTTGCGGATAATGTTTGGAGTAAATTTGCGGATATTTTTTCGAATACAACCAGAACTTGTTCAATATCATTACCAGAACCCAGATGTTTATGACATTTATCACTTCAGTTATGTTTATTCCATGACAAATGTAAGATGATGATTTAAACTAATCTCATTCAAATTATGCCATTAAGCATAATTAATTCGAAATGAAAACAGTTGCAATTCTGACTGTATAACATTCATTTTAAACATAGCACATGACATACAAAGCCTAGGGAAACGACTTTCTCCTCAAATGTCTAGATGTGTTGCTTTAATGCTTTAGGCTTTATCTAATTAACTAAAAATACTACTGTAATGTCTGTAGATTCGGATAAAAAACGTGCGGATGTGGATAAAAATCGTACGGATGCGGGGCGGGTGCAGATAACGTATTGTTTTCCCCGCAAAACTCTTAGTTATATGTTGCTGTAATCAAGAAAGAGAGGAGAAAGTGTCGATCTCCACTTTCCTTCAATGGACTGCTCTTGTGGGTGGCGCGGGACAGTTGTTTGTGCTGGAGGATACACGACATCATGACTCATTGAGAAGGGTCACGAACTGAACTGAGCAGCGATTATTCTACCTCCCTGAGAAATGATGCAACACACCTGGGCAGAGTGAGTCATCCCCCCCAACTTATCACATGTCAGGAATGTGGTCGGTCAAGCAACTCGATGCAGGTGTGCCAGCATACATGCTCCTGTGACCCAACTTCTGATAACCTGATAGCTGTTGCTGTAATCTCATGGATCCTTGAGATTAGCAAATGTACCCCGGAACATAAAATAAGGTAGTAACATAAAGGGGATAACAATTATTTTTCACACTAATTAATTAATTAATTATACACTTTCATACACGTTTCTGTTGTTGTTGCTTCATTTTAAGGGTTGGTCATTTAGCCCCATGTACTTGGGTATATGTGGAATAAACTGTATTATTATGGTGTCAGTAGTAGTGTGTGTACTTGTAACTCAGGTGAAGATTGGGAAGGAGGCGACCGTCGCCTTAAGTTAGCAACCATCCTGGCATTTGCCTGGAGGAGAAATGGGAAACCACGGAAAAACCACTTCCAGAATGGCTGAGATGGGAATAGAACCCACCTCTTCTCAGTTTTGCCTCACGTGGCTGAGTGTACCCCGTTCCAGCCCTCAGACTAGAATTCAATTTCTTGGCAGAGCTAGGGATCGAATCCAAACCGCCGGAGCGACAGTCAAGAACTCTAGTCGCTACACCAGGAGGTGAAGTACACATTTCTACCTTACGGATTTATTTAGATGATGTTTCTTTCGTCATTTGAACATCATCAGATCCTGTTCGCTTAAGGCATTTTATAATTTTATTTTGTTAGATAAACATATGTACAAAAATATATGAAATTATTCTTACTATTACTACATATTTTCCATTTGAGACTGATTTGCCTTTCAGCAACCAGTCTACTGTCGACCAAAATATTATGTGCACTCGAGTTTGAAGGTTGTTTGTGAAGTTACCTTAGACCTACATAAAATCCAATAACATCATCATTTTCGTCGTTCTATTTTACGTTATTTCATGTAGGTTTGGAATTTTTCATTTATATATATATATTTTTATCGCAGTTGAAACACAAATAGTGCCCGTTTTTAAGCGTGTTTCAACCATGCGTCACATTTAAGAATTAGTATCCCACAAACCCGTCATCAGATCGAATCCAAATTTTGACACAATATACATTGGAATGTTGTATAACTGGTTTATTAATTTCAAACTTTTGTGTGTTCAAGAACGAAAGTTGTTATTTTTTTAAGGAAATTTTTTCTCGGCTCGGGGTCATTGGAAAATGTAGTTCTTGGTTGCGTTGTAATCCTTATACATCAAAAAGTTATGCTGTATGACTGTGAAATACGTAAATTAATTAATTTATTTTATATCGGTTTGTATTTGTACGAGGAATTAAGACGTGGTTCACCAGCTAGCCGCTCCGGGAAATGCTGTACAGCGTTGCTGATATGGAGCCCATCACTTCCAAGCGAGGCGCGCCATGACGCGTGATGGAGCCCATCTTGGCAACGCTGTACAGCTTTCACCGGAGCGGCTAACTGGTGAACCATGTCTTAATTCCCCGTACAAATACAAACCGTTATGAAATAAGCGAATTAATTTACGTATTTCACTATCATACAGCATACCTTTTTGATGTATAAGGATTACAACGCGACCAAGAACTACATTTTCAAACCACCCCGAGCCGAGAAAAAGTTACCTTACAAAAATGATAACTTTGTTTCTTTGACACACAAAATTTTAAAATTAACAAACCAGTTATACCACATTCCAATGTATATTGTGTCAAAATTTGGATTCGATCTGATGACGGGTTTGTGAGATACTAATTCTTAAATGTGACGCATGGTTGAAACACGCTTAAAAACGGGCACTTTTTTTGTGTTTCAACTGCGATAAAAAATATTAAAATTTAAATTAGAAATTCCAAACCTACATGAACTAACGTAAAGTAGAACGACGAAAATGATGATGTTATTGGATTTTATGTAGGTCTATTGGTTACTTCACAAACAACCTTCAAACTCTAGTACACATAATATTTTGGTCGACAGTAGTCGGCAGGCCACTGTTTGCAAACAAGTCGTCTCCACGATCATCTATCAGCAAGAAGAAGACTGTAGTTTTACGTGACCGTGAATCTTGTGATTATGAGCCACAGGACCTTCTTTTTACGTGGAATCTGAAGCACAGGACATGGCATTGCACTTACAAAATCTCACATGCATTGACCAGGAATCGAACCCAGTCCACCTTGGTGAGATGCCAATAGCTTGACCACTGCGCCACCATGCCCTCAAATCTATTAGCAGTCAGCACTGCGGCTTCCTCTACTTCTACACCTCTCAATTTGAAATCGTTCATCATTGGATTAACCATCTACTCCTCTGCTTCTCTTACACTCTACATCCGAGCTTATTAACCTCTAAGGTAATCTCTCCTCCCCATTATTATTATTATTATTATTATTATTATTATTATTATTAATTTGTTTAAATCTCTACATAGTATAAAACAAAGTCCCCGATTCTTGGCTGTAACGGGTAATCTCGAGAACCACTGGATGGATTTTGATGCGGTTTTCACCATTGTGTAAAGGATTTCTCGAGGAAGGTTTCTGTAGAAAAACATTAATTTATGACTAAAGGAAGCCGAGCAGTAACAATTTTAGTGAATCGAGTCGAGAAAAACCTGTCGTCCGTGCGCCTTTTAAGCTTACCCTGCGAAAACCGTTAAACATATCTATATACTATGAGTGTAATAAATTGTTAGCATGATAAGTTCTACAAAATAGTCCGTAACAGCATACCTCTATCATTAATACATAGCTCACTATAAGTGTTTTACGTTTTCATTTCTTCCAACAATCTCCATTCAGTGGAAATATTGGAGCGAATTTACGACCTATCGAGTGAGTCTATCACCCCAGAATCGACCATCATCAAACTGTAGAGTCGTGACGTTTTGCCAAATGATTAAACAAAGTTAAAGGACTCCGGAATATCCTATATTGCCCATGCTAATTCCCAACATTTTATTTACTTTTCTTTTTCTCAGAAACAAATCGATTTTTCCCAGGGATGTTGTTCGTAAGACTCTCTCCTTACTTTGACACAGGATTTTTAAAAATGAATGTATTTTTGATTTATCAAGAATCGTTTTAAAATTTCAATATTAAAACAGCACCTTTATGAACATTTCCATCTGGCAAAATAAGCACAAGTAAATTTTGAAAAAAAAAAAAAAAAAAAGACGTGCAAAAATTTAACACATATAAGGAGGAATTACTTCTAAAAATTTTAGCTTATTGGCTTGTATAAACGTTCCGGAAAACAAAAAGGGAAATTTTATTTATTTAGAAAATCATTTTAGCGAAAATATGCAATCAAAGATATTTCCAGTTTATAAAACATGTCAATACCACATGGTTCCTCTTCTTTCATTAGAACCATTAAGCTGTTGCCCCTTTACCCTTGCTTCTAACGCAGCCTCGTTTTTGAAAAGTGTTTTTGTATCTAACGTAATAGAAATGTACTTTGGTGGGCTTTTTAATAGGACGCAAGATTGTGGTAAAGTATAAAGAAAGTAGCCTCAGGAATGAGATATTAAACAAACGAATGCACCGTTAGAAACTTTAAAGACGAAGATTAATATGGAGTAAAAACCTAATTTTTTAAAATTTTAAAGGTTTTGGGCATTTCGGAGCTCCATAACTCTAGAACGGTAGCGCTAATAATTGTAACGTTGTTATAGTATGCGTTTCGCATCGGCGACGAGTACGATTCTAGAAACTGATAATAAATACCATTTACATCAACTTTTATTTCACACTCTAGACTAGCAGAATGGAGACTGTTTTCGAATAATTTTGTTTGATTATTTCGACTAATTTTTTATTCATTTATTTAATTATTTATTTATTTATTTGGAATTATTGAGCTGGGTTTCTCTAATTTTGACTAATTGTGATTGTTTTCTTTTAATTTTTTGACTTTTTGAGTTATTTCGACTAATTTTGATTTTGTGTGTTTTTTATATTTCAAGTTCGGTATATTTTTGTTTTTTCTACTTCGAGCTTTTTTTGACAAATTTTGTCTAATTTTGATTTTTGGGGGGAGTTTTACGGATTTGGACTAATTTTGATCTTATTGAGTCAAGGTAACAAGGTGTCGGAAATTTATCGACGCAAACTGTCCACACTAATCCCAAATAATATCCAGTCCAAGAACATATCCACGTCAGTCTAATACTTTCCTATTTTCACAACGTGATTTTTTTACGTAAGTCATAGTCTATTATGAACCATAATCTAAAAATATTTAAGTGCGCTTACTAAACAGATATGAATGCAACGACGTGGTAGTGAGCGGAACTATTTCACGACTGTGCCGGCCGGGCAAAAGTGTTGCACTGTAAGGTCTTGGTACACAGAATGTGGGCTGCGATCACGTTCTGCGTTCTCCGCCCGCAGCGAGCTGAATGCAAATCAGTGTTTCTTAATATTCTGTCAAACACACACTCCAATCTGCGATAGCGATCTCAACCAGGACGTAATGGGCAGCGAACAGTTGTGTTTAGTGACTGTTGCCCGCACATTGTGTAGCTTTCTTTCTTGAAATGGACACTGAAAAACACATTTTTTATGATCGAGGACAAGTTATAAATTTCTTTATAGTCGTTTCCAGTAGATTATATAGACCAAAACACTCATAGGACATTCGCAAGTAAATGAAAAATCTTTGTGATATTCGCCTAATTGTTCTCGTAAATGTATTTCGTGATCTACTTCCGCCTTTTGGCCTTTTTCATGAAAACCAATAAGGCCAACATTTCCTCTTCAGAAGAACACCACATATTTCTATAGTCTATGTCTCTCTTCTGCCGACACCATAGTTCATGCCCGCGCGCGCTACCATTCCGTAATGTGTGTGACATTCCCGGATCGCAGCGCGCCTTGATTTTCACGACGTCCTTCCCGGGACCGCAGTCCGCATTCAGTGATCCAAGGCCATTAAAAAAAACTCTCGGCACGGTGGAAGGCGGAGGTACATTTCACCGGGCATATTTCGAATTCACCAAACTTGCCAATTGTTGTATACCTACAAAACAAAAGTTCCACATGTTTAGCCTACGAGAAGCCCCATCGTCTTACAATTTAAAAAACATTTTGCTCATCCCTTGGCGTAAAGGTGGGTCATATAAAAAAACAAGTAGTTCCGTGAAGAACTATACAGCATATTTTCATATATCCTACTTATGTTAACTGCCAATATCAACATACAAAATTACAGTTGGATTGCTGTAATAGATTCGTAGATATTGAGTACCGACTAAATATTTCGGATGGTCGCCATGTTGGAATTTATATATGTAGGTCCTAGAGTTATGTAATGTTACATGAAGATTATTGTGTACGTGTAGCATTCAAACTTCAATCGCATGATTAGGACACAAGAAGTAATAAGGAGATTTTAAAATTTCGCACAGCTGCCATCTTGTGGTTATGGAAAAAATTGAAATAAATTAGATGCCAGTGGATTAACATTCGTAAAAGGATTTACTGTTCCAAGTTTCACTGCACTCGGATGGTTAAATTGCGAGAAACGTACATGTGAATATTTATACTTCGCGTCGCCGCCATGTTGGATTTGTAATCACCAGGTTATTTAAAATCCTATAGGTGAACTTAAGTTCATAGCCCCCATGAATATTAAAAAAAATCAGTTTGATTGCTATAATAGATTCGTAGATATTCAGAGTCGTCTGAATATTTCGGATGGTCGCCATGCTTGATTGTTAAATGTATAGGCCATAGAGTCATGTACCATTGAAGGAAAATTATTGCGTAGGTTCATTATTCAAACTTTCACTTCGATCGCTTGATTACGATACAAGAAATAAAAACTTACTTTTAAAATTCGCACAGCTGCCATCTTGAGGTTATGTAGACAATTGAACTAAATTAGATACCAGTGCATTACAATGTAGATAAACATTTCCTGTACCAGATTTCATTGCGTTTGGAACATTAAATCGCGAGAAAGGTATCTAAAATTTTCAAATTCGCTTGGCCGCCATGTTCGTTTTGTAGTTAACTGCTTTTTGAAAGTCTTATAGATGAACTTCCAGTAGTGCCCTTCATCTCCGTATAAAATTTCAGGATGATACAGCTAATAGTTTAAGAGATATAGAATGCCGGTGAAATATTTCGCGCATCCGCCATCTTGTGGTTATATAAACAATTGAACCAAGTTAGATGTCGGTGCATTACAATGTGTATAAACATATACTGTACCAAGTTTTATTGTGTTTGGTTGGTTAAATCGCGAGAAACGTCTATTTAAATGTCGCAAATTCGCGTGGCCGCCATGTTGGTTTTGTAGTTAGCAGATTTTCGAAAGTCACATGGGTGAACTTCTAGTAGTTCCCTTTATCACCGTAATAAATTCCAGGGTGATATCGGTAATAGTTTCGGAGATATTGAATGCTGGTGAAATATTTCGCACAGCCGCCATGTTGGATTGGTGGGACGTAACAAAATTTGAAGGGCATGGTCGAGGTCGCCCGGAATAGTACTATTAACTTACCGAGTTTCATTGAAATCGCTCCAGCCGTTTAAAAATTATTAGGGGGACACACACACACACCTCACACACACATACACACACACACGCACACACACACACACACACACACGGACAAAAGGTGATCTCATAAGCCTATTTTTTCAAAATTGAAAATAGGCTAAAAATAAGCAAAAGTTTTAGATAATGTTTAGAGGACTGTTAACCAATTTAAACGGCCTTGATTTACTGCCTATTAAGGAAGGTATGTTTTTCTTTTCTCTCAAAACTCACTTTGCCCACCCCTATGGTCAATGGTTGGTGCTAGCAAAACACTTCACTGAGAGAAGGTTTTGGCCCTCATCCGAAGAATAGCACAAACTTCGAATTGATTCGAAATTTTAAAGAAAGTTATAGCGATATTTCACTTTTCCAAAAATCCCCCCCTCTCTCCCGCATTTCCACGTCCCTTAGTGTGATTTTGCCCATTGACGAACTGGACCGAGATTTTGAACGGTGATATTTACGTATACATTTGAAAATTACCATAGTTATCGTGTTCACAAGAAAGTTGGTTCGTTGGTTGGTTCCTTAGTTTAGGGGTTGCGACAACGCGGTCATGCAGCCCCGTGCACTTTGGGTGTGTGTAGAATCTGTCTGATAAAAAGTAGTTCCTACTTTTGCTACCGAATGCTACCAACCACAACACCTAGCTGCAGACTTGGCTACTAGATGCCATCGCATCTAGCACGTTGGAACTAATGTATAGTTATCAAACTAACCTACACATTTTAGCTTCCACAAGTGTAGTTAGTGGAAGGTTCATTTTCATGCCATAAATCTATGCCATGGGACCGCCGGCTTTACTTTCCCTCCGAAGGAAGGCATAATGAGGGATTTTTAACGCTCGTAAAAGATCCGACGACTTCGGCCGGGTTTGAATCCGTGATCTTGGGCATAGAGGCTCAGAATGCTGCTTCACAAGAAAATGATAAATAAACTTTTGAACCGACAGTGGTTTTGGAGTCTGAGCGATGTGAAATGCGATGATAATTATGTCGACATTTTCCGGAAGTCACAACATGGTTCCCATTGCAACAGGTAGAGCTCTGCGCGGATAAAGAAAACGTTATCCGCATCCGCACGACTGTTATCCGCATCCGCACGTTTGTTTTCCAAATCTACTGGCAGTACAATAATATTTTTAACTAGATCAAGCAGAAATTACTAAAGCAACATATTTAGACATTTGAGGAAAAAGTCGTTCCCTTGGGCTTTATAATATATCATGCGCTGTTTAAAATGAATGTTACACAGCCATAATTACCGGATGAGTTAGCCGTGGTCGTTACGGCATGACTGCTGGCAGTCGCTCACATCCGGGAGGCGAGGAGGTTCGAATCCCCTCGCCGGCAACCTTGAAGATGGTCTTCTGTGGTTTCCCATCTTCCTTCCAGGCAAATGCCGGGGTTGGTCCCTCACTATAGGCCACAGCCGCAACCTTCAAACTCCTCGTCCTTACATTCAAACTTTCCTCTCCCAGACAACACTCCACACGCGACGGTACTTGTAGCTCACCCATTGGGTGTCCGCCTCGAAGCAGCTACAAAACTGGCGAGCCGAACATGTGCCCGGATACTCCCGGCACTAAAAGCCATACGCTAAAAAAACAGCCATAATTGCAACCCTTTTCTGTTCGGAGTGTTAATTATGCTTAATAACATAATTTGAATGAGATTAGCTTAAATCATCATCTTACAGTTGCCATGAAAAAAAAAACATAAATGAAAAATAGGCTATGTCGCAAACATCCCGGTCCTAATAATGATATTAAACAAGTTCGGATTGCATTCTAAAAACTATCCGCAAATTACTCCAAACATTATCCGCAGTTTATCCGCTATCCGCACATCCATGCAAACTATATCCGCATGGCGAAAAATTTTGCGGATATCCGCGGGTTTATCCGCCGATATCCGCATCCGCGCAGGGCTTTAGCAATAGGTAGCTTTCTAATGAAACCTACCTAAAATGTGTGCTTCAGCACAACTCTTTGAATGACTACCATAAATCTCACATTACTGAAGTGTTTCATGTCGCTTCATTGAAACCGATAACCCGTTAAACCGGTCTGCTATGAGGCAACATTCCAAGGACAGCCAGCACATACTTCATTATACACGGCAGGAAGATGTATAAGAAACATACTAAATTATATTCTATAGACACACCAGGTAAACGATGAATGAAGGTTCTACACTTGCAATCAACAGTTTTATCTCCGCGGGACGAATGACGGGAATCAGCAAGGCAAGCCCCGAGCACTACTGTACATGCAACACGCTGCTCAGGCATGCTTGAGAAGTAGCATATCTTGTATATCTCAAGGGGCTATGGTTACACTCAACGGAATACAGTATTTTCAGTCAAGTAAATGTCTTCAAATGCGCCGAGGTATTTTCTAACTGATGAAATATTACGTTCTTCCTTTTAACCAGAGCAGAGTTACCGTAAATAGATGACGATGATATTTGTTGTTTTAAGAGGCCTAACAACTAGGTTATCGGCCCCAACCATAAAGGTTTTGTAGTCATCCAGAAAAGAAAGCAAGTGCCTCGCTGAAAATATTCCCACATTTCATGAATGGATTTTGCATCATTGTAATTTTGGGCATTACTGTTGTTGTTCTTGTTTCATTTGAGGGGCTTAGACATTCTGGTCATTCAGCCTCGTATACTTGGGTGTGTGTATATATAACCTTGATAATCTTTGTATATGAGGTGTCTGTAGTAGTTTGTAATTCAGGTCAGTATTTGGAAGGAGGCGGCCGTGGCCTCAAGTTAGGATCCATTAAAGCATTTGCCTGGAGTAGACGTGGGAAACCACGAAAATCCAGTTCCATGCTGGCTGAGGCAACACTGTTCAACAACGAAATTTTTACCTGAAGAGAAATACCCAAATCTTAATAGATTTTGGTACGCTGAATTCCAAAATGACAATTTTCGTTTCTTTAGCTCCCGTTTTTGTGCTATTTGAAGTTTGTAACATACTTATTTCTGTTTCAGCTCTCATTTTTTTTCTTATTTCAGGAATGCCAATGAATGCTGCGTTTTTTGGTTGACATTTTACACAGTGTAACATTGCTCGTCTTCCGTAGTGATCCATTGTGTATTGAGACACGAGTTTCTGAGTTACTGTGTGGAATCAAAACTGCTGTTATAATGGCCCGAAGATGTGCTAATAACCTCGTTATAATAGACTATGTGAAGAACATAAAAGGTGCAATAACTTCCAAACTTGAGCTAATATAAATTTCTAACTGTAATTTTCAACTTCAGTACCCTCAAGTCCAAAACTATTTTGGCCTTTGTAAAAATCAAAAAGTTATTTTTTTTTGTCTAGTGTAATAGAACAAACCCCTTTTAAGTTTTGCTTCACGAGGCTGAGTGTAAGCCGATCCAGCCATCGACCAGAATTAAATTTCTTAGCAGAGCCGAGAATCAAACCCGGACCTCAGGGGGTGACAGCCAAAATTGCTAGCCGCTACACTACGATGTGCATTATTGATTTGGCCGATAACCTAGATGTTAGGCCCCTTAAAACAACAATTATTATTATTATTATTATTAACATTATTGATTTAATTATTTTAGGGGGAGATGACCTCGTAGTTCCGCCCCTTAAAACAATAACTAACCGATTTCATTACAGTGAAGTAATAGGTCTAATCTAAATTCATGAGTTTTTGTTGTAGATTCATTAATAGGGGCTTTGGGACATGGTCATGTAGTCCCGTGTAATTGGGTGTGTACGTATAATGAATTTGTCTGATAACCTGTGTTATTGTGATGGCTGTATTAGTGTGTGTATTTTTTAATTCAGGTGGGGATCGGAAAGGGGCGGCCGTGGCCGTGAGGAACCATCCCAGCATTTGCCTGGAGTAGATGTTGGAAAACCAAGATGGCTGAAGTCGGAATCGAACCCGCCTCTTCTCAGTTATGCTTCACGAGGCTGAGTGTACCCCGTTCCAGGCTTCAGACCAGAGCCGAGAAATTCATGAGTAAATTTGGGGCTGTAATGTTAAACACTGTCCCTTGAATACAAGATCGTCTCCTTCCCAATCCTATCCCCAATTTACAAATACACACACCAGTATAGCCATCACAATAACATAGGCCATCACGCTACACACACTCAATTGACCACGATGTCGCAGCCCCTAAAATATGCAACAAGAAACTAGTTTTGATTGTTTATTAGTCTACTTTCGATTTTTGCAAAAAATGAAAGTAGACTTATGAGATCTACACAGGACCAAAAATTGTGTGTGTCTGTGTGTGTGTGTGTGTGTGTGTGAGTGTGAGTGTGTGTGTAAACCCACCCCCCCCCCCACCCCCCAATATCAATTCGAACACGGTTGAACCGAATGGAACGAAATTTGGTACAGGGGTAGAACTAGCAAAGGGCACCTCAGTGCCATGTTTTATATCGCCGCCATCTTGACGGAAACGTAATGGCGGCCACCCATATGTTCAAAGCTTAAGTCAAATTACGACTAACCTAATAATCCGATCTCTACCAAATTTTGTAACAACATATATTCATATGGCGAGCGTCTTCTGACTAAACTACAAGGTCATCAGCCCAATAGTTTGCAGATGGCGGCCATGTATGTGTGCAAATCGATTCTCGCTATCAATTCAAACACGGTAAAACCGAATTGAACGAAATTTGGTACAGAGGTAGCACTAGCAAAGGGCACCTCATATTCATGTTTAATATCCGTCTAGCACGTTGTATTTCAACAAGCTACTACAACCAACATTCAATTATACTCCTTGAAAAGGACAAAGAGTTATAACAATACCCATGCATTTAGGAGAAAGTAGGCTATATCTTCTTTACTGAACATCTTGTTTTTAATGTAATTTAGTAAAAAGTCTTGGGAATGCTGCTTCGGTAGCGTAGCTTATATGCCCAAGATCGCGGGTTCAAACCCGACTGAAGTCATCTGATTTTTTAAGAGAGTTAAAAATCCCTCAGTATGCCTTCCTTCGGAGGGGAAGTAAGGCCGTCAGTCCCGTTTCATAGATTTATGTCATGAAAAAGGACCTTCCACTAACTACATTTGTGGACGCTAAAATGTGTAGGTTAGTTTGATAACGCTATATTAGTTCCAAAGTTCGTCTCCAGGTGCTGTCTGCGATGGCATCTAGTAGCCAAGTCCGCAGCTAGGTGTCGTGGACGTATCATGTGGTAGCAAAAGTAGAAATTACTTGAAATTATTGTCTGCAGTGCTTACTTGCATTAAACAGATAACACAGACTAATACAGCCGGTTGTCAGACAGATTCTACACACACTAGAAGTAGCGTACACGGGGCTACATGACCGCGTTGTCGCAGCCCCTAAACTGAGGAACCAACCAACCAACCAGTGTTCGGAAGTCAGACAGAAGGGAAGCCAGCGCTCGCAGCGCAGTGATTGACGGGCTCCAGATAAGCGGCAGTGGGGAACGAACAAAGGGGCGCGACTACACAGCTGTCTACCGTTCTTGATAACAGTTCTTGTCAAATGAAGCGACAACTTCTCTCATTTCCCCTTCCAAACTCCATACTAGAGGGAAATGTTTATACTTCTGGCGAGGAAACATCCACAAGATTTTGAAATATTCTTTTGTGAAACATTGTAGCGAGTTGTAGCAAATTGCACCAAACGTAGCACTGTTCTGTACGGTAGTCAATACGAAGATTAGTTGCAGTTTTGAGACACTTCCAAGATCATCTGACTGTGGTATTGTGCCCGTTTAGACCGGAGTCCGCACGACCACATATGCATTTTACCAATAATCAGTCAGCACGAGAATCAAAATATCCCGGAGCGCCAGATGGGTTAAAGCAAATCGCAAAAACGACATCAAATTTATAAAAATGCTTTGCTGATTTTTGGCTCAATGCAACAATAAGGATAGAAGGAGATTTAATTGGGTGAAACACATCTGGTAAAATTATCTCAGTTTATTTAAAGTTAAAATCTGACTGCAAGAATAATGCTCAAAGCAGCATCATCCACGTGTGGCGATCCACACTCTTATTTACACACAATATACAGAAATCTTCCAAACACATTTGACAATCTTTTTGAAAACACAAGTCCGATTGTTAGTCCTGTGGACTGTGTTCCAAAATTATTAACATTTTTCCAGTGCAAAATGAATTGTCCATACTGGAAATAACGTAGATCACTGTTTGACTATTTACATGGTATTAACACTCGTAGAATAAATGTTTATAGAATTTCTTAGACTTTCATTTGTTTTCCAGTTTTCAAAAATATATCGTTGAAACTATTATTATCATCGTAGCAACACAAATTATTAACACATATTAACAACATCTGAAAAATATTTGACCATTGAGCATAGCATCGAAGAACTGTGCGAAGCACAACAACAATTAATTGTTCTTCTGACATTAAATATTCGAGAAGTGACTCGATTATGAAATTCAAGTTCCAAACAAAATATATGATTTCTGAATCATTAACTTGATCAATAAATGGCTGAACCATTCAACTATTAGATTTTCCACTTGGAATTATTATGAAAAAAATATTTATATTTATGGCCATTTCTAGCAACTTTCACAACTTGCAATTCTTCGACAGAATGCGGAAATTAGAATTGTAGTCTTATAATGAATTCATTTAGTTCATGGCACTAGGATTGAAAATATCCTTCAAATTATTCGTGGTTAAAGAATTATTTTAAATTGGCAGTGGCCCATTCTACTATTTGTGTAGGAACACAATATTATAACAACAACAACAACAACAACGGCAAAGGTCTTCCTCTGAAGAAGAATAAACTACTATCATGACAAATCCGGGTTCTAGCAAAATCAAAGTCTAAATGGAATTCGTAAACAAGGTTGAAATAAGAACTGATGGTTTCAAAGAAATAACCTTCGGGTTATTCATACGACGAAATGTGTGGCTCCAATACTCCTACTATAAACCTGAGCCATCGAACCTGCTATTTGATTGATGCTCGAAAAAACCTTCATTCCTGCGACTTAACATGCGCACCTGGGAATGGCATTACAACTATTCCACACACATAAATTATCTTCCCAAAATTTATACAATAAATCAAGCCTCTGCTTGTTATCAACACTGGAAGATTAATAAACTGACAAGTTTATTTTATTTTACCATTCAGTTCAACCCGTGAATTTACCATACTCATGAAAAGCTTCATTTCACTTTCGAAGTGTATTTACGTCATGATTTTATATAAATACAACAATATCCTATTTGATACAAATATCAATTGCTTCCCGTTTCATGCCTCTCCGTGTTATATGAAACATATACTTTGCTCATAGCAAATATCAACTGTTCAACCAGAACTGAAATGTAGGTTGAATGCGGGCTTGCGCTAACCACTCTCCTTCGTAAAATCTCCTGCTCCAGACTAGAAATGTTTCAACTACTTCATAGGCTCTTTCTCAATACATATGATTATTATAAAATATAATATCCAAGAATTATTTAGAAAAATTATGAAAATTATTATTATTATTATTAGTGGATTATTATTATTATTATTATTTTAAATATGTTTAATTATCATCTCATTATGTGAGAATCCACATGTTCGAACCTTCGAATATGGAAAAAATATCCATTCCTCAACAAAAATAAATTTAACTTTTACAGTTACATCGGCTGATTACCGTGATTTCCCAAAAATATGAAAAATTCAAATAAATGCTCAAAATGCTCGGTCATCGATCCTAAACTGTTCTGAGTGCTGAAAATGCTCAGAATAAATCTAACAAGTCTTGCGTAAATCATTACAAGCTTTAAATACGATGAAAAAAATGTGTTGGTCATCTGCAGAAAAATAGTTTGTTCCAATTAGCTAAGCATAAAATAATTCAAATGTGGCTTACATTTCTTGATGTTCTTGAAGTGTAGTAAACCTGGTCTATACCAGATTTATCCGTAGACATGCCCTAGCGGACAAGCACGTATAATCCTTGTATCGGCCGCCATTGTAGACCCACAAATCGTCTAGTCAGACATAGTGGTAGTATCTTTCGACGTTTTAAATGACTGTGGTTCCATTTTAATATGTGCTTCTAACAAAGCCATAACAGTTTGTTTGAAAAGGGTCAGATCTAAGCGATCTCTTCTTCAATGTGTCAGTTGTAACTTAACTCACTGTAATCTCATCAGTACAAGAAAAATGTTGACAGTCTAAGCAGTTAACGGCTGTTCTGAAGATCGTTCCCTGGGCATGGTTTGTATATCACCATCTGCCATGCGCTAGACAACTTGCAGTTTCCCTTGCGTAGACTAATGAACGCCACCGTTATAGACTATTCTTCAATGTACTGACGGATCGAAGTGGTTAAATAGTTACAAAATATGAAAACTGACTTTCAATGGATTTAAACATCCAAGTATTAATTTACTATTGGACTGTGACAAATACTATTTTCTAGACCAAGTCTAGCATATGTCCTTTAGGAAATATAAATATTTCCACCAATGTCTGTAGAAAAACAATCACCTCAGTGATTCTCCTCACCAGAAACTTACTAAGTTCCAACTCGTTTGCGCAGCACTTCTCGTGACTATCACGATTTGAACAGTACTTCTTCGTAGACGTGGCAACCATGTGCCTTGGCTCAGCGTAGACGCAACTTGTTCGCCAAGTGCTTGTGATGAAGTGAGCTAACTAAGCCTGCTCCAGCTTGCTTTTATACAAAAACGGTCAGGGTCACGCGTCATCGCCTGATATCTAAAAATCCTCATATCTCTTGAATCCCTGGTCCGATTTACTTGATACTAATTGCATTCTCTTTTATTTGGCTGTGCCAGTAATCTGATCCCAGTCTCAAGTCTCTGCTCCATAGTTAACTATTTAATCAATAAATAGTCTCCACCTCTGCTGTTACTCGCTACGTCATTTACCATCCAACTATCGGTAATTTCCTTCGAAAGGCTTCGAGAAGCAATGTAGCGCGATATTCAAATATCCGAACTTTCAAACGCTGCTACAGCCTTTCCCTTGATATCTAGGTGTCTGAAACTTGGAATACCCATTCCTAGATTTGGGCACATCCACCCCACACCTAGCAAAAAATAAAAATTGAAAAATTTTTATTTTTCCTATCTACACATTAAATTATCTGGTTCTTGAATAATAGATCTTCAAATTCGAAGCATTGTAAGTTCCCACGATGTTACCAGTTCGTGTATTGGCTACTTCATAGCTTCCATTATTGTTTACTTCCACAATATTCAAAATCCTTAATTTTACCATTCCCCCGGGATTGTTGTGTTCCCGATGGACCTGGATCATTGGGCCTCTGCTCCACAAATTGTAAGGTATCTTGGTGTCTTGCTTCCAAATTTTTCCTCGTGTCCTTGTTAAACTCTTCATTGGACTGACGAGTATCTACATTCCCTCTGTTATTATAGTTATTACCATAGGATCTTCTTTCCTGGTACCTTCCTTGAGTATCTCGTGGTCTTCTCCATCGAGTGTTGTATCGATTACCACCATCCGGTCTTGCATATGGTTTGTAACTGTATCTGTTACGGTATTGGTTCCATCCTCTCGTATTGGAATCTTCCCTCGGCGATTTCTCTTCTCGCTCCTCTCGAATCTCTCGAGGTGTCTGAGAATAACTGTCAGCCATAACAGCATACACAGTGTTATTACTCTTTACTCCCTTCTGATGGAAGAATTGAGCGTTTGTATGATCCAGCTTTTGCAATACTTCATCAAACTGTTCCATATTGTAGATGTCAGCAGCGATCAAAGTCCTCTGGACGTCTGCTGGAAATTGTCGTATCAAAGCAGTAATCAACTCGTTATCTGGCATTGGCGGATCTAAATGTTGGAGTTTAGACAGCTGTCCAGAAAAGTATGTAGAGTATCGAGTAGGTTGTGACGTCGAGAATCTCTTCGAATACAACTCTGCTCTAACTTGCTGTTGAGTTTCAGGGGACCAAAACTTCTTCAATAACCCACGAGAAAACTCCTCAAAAGTATTTAGAGTGGATCTAAATGCTCTAAACCACAAAAGTGCGGGACCTTCCAAGAACTTCCCTATTACCCTGATCTGTCTTTCTTTAGGGATCTTAGAATCTCTCAGATAATCACCTGCTTCTCTCAAAAATTCCACGGGTGTTACAGAATCTCGCCCTGAAAATTTAGAAGGCTTGTCTTCTATATTCTTAAATACAGTTATGGGGTTGGATTGAAATACTGTCCTAACCTCATCCTGTCTTTCAGTCTCTCTAGCTCCTCCTAGATTTATCTGTATCTGTTCCTTTCCCCTTACATTCGGCATTTTCAAAAGATGATCAGACTGTTTCTCATCAGTTATTTGAGTTTTCATAGCCTCAAGTTCCTTCTGGTTTTCTTCTGCCATCTTCTTGATTGCTTCAGTCTCCTTACTATTTTCTTTAACATCAATGGATATCTGGTTCATAACAGCCTCATGACTTTTCAATGACCCTGTCATATCTGATATGTCCTTCTGAGTTGCTTGAATATCCTTGGCAATTACTTCAATGTGGGATGACAAAGATTCCCTAATCTCCTTGATTCCCTCTTGATTTTCCAGCTTGAGTGTGTCTTTAATTTCATTGACAACTGTGGTTTTAATCTCAGTTTGCAATTCATGAATCACTCCTTCTCTTATTTCTCCCATGACAAGTTCCTTGAATTGTTCCGTTAAACGCTGAACAACTAGAATTCCCATCTCGTTACTCTCCTTCTTCACTCTGACTTCCAGGTTGACCATGTCTTCACCAACTTTCCTAAGACCATGTTCTATCCTATCAGCTAAGCTTTGGGATCGAAGATCGGCATCGCGAAATTTATCGTCCATTATACTAGCGTTAGTAGCTAATGAAGTTTCGAGCTCATGTGTTTTGTCGCATAATTTATTCATTTTACTTTCAAGTGTCATTTTCAAAATTTCAGAATTCTCTTTAAATTTGCTTTCCATTGAATTAAATTTACTATTTAAATTTTCCTTCAAATTACCCTTTAAAGAATCAGAACTTTCTTTAAGTTTATCATTCAAATTTTCTCTAAGTTTATTTTCTAAAGAATCAGAATTTTTTTTAAGTTTTTCATCTAAACTGTCTTTCAAATTATCAGAATTTTCTTTAAGTTTATTTTCTAAAGAATCAGAATTTTCTTTAAGTTTTCCATTTAAACTTTCTTTCAAGTTATCTTTTAATTTATTTTCTAAAGAATCAGAATTTTCTTTAAGTTTCCTTTCTAAAGCCTCAGTATTTTCTTTCATAATGGCTGCTACTCGCAGTCCAGCCTCTTTCGAACTCTCCTCCAAACTCCTCATCATCCTCATCATTTCTTCCATAATTTCAATTATTCAAAACTTAGGGGTATACAACAGTGGCAAACACAAGCTTATAACTAGAACAAGAAATATGAATAGCTAATTGGAACACTATAATAAAATGAGATTTGTCCTAATATCGACGTGATGGAAAAACAAAATTCTCTACTTTTACGAATTACATTTACCACAATATCACAAGAAAAATATGCTAGTTCTCAAATATCCTCCACCTGGATTCTAATAATGTGTATCTCCAGTCATCGAACGTTTACTACTGAATTTACTTGACGCCCTAATGGTTAAGCCATTATCAAAATAATCAAACCCATTCTAATTATTAACCAAGTTAAATTTTTAATTTTCCCACTAATTGGGTTTCCTACTAATTTATTCATCCACACCAGACATCTCTCAACTCCCAAAATATTTCTATAAAAATTATCACAATTTCAAATCGGCATGCGATTGACCATGTCTAAATCGGGACCCACGTTCGAAGCCATTTCTCTCTCTATCTTATTTTATGTGCCCGTTAAGACCGGAGTCCGCACGACCACATATGCATTTTACCAATAATCAGTCAGCACGAGAATCAAAATATCCCGGAGCGCCAGATGGGTTAAAGCAAATCGCAAAAACGACATCAAATTTATAAAAATGCTTTGCTGATTTTTGGCTCAATGCAACAATAAGGATAGAAGGAGATTTAATTGGGTGAAACACATCTGGTAAAATTATCTCAGTTTATTTAAAGTTAAAATCTGACTGCAAGAATAATGCTCAAAGCAGCATCATCCACGTGTGGCGATCCACACTCTTATTTACACACAATATACAGAAATCTTCCAAACACATTTGACAATCTTTTTGAAAACACAAGTCCGATTGTTAGTCCTGTGGACTGTGTTCCAAAATTATTAACATTTTTCCAGTGCAAAATGAATTGTCCATACTGGAAATAACGTAGATCACTGTTTGACTATTTACATGGTATTAACACTCGTAGAATAAATGTTTATAGAATTTCTTAGACTTTCATTTGTTTTCCAGTTTTCAAAAATATATCGTTGAAACTATTATTATCATCGTAGCAACACAAATTATTAACACATATTAACAACATCTGAAAAATATTTGACCATTGAGCATAGCATCGAAGAACTGTGCGAAGCACAACAACAATTAATTGTTCTTCTGACATTAAATATTCGAGAAGTGACTCGATTATGAAATTCAAGTTCCAAACAAAATATATGATTTCTGAATCATTAACTTGATCAATAAATGGCTGAACCATTCAACTATTAGATTTTCCACTTGGAATTATTATGAAAAAAATATTTATATTTATGGCCATTTCTAGCAACTTTCACAACTTGCAATTCTTCGACAGAATGCGGAAATTAGAATTGTAGTCTTATAATGAATTCATTTAGTTCATGGCACTAGGATTGAAAATATCCTTCAAATTATTCGTGGTTAAAGAATTATTTTAAATTGGCAGTGGCCCATTCTACTATTTGTGTAGGAACACAATATTATAACAACAACAACAACAACAACGGCAAAGGTCTTCCTCTGAAGAAGAATAAACTACTATCATGACAAATCCGGGTTCTAGCAAAATCAAAGTCTAAATGGAATTCGTAAACAAGGTTGAAATAAGAACTGATGGTTTCAAAGAAATAACCTTCGGGTTATTCATACGACGAAATGTGTGGCTCCAATACTCCTACTATAAACCTGAGCCATCGAACCTGCTATTTGATTGATGCTCGAAAAAACCTTCATTCCTGCGACTTAACATGCGCACCTGGGAATGGCATTACAACTATTCCACACACATAAATTATCTTCCCAAAATTTATACAATAAATCAAGCCTTTGCTTGTTATCAACACTGGAAGATTAATAAACTGACAAGTTTATTTTATTTTACCATTCAGTTCAACCCGTGAATTTACCATACTCATGAAAAGCTTCATTTCACTTTCGAAGTGTATTTACGTCATGATTTTATATAAATACAACAATATCCTATTTGATACAAATATCAATTGCTTCCCGTTTCATGCCTCTCCGTGTTATATGAAACATATACTTTGCTCATACCAAATATCAACTGTTCAACCAGAACTGAAATGTAGGTTGAATGCGGGCTTGCGCTAACCACTCTCCTTCGTAAAATCTCCTGCTCCAGACTAGAAATGTTTCAACTACTTCATAGGCTCTTTCTCAATACATATGATTATTATAAAATATAATATCCAAGAATTATTTAGAAAAATTATGAAAATTATTATTATTATTATTAGTGGATTATTATTATTATTATTATTTTAAATATGTTTAATTATCATCTCATTATGTGAGAATCCACATGTTCGAACCTTCGAATATGGAAAAAATATCCATTCCTCAACAAAAATAAATTTAACTTTTACAGTTACATCGGCTGATTACCGTGATTTCCCAAAAATATGAAAAATTCAAATAAATGCTCAAAATGCTCGGTCATCGATCCTAAACTGTTCTGAGTGCTGAAAATGCTCAGAATAAATCTAACAAGTCTTGCGTAAATCATTACAAGCTTTAAATACGATGAAAAAAATGTGTTGGTCATCTGCAGAAAAATAGTTTGTTCCAATTAGCTAAGCATAAAATAATTCAAATGTGGCTTACATTTCTTGATGTTCTTGAAGTGTAGTAAACCTGGTCTATACCAGATTTATCCGTAGACATGCCCTAGCGGACAAGCACGTATAATCCTTGTATCGGCCGCCATTGTAGACCCACAAATCGTCTAGTCAGACATAGTGGTAGTATCTTTCGACGTTTTAAATGACTGTGGTTCCATTTTAATATGTGCTTCTAACAAAGCCATAACAGTTTGTTTGAAAAGGGTCAGATCTAAGCGATCTCTTCTTCAATGTGTCAGTTGTAACTTAACTCACTGTAATCTCATCAGTACAAGAAAAATGTTGACAGTCTAAGCAGTTAACGGCTGTTCTGAAGATCGTTCCCTGGGCATGGTTTGTATATCACCATCTGCCATGCGCTAGACAACTTGCAGTTTCCCTTGCGTAGACTAATGAACGCCACCGTTATAGACTATTCTTCAATGTACTGACGGATCGAAGTGGTTAAATAGTTACAAAATATGAAAACTGACTTTCAATGGATTTAAACATCCAAGTATTAATTTACTATTGGACTGTGACAAATACTATTTTCTAGACCAAGTCTAGCATATGTCCTTTAGGAAATATAAATATTTCCACCAATGTCTGTAGAAAAACAATCACCTCAGTGATTCTCCTCACCAGAAACTTACTAAGTTCCAACTCGTTTGCGCAGCACTTCTCGTGACTATCACGATTTGAACAGTACTTCTTCGTAGACGTGGCAACCATGTGCCTTGGCTCAGCGTAGACGCAACTTGTTCGCCAAGTGCTTGTGATGAAGTGAGCTAACTAAGCCTGCTCCAGCTTGCTTTTATACAAAAACGGTCAGGGTCACGCGTCATCGCCTGATATCTAAAAATCCTCATATCTCTTGAATCCCTGGTCCGATTTACTTGATACTAATTGCATTCTCTTTTATTTGGCCGTGCCAGTAATCTGATCCCAGTCTCAAGTCTCTGCTCCATAGTTAACTATTTAATCAATAAATAGTCTCCACCTCTGCTGTTACTCGCTACGTCATTTACCATCCAACTATCGGTAATTTCCTTCGAAAGGCTTCGAGAAGCAATGTAGCGCGATATTCAAATATCCGAACTTTCAAACGCTGCTACAGCCTTTCCCTTGATACCTAGGTGTCTGAAACTTGGAATACCCATTCCTAGATTTGGGCACAGTATAACTGTGTAAATGTTTCATGATAATATGAATGAGGGTAACATTAGGGTAATGTTGAAAACATCGTTTAAATGATACTAAGATCTCAGACTACAGGGGTCCAGTTTAGCAAAAAACTGTATAGCTAAGCTGTTATGACAATTGTGCCAAAATTGAAAGGCTATATCAGGATAAGTGTCAAAATGTGTCTTTTGAAAAGCTCTATCATATTTCAAAATAATATTTGTTATGTGATTATTTAATATGCATTCATCAAGAATGGCATCAGGCTAACCAGAGTGAGCGCCGTGTGCAGGTAGACACGTCACGAGTGACTCAATGAAGCACTGGTACTGTATCTGAGGCCATGCTAACTGCAGTGTATATCATAGCTGGCCGTTGTTGTTGTTGTTTAGAGTCTTCAGTCTTTCGACTGGTTTGATGCAGCCCTCCATGCTTTCCTGTCCTGAGCTAATCGTTTCATCTCTACATAGCTACCACACCTTACAACCGAGGCAATCTGTTTAGCATATTCTAACCTTGGTCTTCCCCTACAGTTCTTGTCCTCGACCCTTCGTTCTATAACTAACAAGGAGAGGTTGCCAAGTTGTTTACTATAAAAGTGTTCAAAATTGGAGGGTTTGCACTTCATAAGAAAATATTTTGGCCGTGTTCGAGCGTATTTGCCAATGGGCCTTAGTGTGTTCAAAATTGAACGTTTAAAATCAACCCTCAAACTTTTGTAGTCCTATTCTCGCACACGTCCCCGGCTCGTTTCCGTGGCGTAGTTACTAGTGCATTGGCGTGGGGAATTCAGGTGTCGAGTTCGAGTCAGACCTTGGTCAGCACATTTCTTTTCTTTGACTGTTATTATTGTCTTTTGTGTTTTCTATAATTTATTTGCTGTGGTCTCTTCAGTTTTGTAGCTATGTACAATATTTTAACATCATTATTATTCGTTCTTGAAGCTTGAACGAGTTGTAAGTTTTATTCGTTAGAATTTAAATGCTGCGTGGCCGGCGACGCTACGTTCATGTGCACTACGCCGAGTCTAATGCAGGAACGCAAGAGCCCATCCCTCTGTTCCACTCTGCTCTACCATCAAGCTAAACTGTCGGTATCCAAAACTCGATACGGAACTCGAGTAACATCGCGGGACACTCTTCGTCACGCAACTGCCGTATAAGCGGGTTCGATAAGTCGGAGGTCTTGATTGACGCTTATGCGTATTCAATATTACGTGTGTGCGGTTGGCTACAATCAACAGTATCTAGAACGCGGTAAGCACGGTCATCGACGGTAAAATGGGATCACCGCCACCTACTTCTACAATATTTACAAATGATGAAGACGATGAATGTGATGGTCTTGGAGTTTATTCACGGCAGGACATTACAGATGCACTGCACATATGCGTGCAGACTCTAAAATCGCGCAAGCTTAGCTCACCGTCAAATATCAGACGCAAAGCAACGCCTATGGGTATAAGTTTTACAGAGGCCATTATCAAGGTCCTGAAGAAAATAAAAAGAAAAGAGGATAGTAACACCGAAAGAAAAAAAAAAGTGCTGACCAAGGTCTGACTCGAACTCGACACCTGAATTCCCCACGTCAATGCGCTAGCGACTACGCCACGGAAAAGAGCCGGGGACGTGTGCGAGAATAGGACTACAAACGTTTGAGGGTTGATTTTAAACGTTCAATTTTGAACACACTAAGGCCCATTGGCAAAAACGCTCAAACACGGCCAAAATATTTTCTTATGAAGAGCAAACCCTCCAAATTTGAACACTTTTCTAGTAAACCACTTGGCGACCTCTCCTTGTAAGTTTGCTATTCCTGGGTGTCTTAGTATGTGTCCTACCAACCTATCTCATTAGCAGTCACCAGAAACATCTCTCCTCTCCCAATCATCTTAATACCTCTTCATTCGTAACCCTATGTACCCATCTGATCTTCATCATTCACCTGTAACACCACATTTCAAATTATTCAATTCTCCTCTTTTCTGCTGCACCAACAGCCCAAGTTTCACTTCCATAGAGCACCACGCTCCAGACAAAGGATTTCAGAAATGACTTCCTAATATCTAAATTTATATTCGATGTCAACAGATCCTTTTCTGTAGAAATGCTTTCCTCGCCTGTTTCTAACCTACTTTCTATATCCTCTTTGCTTCGTCCATCACTGGTTATTTTGCTTCCTAAGTAACAGAAGTCACCTACTTTAGCTTTTCACCTGCCAACACGACGTCCATAGGGGTTTCCGATTTCTTTAGACTGCATTCCAATATTTTTGGTTTACATTTATTAATTTTCATCATGAATAGGCCTCCTTCACAATCCTACCCCAATTATACGTACCCACAGCTTATCAGACACACTCGAGTACATGAAGATGATGGCCACGATGTCACAAGACCCTAAGTTGATGATGATGATGATGATGGTTTTAAGGGGACTAACATCGAGGATATAGGGCCCTAATGAAAAGAAATGGAATGATAAGTTGAAGACAATTCACTGCCATGAATGAGCATGAAAACTAAGTGAATAAAACAGACTTGAGTCCTAACATGCCTTATTTGGACAAAATAAAATCCGAGGCCTAGGGTAACCTTCATTTACCCCGCTTTAATTGGCCCTTGTCTCATCTTTCCTGATCCCTCAATCTTCGAGAAATCAGACCTCATATTTTTCTATTTATGGTATTTCCTTCCTTCTGTTCGAGACCCTAACAGATGCAGGGTGTGTGTGGAGACCCACCACTTATGGTGCACCATGGATTGTGCTACACCCTCAAGGGCTCACGGGAGTTGGCGATATTGAGGGATTCCTGAGCTGGGTCAATTATGCACTTTATCCATTGACTTTGGGGTGGACCCTCTCTTCTTTTCTATCTGTCCTTCATGGCTCAGCTTCTTTTCCGATCCCGCAGTCATCAGTCTTTGCCTTATTCCTTTTTTGCCCCTTTCTTCTCCTAGTGCTTAAGTGAATGGTAAGTCTGTAGTTAGTTTTCGTTGTTTCTCATTTCATCGTTCATTTTGCATTGCCACCTAAACCATTAGGGACCGATAACTTAGATATTAGGCTCCTTAAAAGAGCTGAGGATAAAACTACCGCTGCCATCCACAAGGTGCGTCAAAAATCCACCAAAGCGTGATTACGTAATACAGGGGTGGGGGCCGATGCGATGATTACGCGTAATTACATGGGGGAGGGTCCAAAATCCACCAAAACGTGATTACGTAATATGTGAGCGGCCCCTAAGATGTCACTGTTTTAAGAACTATATGCTTAAAGCAAAATCTTTCTCGCAATCTCACAGAGTAAATACTATTTCTGGATGAGGGAAATAAAAAATATAAAAAAATTAAAAAAATCTATATCATTTTATAGTCTGGTTCGTAACGCCACGCCATGTCCTGTCCCAACACTACGCAGCGCTCCCAGTTGAGTTCACACGCCCGTCGTAAAACGCTTCATTTCTCTACGGCGGCGCGGTGCGGCGCAGTGTTTGTGAATAGCCAACATTAACGTTCGAGCCGGGTTCATTGGCCAAGTAAATGAATGAAACGAATAACAGTATGGGAGAGAAAACACAAGCTATAAAGTGCTCAAGAAATAGCCATAGCGATAAAAGAAAACACTTTGAATGGGAAATGTGTGGTGCCAATTCACCAGGACTGGGGAAGTTCCGTCTTAATTACCAACACCATAACTACAGTAAGTTATGGTTACAGTTACTTTGCGTTATTGTAAAAATAAACTAGGTTGACCAATCAGCTCCTCGGTTACTGGCAAAAGCGGAAGACCAAGTCACCATGGTTGTGGGAAGTGAGCAAAGATCTGCAAGAACTTGGAGGGACGGAAAGATACTTAAAAGACCGGACATCTCTCAGGAAGATGCTTCAGCAATTGAGGTTCCAGGACAAACCACCAAGAAAGAAAACAGGTGCCCTCTGGACCCACGAGAGGAAGGAACAACACAGCCAGAGGATGCGTAACTACTGGGCAAACATCGAAGCCCACTCCAAATGTAACAGTTGAATGTCGTGGTCCTTAGATGGCCTTAGAAGAAGAAACTAGGGATCGGACATTTTTTTATGCACTAAAAACGATTAAAATATGCCTGCAATTATGCTCTAAAAATGTAGTAAATATAAGGTGCGTTCAAAAACTAACGTGCTGGAGGCTGGAATGCGCAAACCGGTGACGACATCGGCTAATCGTGGCGTGTGTAATGAGGTGTGCTTCCGACCAGACCGTGGAAGGTCACAGCCCGTTGCTCGAGGGCACGCGTGCTCGTCACGTGGCGATACAAAGCGAGCAGCAGCATGCATCAATCGTCCAACCAAGAACAAGACAGTGGGCCATTCGACATGCTTCCTGGTGTGGTTGAAGACCGTGGGGCACCCATTGGGCACACACTTTCCGCAAGTTCAGTCGTTCCTTCATGATGGTGTGCACACTTCCGACGCTCAATCCGACCACGGCGGCTATGGCGTTCACTGTCACTCGGCGGGCCTGGGTAATGAATGCATCAACTAGCTGGACGTTGTCATCGGTAATGCAGGGGGGTACCCCAGACCGGGCATCATCGGCTAACGACACCCGTTCCTCCCTGAAGCGCTTGTGCCACGCCTTGACCCTTGCAAGGGACATGCAGTGTTTGCCGTACACTTGTGACATTCGGCGATGAATGTCCGTTCCCCCTACTCCTTTCGCTGTCAGAAACCAAACAACACCCCTTTGCTCTTCGTTTGACGCCTCCATGTCACTGTTTGCAATGCGACTGGCAGCGTTGGACGATTGATGCATGCTGCTCCTCGCTTTGTATCGTCACGTGACGTGCACGCGTGCCCTCTAGCGACGGGCTGTGACCTTCCACGCTCTGGTCGGAACCACAGCTCGTTACACACGCCACGATTAGCCAATGTCGTCACCGGTTTGCGCATTACAGCCTCCAGCTCGTTACTTTTTGAACGCACCTTATATCCATTAAAATTGAAAAATATACACTTAACAATCTTATTCACTCTTCTTTCCCTCCTTTGCCGTAATATGTGCAGTCGTTCTTGTACGTTGTTCAGGTTGAAATTTCTTTTCACATTTGAATGAAAATGTATTGCAGCCAAATGGTCAGTTAATGCATTCATAATTAATACATTAATACCGAAAAGGTTTGCAGTAGCTCATGATAATATGATTTTATCATTAGGTCTCTTTCCTGTATTCATTATGGTGTTTGAAGCCATTTTCAGTGTTCCCTTAGTAAACAAAAGGTTGGTGCTTTTCAGTCGGTCAACACGATTGTACCCAAATGAGAAACAAAATTACATCTATTAATTAATCTCATGCAATTTATTTTCAGAATTAGGGAATAACCCATCTCATTTGGGTACAATCATGTTGACCGACAGAAAAGCACCAAACTTTTGTTTAGCTGTATTCAGTCACTGATTCAGTTCTTTTCTTGCACTCACATCCCTTACCACATAGCGTGCACTCGCAGTCTTCTGTTGCTTCGTGGTAACGCACCATCACACAGGGTTTGTGGTGGAACCCATGTATAGCCATTCTTGTTAATACATGTCGTAGCTCCTGGTTTGGGCCGGTCCATTTCCTCTCCATCAAGGCGTCAGTTGTCTAGAATTCCAGCCATATTTCTTCACATTTGACGAACGTTGGAACTTAAGAGCATTAATCAAACCTAACCTAGAAATTTTGCTTCACGCTAGTTTAGTTAGTGGAAGGTTCTTTTATATGCCATAAATTCACTCCGAAGGAAGGCATACTGAGGGATTTTTAACGCTCTAAAAATCCGACGACTTTGGCCGGGTTTGAACCCGCGACCATGGGCATAGAAGCTCAGCATGCTACCAACTATGCCACCGAAGTCGTATTCTCACTGATATTTCGTATCCGCAGTCTACTGTTATTTCGTTCTTGAGAGCCTCCAGAGTACGCGGACTGTTTCTGTATACCATTTGTTTGAGATTCTCCCACAAGTAAGAATCGCACGGCTCTGAGACTTACGAACACATTTAATGCAAGACTTCTTTTTGAAAAGATAAGTTCTTACTAGAAAACTTCGTTGTTTTATTCTATTCCTAACCATGTTCACGGGATACGAGATGGACTACAGTACTTCACCACAAGTCTTAATTATCTCAACAACGGCATCTTGCCAGCTGCGTATGTAATCAATGCTATGACGGCATTCGGTGCTTCCCGACCCACTGTTGTGTAATCGGAAGATTCTATCATCTGGCGGTGAGTCAACGCTCTTTGGCCGTCACACGGCCCCCGCAAGGATTTTTTTGAAGTGA
The DNA here is from genome assembly GCA_946902985.2 of Meconema thalassinum. Lineage (NCBI taxonomy): Eukaryota > Metazoa > Arthropoda > Insecta > Orthoptera > Tettigoniidae > Meconema > Meconema thalassinum. The sequence goes on along the minus strand of OX336392.1, from coordinate 382,236,794 downwards.
AGCATCTTTCCACTCGGTTGCTGGATATTTGTGGGAGTGATTTTGAAAAATGGGACGGAAGTGGATCGACGATCCAGCTGGCAGTGGTGGATCAAACGGTAGTGTAACACGCACTGCCAGCTGGATCGCATTGCTGAACACTTTCATTTTGACGGTAAACGCTCATGCGAACTCTGGTGTCAACTGATTGAACACAAAGCACATGGCACATAGTCGAAGTCTTCGTATCAGTATTTAAATTATTATATGCTTTAATATGACACATTGTAAGTAGTCGGCAATTCCGGTATTATGTTTCTGCACAATGGCTATTCAAATATTAACCCACATAACGGCAATGCAGTCATCAATATAGTATATATCATCGTGTTTATACGGGACCTAGGCAAGCCTTCATGAACTAATGCTGAACACAGTCTCTTTACTCACAAGAGGGTCTATTCATAAGGTATTTTAAACTCAATTTCACGCAGGAACATTATCGAAACAAGCAAAATATAAATGGAACTTAATTCCGTTATGCAGTATTATTGGTACGTGAATATAAGTCGCCGGCCCCGTGGTGTAGTCGCCGGCCCCGTGGTGTAGGGGTAGCGCGCCTGCCTCTCACCCGGAGGCCCCGGGTTCGATCCCCGGCTCCGTCAGGGATTTTAAAACTGACGTGAGGGTTGGAACGGGGTGCACTCAGCCTCGTGAGGACAATTGAGTAGCTGTCTGACAGTGAGACAGTGCCCCGGTCACGAAAACCAAGATTAACGGCCGAGGGGACCCGACGCGCTGACCACGCGTCACCCCAAAATCTGCAGGCCAATTGGCTGGGCAGCGGTCGCTTGGTAGGCCTAGGCCCTTCAAGGGCTGTAGTGCCACGGGGTTAGGTTAGAATATAAGTCACCATCTTGTACCTAACATTCGTGTGGTCGAAATAGCCGTGGGATTAACGTCATTTACTGTGAATCTAGAGATCTCGGGTTCGAATCCCGGACGGATTAGATATGTTTGCTACCAGATTATCGTTTTAAACGATATTTATCATATCAATATGACTCATTGTAACAGAATCCATATGAAATTACGTGTTGGTCTGTGAATCAAGAGGTCCGGGAACTGGGCAAGCCTTTCATGATCTACTGCTGTGCACATTGCATTAACTCGCAATTTGGCCTATTTATAAGGAATTTAAGGTTATGAGAGGTGTCGCGTCTATTAATCTAGTTGTCTGGCTGCGTGGCTCAGGGGTAACGTTCTCGCTTGCTGAGCCCAAGGTTGCAGGTTCGAAACCTGGCGCAGTCAGCTGGCATTTGAGGGTGCGCAAATGCGAGGGAGCCGTGTCAGTACATTTACTGGCACGTTAAAGATCCCCTTCGGGGCAAAATTCCGGCACCCCGGCGTCTCTAAAAGCCAGTGTAGTTAAAAGGGACGTAAAACCAATAACATTATTATTATTATTATTATTATTATTATATTAATCTAGTTGATCCACATCGTATTCTTTATTTAGGCTAGTACTGGTGGAAGGTACGAAACCTCTAATAAAATGAGTTCAATTTTATAAACTACAATATCTGTAAAACACTCCCTTTTACAATAGATTAATATTTGTTCCAAAAATATTATAAAATACCAGTGTATCAACAATTTGCCGTCCTTGAAATGGTTTTCCGTGGTTTCCCATTTTTAACTCCAGGCAAATGCTGGGACGGTACCTTCTGACAGGCCACGGCCGCTTCCTTCCACGTCCTTACCCAGTTTCATTCACCATCATTCATTTAATTTCTCATTAACTCCTCTCGCGAGGTTGCGTCAGGAAGGGCATCCGGCCGTAAAAACCATCCGACACAAATACTTCCATCGCATCTCATTCCTGACCCCGTAGGAAAACGGGAATAATAAGGTGTAGACATACAATACCGGTGTATCAACAATTTCATGTGAGGTTTCTTCTATGTCAGATGTTACACGTCATATGCGACTACTGTAAGGCTCGTATCTTTTTTTTTCTATAAGGAAGGACCTCACTGTAGTTGGGTGGGACTGAGCGGTAGCATTCTGAGGATGAAGGAACGCCACCTTGGTGTGCGTTGGCCACCACGACTAACACTATTCAGGTAGCGACCACGGGATGAGGTAGTGTCACAAACCAGCCTTTAATCTACAGTGCCAGACAATATCGAGACTAGCCGAGTGTTTCAATTAAGTAGAGAGGAGCTTCAATATTTAACCAGTAGGTCAAGTCAATAAAGATGCGCAGAGAAATTTAATAAACCTCGCATTGGAAATCGGTAGCCGCAAGTTCCTGGCAAACACATAAAATACAATTTCAGCCAGATTACATACGACCCGATGAAATAAAATCTGCTCCTACAATGATGCAGCATACATGTTCTAAATTTGTAGTATTACAGTCATAGAGAGATTTGAAGCCAGCTTTCAGTTTTGCCTAATTGGCCATTGATATTGCAACTTTTCGGTCAGTCAACAAAATATAATAATAATAATAATAATAATAATAATAAGCTTATGCAGAAGACTGCCATACTTGCGACATGTGGCATAGTATGGTTGTTCTTGGGTAATCAAGCCTAAACAAGCGAGGAGAAAGAGGAATTCTACTACAGAATGCAGTCGCCTAAACTTATCAGTGGCGTAACTACGGGGGGGGGGGGGGGGGGGTGATTAGGGGGATCAATCCCCCCCCAGAACCAAATAATTTTTTTTAAACGTAATTTTTTGATGTAATTTTTATTTTAAAAAGCCAGTTTTCGGTTTGATGACAAACGAATGGATTATGTACGTTTATACTCCTTATTTCTCTTTATTTGCTCAAAATATTTAGTGTTAGACTTAGATAGTTATTGTTTTAAGGGGCGGAACTGCGAGGTCATCTGCCCCTAGTGTTAGACCTACCAAAGCTGTTCATTTCCGAGTTTTTGCACATTGAGAGGTGAAAATAGAACGTATCAAATGCTATCGAGATCAAACATAAAGCAAAGAGCAAAAGCAGGAAACAAACACAAAACAAAGACCGCAAAGCAAAAAGCAAAATTCAAAAACTAAAGCAGAAAACAAACACAAAGCAAAAAGCATAATTCACATAAAAAGCAAAAGCAGATAATAATGTTAATAATAATGTTATTGGTTTTACGTCCCTTTTAACTACTCTGGCTTTTAGAGACGCCGGGGTGCCGGAATTTTGCCCCGAAGGGTATCTTTAACGTGCCAGTAAATCTTCTGACACGGCTCCCTCGCATTTGCGCACCCTCAAATGCCAGCTGACTGCGCCAGGATACGAACCTGCAACCCTGGGCTCAGCAAGCGAGAACGTTACCGCTGAGGCACGCAGCCAGCCAACAGCAAAAGCAGAAAACGAACACAAAACCAAAGACAAAAAACACAAAGCAAAAAAAAAATCAAAAGCAGAAAACAAACACAAAATGAAAAACAAAAATAACAAATAAAAAAGCAAAAGTCGAAAACCAACACAAACCCAAAAAACATAAAACACAAAGCAAAAAGATAAAAAGCAGAAAACAACAAGCACAAAACCAAAACGCAATTAGTTGAGATTTGACTCCGCTAATCCCTCTCCAGAAGCAAATCCTAGTTACGCCACTGCTCATTATGTTGTACTTAATATTCGGGATTGTATATGTTTTCTTTCCGGGAAATACTGCCCTGCCAGGGTATTATTACCGCTAGATGTGCAGCGGGGCTGTTGTGTATACATTACGTCAGCTCGCCACGTTCTGGCTGCCACGGGCGGGTGCGGGCAAGAGGGGGGAACGTATACACAGTCATACAATGAGAACACAGCGCACAGCACACGACCCAGCACGAACCATGCACACACACAACATGCGATGAGGTTTCGCTGGCGACGACTGCACGTCTATAGCAGGCATGTGGCTGGGCGGAGTGCATTAGTATAAGCACGTGCCCAAATTAAACAAAATAATAACAAGTTGAAATATCAATCAATTATTGCTGTCATATTCAGCACATGACGTCAATTCCACGAGTCGCATGTGCACTTAAATATTGTATAAGTACAGTCCCATAGGAAATAATGCTTCAGGTTATTTACTGATGTCAGTAGCAGCGATTAAAATGCGATCGCAGTTATCTACTCCTACGATAGTGATTCTGATGAAGATGGAGACTACGGTTCTCAAAGTTGGTGATAGAGGTCAGTGAAAACCGAAGTGCAAATGATTTGTAAATAATGATTATTAATAATAATAATAATAATAATAATAATTTGAATATTTGAATTTATTAACTAATTTCTATTGTTATTACATTTCTGATGTGTCTCGAATCTGCCGGTAAAACCAGTACAGATTATGTGTGAGACATTAGTTATGTTTTGCAACATACGAGTATATTATACAGATTGTACAGTATTTCAACATATTAGTGCATGCATAAATCATTTTATGTTATAAATTAATTTTTAGTTAAGTAATAATTTTAATGCGACGTATAGCTAGTTGTTTTCTGTTCATAATAATGATGATGATAATAATAATAATCAATTATGTTACGTCTGCGCGTTAACACATAAAGCTATATTCAGATTCGGGAGACGAGAGATTCCGTCGGCAGTCCTTGGAAATAGTTTTCCAATGTTTCAAATTTTCAATGCCAGACAAGTGGCACCTCCAACAGACTGCTTCCTTTCAGCTCCATACTTTAATCACTCTTAATAATTTGATCCCTCTCATGAACTCCTCCTTGGCTGTCACCGAGGAGGCTCGGATTCGATTCCCGGCTCTGTCAAGAAATTTAATTCTGGTCTGAGGGCTGGAACTGGGTACACTCAGCCTCGCGAGGTAAAATTGAGAAGAGGTGGGTTCGATTCCTACCTCAGCCATCTTGGTAGTAGTTTTCCGTAGTTTCCCCACTTCTATTCCAGGCAAATGCCAGGATGGTTCCTAACTTAGGCCACGGCCAACTCTTTTCCAATTCTCATCTGAATTACAAATACACACACACCCTTCTACAGACATCACAATAAAAAAGGTTATCAGACAAATTATACACACACACACACACAAATACTCGGGGCATCATGACATAAAAAACAACCACTCATAGAGAGTCATCGCACTTCATCCTTGATCCCATAGAAACGGAAAAATTAAAAAATGAAATAAAATAAAAAAAATAGGTAAATAAATATACGAACACATAAATAATTACATGTTTTTCAGCCTCTATGTTAGAACCAGTGGCGTAACTAGAATTTGCTACGTCTATACCTTTTACAGAACAGAACTATTTTCCAACGAGTTTTAGTGGTTTTTTTTCTCTTATGTTTTATATTTTAGTTTTTTGACTGTTTTTGTTTTGATTTTGTGTTCATTTGGTGTTGTTTTTTTATTTTTCTAAAATCATTTTATAATGTGTTTTTGCTTTTAATTTTACTTTTATTTATATTTTTGTTTTGCTTTGTGTCTTTTTGTTTAAGGTTTCGCATATGTTTTTTTCTGCTAGTATTTTGCTTTGGCTTTTGTTTATGATTTTTACTTCGTGTTTTTGTTTTGGCTTTTAATTTTGAGTTTGTTTCTTTTTTGTTTTTTTCATGTCCTTTGCTTTGTATTTTTGCTTTTTTTGTTTGTTTTTTATTTCGTTTTTGAAGCTTTGTTTGCGCTTTAGAGGGGGGGGGGGGCGCTTGGGCAAAATGAGAATCAATGACAGCAAACTACACGTTTTCGTTTTTGTTCTCGATAGCATTTCATAAATTTAATTTACACATATGAATGTACAAAAGCTCAAAATTTGTGTTATTTGGCTCTTGGGGGGATTGATCCCCATGATCAGCCCCCGTAGTTATGCCACTAGTTAGAACCTTTATCGTTTATGAGACATCAACCTCATATTAACTAACCAATTTCGCCCCCTACAAACTCCTTCTTCTTCTGATAAACTTACAAGTAGCGTACTGGTTCTTCTACTTTAGTAGAAGTTCTATGAGCCATGATAACACAATTAATTATCAGATACTGTACTTCGGCCACACCATAAGAACCCATAACGTAGAAAAGTTAATAATCAGGTAATGGTTGGCACTTCGATTACGATCACAGATAGGATCAATCAAAATTTTAATAAATGCTCCAGTTCAGCAAGGCATAAGAATGTAAAACAGAAATTATGGCGAGAGATAAAATATCGCATTTATAATGATTCACTACGTCACAACTCTCGAATCCAGTGACCGGGGAAGGAGACATCATTACATATAGAATAATACTTAGCATATTTTTTAATTTACTATTCGTTGTTATCGTGGTTAACAGCGGATTTGTGCAGGAAAACGACACTGCTACACTGTGTACTCTGTTACTATTTCTATGCACAGTGGATTATTTCCTCAACATAAAATATCTTCACTTCATCTAAAACAGAATAAAAACATGAACTTACCGTTGAGATCAGGGACCACATCTTCAGCAGCCAAGGAGCGGTTCAGGTTGGACTTGCGTTTGGAACTCTTGTCCTTCTCACGGCGTGGAGACGCGGCTGCAGAGACATCCGAGGACATAGGACTTCTCTGAAACAACAAGTATGATCACCATCTTAACGTATGATCTAATACACAAGACCTGTCCACATCAGTACAATTCAATGTCGTTATTGAGGCTAATGCACACTTTGAAATCCTAAATAGATCACAGTTTTCTCCATTGAACACTTCAAAATACAGTACCGGTAAAATAATACGTGAGAGAACGTCTTAGTCTCCACACCTTCCGTATATTGCTTGTTTCTCCCTTCCACTGTAAGAAATTGTAGGAAGAAAACATTACACCATCTTAATCAGAGTTCAACATCAATAAAAATAATCATATAACTAACAAATCTTCACTAGTTGAATTACTACTGCAACTAAATAAGTGTTATTAAAAATACCATCACCCATACGTGTAGACAAATTTAACCCCTTAACGCTCAAATTCATTTTGAGTTAATTTTGCATGAATAGTTGGTGACTACGAGTATAACCACTTCTATTAAAGACTAATCTACGTGATAACATACATTGTATGTGGCATGAATGGTACCTTCATAGACGCTTAGTGGTTGAATATGAAACCACCTTTCGAATCTGAGGAGCGCACCCATCTGATGCAAAATTACACCTAAAGAAACTCGTCTAGCATAATATTTTCTAGAACAGAGAGAAAAATTAAATTGAGCATACAGAGAAAAAAGTGGTGGCTACATAAACAGTATAACAAAAACAAAACAAAAAACGGCGCACTGGGAAGGCGTTGTCCGATTGTAAAGAAATTACGTATGCAATGACATTCGGACCGAACATGCAACTGATTAAAGCTTCGTGTCCAATTAATGAATAGAGGGAGCTCCCGCGCATCCGTACTGCGCATGCATCATGTGTATATAAGGCGCGATTCTGAAGCGTATGCTCAAAGTAGCTGTTGCATATGACTGCGATATCTGAACGTCGGCTGTAAGAATGCCACGTCGAAGAATTTGTGCTCATTAGGAGCAGATGTCAAGAGTTTGAAAGAGGTCAAGCGATCGGATTGAAAGAAGCTGGTTGGTCGAATGGAGCTGTCGCTGGACATTTGGGTCGAAGTGATGCGGCGATCAGACGATGCTGGCAAGCGTGGGTCAGCAACGGCAGACATCAGCGTCAGGACGGCAGTGGTCGACCTAGGGCCACAACAGCACGGGAAGACAGAGCGATTGTCAGAACAGCTGTCATAGCACTGGAGTCGTCGTTATCAACGATCCAGCGTGTGACCCGCACACATGTGTCCACCATGACCATCAAGAGACGCCTGAGCGACAGTAATTTGCGCTCGGGCCGCCCGTTACGCCGCTTACCACTCACGCCTGTTCACCGTCAAGTCAGATTACAGTGGTGCCGCGCTCGAGCAACGTGGAACTGCGCTGACTGGGGACGTATAGTCTTTAGTGACTAGCCCAGTTTCCAAAGGTGCCCTGACGACAACCGCAGACGTGTTTGGAGACGCCCAGACCAGCGTGGGGATCCTGCCTTGACTATCGCACGCCACACAGCCCCACAACAGGGGGTGATGGTCTGGGGTGCCAACTCTTTTGATAGCCGGACCCCTCTGGTAGTCAATCCTGGCACACTGACAGCACAGCGCTATGTTGATGACATTCTACGGCCGGTTGTGTTACCGTTCCTTCAGCGACATCCAGGCCCTACTTTCCACGGCACGTGTTGCTATGGACTGTCTTCAAGCTTGCCCTATCGTTCCTTGGCCAGCTTGGTCGCCTGATCTCTCTCCCATAGAGCACATTTGGGACGTCATGGGAAGGCGATTGCGTATATCCTGGAATGTCGCCGATTTAGCCCAACAGTTGGAGACCATTTGGCACGAAATTCCGCAGGACACCATCCGGGAACTTCATCAGTCCATGCCACGTCGAGTGACAGCTTGCATCCAGGCCAGGGGTGGACCAACACCTAATTGACGTCCTAACTTTGTATCGCTCTCACTCTGCAATAAATCAATCGATTGTTCTGCACTTTTGATCGTTTGTTTGTTGGTCTATGTTCCTCACATCCACAGATTTTTATCGTCATCGGACAATTCCTTCCTGGTGCGTCGTTTTTTTTTGTTATACAGTGTATTTAGCCTAAGAGTAAAGGATCTGATGATGATCGCTTGACGAACGAAACTGGACACCTAAGTGTAGGCTATTTATTAATCTCATGTACATTTTTTCAGGATTAGTATAATCATGCTGACTGACTGAAAAACATTACATTTCGATATTAAGTTCACTAAAGAATCCAAAACAAATGCATATTTTAATCCTGTATTTTTTTCAGGCTATTTTTCGCATGTCCCAGCAATTGGGATTACATTGTGCTCACCGACTGAAACGTTGTAATATTAATTAACTCAATCGCTCATACAGAATTTCATATACACAAAGTATCCCACTATTTAATGAAAGACTTGAATCTTCAAAGAGACAAGTTCCTGGCACCCTCTGTCAGTGAGATCCATAACCACGCAGAACCGCCATAGAAACCTCCCTGGTTGGCATTGCTATGAGCAAAGGGCGGAATAAGAGTGACACCTCGTCCTCTCCGAGCTGAACGATATGCCAGTGACATTCGGCGAAAGGGGCCTATACCAACGGAGCCAGTGAGGGCTATTTTTTTAGGTAGATTTCATTTGAAAGCTAACTATTGCAATGGGTACCATGTATATATATATATATATATATATATATATATATATATATATATGTACATATATCACTTTCTTGTGGACACGATAACTACCGCAATTTTGCACCAATCACTTTGATTTTAGGTAGATTTCATTAGAAAGCTAACTATTGCAATGGGTCCCATGTTTCGACTTCCGGAAAATTTCGACATATCTTCGCGTTTCACATCCCCTACACCCCAAAACCACCGTCAGTTCAAAAGTTTATATATAATTTATGTATATATATATATGTATTGAACCCGATGGGGTTATGCTGACTGGAATCGAACATGGTTCTCAGAGACTGTGATCTCAGTAAAAAGGTTCCACCAGGAAGCGAACCAGAGATGTACAGGGAGTTTCTTGGTAAAAAACCCCTCGAAAGAGATGTATATTTAATCACTGGTGTGATTTTTGATGAAATGGCATTATTTATTAAAATAATGTAGGAAATAATGAGCGGATTATATCATTATAAGACGATTTGGTGTAAGCTATTGGAGGTTTGAAGCAGAGAGGAGGGCAGAGCTGACATTTACTAATCGGCCCAGAATTGTGGGTTGGTCCCAGTGGAGCCACGTCCATCTCTGTCACCCCATTATGTCGTCTGGAGCAGGGGAGAGGCCTGAAAAATGACACAGTTATTCCCCGACGGAGAATAGATTTGGAGTAGGGGCGGAGGAATGCCCAGAAGAATCATTGATTACTCGTGATTGGAGTAACGAATCGAGATGAGAGTTGCACACAGGTGAATATCTTGGCAAGAAGATAATTTTAGAGTCTTTTACATGCGAAATTGGTGCATATTTAGTGATGTGCGTAAGGACTGTGAAGCGACCATTGTTCGCGGAGGGATGTGAAGATGTTGACGGGGAGTTCCCGGTTAGGTAGCGTCCCACGCCATGGGGAAAGGAATTAATATTAATTAATTGAACGAGCGATTCCTTTGCACACATATAATTTTGGGACCTGTGAAGAGAGAGGAACACAATGATCATGGTTTGAAGACCGGAATCATGCTGTGAGAGGAGCGAAGATTACGCGGGAAGATGTTGCTCTACTTTCTGTGGAAATCCGATATAAGGGAGTAGACACCAGGAGGAGATCTCAGTTGAACCTCTGTTCTCAGTTGAAACTCACTTGAACCTCAGTCCTACTCTGTTCTCAGTTACTCAGTTGTTCTCAGTTGAACCTCTGTTCTCAGTTGAAACTCACTTGAACCTCAGTCCTACTCTGTTCTCACTTGAATCTCAGTTGTCACTCTGTTCTCAGTTGTTCTCAGTTGAACCTCACTTTGAAACAAGCTCTGTTACTCAGTTGTTACTCAGTTGAACCTCACTTTGAAACAAGCTCTGTCGAGACGCAGTCAAGCTCAGTCTACATGCCGCCAAGCGCAGTTACCGCCAGTTACAGTTTTACTCAATTGTCAATTGTAGCACAATGGAAATAAGTTGCAATCAGTATGCAGCAAATATGCAGCAGTACGAGACAGCGTGTAAGCCGCAGACAGAAGTCTTCAAATAAGCTACGTGCAGTCTTCGAGTGAAACTTCAGTCAGCTACAGCCAGGTTGAAGCAAGTTCGTCAAGGCAAAACGCATGACGATTCTATTCATCAAGACGCCGAACAAAGACTGGTATGTGTAAAAGAAACAGTAAATATGTTTGTATGAATAATAGTCGTGATACAGGCATAATCAGCCGCACGAACTATGACGTGTTTAGTTATGAAGCACCGTATAGACTAACGGCAGCACTATTGTATATAATTATTTGTGAAAGTGTTGAACTTTATTAAGCGCAGTGTGTATTGTATTAACTAATCGTATATGTGTAACTACGATAGAATGCGCTAAAGAAACTTTACTAAGTGTTTGGTATTGCCATGAGAGTACCAGATGGTAACGCTTACTGTAGGAGTAATGATCGTCACAAAAACTGTTGGAGAGTTCCGAGAGCAGATAACCAGACTTTCAATCAGGAGTTGATAACGTAAGATGCCGTCGACACCTGCAATTTCGATCTCTGCTAGGGAATTTCAGCATTGAAGTGTGTATAAGTGACGAGTGTTCAGTGTAATGTATATGTAAAAATATCATTTAAAGTAGTGTTTGATGAAGTGTTTCACATGTTTGGGGAGTGATAACTTCCTGAAAGGTATGCAACGTGTCGTGTTGGTGATAGAAATTATGTATAATCAAATGTGTGTAAACAAGAGAAATATGTCGCGTTAAACCCATTATGGCGGGCGACATGGAAGAATATGATTGGTTGGAGCCACCTTAGATGCCTATAGAGATGTAAGTACCCCACACATTATGGTTATAATTATGTAGAAGTATGGACCGATGCATGTCTGTGATTCCGTAAAGATATTGTGAATTCCTTATAGATGCCAGTAAAAGTCAGTTAGGAGGCTGATCCTCCATGTTTAATCAGTATGAGTTGATTTTTATTAGAGTTGAAATGATGATTTGCATCATTAAGTGGAGTAATTTTTCCCACTATGAATTAAGAATGGCAATCAGTTATGTAAATGTAACGAACGCGATTGTTCGAGTTTAAAACGTTTAGCTATGTCGGAAATTTTGGTAATTTATGTGAGAATAATAATAAATAATGATTTTGGTCATTTATGTCAATGAGATTTATAATAATAATAATAAATAATGATTTTGGTCATTTATGTCAGTGAGAAATGATGATAATAATAATAATGGTTATTAAGAGTATGAATGAACACATCAGGAAACAAATAAATTGTTGTAAGCGAGAATTATTAACGCTAAGTGCAAGATTTATCAATCTAAGCAGGAAGATGTTACAGTGAGATTACATTTCAGTAATTATGGAAAGAAGCTTTATATCAGAATATTGCATATATTCGGTAATGATACCAGTAATGAAAGAGCTTTTAGTGAATTGAATTTGCAGCTTAATTGAGAAGCTTATAGAGTAAATGTTAGATTTCTCTTAATATTAGAGGTCGGAATGTCGTAGCATGGAGCATTAGGGGCCAGATAGTCTATTCTACGTATGAATTCTCCTATGTCGTGGACATTGTTGGAGATATTTTATTCCGGAGTTTTAGTGAATGGACCCTAACTCTGAAGAAAAGGATTGAAATGTGTTCCGGGCTGGAATCTTGTAAGAGTCGAGGAAACAAGGACACCTCGCAGCTCTATGATTTCCCGAGAACTTATGATGAATTATTTACTCTCGTGGGCAGCGAAAACTCATGGCGACAGTGGTTTTGTGCGCCTATATTATACTTGAGACATCGGTCACCGCCAGGCTCATGCATTACGAACCCCGAACCTTCATGTTGAATGGACCCATGTGAGGCCATTAATTAATCGTTATCCTCGACGTAGGAATAATTACAAAAGCTCATTCAATACCTGTTGGCATAATAGTCAATTAAGATCCTTTGGGAACATGTGTGCCGGTTAGGACACAGTATTTGTCTTGTAAATCTCCACTGCTTAGAGAGGGAAGCTTTCAAACTTTTAGAAAGGTCGAGATAATTGGTGGAACGACCCATCCCACTTTCTATTGTGTAGCGATTTCTTTAGCCGAGGGTCGGTGCCAACCACTCGAACCGCTCAGGCAAGTTATAAAGGGAAGAGATTCTAGACCTTGTTAAAATGACATATAATGCGAGATTGTTATGTTGAGTATTCTAGCCATGTGGTTTGTGAACACATGGATAATTATAGTTAATCCTGATGGTTCATTAATTTAGCTATCTGACGAATAGTTACATGATATATTTGTACTGTCACTGGAACCAAGTCATGTAGTTGGTTACTAGATGCCAATCGCCATGAGCGCGAGGTAGTCTATTGTACAATCCGACATAAGCTATAACGTAACGTTTTATATAGGAATCACAGACAGCATGCGGTGAAACCATATAATTGAAGGATGTGTCGGGGGTAGCTTACATAATTATGGAGTTGCACGGTGATTTTGGTGCAACGTCCAAATAGGTAAATGCATGCAAAGCATTTCATTGGTGAGAAGAAAAATATTAAAACACGCACGGCACACATAATTGTTTAACATAAAGAGATTTAAGGAATAATCCTTGTTGTAATATTAAAGAAGTCACATTATATGACTGTTATGTTAATGTACATTTGTTTTGAAGTCGTAGGTGCATCAGCGCACTAGTATATCCTTGTGAAGTTCATAGAAGGGTAAAGCATTATGGCTAGTTATGACTTTGTTGTGATTTCATATTTGTTTACTTATGGATTGTGGAAGTAAAAATTTTGTTTGCTTTATTGTATGCTTTTTGGGTATTGTTTTGTGTTTGAAGCCATGATTTATTTTAATGAATTAAAGTGTTAGAATAGAGTTGTGCTTTATCATTGTAGAGTTGATACCTGTTAGCCTCAAATCCAAAATATGCACTGCAAAATTGGGGTTACCGTACACGCCTGAGAGCTGATGCTAGTTGGAGGCGGATGCATATTATCCAACGAGATTACTCACATGGGTACATGGGATTTGATGTCCTATACTGTGATTTGAGCTAAAGGTACGACTAAAGTCGGTCAGATTTAATGCACACAACTCTATTAATTTAAGAGTTAACGAAGTAGGGTGTGACCGCTCCTAATCCATAGCTAAGTTCCGATACGTATATATAAATTTTGATAGATTGTGCTTATTCTCTACTCATTTATCATGGCCCAAGCAGCGTGGGACGGTTTTAACTCTTTATGGAACCGCCTGCGTCAGTGCAATATGAGCGATGTTGGCATTGCACGAACCGGGCAACGATAGATACAGATATAATTTATCATGACGCCCATCTGTGGAGTCTATGGTAGTAAAAGCTCTATTAATTTATCATGGCGTGGCCCAAGTGGGGCTTTCGGCAGTAAAAACCACTCCCGGAACAGTTTTTATAGTAAATTAGAATATGGCCGATGTCCTACTAATACCACGACTCTGAGATATTAATTTATCATGGCGCCCAGAATACGTGGAACTTATGGGATTTAGGGAAAACCCATAGATTTTTTATGGTATTTCATGGGGAAAACCATAGTAATTGTTTTGCCTCAAACTGTGTTTGAGTGATTTTTGAATTCAGTAGGGTTTTGAGGTAACGCAGAATCTCTCTATTGAGAAGAGAATGGCCTAAGGGTACGAGCGTTACATACCCAATCCACAATCTACCATAATATTATCAGGTTTTGTACGACTTCACGATATGTGTGCAGTGTTTGATGTTTCTCTTCGAAACGTATCCACATATTTTTCCAGGAAGCCTGCCTGCATATTTAAGTGTGTTATTGTAAAATGCCAGGTACGGAGGAGATCTTGCAAGTTATTGCAGGACTGAAACAACATTTTGATGCTGCTAACGAGCAGAATAAACTGGAAACGAAGGCTTTCCAGGAGAGTATAAATAACAGGTTAGATGCCAATCAGGAGGCAATTAATGCAAATCAGGTTGCAATGAACAATAACCAGATTGAATTAAACAACCGTTTAGAGGCAAATAAGGTTGAATATAAAGATGAATTAAACAATAAGTTAGGTCAAATGCAAGAAGTCATTAAGACCGAAGTAACAGATACTGTTGTAAGCATTGTATCGGAAATGCAGGTAAATACTGACAAACGTTTCGAGGCCATAGAAGCCAAACTTGAGGGTAATTTGCAAGCGTGTAGGCATGCTCAGGAGCAAACCAACAGTAAATTAGAGGCGTTGTCTAACGATATTAAGGATATTCAGATCCAAAATGAGGCGAATCTCGAACGCCAAGCGAAACAGTTCGCAGAGTTTACGAAAACAGTAGACCAGAGATTAGAGGAGAACGACTCCAAATGGGATCAGAAATTGAAAAGCTACGCTAGAGCAATTAACGGTGACCTCAAGAAACAGGACCAGAATATATTAGGTCAATGCCAGGAAATAGGCGAAATTAAGGCTATCGCTCAGGAAAATAAGGAGCTGGTAGGCAACGTGAAAGGTCAGATGGGTAAAGTTCATAAAGAACTGGACCAAGTGCAAAGTGATATTGTCATAGTCAATAAAAGACAAGAGGAAAATAGAGGCGAGATCACCAAGGTCCGGAATGAATTGTCTAAAGTCAATGGACACATTCAAGATGAAATTAAAGGTCTGAGAGAAGAACTCGAAATAAGAGAAGGCCAGAAAACAGAGGCAAGCGACAAGACCCTTGCTCAAATTAAAGAGGACGTAGAGGATGAAATATCCCATATCAAACAAAGTCTGAAAGAAGACAAGGTGAAAATTTTTCAAGTAGCCGAGGAAAACCGAGATAGGCTTACAAGAATAGAGAAAGAAGTCATTACTCGCCTAGAAAGAGCAGAAATGCGCCATAACCAAATGGAGACTAGGATAATAGCACAGGAGGAGACACTTCTGAAATATCCTAAGTCAAGTGAAGGCAGCATAGAGGATATAAGAAAAACAAGGTGGGCAGACCTAGAAACCCAACCTATAAGCAGGAACGCTGCAGGCGCAGGAGAAAGTCCTTACATGACGCCAGGTGTACCAATTGCGGCATCGACGCCACATGAAAATGCGATGCACACCCAGGTGATAAACGTCATTAGGGCAAGCGAGGAAAAACCTAGGAAGTTTTCAGGTAGTCACTGTAGTATGACACCAAAATATTGGTTAAAGGAAGTGACTGAATATCTCAATGATGCACGAATACCGCAGGAGCGTAGGCTACGTGCTATAGAGAAGTTAACAGAGGGGGAGTGCGCATTATGGTTTCGCAGCTTCCGTTACACTTTTGATACTGTTGAGGAATTCCGCGAGGCATTCTTGAAAAGATATTGGGACGCCGCGACTCAGCAGAATTTACGGCTGGATTTGTATGCCAAAAAGTACAGCACGAACAACCCGACGAAGTACGCAGAATTCTTCATATCGCAGATGTGTCGTTTTAAAGAGCTGGATCAAAAACCTAGTGAACTGGAGCTATGCATTGCTATCGCCAAACAGCTTCCATACGAGATCCAAAGGCTACTAATCTCGGCTAATGCGAAAACTGCTATGGAAATGGAGACAGTTCTAAGGCAACTGGACCTCACCACAGCAAATACTATGCGTCAGAGTCGAACCGTGGAACAAGTCCACGTGACCAACACACAGACTGACCAACAGCAAGCTCCAAGGAACAACAAGGCCACGAGCACAGAAACTTTAGATTCCTATGGACGGCAATGGGAACAGGAACCCAGAAAATGGCAGTCAAGGTACAAAGGAAATGCTAATAAAGCAGGAAGAGGTCGAAGTTCGTGGAATAAACACAATAACAGGGGCAAACCGTACCATAACAATGGAGGTAATAATGGCCAGGAAGGCAATAATAGAAATTGGAGACCCCAAGAGAGAAGAAATAACTTCGATGACGAGGCAGAAGAGCGATATCATGCTTCTTTGCGATACCTCGAAGAAAGGGGAGATGAGCCCCAGAAATCACAAGTCCGCTGGCAAGAAGTCATGCGGAACAGGACATCGCCAGACAGATATGGAGATGGAGCTAAGAGTTTGGAACTACAGCGCAGCGAACAGGAGAGAAGGAACTCCAAAGGGGCGGGCGCTGAAGAAAAAAAAAAACGCCAAAATTAGAAGAGCTCGAGACTGATGGATGGAAGTCTATTAACATCGTCAATTGGATAGCCAAACCAGAAGAATTGATTGAGGATACAGGAGGACCACAGGTCATGGTCAAGAGAGAATTGCCTATTATAATTGTGAGAGTGGCAGGATTAAAAGTCAGAAGTCTGCTAGACACAGGATCAACAGTGAGCCTGATGACACAAGCTCTATATAATGAAATAGCCCGGAGAGAGAACATTTTGAAGATACCGATCTCCAGTGTCAAAATTAAAGGGGTAATTCCAGACAGAACAATGATATGTAAATACCAGGTATTCCTAGATTTACAGATAGGAGGCTCTATTTTCTCACAGAGTTTTCTGTTAGTAAACAAACTACCTTATAACCTACTTATTGGGGCAGAGTTTATAAGGGAATACAGAGTGATAATTGACCTAGCACAGGACAGGGTTATGTTCCATGTGAATGAAGAAGCTGAAGGCTTAGAGGTCGCACTCAATGAAATTGAACCAGGATCCAGTGAACAAGTATGGCATACATACAGAGATGTGGCTGATGAAGAAGTGTTAGCTATTGAGCAGTTAGAAGCGGAGCTCAAAACACTAGCCACAGACTTGGAAAAAGATCTGGAACCCAAATTGGAAGACTACATTTCGGAGAAGCTAGAAGAAGCGAAAATTGGGCTAAAAGAGAAGGAAAATTTAAAGCAGTTATTGCTGGAACAGAAGGAAGTCTTTGATTCGAGACCTGGTCGGATAAAGAACTTCACTTATGCTTTTCAAGTCAGTGATTGGACACCATTTAGGCAGAAACCCTACCCTATAGCTGAAAAGCATTATGCTAAAGTGAAAGAGGCAATTCAGGAGATGTTGGAGGCCGGTGTTATTGAGAAAACACCTACGCCTTATGTAAGTCCATTGGTAATTGTACCAAAGACAGACGGATCTGTCAGAGTCTGCTTGGACCTGAGACGCTTAAATTTGAGAGTTATTCCGGAATTTGACCAAGTGCCACCTATTAAAGAGATCCTCAGGAAGTTTAAAGGGAAAACTATATTCTCAAACCTGGATATCACATCCAGTTTCCACCATCTTGAATTAGAGAAGAAAACTAGTCTGTTGACAGGATTTATGTTTGATCAACATACATTCACATTTTTAAGGCTACCTTTTGGGTTGAAAACAGCTGGTTCAGCCCTGATAAGAGCGTTAGATCGCAATCTATCAGATGAGGTTAAAGAGAGTACCATCAGATATGTAGACGACATTCTACTCACATCAGAATCTCTGGAGGAGCACATGAGAGACCTGAAGAAGTTGCTAGATGACCTTCGAGAGGCTAACTTTAAGGTCAATATCAAGAAATCGCACTTCTGTCAGAGGGAAGTTAAATTCCTAGGGCATGTTATTGATGCAAATGGAGTGAAGCCCAATCCAGATAAATTGGAGATAATTCGGAATTTCCCTCGACCCACGAAAGTTAAGCACGTCCGACAGTATTTGGGAGTAATTGGATTCTTTTCGAACCACTGCCCAAACTATACTGCGACAGTAGCACCACTGCAGGACCTATTGAAGAAAGGCGGCAGATGGAATTGGACGGAGCAATGTCAGGAAGCATTCGTGAGGTCAAAACAAATGCTTTTGGAATATGTGAAACTGGGATACCCAGATTATACCCAGAAGTTTATCATACAGACGGATGCATCACTTATTGGGATTGGAGCGATGCTATTCCAGGAAAATGTTGACCAGCCTGAGAAGAAAGTTTTTATCGCCTTTATCAGCAGAAGACTGAGAGCCCATGAGAAAAATTACACGATCACAGAGATAGAATTGCTCGCAATTTTGTACGCGTTGCAATCGTGGCACAAACTCGTGTACGGCTTCCGAATAGTCCTGAGAACAGACCATAAAGCTTTAACATTTTTGTTAAAGACAGATTTGTCTAGTCAGAGATTGACAAGATGGTCCCTGTATATCCAGCAATTTAATGTGGAAATAGAATATTGTCCAGGGAAAGAGAATGTAATACCGGACATATTAAGTCGTTACCCTAGAGAAGAAGAAGTACTAGCGGTCCAGATTGAGAATCGAGATCAGAAGACGTTGGATGACTTAAGGAACATTACCAACCTACAACGCGAAGACCCATGGTTGAAGATGATAATCGATTACTTTGAGGGACGATTAGCAAGGGGAACTGCGATATACAGAGAGGCGGAGGCATTGGCAACAGATTATGTATGGTATAATCAGATATTACACAAGTGGGACGATGTGGATCACACACGTCAAAGGATTGTAATTCCTGCATCTTTGCAGAGGAGATTAGTATGGCTAGCCCACAGAGCATTTGGTCATCCGGGGATTGATAAAATCTGTGCTCTGTTGAAGGAAGCATTTACTTGGCCAAAATTGAGAGAAACGGTGAGAAATGCTATTAGAACATGTGATCTTTGCCAAAGGGTAAAGCCGAATCCCTTTTTAATGAGGCAACGACCTATCCCGTTATTACCAGAGAAGCCAAGGCAGCTATTGAGTATCGACAACTTTGGACCATTGCCTAGAGCACGTAGAGGCAATAGACACATTTTTGTAGCCATGGATGTATTTTCGAAAATGGTGGTGTTGTGCCCCATTCAAAAGACAAGTTCAAAACAGGTCTTGAAGCGCCTGAAAGAGAGAGTTATTCCGATTCTTGGGAAGCCGGATAACATTCTCTCGGACCACGGAAGTTGCTTTACTAGTGCAGAATTTCGTCGAGAACTGGAAACTCTAGGAATTAGGCAGATTTTATCTACCATTCGCCATCCTGAGGCAAGTCCCGTTGAAAGAGTAATGAGAGAGATCCAGAAATACATGAAGATCTACTGTTCTGAAGCGAATTGGCGTTGGATTGAATTTCTAGAAGTCATTGAATACTGTATAAATAATACTGTACATGAGGCGACAGGTCAGGTTCCCGTTACTCTACATCTGGATCAGAGACCAGAGAGACCGTGGAATGGTGTTATTCCATTACCAGTAGACGCACAGCTCGGTAGAGAATTGAGGATCCAACGAACCTCTGAATATCTAAAAGCACAGGCGGAGAGACGTCAGAGAAGGAATCGTGCGAAGAGGTATCATAAACCGCTTCTCGTGGGACAGGAAGTTTTAATTAAGAAACCCGCCAGTTCAGATCCAGAGGCACGGAAGTATAAGAAGTTTAATTTTTCTTACCACGGCCCGTTCGAGGTGATAAGAGACCTCCAGAACAATGCATACAGGTTAAGGCATTTAGAGAATGGAAACGAGGTCGTTATGAACATAGCCAACTTGAAAATTTATTACTCGCCAGAAGAATTCGATGAACCAGAAGAAGAATTAGTAACGCACACCCAACTCAACGTGGAGAGCGGAGGCAGCCAAGCAGGCAGACCTGAATGTTGGAACGGCGAGACGGGACGAGAAGCAGACAGTTTACCCAGTGTAAGCGGAGAGCAGAAAGAATGCCAGTGTTTGCAAGAATTCTATGAAGAAATGGTCAGAATGGCTAGAGAGGTTGAGGCTGTAAACGCGACCCTTCGCAGGGAGAATAGACAGCTCAGAAACAAGGCCGAGTGTGGAAGGGGGAACACTACTAACCCACTCGCAGCCAGACAAGGTGAAGGACCCCAGACGTAAACACAGACGGTGGTCGACAGTCAGCTGGTTACTTATATAAGCCACTTGCATTGGACTTTTATAAGTTTTGCAAGGGGAACATGAACCCGATGGGGTTATGCTGACTGGAATCGAACATGGTTCTCAGAGACTGTGATCTCAGTAAAAAGGTTCCACCAGGAAGCGAACCAGAGATGTACAGGGAGTTTCTTGGTAAAAACCCCTCGAAAGAGATGTATATTTAATCACTGGTGTGATTTTTGATGAAATGGCATTATTTATTAAAATAATGTAGGAAATAATGAGCGGATTATATCATTATAAGACGATTTGGTGTAAGCTATTGGAGGTTTGAAGCAGAGAGGAGGGCAGAGCTGACATTTACTAATCGGCCCAGAATTGTGGGTTGGTCCCAGTGGAGCCACGTCCATCTCTGTCACCCCATTATGTCGTCTGGAGCAGGGGAGAGGCCTGAAAAATGACACAGTTATTCCCCGACGGAGAATAGATTTGGAGTAGGGGCGGAGGAATGCCCAGAAGAATCATTGATTACTCGTGATTGGAGTAACGAATCGAGATGAGAGTTGCACACAGGTGAATATCTTGGCAAGAAGATAATTTTAGAGTCTTTTACATGCGAAATTGGTGCATATTTAGTGATGTGCGTAAGGACTGTGAAGCGACCATTGTTCGCGGAGGGATGTGAAGATGTTGACGGGGAGTTCCCGGTTAGGTAGCGTCCCACGCCATGGGGAAAGGAATTAATATTAATTAATTGAACGAGCGATTCCTTTGCACACATATAATTTTGGGACCTGTGAAGAGAGAGGAACACAATGATCATGGTTTGAAGACCGGAATCATGCTGTGAGAGGAGCGAAGATTACGCGGGAAGATGTTGCTCTACTTTCTGTGGAAATCCGATATAAGGGAGTAGACACCAGGAGGAGATCTCAGTTGAACCTCTGTTCTCAGTTGAAACTCACTTGAACCTCAGTCCTACTCTGTTCTCAGTTACTCAGTTGTTCTCAGTTGAACCTCTGTTCTCAGTTGAAACTCACTTGAACCTCAGTCCTACTCTGTTCTCACTTGAATCTCAGTTGTCACTCTGTTCTCAGTTGTTCTCAGTTGAACCTCACTTTGAAACAAGCTCTGTTACTCAGTTGTTACTCAGTTGAACCTCACTTTGAAACAAGCTCTGTCGAGACGCAGTCAAGCTCAGTCTACATGCCGCCAAGCGCAGTTACCGCCAGTTACAGTTTTACTCAATTGTCAATTGTAGCACAATGGAAATAAGTTGCAATCAGTATGCAGCAAATATGCAGCAGTACGAGACAGCGTGTAAGCCGCAGACAGAAGTCTTCAAATAAGCTACGTGCAGTCTTCGAGTGAAACTTCAGTCAGCTACAGCCAGGTTGAAGCAAGTTCGTCAAGGCAAAACGCATGACGATTCTATTCATCAAGACGCCGAACAAAGACTGGTATGTGTAAAAGAAACAGTAAATATGTTTGTATGAATAATAGTCGTGATACAGGCATAATCAGCCGCACGAACTATGACGTGTTTAGTTATGAAGCACCGTATAGACTAACGGCAGCACTATTGTATATAATTATTTGTGAAAGTGTTGAACTTTATTAAGCGCAGTGTGTATTGTATTAACTAATCGTATATGTGTAACTACGATAGAATGCGCTAAAGAAACTTTACTAAGTGTTTGGTATTGCCATGAGAGTACCAGATGGTAACGCTTACTGTAGGAGTAATGATCGTCACAAAAACTGTTGGAGAGTTCCGAGAGCAGATAACCAGACTTTCAATCAGGAGTTGATAACGTAAGATGCCGTCGACACCTGCAATTTCGATCTCTGCTAGGGAATTTCAGCATTGAAGTGTGTATAAGTGACGAGTGTTCAGTGTAATGTATATGTAAAAATATCATTTAAAGTAGTGTTTGATGAAGTGTTTCACATGTTTGGGGAGTGATAACTTCCTGAAAGGTATGCAACGTGTCGTGTTGGTGATAGAAATTATGTATAATCAAATGTGTGTAAACAAGAGAAATATGTCGCGTTAAACCCATTATGGCGGGCGACATGGAAGAATATGATTGGTTGGAGCCACCTTAGATGCCTATAGAGATGTAAGTACCCCACAAATTATGGTTATAATTATGTAGAAGTATGGACCGATGCATGTCTGTGATTCCGTAAAGATATTGTGAATTCCTTATAGATGCCAGTAAAAGTCAGTTAGGAGGCTGATCCTCCATGTTTAATCAGTATGAGTTGATTTTTATTAGAGTTGAAATGATGATTTGCATCATTAAGTGGAGTAATTTTTCCCACTATGAATTAAGAATGGCAATCAGTTATGTAAATGTAACGAACGCGATTGTTCGAGTTTAAAACGTTTAGCTATGTCGGAAATTTTGGTAATTTATGTGAGAATAATAATAAATAATGATTTTGGTCATTTATGTCAATGAGATTTATAATAATAATAATAATAAATAATGATTTTGGTCATTTATGTCAGTGAGAAATGATGATAATAATAATAATGGTTATTAAGAGTATGAATGAACACATCAGGAAACAAATAAATTGTTGTAAGCGAGAATTATTAACGCTAAGTGCAAGACTTATCAATCTAAGCAGGAAGATGTTACAGTGAGATTACATTTCAGTAATTATGGAAAGAAGCTTTATATCAGAATATTGCATATATTCGGTAATGATACCAGTAATGAAAGAGCTTTTAGTGAATTGAATTTGCAGCTTAATTGAGAAGCTTATAGAGTAAATGTTAGATTTCTCTTAATATTAGAGGTCGGAATGTCGTAGCATGGAGCATTAGGGGCCAGATAGTCTATTCTACGTATGAATTCTCCTATGTCGTGGACATTGTTGGAGATATTTTATTCCGGAGTTTTAGTGAATGGACCCTAACTCTGAAGAAAAGGATTGAAATGTGTTCCGGGCTGGAATCTTGTAAGAGTCGAGGAAACAAGGACACCTCGCAGCTCTATGATTTCCCGAGAACTTATGATGAGTTATTTACGCTCGTGGGCAGCGAAAACTCATGGCGACAGTGGTTTTGTGCGCCTATATTATACTTGAGACATCGGTCACCGCCAGGCTCATGCATTACGAACCCCGAACCTTCATGTTGAATGGACCCATGTGAGGCCATTAATTAATCGTTATCCTCGACGTAGGAATAATTACAAAAGCTCATTCAATACCTGTTGGCATAATAGTCAATTAAGATCCTTTGGGAACATGTGTGCCGGTTAGGACACAGTATTTGTCTTGTAAATCTCCACTGCTTAGAGAGGGAAGCTTTCAAACTTTTAGAAAGGTCGAGATAATTGGTGGAACGACCCATCCCACTTTCTATTGTGTAGCGATTTCTTTAGCCGAGGGTCGGTGCCAACCACTCGAACCGCTCAGGCAAGTTATAAAGGGAAGAGATTCTAGACCTTGTTAAAATGACATATAATGCGAGATTGTTATGTTGAGTATTCTAGCCATGTGGTTTGTGAACACATGGATAATTATAGTTAATCCTGATGGTTCATTAATTTAGCTATCTGACGAATAGTTACATGATATATTTGTACTGTCACTGGAACCAAGTCATGTAGTTGGTTACTAGATGCCAATCGCCATGAGCGCGAGGTAGTCTATTGTACAATCCGACATAAGCTATAACGTAACGTTTTATATAGGAATCACAGACAGCATGCGGTGAAACCATATAATTGAAGGATGTGTCGGGGGTAGCTTACATAATTATGGAGTTGCACGGTGATTTTGGTGCAACGTCCAAATAGGTAAATGCATGCAAAGCATTTCATTGGTGAGAAGAAAAATATTAAAACACGCACGGCACACATAATTGTTTAACATAAAGAGATTTAAGGAATAATCCTTGTTGTAATATTAAAGAAGTCACATTATATGACTGTTATGTTAATGTACATTTGTTTTGAAGTCGTAGGTGCATCAGCGCACTAGTATATCCTTGTGAAGTTCATAGAAGGGTAAAGCATTATGGCTAGTTATGACTTTGTTGTGATTTCATATTTGTTTACTTATGGATTGTGGAAGTAAAAATTTTGTTTGCTTTATTGTATGCTTTTTGGGTATTGTTTTGTGTTTGAAGCCATGATTTATTTTAATGAATTAAAGTGTTAGAATAGAGTTGTGCTTTATCATTGTAGAGTTGATACCTGTTAGCCTCAAATCCAAAATATGCACTGCAAAATTGGGGTTACCGTACACGCCTGAGAGCTGATGCTAGTTGGAGGCGGATGCATATTATCCAACGAGATTACTCACATGGGTACAGTATATATATATATATGTATATCAGTTTCTTGTGGACACGATAACTGCCGTAATTTCCACCAATCACTTTGATTTTTTTACATAATATGTATCCCTATAAAATCTCGGTCGAGTTCGTTAATGGGCAAAATCAGTCGAAGGGGGTGAAATTGGGGGGCTTTTTTTCGAAAAATTGAAATTTCGCTATAACTCTCTTAATACGTGAAATATCAAATCCATTCAAAGTTCATAATATGTGTCGGATAAGTGCCAACAATTTATGTCAAATAAGTTTTTTGATAGCACCAACCATTGACCAAAGGGGTGGAAAAAAGTGGGTTTTTCGGGAAACATTAATCATATCTCTCTTAATAGGCACAATATCAAAACCGTACAAAATGGAAAATATTCCCCTAATAATTACCTAAAACTTTTGTCTGAAAGAATTTTTGATATGACCCACCATTACGCCAAGGGATGCGAAAAATGATTTCGGAATTATAAGAAAATGCCAAGAGCTATCAGAGGTTGCCATGGCAACACTACTAAATTGATGAGGGATGAGCCGTTGCCATGACAACGCACTTGCACGAGATCAGATTCAGTATTTCCATCTGACTAAGCCGGCCCCGTGGTGTTGGGGTAGCGCGCCTGCCTCTCACCCGGAGGCCCCGGGTTCGATCCCCGGCTCCGTCAGGGATTTTAAAACTGACGTGAGGGTTGGAACGGGGTGCACTCAGCCTCGTGAGGACAATTGAGTAGCTGTCTGACAGTGAGACAGCACCCCGATCACGAATACCAATATTAACGGCCGAGGGGACCCGACGCGCTGATCACGCGTCACCCCAATATCTGCAGGCCAAATGGCTGGGCAGCGGTCGCTTGGTCGGCCTTAGCCCGTCATGGGCTGGATGGTGCCAGGGGTTGACTTTGACATCTGACTAAGTGGGAAGCGGCTTCGGTGACGTAACTGGTAACATGCAGAATGTCTATGCCCAAGGTCGCGGTTTCAAAGCCGGCCGAAGTCGTCGGATTTTCTAAGAGAGCTAAAATCCCTCAGTATGCTTTTCTTTGGAGGGGAAGTTCCAACGTTCGTTGCGAGTTGCTGGTTGGGGTGGCATCTAGTAGCCAAGTTCACATCTAGGTGTCGTTGACGGTAGTACCTGGTAGCAACATTAGGAACTACTGCTTGAAATTGACCGTCTGCAGTCCTTACCTGAATAAAGACTACTACAGCCATTACAATTCACACCGTTTATCAGACAGATTCTACAATCACCCAAAGTACACGGGGTTAGATGACCGCGTTGTCGCAGCCCCTAAACTGAGGAACCAACCAGAGGTAGATTTCATTAGAAAGCTAACTATTGCAATGGGTACCATGTTTCGACTTCCGGAAAATTTCGACATATCTTCGCGTTTCACATCCCCCAGACCCCAAAACCACCGTCAGTTCAAAAGTTTATATATAATTTATGTATGTATATGTGTATATATATATGCATATCAGTTTCTTGTGGACACGATAACTGCCGTAATTTTGCACCAATCACTTTGAATATTTTACCGAATATGTATACCTATAAAATCTCGGTCGAGTTCGTTACTGGGCGAGTTCAAAGCCGGCCGAAGTCGTCGGATTTTCTAAGAGCGCTAAAAATCCCTCAGTATGCTTTCCTTTGGAGGGGAAGTACCAACGTTCGTTGCGAGTTGCTGGCTGCGGTGGCATCTAGTAGCCAAGTTCACAGGTAGGTGTCGTTGACGGTAGTACCTGGTAGCAACATTAGGAACTACTGCTTGAAATTGACCGTCTGCAGTCCTTACCTGAATTACAGACTAATACAGCCATCCCTAAGTACACGGGGTTACATGACCACGTTGTCGCAGCCCCTAAACTGAGGAACCAACCAAAATCTCTGCGGGAGATATAATTTTGCGTGAAGAAGTAACAGACCGTTACATAGTTACACATCAGTGTCGAAACCTTGCATAAGGACAGTGTGACCACAAGTATGAAAATGGACCACAAATGACAAGAAGGTTACCGTTCCCATAAGACAATAAAATGTTTAAAATAAGCATAAAATGACGAAAAACAAAGTTAATTAAGCTCCAATTATAAAATACCTTCTCGCAATAAATGAGGTCTGATCCTTCAACGAAAACCTGCATATTCTGCCTATTTTCGCCTATCCCCAAGTTTGTCCGGTGAAATCTACCTCCGCCTTCCGGCGTGCCGAGAGGACTTTTTTTACATAGTATGTATCCCTATAAAATCTCGGTCGAATTCGTTAATGGGCACAATCTGTCGAAGGGGGTGAAAATGGGGGGCTTTTTTTTTCGAAATAGTGAAATATCGCTATAACTCTCTTAATATTAGAAGTATCGAATCCATTCTAAGTTCATACTATGTGTTGGATAAGCCAAAAATTTATGTTTGAAAAGCTTTTTGATAGCACCAACCATACCCCAAAGGGGTGGGAAAAAGTGAGTTTTTCGGGAAACATTAATCATATCTCTCTTGAAAATGAAAATCCACAGCCTGTTTCCAGTCATCGACCGGGTCAGGAATGGAATGAATGAAGCCCCCACCTAGCGGCGAGGATATGAACTGTGCCGGCTGCCGAGGCCTGACGCACTCCTCTGGGGCAATGATGAAATGAATGACAGATGAAATGAAATGATAGTGGAGAGTGTTGCTGGAATGAATTGTTGACAGGGAAAACCGGAGTACCCGGAGAAAAACCTGTCTGCCTCCGTTTTGTCCAGCACAGATCTCACATGGAGTGACCGGGATTTGAACCAAGGACCCAGCGGTGAGAGGCCGGCGTGCTGCCGCCTAAGCCACGGAGGCTTCAATCATATCTCTCTTAATAGGCCCAATATCAAAACAGTACAAAATGCAAAATATTCCCTTAATAATTACCTAAAACCTTGGTCTGAAAGAATTTTTGATATAACCCACCATTACGCCAAGGAATGAACAAAATGATTTCGGAATTAGAAGAAAATGCCAAGAGCCATCAGAGGTTACCATGACAACGCTTCTAAATTGATGAGGGATGTGCTATCAGAGGTTGGCTTGACAACGCCACTGCGCGAGATCACATTCAGTTTTATATCTGACTCTGTGGGAAGCGGCTTCGGTGACGTAACCGATAGCATAATGAACTTCTATACCCAAGTTGGCGGGTTCAAAGCCAGCCTAAGTCGTCGGATTTTCTAAGAGCGCTAAGAATCCCTCAGTATGCTTTCCTTAGGAGGGGAAGTTCCAACGATCGTTACGAGTTGATGGTTGTGGTGGCATCTAGTTGCCAAGTTCACAGCTAGGTGTCATTGACGGTTGTATTTGGTACCAAAATTGGGAACTACTACTTGAAATTGACCGTCTGCAGTCCTTACCTGAATTACAGACTAATTCAGCCATCACAATTAACAACGTTTATCAGACAGATTCTACACACACCCAAAGTACACGGGGTTACATGACCGCGTTGTCGCAGCCCATAAA
Organism: Meconema thalassinum; assembly: GCA_946902985.2. Lineage (NCBI taxonomy): Eukaryota > Metazoa > Arthropoda > Insecta > Orthoptera > Tettigoniidae > Meconema > Meconema thalassinum. Next base: position 382,208,459 of record OX336392.1, on the reverse strand, counting down.
CTGAGGAACCAACCAACATCTCTGCGGGAGATAATATTTTGCGTGAAGAAGTTAGACTGTTGGAACGTTACACATCAGTGTCGTAACCTTGCATAAGGACAGTGTGACCACAAGTATAACAAGTAGTTCCGTGAAGAACTATACAGCCTATTTTCATGTATCCTACTTATGTTAATTGCCTCTATCAACATACAAAATTTCAGTTTCATTGCTGTAACAGAATCGTAGAATCGTCTAAATATTTCGGATGGTCGCCATATTGGACATTATA